>CM038676.1:663628676-664828676 GCA_021605205.1 Aegilops longissima
AATCGCCAAAACTGTGAGTGTTGATGACCGACACGTAAGCGCACCTTGGGGTTTAACAACTATGGAAATCGCTTTGGGGCCCAAAACTGTGAGTAATAGTCCATAAAACGGGTCAGAATCGATAAAAACCGCGAGTGTTGATGACCGAGACGTAAACGCACCCCAGGGTTCGTTAATCGCAGAAATCACTACGGGACCCCAAAACAATGAGTAATAGTCCATGAAACGGGCCAGAATCGGCCAGAACTGTGAGTGTTGATGACCGACACGTAAGCGCACCTTGGGGTTCAACAACTATGGAAATCGCTTTGGGGCCCCAAAACGGTGAGTAATAGTCCATGAAAGGGGTCAGAATCGGCCAAAACCGTGAGTGTTGATGATCGAAACGTAAACGCACCCCAGGGTTCGTTATTCGTGGAAATCTCTCCGGGACCCCAAAACAGTGAGTAATAGTCCACGAAATGGGCCAGAATCGGCCTAATCTGTGAGTGTTGATGACCGACACATAAGCGCGCTTGGGGTTCAACAACTGTGGAAATTTGTTTGGGGCCCAAAAACGGTGAGTAATAGTCCACGAAACGGGTCAGAATCGGCCAAAACCGCGAGTGTTGATGATCGAAACGTAAACGCACCCCAGGGTTCGTAATTCGTGGAAATCACTCCGGGACCCCAAAACAGTGAGTAATAGTCCACGAAACGGGCCAGAATCGGCCAAATCTGTGAGAGTTGATGACCGACACGTAAGCGCACCTTGGGGTTCAACAACTATGGAAATCGCTTTAGGGCCCAAAAACGGTGAGTAATAGTCCACGAAGCGGGTCAGAATCGTCCAAAACCGCGAGTGTTGATGACCGAAACGTAAACGCACCCCATGATTCGTTAATCGTGGAAATCACTCCGGGACCCCAAAACAGTGAGTAATAGTCCATGAAACGGGCCAGAATCGGCCAAAACTGTGAGTGTTGATGACCGACACGTAAGCGCACCTTGGGGTTCAACAACTATGGAAATCGCTTTGGGGCCCCAAAACTGTGAGTAATAGTCCATAAACGGGTCGAATCGATAAAACCGCGAAAGTGTTGATGACCAAACGTAAACGCACCCGGGTTCGTTAATCGTAAATCACCACGGACCCCAAAACAGTGAGTAATAGTACATAAACGGGCCGAATCGCCAAAACTGTGAGTGTTGATGACCGACACGTAAGCGCACCTTGGGGTTCAACAACTATGGAAATCGCTTAGCCCCAAAACGGTGAGTAATAGTCCATGAAACGGGTCGAATCGATAAAACCGCGAAGTGTTGATGACCGAGACGTAAACGCACCTAGGTTCGTTAATCGCAGAAATCACCCGGACCCCAAAACAATGAGTAATAGTCCATGAAACGGGCCGAATCGCCAAATCGTGAGTGTTGATGACCGACACGTAAGCGCACCTTGGGGTTCAACAACTATGGAAATCGCTTGGGGCCCCAAAACGGTGAGTAATAGTCCATGAAAGGGGTCGAATCGCCAAAACCCGTGAGTGTTGATGATCAAACGTAAACGCACCTGTGGTTCGTTATTCGTGGAAATCTCCGGACCCCAAAAAACAGTGAGTAATAGTTCATAAACGGGCCAGAATCGCCAAATCTGTGAGTGTTGATGACCGACACGTAAGCGCCTTGGGGTTCAACAACTATGGAAATTGTTGGGGCCCAAAACGGTGAGTAATAGTCCACTAAACGGGTCGAATCGCCAAAACCGCGAAAGTGTTGATGATCAAACGTAAACGCACCTGTGGTTCGTAATCGTGGAAATCACCGGACCCCAAAACAAAGTGAGTAATAGTCCACTAAACGGGCCAGAATCGCCAAATCTGTGAGAGTTGATGACCGACACGTAAGCGCACTTGGGGTTCAACAACTATGGAAATCGCTTAGGGCCCAAAACGGTGAGTAATAGTCCACGAAAGCGGTCGAATCGCCAAAACCGCGAAAAGTGTTGATGACCGAAACGTAAACGCACCCCATGATTCGTTAATCGTGGAAATCACTCCGGGACCCCAAAACAGTGAGTAATAGTCCATGAAACGGGCCAGAATCGGCCAAAACTGTGAGTGTTGATGACCGACACGTAAGCGCACCTTGGGGTTCAACAACTATGGAAATCGCTTAGCCCCAAAACGTGAGTAATAGTCCATAAACGGGTCGAATCGATAAAACCGCGAAAAGTGTTGATGACCAAACGTAAACGCACCCGGGTTCGTTAATCGTAAATCACCACGGACCCCAAAACAAAGTGAGTAATAGTACATAAACGGGCCGAATCGCCAAAACTGTGAGTGTTGATGACCGACACGTAAGCGCACCTTGGGGTTCAACAACTATGGAAATCGCTTTGGGGCCCCAAAACGGTGAGTAATAGTCCATGAAACGGGTCAGAATCGATAAAAACCGCGAGTGTTGATGACCGAGACGTAAACGCACCCTAGGGTTCGTTAATCGCAGAAATCACCGGGACCCCAAAACAATGAGTAATAGTCCATGAAACAGGCCAGAATTGGCCAGAACTGTGAGTGTTGATGACCGACACGTAAGCGCACCTTGGGGTTCAACAACTATGGAAATCGCTTTGGGGCCCCAAAACGGTGAGTAATAGTCCATGAAAGGGGTCAGAATCGGCCAAAACCGTGAGTGTTGATGACCGAAACGTAAACGCACCCCAGGGTTCGTTATTCGTGGAAATCTCTCCGGGACCCAAAAACAGTGAGTAATAGTACACGAAACGGGCCAGAATCGGCCAAATCTGTGAGTGTTGATGACCGACACGTAAGCGCACCTTGGGGTTCAACAACTATGGAAATCGTTTGGGGCCCCAAAACGGTGAGTAATAGTCCACGAAACGGGTCAGAATCGGCCAAAACGCGAGTGTTGATGGTCGAAACGTAAACGCACCCTGTGGTTCGTAATCGTGGAAATCACGGGACCCCAAAACAGTGAGTAATAGTACACGAAACGGGCCAGAATCGGCCAAATCTGTGAGAGTTGATGACCGACACGTAAGCGCACCTTGGGGTTCAACAACTATGGAAATCGCTTTGGGGCCCCAAAACGGTGAGTAATAGTCCACGAAGCGGGTCAGAATCGGCCAAAACCGCGAGTGTTGATGACCGAAACGTAAACGCACCCAAGGGTTCGTTAATCGTGGAAATCACTCCGGGACCCCAAAACAGTGAGTAATAGTCCATGAAACGGGCCAGAATCGGCCAAAACTGTGAGTGTTGATGACCGACACGTAAGCGCACCTTGGGGTTCAACAACTATGGAAATCGCTTTGGGGCCCCAAAACTGTGAGTAATAGTCCATAAAACGGGTCAGAATCGATAAAAACCGCGAGTGTTGATGACCGAAACGTAAACGCACCCCGGGGTTCGTTAATCGTGTAAATCACTACGTGACCCCAAAACAGTGAGTAATAGTACATGAAACGGGCCAGAATCGGCCAAAACTGTGAGTGTTGATGACCGACACGTAAGCGCACCTTGGGGTTCAACAACTATGGAAATCGCTTTGGGGCCCCAAAACGGTGAGTGATAGTCCATGAAACGGGTCAGAATCGATAAAAACCGCGAGTGTTGATGACCGAGACGTAAACGCACCCTAGGGTTCGTTAATCGCAGAAATCACTCCGGGACCCCAAAACAGTGAGTAATAGTCCATGAAACGGGCCAGAATCGGCCAAATCTGTGAGTGTTGATGACCGACACGTAAGCGCACCTTGGGGTTCAACAACTATGGAAATCGCTTTGGGGCCCCAAAACGGTGAGTAATAGTCCATGAAAGGGGTCAGAATCGGCCAAAACCGTGAGTGTTGATGACCGAAACGTAAACGCACCCCAGGGTTCGTTATTCGTGGAAATCTCCCGGACCCCAAAACAAAGTGAGTAATAGTTCATAAACGGGCCAGAATCGCCAAATCTGTGAGTGTTGATGACCGACACGTAAGCGCGCCTTTGGGGTTCAACAACTATGGAAATCGTTTGGGGCCCAAAACGGTGAGTAATAGTCCATAAACGGGTCGAATCGCCAAAACCGCGAGTGTTGATGACCGAAACGTAAACGCACCCAGGGTTCGTTAATCGTGTAAATCACTACGGGACCCCAAAACAGTGAGTAATAGTACACGAAACGGGCCAGAATCGGCCAAATCTGTGAGAGTTGATGACCGACACGTAAGCGCACCTTGGGGTTCAACAACTATGGAAATCGCTTTGGGGCCCCAAAACGGTGAGTAATAGTCCACGAAAGCGGGTCGAATCGCCAAAACCGCGAGTGTTGATGACCGAAACGTAAACGCACCCAAGGGTTCGTTAATCGTGGAAATCACTCCGGGACCCCAAAACAGTGAGTAATAGTCCATGAAACGGGCCAGAATCGGCCAAAACTGTGAGTGTTGATGACCGACACGTAAGCGCACCTTGGGGTTCAACAACTATGGAAATCGCTTGGGGCCCAAAACGGTGAGTAATAGTCCATAAACGGGTCAGAATCGATAAAAACCGCGAGTGTTGATGACCGAAACGTAAACGCACCCCGGGGTTCGTTAATCGTGTAAATCACTACGTGACCCCAAAACAGTGAGTAATAGTACATGAAACGGGCCAGAATCGGCCAAAACTGTGAGTGTTGATGACCGACACGTAAGCGCACCTTGGGGTTCAACAACTATGGAAATCGCTTTGGGGCCCCAAAACGGTGAGTGATAGTCCATGAAACGGGTCAGAATCGATAAAAACCGCGAGTGTTGATGACCGAGACGTAAACGCACCCCAGGGTTCGTTAATCGCAGAAATCACTCCGGGACCCCAAAACAATGAGTAATAGTCCATGAAACGGGCCGAATCGCCAAATCGTGAGTGTTGATGACCGACACGTAAGCGCACCTTGGGGTTCAACAACTATGGAAATCGCTTTGGGGCCCCAAAACGGTGAGTAATAGTCCATGAAACGGGTCAGAATCGGCCAAAACCGTGAGTGTTGATGACCGAAACGTAAACGCACCTGGGGTTCGTTATTCGTGGAAATCTCTCCGGGACCCCAAAACAGTGAGTAATAGTCCATGAAACGGGCCAGAATCGGCCAAACTGTGAGTGTTGATGACCGACACGTAAGCGCGCCTTGGGGTTCAACAACTATGGAAATTTGTTTGGGGCCCAAAAACGGTGAGTAATAGTCCACGAAACGGGTCAGAATCGGCCAAAACCGCGAGTGTTGATGATCGAAACGTAAACGCACCCCAGGGTTCGTTAATCGTGGAAATCACCCGGACCCCAAAAAAAGTGAGTAATAGTCCATGAAACGGGCCAGAATCGCCAAATCTGTGAGAGTTGATGACCGACACGTAAGCGCACTTGGGGTTCAACAACTATGGAAATCGCTTAGGGCCCAAAACGGTGAGTAATAGTCCATAAACGGGTCGAATCGCCAAAACCGCGAAAAGTGTTGATGACCAAAACGTAAACGCACCCGGGGTTCGTTAATCGTGGAAATCACTCCGGGACCCCAAAACAGTGAGTAATAGTCCATGAAACGGGCCAGAATCGGCCAAAACTGTGAGTGTTGATGACCGACACGTAAGCGCACCTTGGGGTTCAACAACTATGGAAATCGCTTTGGGGCCCCAAAACTGTGAGTAATAGTCCATAAAACGGGTCAGAATCGATAAAAACCGCGAGTGTTGATGACCGAAACGTAAACGCACCCCGGGGTTCGTTAATCGTGTAAATCACTACGTGACCCCAAAACAGTGAGTAATAGTACATGAAACGGGCCAGAATCGGCCAAAACTGTGAGTGTTGATGACCGACACGTAAGCGCACCTTGGGGTTTAACAACTATGGAAATCGCTTTGGGGCCCCAAAACTGTGAGTAATAGTCCATAAAACGGGTCAGAATCGATAAAAACCGCGAGTGTTGATGACCGAGACGTAAACGCACCCCAGGGTTCGTTAATCGCAGAAATCACTACGGGACCCCAAAACAATGAGTAATAGTCCATGAAACAGGCCGAATCGCCAAATCGTGAGTGTTGATGACCGACACGTAAGCGCACTTGGGGTTCAACAACTATGGAAATCGCTTTGGGGCACCAAAACTGTGAGTAATAGTCCATGAAATGGGTCAGAATCGGCCAAAACCGTGAGTGTTGATGATCAAACGTAAACGCACCCTGTGGTTCGTTATTCGTGGAAATCTCCGGACCCCAAAACAGTGAGTAATAGTCACTAAACGGCCAGAATCGCCAAATCTGTGAGTGTTGATGACCGACACGTAAGCGCGCTTTGGGGTTCAACAACTATGGAAATTGTTTGGGGCCCAAAACGGTGAGTAATAGTCCACTAAACGGGTCGAATCGCCAAAACCGCGAAAGTGTTGATGATCAAACGTAAACGCACCTGTGGTTCGTAATTCGTGGAAATCACTCTGGGACCCCAAAACAGTGAGTAATAGTCCACGAAACGGGCCAGAATCGGCCAAATCTGTGAGAGTTGATGACCGACACGTAAGCGCACCTTGGGGTTCAACAACTATGTAAATCGCTTTAGGGCCCAAAAACGGTGAGTAATAGTCCACGAAGCGGGTCAGAATCGTCCAAAACCGCGAGTGTTGATGACCGAAACGTAAACGCACCCCATGATTCGTTAATCGTGGAAATCACTCCGGGACCCCAAAACAGTGAGTAATAGTCCATGAAACGGGCCAGAATCGGCCAAAACTGTGAGTGTTGATGACCTACACGTAAGCGCACCTTGGGGTTCAACAACTATGGAAATCACTTTGGGGCCCCAAAACTGTGAGTAATAGTCCATAAAACGGGTCAGAATCGATAAAAACCGCGAGTGTTGATGACCGAAACGTAAACGCACCCCGGGGTTCGTTAATCGTGTAAATCACTACGTGACCCCAAAACAGTGAGTAATAGTACATGAAACGGGCCAGAATCGGCCAAAACTGTGAGTGTTGATGACCGACACGTAAGCGCACCTTGGGGTTTAACAACTATGGAAATCGCTTTGGGGCCCAAAACTGTGAGTAATAGTCCATAAAACGGGTCAGAATCGGCCAAAACCGCGAGTGTTGATGATCGAAACGTAAACGCACCTGTGGTTCGTTAATCGTGGAAATCACCGGGACCCCAAAACAAGTGAGTAATAGTCCATGAAACGGGCCAGAATCGGCCAAATCTGTGAGTGTTGATGACCGACACGTAAGCGCACCTTGGGGTTCAACAACTATGGAAATCGCTTTGGGGCCCCAAAACGGTGAGTAATAGTCCATAAAACGGGTCAGAATCGCCAAAACCGCGAGTGTTGATGATCGAAACGTAAACGCACCCCGGGGTTCGTTAATCGTGTAAATCACCCGACCCCAAAACAAGTGAGTAATAGTCCACAAAACGGGCCAGAATCGGCCAAAACTGTGAGAGTTGATGACCGACACATAAGCGCACCTTGGGGTTCAACAACTATGGAAATGGAAATTAGGGCCCAAAACGGTGAGTAATAGTCCACGAAGCGGGTCGAATCGCCAAAACCGCGAAAAGTGTTGATGATCAAACGTAAACGCACCCTGTGGTTCGTTAATCGTGGAAATCACCCGGACCCCAAAACAATGAGTAATAGTCCATGAAACGGGCCAGAATCGCCAAAACTGTGAGTGTTGATGACCGACACGTAAGCGCACCTTGGGGTTCAACAACTATGGAAATCGCTTGGGGCCCAAAACGGTGAGTAATAGTCCATAAACGGGTCGAATCGATAAAACCGCGAAGTGTTGATGTTGATGTTCCAAACGTAAAAACGCACCCCAAAACAAGTGAGTAATAGTTAAACGGGGGTTCGCCAAAATGTGAGTGTTGATGAAATCAGCGCCGGACCCCAAAACAATGAGTAATAGTCCATGAAACGGGTCATGATAAAACGAAAAGGCCAGAATCGCCGAAATCACCCGGACCCCAAAACAATGAGTGATGTGTTGATGCCGTAATCGTGACGTTGAAGCGTAAGCGCATCTTGGGGTTCAACAACTATGGAAATCGCTTTGGGGCCCCAAAACGGTGAGTAATAGTCCATGAAAGGGGTCAGAATCGGCCAAAACCGCGAGTGTTGATGACCGAAACGTAAACGCACCCCGGGGTTCGTTATTCGTGGAAATCTCTCCGGGACCCCAAAACAGTGAGTAATAGTACATTAAACGGGCCAGAATCGGCCAAATCTGTGAGTGTTGATGACCGACACGTAAGCGCACCTTGGGGTTCAACAACTATGGAAATCGTTTGGGGCCCAAAACGGTGAGTAATAGTCCACGAAACGGCTCAGAATCTGCCAAAACCGCGAGTGTTGATGATCAAACGTAAACGCACCTGTGGTTCGTTAATCGTGGAAATCACCGGACCCCAAAACAAAGTGAGTAATAGTCCATTAAACGGCCAGAATCGCCAAATCTGTGAGAGTTGATAACCGACACGTAAGCGCACCTTGGGGTTCAACAACTATGGAAATCGCTTTAGGGCCCAAAAACGGTGAGTAATAGTCCACGAAGCGGGTCAGAATCGGCCAAAACCGCGAGTGTTGATGACCGAAACGTAAACGCACCCAAGGGTTCGTTAATCGTGGAAATCACTCCGGGACCCCAAAACAGTGAGTAATAGTCCATGAAACGGGCCAGAATCGGCCAAAACTGTGAGTGTTGATGACCGACACGTAAGCGCACCTTGGGGTTCAACAACTATGGAAATCGCTTTGGGGCCTCAAAACGTTGAGTAATAGTCCATAAAACGGGTCAGAATCGATAAAAACCGCGAGTGTTGATGACCGAAACGTAAACGCACCCGGGTTCGTTAATCGTGTAAATCATTACGGGACCCCAAAACAGTGAGTAATAGTACATTAAACGGGCCAGAATCGGCCAAAACTGTGAGTGTTGATGACCGACACGTAAGCGCACCTTGGGGTTCAACAACTATGGAAGTCGCTTTGGGGCCCCAAAACGGTGAGTGATAGTCCATGAAACGGGTCAGAATCGATAAAAACCGCGAGTGTTGATGACCGAGACGTAAACGCACCCTAGGGTTCGTTAATCGCAGAAATCACTCCGGGACCCCAAAACAATGAGTAATAGTCCATGAAACAGGCCAGAATCGGCCAGAACTGTGAGTGTTGATGACCGACACGTAAGCGCACCTTGGGGTTCAACAACTATGGAAATCGCTTTGGGGCCCCAAAACGGTGAGTAATAGTCCATGAAAGGGGTCAGAATCGGCCAAAACCGTGAGTGTTGATGACCGAAACGTAAACGCACCCCAGGGTTCGTTATTCGTGGAAATCTCTCCGGGACCCCAAAACAGTGAGTAATAGTCCACGAAACGGGCCAGAATCGGCCAAATCTGTGAGTGTTGATGACCGACACGTAAGCGCGCCTTGGGGTTCAACAACTATGGAAATTTGTTTGGGGCCCAAAAACGGTGAGTAATAGTCCACGAAACGGGTCAGAATCGGCCAAAACCGCGAGTGTTGATGATCGAAACGTAAACGCACCCCAGGGTTCGTAATTCGTGGAAATCACTCCGGGACCCCAAAACAGTGAGTAATAGTCCACGAAACGGGCCAGAATCGGCCAAATCTGTGAGAGTTGATGACCGACACGTAAGCGCACCTTGGGGTTCAACAACTATGGAAATCGCTTTAGGGCCCAAAAACGGTGAGTAATAGTCCACGAAGCGGGTCAGAATCGGCCAAAACCGCGAGTGTTGATGACCGAAACGTAAACGCACCCGGGGTTCGTTAATCGTGGAAATCATTACGGGACCCCAAAACAGTGAGTAATAGTACATTAAACGGGCCAGAATCGGCCAAAACTGTGAGTGTTGATGACCGACACGTAAGCGCACCTTGGGGTTCAACAACTATGGAAATCGGACGACCGCCCCCTCGTGTCCGACGAGTCGCCCACCTGCGGGCTCCACCGCGGGGCGGACGACCGCTGGAACGCCCCTGGGCTCGCGTCCGTCGTGCGGCTGCGCGTCTGCTCCGCGTCCGTGCTCAGCTCCCGGCTGCTAGAGACAGCAGGTCGCCTTGAGGATCCGCTTGACCGTCCCAGCAAAGTCGAACTGGAGAACTACACGTCATTTAAGGGTCAGGTGTTACAGGCCAGTTTTATGTATGTATGTACACAAGACCACTTCAGCGGTCTGCATATTTCCCTAGCAACAAGAGACAGATGGGATGAAATACGTAGCAACTCTTGACAACTTACCATAGCATCTTTTGAGGTGGATTGATCATGTCTGATAGGCGACTTCTGTTTGGCAAGGCTGCCTGCATTTATAGCTGGAGGTGGAACCTGGCGCCGCATGCCATCCATATCTGACCACCCGCTCCTCCTCCCTTCTTCAGTGGCTGCATCCATTCAGTGCACAGTTGTTAACCACATAAAGACTCGAGAAGAGAAGAATATTGGCAAGACCAAACTGTGTGTAATCAGACGAGACTCCATGGGTTCATTATCATCCATCCATACTTATCTGATTACCATTTAAACGGTTCCCAGACATACATACAGTTAACCAACTCAAAAGAACAAAGTGACGGGTGATGAGCCTGATTCCTAACTTCCTACTACTATGAACATTTCAAAAATCTATTTTCCAGGGAAATATCATCTTATTTAAAGGTTCCATACTTCCATCGAATACAGACAATAACTTATTGTTTTACATATAAATAGCTCATAAGATACTGTTGAATCCACCATGAGAAGGATAATATAAGGTACCTGACTGTCTATTTGCCATGGGAGCCATACCAGAGCTTTGTCCTGCTGCCGCGGCCTAACATAAAAGGAAAGGAGCAAACAGTAAGGCATGAATCCTCATGTGCGCGGCATTAAGGAAAGGAGGAATAGTTGCAATGTACTGACCATGGCGCGTGGTGGAGCACTAGTCATTTGTGACTGCTGATACTTGAGAATCGTCCAATCAAAAACATAATCAAATTGAAATCCTGCAAATACAAAATATTGCTCTGTCATCAAGAGTCTAAAACGGGGAGCAATTTTGCAGAATTTTGGTGTGTAAGCATCAATTACTCATTAACCGCTAAATTAAATGAATAATTATAAGTTCACAGCATGCAAAAGAAAAACCCACCCTCTCGAATAAAAAGGTCTCTGAACAATCTCTTGAGATACTGATAATCTGGCGTATCTTCAAAGCGCAGTGAGCGGCAGTAATGGAAATAAGATGCAAATTCAGTAGGATATCCACGACACAGGGCCTACAATCAAGAGAATATACAATTAAGAAAATAATGCCTCAATGGTGTAGAACGCAGGATATAGAGAAGAACACACGCTACCTCAGTTGAAGTGGCAATTTTTCTTTCACTGATTTTCTCATACTTCTGTTTCTTGTTCCCAGCTTTCAGACCCTGCCATGGAAGACTGACAGCAACAACAGCATGTGTCAGTACAGAGAATTAGGCAGAGATGCCAGAAAAATTGCGTGTGGTTATTGTCAACAACCTTCCTCTTAAGAAGTACATCAGCACATATCCAAGAGATTCCATGTCATCCCTCCTGCTTTGTTCTACGGTGAAGCAGAAAATTAAATTAGGATATCTAAACAGATTAATGCATGAAAGGCAAGACAAGTTTACAAGGAACAAATGACATTAAATGCCTCAGGAGTCTAGGAACAGTTAAAGAATAAAGGAGTACACAGCCAATAGTCAAGGAAACTTACCAATTCCAAGATGAGTGTTTACACTCGCATATCTTGCTGTTCCTGTCAAGTTCTTGTTCTCTCTGTGATTAAACATAAAATGGTCATAAGTTTTGTCAAAGATACTGTGTTGTCCACTGATTTAAATTATATCAGTGCAAAACTCGGGCACAAACATAAAATGCTTATGAAATGAATGTAAAAAAATTATGTCACCCAGTGTGGCAACATCAAAAGAAGAGCCGTAACTTTGACAATATACTGTAGAATGCATCTAAATCTCTTCAAGTAGATCGATCAACAATGGGATATAACATATTTACCTATATGGAATGTGCTGGTGTGTCGATGTATCCCTGTACTTCTTTGCAAGCCCAAAATCTATACAATAAACCTACAGATAGATGGAAGTTACTGAAAAGAACACCAATAATGCATCCATCAATAAAGGCATGCCAGTGAAGAATATAGCATTTACCTGATTTGCCCTTTTCCCAAGACCCATGAGAAAATTGTCCGGCTTGATATCTCTATGCAAGAAAGACTTGGAATGGACGAATTCGACACGGTTGATCTGAAAAAAAAAAGGGAAGTAATTCAAATCCCACATGATGAAAAGAAAGAGACCAAAGTAATGATGCCAAGGGAATCTGAAGTGTTGCATACCATTTGATCAGCAAGCATCAAAACAGTTTTTAGAGACAGCTTCCTGTTGCAAAAACTGAAGAGATCCTCAAGGCTCGGGCCCAGCAAGTCCATCACCAGAACATTGTAATCACCCTCCACACCAAACCACTTGACGTTTGGGATTCCAGCTGCACAAGAGTAGGGGGAGTCAGTTGATCCCTCCGTGAAAATAAACAAGAGAAAAGAGACTGGACCAAGTAAGGCCAAGGAAGCAGGAAAACATATTACTTCCTCCTTGAAGTATTCTGTACAGCTTTGACTCATAGAGCAGCTGCGGATGCTTTGTCTTGACATTTTCCTGAGCAAAACCACGCAGAATCAGCACAAATCAAAGAGCATCACCTCGGGAAAATGAATCAGGCAGAACACTTGTGATGCAATTAAAAAATTATATGGTTATGACTTATGAGATCAAGCAAATGAAGGCTAGCCTACAAAAAAAGTTAAACAGAAGGCACTACACTGGTGCAAAACATTTGTGTGTTCCATTCCATCTCTTGAAGAATATCATATTTTTGGTAGACAAAACATGCAATTACAAGCTTGCGGTTAAGAGGCTGAGCAAATGAATCCTAGCCTAGGAAAAGCAAACAGAGGGGTAGTAGTGTATTGACATTAACGTTTGTGTATTCCATCTCTTTAATTAAGGTTCATATTTCGGCAGCAGCTAAAGCATGTAACAAGACAGGTAGACCAAACTGCATTGCACACAGCCAGCCAAAGCACACAATTCAGTTAGCACCCCAAATCCTTCCATGCATCACCAGTCCATGAGCATTAGCTACAGGAATTAACAAGCAGCGTAATCCACGGGTTTCCGTGGCCTTATTAATCCGATGCTAAGAAAACCATGGCATGGCAATTCCCCAAATCTAGCATCCAATTCGACCTAGATCCCCCGAAACCACACCACGGGCGCGCGCGCACACACGGGGCGGAGAAAATTGATGAGCGGCGAGGAGAGACTCACGAGCTTGATCGCGACCTCCTCGTTGGTCTGCACGTTGGTGCCTGCACATAACAGAGAGACGGAATCTGTTAGAAAAAAGAAAAAAAGAGGAAGAGAAAAAGGCGACGGCTTTGGGAGGAAAGGGGGATCTGGCGGCCGGAGGGAGCGGGGACGGACCGAGGTAGATCTCCCCGAAGGAGCCGCTCCCGAGCTTGCGGCCGACGCGGAACTTGTTGCCGATGCGCGGCTCCATCGCCGCCGCCGCCGCCGGCCTGCCTGCCTGACTGCCCGTCCGAGGCTACCGCCGGCCGGAGCCTCGCATGCGGGGGAGGGGAGGATCTGATCGGGGCGGCCGGAATCGGGTCGGGGGCGGGGGCGGGGGGCTAGGGCTCGATCGAGTGGATCGGAGTGAGGAGGAGGGATTGGGGATTTCTTGCGGGGACGGAGGAGCGAGAGAGCGCCTGACCCTGACCAGGACGGACAAGCTCCGGGGCTCGGGGAGGAAATACTGGGGAACCCGGGGTGCCCCACGGCAAACATGGCGGGTCGGGGTGGAGTCCCCCCCTCCTTTCCTTTTTTTTTTTTTTTGCCCCTTCTATAAAAAAGGGACTTACTTTATTTTAGAATTCCACAATGAAATGCTGAATTTTCTAGCAACTATACTACTCCGATCCGAAATAAGAAAGAACCCTCAAATTATTTTGAGAACCCGCCGACGACAGGTGGCTATGGTGACTTTATAAATTTCAAGATGATATGTCAGCTCGGTCTTTCGGAGATGATCATAGGGGTAGAGTGTGCGTATGTGCGTTCATAGGGGTGAGTGTATGCGTGTGTTTATGAGTGCTTGTGTATGTACTGTTTAAAAAAACTCCCTTTCCCAAGCCAACAAACCTCAACTAGCAGCACGTCTCTTTCACCTTCCTCCCATTTTTAGTTTGGGGCATGTGTCTACTCCTACATGCCGCCACCAAAAGGAATTCTAGTTTCTCCGATGGCCACACATTATACTTTGGTAGTTTCACGAGACGATTTACATTCAAGCTCGCGGAACCACCTTACTGTTGTTGTTGAGCTGCATGTTTCTGCTTCCGTCGATGTAGGATTTTCGGTCCTTCGATGAGCCGGATCGACGGTTTATAATATGATGGTGGCGGCTTTATCCGATGAGGGTGCCTATGACCTCCTCGTGCGTGGACCTATCAAGGTTGGCCTCCTTGCTCTCGTTTGGTAGCTAGATGCCTTCTTCCCACTCTCTTTGATCTTCACTACAAAGTTCTCCATGATCTTCATGGAGTTCTATCCGATGTAATCTTCTTTTAGGTGTGTTTTGTTGGGATCTGATGAATTGTGGGTTTAGGATCAGATTATTCATTGAAAGTAATTGAGTATTTGTTGTACTTTATTATGCATGATTGTTATTGCTTTGTATTTCTCTCTGATCTATCCGTTTGGCTCGGCCAACTAGATTGATTTATCTTCAAACGGAAATGTGCTTTGTAATGGGTTCAATCTTGCGATGTCCTCGCCTCGTGACAGAGGGGGTAGCAAGGAAGTTTGTATTGTTGCCGCTAAGGGTAAAACGACGAGGTTTATTCATATTGCTTGAATTTGTTCTGTCCACACTATGTCATCTTGCTTCATGCATTGCTCTGTTTGTTATGAACGTAATATCATAGATGCATGCTAGATAGCGTCGATTGGTGGAGTAATAATAGTAGATGCAAAATCATTTCGGTTTACTTGTCACGGACGTAATGCCTATATACATGATCATTTCCATGAATAACATCATAACTATGTGCTTTTATATCAATCGTCCAACAGTAATTTGTTCACCCACTTCAAGAGAGAAACCTCTAGTAAAAACTATGGCACCGGTATACCTTTATCATATTACAAAAACAAACAAAATACCTTGACGCGATTTATTTACTTTTATTTTGTTTTGTAATTTATATATCTATTACTACCAGATTTGATCCTTACAAGTAACGAGTTCAAGGGGATTGACAACCCTCTTGCCCGTGTTGGGTGCAAGTACTTGCTCTTATGTGTGCAGATGTTGTTCACTAGGCTTGGTGTGATTCTCTTATTGGTTCGATAATCTTGATTCTCACTGAGGGAAATATTTATCAGCTACTACATTGATTCACCCTTCCTCTTCAGGGAAAATCCCAATGCAGCTCACAAATAGCAGTTAGGATGTTTAATCCTCGCAGGCGTGGTTGTCGCCCGGGTGGCGGTGCTTCTTCTTCGAGTTTGTCTTCCTGGGCCCGATTCTTCTCGAGTTTGTCCATGTGGACATATTCGACAGAGCATGCCGATTATTGTTTGTGTGAAAAATTAATACTCATATTGAACGCCACAATAATAGTTACCCGAACTCAACATCCTAGCTCTTTATTGACTTATGTATGAAACTTGAAGAAAATTCACTGTTGCCCTATGTTATCCTTAGTCAAATTCACAGTTGCCTCATCTTTTTCCCGGATAGTCTCTGACATGTCCCACCACTATAACACTTTGCCTCCTTCTATACTTGTCATCAACACCTTGCCATGTGGAGTGAACACCACAGAATATACGACCATGTACTCTCTCAACTTTTGCTAATTTCAGACTTTCTGCCACTTTCTCAGATTCTCCATGGTCAAATCCCGTCCATTAACCGACACCGATAGACCCAATCACAAACTTGAACCGGCTACTCGTCAACACTGCTTCAGCAACCTCTGCACACTTTGTCTAACCAACAGTGCCTTGTCCTGTCGTTGTGCCCCATGCTTACCGTAAGCCTCGTCGCTATCATAGCGTCAAAGCCCCTCCTGTCTTGGTCGAGTCTCCAGGGCCATGGACCCACACCACTCAAACCCTACCACAACCAGTCATCGTCGACCGATGCCGAGTATCAAGTTTCCTTCAGACCACTAGGCCCTAGTCCGAACCACGAGTCTCTCTCTTTACCGGTGAAATAGGCCTCGACTCTCCAGGCTCTTACGTTGTAGCCTCTCCATCAGTATAGAGTGAATTCGTCCACCAGACTCCAGCTCGGCCTTCAACATGACTCTATGTAGCCGCGCCATGCTACCTCTTGAGCATGCGTTGGTTTTCCCTTGAAGAGGAAAGGCTGATGCAGCAAAGTAGCGTAAGTATTTCCCTCAGTTTATGAGAATCAAGGTATCAATCCAGTAGAAGGTTACACGCAAGTCGCCTTGTACCTGCACAAACAAATAAGAACCTTGCAACCAACGTGATAAAGGGGTTGTCAATCCCTTCACGGGCACTTGCAAAAGTGAGATCTGATAGAGATAATAAGATAAATATTTTTGGTATTTTTATGATATAGATTGGAAAGTAAAGATTGCAAAATAAACGACGGCAGAAATAGCAAATTGATAAGAAACTAATATGATGAAGATAGACCCGGGGGCCATAGGTTTCACTAGTGGCTTCTCTCAAGATAGCATAATTTTCGGTGGGTGAACAAATTACTGTCGAACAAATTACTGGTGCAAGCCTCTCGGAGTTGGAATAAACTCTTTGATAGTGTGATCAAAGCATTTGGTTTTATACAGACTTTTGGAGAAGCTTGTATTTACAAGAAAGTGAGTGAGAGCTCTGTAGCATTTCTGATATTATATGTAGACGACATATTGTTAATTGGAAATGATATAGAATTTCTGGATAGCATAAAGGGATACTTGAATAAAAGTTTCTCGATGAAAGATCTCGGTGAAGCTGCTTATATATTGGGCATCAAGATCTATAGAGATAGATCAAGACGCTTAATTGGACTTTCACAAAGCACATACCTTGATAAAGTTTTGAAAAAGTTCAAAATGGATCGTGCAAAGAAAGGGTTCTTGCTCATTACATAAGGTGTGAAGTTGAGTCGACTCAATGCCGCACCACAGCAGAAGATAGAGAGAAAATGAAAGATGTTCTCTATGCTTCAGCCATAGGCTCTATCATGTATGCAATGTTGTGTACCAGACCTGATGTATGCTTAGCAATAAGTTTAGCAGGAAGGTACCAAAGTAATTCAGGAGTGGATCACTGGACAGCGGTCAAGAATATCCTGAAATACCTGAAAAGGACAGAGGATATGTTTCTCGTTTACGGAGGTGACAAAGAGCTAGTCGTAAATGGTTACGTCGATGCAAGCTTTGACACTGATCCGGACGATTCTAAATCGCAAACCGGTATCGTTTATATTGAACGTTGGAGCCGCTCGGTTAGTGCGAGTTCTAAACAAAGCGTCGTGGCGGGATCTACATGTGAAGCGGAGTACATAGCTGCTTGAAGCGACAAATGAAGGAGTCGGATGAAGGAGTTCATTTCCGATCTAGGTGTCATACCTAGTGCATCGGGACCAATGAAGATCTTCGTGACAATCTTGATGCTGTTGCCTTGGCAAAGGAATCCAGATTTCACAAGAGGACCAAGCACATCAAGAGACGCTTCAATTTCATCGGGACCAAGTCGGTGGGAGACATAGAGATTTGCAAGATACATACAGATCTGAATGTTGCGGACCTGTTGACTAAGCCTCTTCCACGAGCAAAACATGATCAGCACCAAGGCTCCATGGGTGTTAGAATCATTCTTGTGTAATCTATATTATTGACTCTAGTGCAAGTGGGAGATCAAGGAAATATGCCCTAGAGGCAATAATAAAGTTATTATTTATTTCCTTATATCATGATAAATGTTTATTATTCATGCTAGAATTGTATTAACAGGAAACATAATACATGTGTGAATACATAGACAAACTTAATGTCACTAGTATGCCTCTACTTGACTAGCTTATTAATCAAAGATAGTTATGTTTCCTAACCATAGACATGAGTTGTCATTTGATTAACGGGATCACATCATTAGTAGAATGATGTGATTGACATGACCCATTTCGTTAGCTTAGCACTTGATTGTTTAGTATGTTGCTATTGCTTTCTTCATGACTTATACATGTTCCTACAACTATGAGATTATGCAACTCCCGTTTACCGGAGGAACACTTCGTGTGCTACCAAACGTCACAACGTAACTGGGTGATTATAAAGGAGCTCTACAGGTGTCTCCAAAGGTACATGTTGAGTTGGCGTATTTCGAGATTAGGTTTTGTCACTCCGATTGTCGGAGAGGTATCTCTGGGCCCTCTCGGTAATGCACATCACTATAAGCCTTGCAAGCAATGTAACTAATGAGTTAGTGACGGAATGATGTGAAGGAAATATGCCCTAGAGGCAATAATAGTTATTATTTATTTCCTTATTTCATGATAAATGTTTATTATTCATGCTAGAATTGTATTAACCGGAAACATAATACATGTGTGAATACATAGACAAACAGAGTGTCACTAGTATGCCTCTACTAGACTAGCTTGTTAATCAAAGATGGTTAAGTTTCCTAACCATAGACAAAGGAGTTGTCATTTGATTAACAAGGTCACATCATTAGTTGAATGATCTGATTGACATGACCCATTCCATTAGCTTAGCACCCGATCGTTTAGTATGTTGCTATTGCTTTTATCCATGACTTATACATGTTCCTATAACTATGAGATTATGCAACTCCGTTTACGGAGGAACACTTTGGGTACTACCAAACGTCACAACATAAGCGGGTGATTATAAAGGAGTACTACAGTGTCTCCAAAGGCGGATGTTGGGTTGGCGTATTTGAGATTAGGATTTGTCACTCCGATTGTCGGAGAGGTATCTCTGGGCCCTCTCGGTAATACACATCACTAAGCCTTGCAAGCATTACAGCTAATGAGTTAGCTGTGAGATAATGTATTACGGAACGAGTAAAGAGACTTGCGAACGAGATTGAACTAGGTATTGGATACCGACGATCGAATCTCGGGCAAGTAACATACCGATGACAAAGGGAACAACGTATGTTGTTATGCGGTCCGACCGATAAAGATCTTCGTAGAATATGTAGGAGCCAATATGGGCATCCGTGTCCGCTATTGGTTATTGACCGAGATGTGTCTCGCCATGTCTACATTGTTCTCGAACCGTAGGGTCCGCACGCTAAGGTTTCGATGGCGGTTATATTATGAGTTTATGTATTTTGATGTACGAAGGAGTTCGAGTCCGGATGTGATCACGGACATGACGAGGAGTCTCAAATGTTCGAGACATAAAGATTGATATATTGACGGCTATATTCGGACACGGAAAGGTTCGGAAGTTTCCGGAGAAAACCGGAGTGCTTGGGAGGGTTACGGAACCCCGGGAAGTAATGGGCCTTATTGGGCCAAGAGGGAGAGAGAGGGCTGCACCAGAGGTGGCGCCCCCCATGGGGAGTCCGACTGACTAGAGGGGGGCGCAGCCCCCTTCCTCTCCCTCTCCTCTCTTTCCTTCCCCTTCCCTCTTCCTAGTAGGACTAGGAAAGGGAGTCCTACTCCTACTAGGAGGAGGACTCCCCTCCCTGGCCGCCCCTAGGGCTGGCCGGCCCTCCCCTTGCTCCTTTATATACGGGGCGGGGGCACCCTAGAACACACAAGTTGATCTTCGTGATCGTTCCTTAGCCGTGTGCGGTGCCCCCTCCACCATATTCCACCTCGGTCATATTGTAGCGGTGCTTAGGCGAAGCCTCGCGACAAGAGAACATCAAGATCGCCACCAC
Source organism: Aegilops longissima (assembly GCA_021605205.1). Classification (NCBI taxonomy): domain Eukaryota; kingdom Viridiplantae; phylum Streptophyta; class Magnoliopsida; order Poales; family Poaceae; genus Aegilops; species Aegilops longissima. The sequence continues at coordinate 663,648,725 of CM038676.1, forward strand.
ACCGTCGTCTTGTGGAACTCCTCCCGACGCTTTCTTTGGATCGGAGCCCGGGATCGTCATCGAGCTGAACGTGTGCCAAGAACTCGGAGGTGCCGAGTGCGGTGCTTGGATCGGTCGGATCGTGAAGACGCGTCGACTACATCAACGCGTTGATTTAACGCTTCGCTTTCGGTCTCACGAGGGTACGTGGGCGGACACTCTCCTCTCTCGTTGCTGTGCCATCACCATGGTCTTGCGTGTTCGAGGAAATTTTTGAAATTACTACGTTACCCAATGATGGCATCCGAGCCAGGTTTTATGCGTTGATGTCATATGCACGAGTAGAACACAAGTGAGTTGTGGGCGATATAAGTCATACCGCTTACCAAACATGTCATACTTTGGTTCGGGCGGTATTGTGAGATGAAGCGGCCCGGACCGACATTACGCCAGACGCTTACGCGAGACTGGTTTCACCGCTGCGAGCACTAGTTGCTTAAAGGTGACCGCGGTGTCTGTCTCTCTCACTTTAGTTGAACTGAGTGTGGCTACGCCCGGTCCTTGCGAAGGTTAAAACAGCACTAACTTGACAAACTATCGTTGTGGTTTTGATGCGTAGGTAAGAACGGTTCTTGCTCAGCCCGTAGCAGCCACGTAAAACTTGCAACAACAAAGTAGAGGACGTCTAACTTGTTTTTGCAGGGCATGTTGTGATGTGATATGGTCAAAACGTGATGCTATATTTTATTGTATGAGATGATCATGTTTTGTAACCGAGTTATCGACAATGGCGAGGAGCCATATGGTTGTCGCTTTATTGTATGAAATGCAAACGCCATGTAATTGCTTTACTTTATCACTAAGCGGTAGCGATAGTCGTAGAAGCAATAGTTGGCGAGACGACAACGATGCTACGATGGAGATCAAGGTGTCGCGCCGGTGACGATGGTGATCATGACGGTGCTTCGGAGATGGAGATCACAAGCACAAGATGATGATGGCCATATCATATCACTTATATTGATTGCATGTGATGTTTATCCTTTATGCATCTTATCTTGCTTTGATTGACGGTAGCATTATAAGATGATCTCTCACTAAAATTATCAAGTAGTGTTCTCCCGAGTATGCACCGTTGCCAAAGTTCGTCGTGTCGAGACACCACGTGATGATCGGGTGTGATAAGCTCTCGTCCATCTACAACGGGTGCAAGCCAGTTTTGCACAGCAGAATACTCAGTTATACTTGACGAGCCTAGCATATGCAGATATGGCCTCGGAACACGGAGACCGAAAGGTCGAAGCGTGAATCATATAGTAGATATGATCAACATAAGATGTTCACCATTGAAAACTACTCCATCTCACGTGATGATCGGTTATGGTTTAGTTGATTTGGATCACGTGATCACTTAGATAACTAGAGAGATGTCTGTCTAAGTGGGAGTTCTTAAGTAATATGATTAATTGAACTTAAATTTATCATGAACTTAGTACCGATAGTATTTTGCTTGTCTATGTTTATTGTAGATAGATGGCTCGTCTTTGTTGTTCCGTTGAATTTTAATGCGTTCCTTGAGAAAGCAAAGTTGAAAGATGATGGTAGCAATTACACGGATTGGGTCCGTAACTCGAGGATTATCCTCATTGCTGCACGTAAAAGTTACGCCCTGGATGCACCGCTAGGTGCAGCCTCTTCGCCGATGTAACCGACGGCGGCGTTAAGAACGTCTGGCGAGCAAAGGTGATGACTACTCTATAGTTCGATGTGCCATGCTTTACGGCTTAGAACCGGGTCTTCAACGACGTTTTGAGCGTCATGGAGCATATGAGATGTTCCAGAGTTGAAGTTGATATTTCAATGTAATGCCCGGATTGAGAGATATGAAGTCTCCAATAAGTTCTATAGCTGCAAGATGGAAGAGAATGGATCTGTCGGTGAGCACATACTCGTAATGTCCGGGTATTACAATCACTTGACTCAACCGGGAGTTAATCTTCCGGATGATTGTGTCATTGATGAATTCTTCAATCACGCCACCAAGCTACAAAGGCTTCGTGATGAACTATAATATGCAAGGGTTAGTAAAGACTATGCTCGAGCTCTTCGCAATGCTAAAGGCTGCGGAGGTAGAAATCAAGAAGGAGCATCAAGTGTTGATGGTCAATAAGACCACTAGTTTCAAGAAGAAAGGCAAAGGGAAGAAGAAGGGAACTTCAAAAGAACAGCAAACAAGTTCTTGATCAGAGAAGAAACCCAAGTCGGACCTAAACCTGAAATCGAGTGCTTCTACCGCAAGCGATAGTCCTTTGGAAGCGGAACTGCCCCAAGTATTTGGCGGATAAGAAGGATGGCAAGGTGAACAAAGGTATATGTGATATACATGTTATTGATGTGTACCTTACTAGAGCTGATAGTAGTACAGGTATTTGATATGGTTACATTGCTAATATTTGCAACTCAAGCAGGGACTACTGATTGCGAACACCGGCAAAGGACGAGGTGACGATGCGCGTGGGAAATGGTTCCAAAGTCGATGTGATCGCAATCGCACGCTACCTCTACATCTACCTTCGGATTAGTTTTAGACCTAAATAATTGTTATTTGGTGCCGCGTTGAGCATGAACATTATATCTGGATCTTGTTTGATGCGAGACGGTTATTCATTTAAATCAGAGAATAATGGTTGTTCTATTTATATGAATAATATCTTTTATGGTCATGCACCCTTGAAGAATGGTCTATTTTAATGAATCTCGATAGTAGTGATACACATATTCATAATGTTGAAACCAAAAGATGCAGAGTTGATAATGATAGTGCAACTTATTTGTGGCATCGCCGTTTAGGTCATATCGGTATAAAGCGCATGAAGAAACTCCATGTCGATGGACTTTTGGAGTCACTTGATTATGAATCACTTGGCACTTGCGAACCGTGCCTCATGGGCAAGATGACTAAAACCCGTTCTCGGTACTATGGAGAGAGCAACGGATTTGTTGGAAATCATACATACATACGAGATGTATGTGGTCCGATGAATGTTGAAGCTCGTGGCGGATATCGTTATTTTCTCACCTTCACAGATGATTTAAGCAGATATGGGTATATCTCGCTAATGAAACATAAGTCTGAAACATTTGAAAAGTTCAAAGAATTTCAGAGTGAAGTTGAAAATCATCGTAATAAGAAAATAAAGTTTCTACGATCCGATCGTGGAGGCGAATATTTGAGTTCTGAGTTTGGTCTACATTTGAAACAATGCGGAATAGTTTCGCAACTCACGCCACCCGAACACCACAACAAGAATGGTGTGTCCGAACATCGTAATCGCACTTTACTAGATATGGTGCGATCTATGATGTCTCTTACATGATTTACCGCTATCATTTTGGGGTTATGCTCTTGAGGCGCCGCATTCACGCTGAATAGAACACCATCAAAATCCGTTGAGACGACACCTTATGAACTGTGGTTTAGCAAGAAACCAAAGTTGTCGTTTCTTAAAGTTTGGGGATGCGATGCTTATGTGAAAAAACTTCAACCTGATAAGCTCGAACCTAAATCGGAGAAATGTGTCTTCATAGGATACCCAAAGGAGACAGTTGGGTACACCTTCTATCACAGATCCGAAGGCAAGACATTTGTTGCTAAGAATGGATCCTTTCTAGAGAAGGAGTTTCTCTCGAAAGAAGTGAGTGGGAGGAAAGTAGAACTTGATGAGGTAATCTGTACCTTCTCCCTTATTTGAAAGTAGTTTATCACGAAAACGGTTTCGCGACATCTACACCAAATAGTGAGGAAGTTGATGATGTTGATCATGAAACTTCAGATCAAGTTACTCTGTAACCTCGTAGATCAACAGAGTAAGAACCGCACAGTGAGTGGTACGGTAATCCTGTTCGGAAGTCATGCTACTAGATCATGATGAACCTACGAACTATGAAGAAGCGATGGTGAGCCCAGATTCCGCAAAATGGTTTGAGACCATGAAATCTGAGATGGGATCCATATATGAGAACAAAGTGTGGACTTTGATGGAGTTGCCGATGATCGGCAAGCCATATTATATAAATGGATCTTCAAGAGGAAGATGATGCCGATAGTAGTATTACTATCTATAAAGCTCGACTTGTCGCAGAAAGGTTTTCGACAAGTTCAAGGTGTTGACTACAATGAGATTTACTCAATCAGTAGCGATGCTTATGTCTGTCCGAATCATGTTAGCAATCGCCACATTTTATGAAATCTGGCAAATGGATGTCAAAACTACATTCTTTAATGGATTTATTAAAGAAGAGTTGTATATGATGAAACCGAAGGTTTTGTCAATCCTAAAGGAGCTAACAAAATGTGCAAGCTCCGGTGATCCATCTATGGACTGGTGCAAGCATCTCGGAGTTGGAATAAGCGCTTTGATAGTGTGATCAAAGCATATAGTTTTATCTGAGCTTGCGGTGAAGCCTGTATTTACAAGAAAGTGAGTGGGAGCACTACAACATTTCGATAAGTATATGTGAATGACATATTGTTGATCGGAAATTATGTAGAATTATTCGCAAAGCATAAAGGAGTGTTTGAAAGGAGTTTTTCAAAGAAGGACCTCGGTGAAGCTGCTTACATATTGAGCATCAAGATCTATAGAGATAGATCAAGGCGCTAGATAAGTTTTTCAATGAATACATACCTTGACAAGATTTTGAAGTAGTTCAAAATGGAGCAGTCAAAGAAAGAGTTCTTACTGTGTTACAAGGTGTGAGATTGAGTAAGACTCAAAACCCGACCACGGCAGAAGATAGAAAGAGAATGAAAGTCATTCCCTATGCATCAGCCATAGGTTCTATAAAGTATGTCATGTTGTGTACTGATCTATTGCATACCCTACCACTAAGCTTGGCAAGGAGTGCAATAGTGATCTAGGAGTAGATCAATGGACAGCGGTCAAAATTATCCTTAGTAGAATAAGGATATGTTTCTCGATTATGGAAGTGAAAAAGGTTAAATCGTAAAGGGTTACGTCGATGCAAGTTTTAACACTAATCTAGATGACTCGAGTCTCAATCTGGATACATATTGAAAGTGGGAGCAATTAGCTAGAGTAGCTCCGTGCGAGCATTGTAGACATAGAAATTTGCAAAATACTTATAGCTACGAATGTGATGGACTCGTTGACTAAAATTATCTCACAAGCAAAACATGATCACACCTTAGTACTCTTTGGGTGTTAATCACATAGCGATGTGAACTAGATTATCGACTCTAGTAAACCCTTTGGGTGTTGGTCACATGTCGATGTGAACTATGGGTGTTAACCACATATAGATGTGAACTATTGATGTTAAATCACATGGCGATGTGAACTAGATTATTGACTCTAGTGCAAGTGGGAGACTGAAGGAAATATGCCCTAGAGGCAATAATAGTTATTATTTATTTCCTTATTTCATGATAAATGTTTATTATTCATGCTAGAATTGTATTAACCGGAAACATAATACATGTGTGAATACATAGACAAACAGAGTGTCACTAGTATGCCTCTACTAGACTAGCTTGTTAATCAAAGATGGTTAAGTTTCCTAACCATAGACAAAGGAGTTGTCATTTGATTAACAAGGTCACATCATTAGTTGAATGATCTGATTGACATGACCCATTCCATTAGCTTAGCACCGATCGTTTAGTATGTTGCTATTGCTTTTATCCATGACTTATACATGTTCCTATAACTATGAGATTATGCAACTCCGTTTACGGAGGAACACTTTGGTACTACCAAGCGCCACTGGCGAATCGGGTGATTATAAAGGAGTACTACAGTGTCTCCAAAGGCGATGTTGGGTTGGCGATTTCGAGATTAGGATTTGTCACTCCGATTGTCGGAGAGGTATCTCTGGGCCCTCTCGGTAATACACATCACTAAGCCTTGCAAGCATTACAGCTAATGAGTTAGCTGTGAGATAATGTATTACGAACGAGTAAAGAGACTTGCCGAGAACGAGATTGAACTAGGTATTGGATACCGACGATCGAATCTCGGGCAAGTAACATACCGATGACAAAGGGAACAACGTATGTTGTTATGCGGTCTGACCGATAAAGATCTTCGTAGAATATGTAGGAGCCAATATGGGCATCCGGTCCCGCTATTGGTTATTGACCGAGATGTGTCTCGGCCATGTCTACATTGTTCTCGAACCGTAGGGTCCGCATGCTTAAGGTTTCGATGGCGGTTATATTATGAGTTTGTGTATTTTGATGTACCGAAGGAGTTCGAGTCCCGGATGTGATCACGGACATGACGAGGAGTCTCAAATGTTCGAGACATAAAGATTGATATATTGACGGCTATATTCGGACACGGAAAGGTTCGGAAGTTTCCGGAGAAAACCGGAGTGCGGAGGGGTTACCGGAACCCCGGGAAGTAATGGGCCTTATTGGGCCAAGAGGGAGAGAGAGGGCTGCACCAGAGGTGGCGCCCCCCATGGGGAGTCCGACTGGACTAGAGGGGGGGCCCCTTCCCTCTCCCTCTCCTCTCTTTCCTTCCCCTTCCTCTTCCTAGTAGGACTAGGAAGGGAGTCCTACTCCTACTAGGAGGAGGACTCCCCCCTTCCTTGGCGCCCCCTAGGGCTGGCCGCCCTCCCCTTGCTCCTTTATATACGGGGCACGGGGCACCCTAGAACACACAAGTTGATCTTCGTGATCGTTCCTTAGCTGCAGTGCGGTGCCCCCTCCACCATATTCCACCTCGGTCATATTGTAGCGGTGCTTAGGCGAAGCCCTGCGATATTAGAACATCAAGATCGTCACCACACCGTCGTGCTGATGGAACTCCTCCCCGACGCTTTGCTGGATCGGAGCCCGGGGATCGTCATCGAGCTGAACGTGTGCCAAGAACTCGGAGGTGCCGGAGTAGCGGTGCTTGGATCGGTCGGATCGTGAAGACGTACGACTACATCAACCGCGTTGATTTAACGCTTCCGCTTTCGGTCTACGAGGGTACGTGGACGGACACTCTCCTCTCTCGTTGCTGTGCCATCACCATGGTCTTGCGTGTTCGTAGGAATTTTTTTGAAATTACTACATTACCCAACATGATGCATTACATAACGAGTAAAGAGACTTGCCGGTAACGAGATTGAACTAGGTATTGAGATACCAACGATCAAATCTCGGGCAAGTAACATACCGATGACAAAGGGAACAACGTATGTTGTTATGCGGTTTGACCGATAAAGATCTTCGTAGAATATGTAGGAGCCGATATGAGCATCCAGGTTCCGCTATTGGTTATTGACCGGAAACATGTCTCGGTCATGTCTATATAGTTCTCGAACCCGTAGGGTCCGCACGCTTAAGGTTTCGATGACAGTTATATTATGAGTTTATGAGTTTTGATTACCGAAGGTTGTTCGGAGTCCCGGATGTGATTACGGACATGATGAGGAGTCTCGAAATGGTCGAGCCATGAAGATTGATATATTGGAAGCCTATATTTGGATATTGGAAGTGTTCCGGGTGAAATCGGGATTTTACCGGAGTACTAGGAGGTTACCGGAACCCCGGGGCTTAATGGGCCATAGTGGGCCTTAGTGGAGAGAGAGAGGAGGAGGAGGCGGGCAGGGCGCGCCTCCCCCTAGTCCGAATAGGACAGAGAGAGGCGGCGCCCCCCCTTCCTCTCTCTCCTCCTCTTTCCCCCTTCTCCAAGTCCAACAAGGAAGGAGGGAGTCCTACTCCCGGTGGGAGTAGGACTCCCCTTAGCGCACCTCCTCCCTGGCCGGCCGCCCCCCCCCCTTGCTCCTTTATATACGGGGGCAGGCGGGCACCTCTAGACACAACAATTGATCTCTTGATCTCTTAGCCGTGTGCGGTGCCCCCCTCCACCATAGTCCTCCTCGATAATATTGTAGCAGTGCTTAGGCGAAGCCCTGCGACGGTAGAACATCAAGATCGTCACCATGCCATCGTCTTGTGGAACTCTCCTCGACACTCGGCTGGATCGGAGTTCGAGGGACGTCATCGAGCTGAACGTGTGCTAGAACTCGGAGGTGCCGTAGTTTTGGTGCTTGATCGGTCGGGCCGTGAAGACGTACGACTATATCAACCGCGTTGTTCTAACGCTTCCGCTTTCGGTCTACGAGGGTACGTGGACAACACTCTCCCCTCTCGTTGCTATGCATCACCATGATCTTGCGTGTGCGTAGGATTTTTTTTAAAATTACTACGTTCCCCAACAGTGGCATCCGAGCCAGGTTTTATGCGTAGATGTTATATGCGCAAGTAGAACACAAGTGAGTTGTGGGCGATACAAGTCATACTGCTTACCAGCATGTCATACTTTGGTTTGGCGGTATTGTTGGATGAAGCGGCCCGGACCGACATTACGCGTACGCTTACGCGAGACTGGTTCTACCGACGTGCTTTGCACACAGGTGGCTGGCGGGTGTCAGTTTCTCCAACTTTAGTTGAACCGAGTGTGGCTACGCCAGGTCCTTGTGAAGGTTAAAACATCACTAACTTGACGAACTATCATTGTGGTTTTGATGCGTAGGTAAGAACGGTTCTTGCTCAGCCCGTAGCAGCCACGTAAAATTTGCAACAACAAAGTAGAGGACGTCTAACTTGTTTTTGCAGGGCATGTTGTGATGTGATATGGTCAAGACGTGATGCTATATTTTATTGTATGAGATGATCATGTTTTGTAACCGAGTTATCGGCAACTGGCAGGAGCCATATGGTTGTCGCTTTATTGTATGAAATGCAAGCGCCATGTAATTGCTTTACTTTATCACTAAACGGTAGCGATAGTCGTAGAAGCAATAGATGGCGAAACGACAACGATGCTATGATGGAGATCAGAGTGTCGCGCCGGTGACGATGGTGATCACGACGGTGCTTCGGAGATAGAGATCACAAGCACAAGATGATGATGGCCATATCATATCACTTATATTGATTGCATGTGATGTTTATCCTTTATGCATCTTATTTTGCTTTGATCGACGGTAGCATTATAAGATGATCTCTCACTAATTATCAAGAAGTGTTCTCCCTGAGTATGCACCATTGCGAAAGTTCTTCGTGCTGAGACACCATGTGATGATCGGGTGTGATAGGCTCTACGTTCAAATACAACGGTGCAAAACAGTTGCACACGCTGAATACTCGAGTTAAACTTGACGAGCCTAGCATATCAGATATGGCCCCGGAACACGGAGACCGAAAGGTCGAACATGAATCATATAGTAGATATGATCAACATAGTGATGTTCACCATTGAAAACTACTCCATCTCACGTGATGATCGGACATGGTTTAGTTGATTTGGATCACGTGATCACTTAGATGAACAGAGAGATGTCTGTCTAAGTGGGAGTTCTTTAGTAATATGATTAATTGAACTTAAATTTATCATGAACTTAGTACCGATAGTATTTTGCTTGTCTATGTTTGTTGTAGATAGATGGCTCGTCTTTGTTGTTCCGTTGAATTTTAATGCGTTCCTTTGAGAAAGCTAAGTTGAAAGAGGATGGTAGCAATTACACGGACTGGGTCCGAATTTGAGGATTATCCTCATTGCTGCACATAAGAATTACGCCCCGAAGCACCGCTGGGTGCCGAGACCTTCTGCCGATGCAACCGACGACGTTAAGAACGTCTGGCGAGCAAAGCGATGACTACTCGATAGTTCAAGTGTGCCATGCTTTACGGCTTAGAATCGGGACTTCAACGACGTTTTGAGCGTCATGGAGCATATGAGATGTTCCAGGAGTTGAAGTTAATATTTCAAGCAAATGCCGGATTGAGAGATATGAAGTCTCCAATAAGTTCTATAGCTGCAAGATGGAAGAGAATAGTTACATCGGTGAACATATACTCAAAATGTGCGGGTATAATAATCACTTGATTCAACTGGAGTTAATCTTCACGATGATAGTGTCATTGATGAATTCTTCAATCACGCCACCAAGCTACAAGAGCTTCGTGATGAACTATAATATGCAAGGGATGGACAAGACTATTCCCGAGCTCTTCGCAATGCTAAAGGCTGCGGAGGTAGAAATCAAGAAGGAGCATCAAGTGTTAATGGTCAATAAGACCACCAGTTTCAAGAAAAAGGGCAAAGGGAAGAAGAAGGGGAACTTCAAGAAGAACAGCAAACAAGTTGCTGCTCAAGAGAAGAAACCCAAATTTGGACCTAAGCACGAGGCCGAGTGCTTCTCCGCAAAAATGATCGTCCTTTGGAAGCGAAACCGCCTCAAGTATTTGGCGGATAAGAAGGATGACAAGGTGAACAAAGGTATATGTGATATACATGTTATTGATGTGTACCTTACTAATGCTCGCAGAGCACCTCGGTATTTGATCTCGGTTACATTGCTAATATTTGCAACTCAAACAAGGACTACTGATTAGCGAAGATTGGCTAAGGACGAGGTGACGATCGGCGTGGGAAATGGTTCCAAAGTCGATGTGATCGCGGTCGGCACGCTACCTCTACATCTACCTTCGGATTAGTTTTAGACCTGAATAATTGTTATTTGGTGCCAGCGTTAAGCATGAACATTATATCTGGATCTTGTTTGATGCGAGACGGTTATTCATTTAAATCAGAGAATAATGGTTGTTCTATTTATATGAGTAATATCTTTTGTGGTCATGCACCCTTGAAGAGTGGTCTGTTTTTATTAAATCTCGATAGTAGTGATACACATATTCAGCCAAAAGATGCAGAGTTGATAATGATAGTGCAACTTATTTGTGGCACCGCCGTTTGGGTCATATTGGTGTAAAGCGCATGAAGAAACTCCATACTGATGGACTTCTTGAATCACTTGATTATGAATCACTTGGTACTTGCGAAACCGTGCCTCATGGGCAAGATGACTAAAACGCCATTCTCGGAACTATGGAGCGAGCAACTGATTTATTGGAAATCATACATACTGATGTATGTGGTCCAATGAATATTGAGGCTCACGGATGATTTATTGGAAATCATATTTTCTCACCTTCACAGATGATTTGAGCAGATATGGGTATATCTACTTAATGAAACACAAGTCTGAAACATTTGAAAAGTTCAAAGAATTTCAGAGTGAAGTGGAAAATCATCGTAACAAGAAAATAAAGTTTCTACGATCTGATCGTGGAGGAGAATATTTGAGTTACGAGTTTGGTTTACATTTGAAACAATGCGGAATAGTTTCGCAACTCATGCCACCCGGAACACCACAACGAAATGGTGTGTCCGAACGTCGTAATCGTACTTTACTAGATATGGTGCGATCTATGATGTCTCATACTGATTTACCACTATCGTTTTGGGGTTATGCTTTAGAGACGGACGCATTCACGATTAAATAGGGCACCATCAAAATCCGTTGAGACGACGCCTTATGAACTGTGGTTTGGCAAGAAACCAAAGTTGTCGTTTCTTAAAGTTTGGGGCTGCGATGCTTATGTGAAGAAACTTCAATCAGATAAGCTCGAACCCAAATCGGAGAAATGTGTCTTCATAGGATACCCAAAAGAGACTATTGGGTACACCTTCTATCACAGATCTGAAGGCAAGACTTTTGTTGCTAAATTCGGATCCTTTCTAGAGAAGGAGTTTCTCTCGAAAGAAGTGAGTGGGAGGAAAGTAGATTTGATGAGGTAACTCTACCTGCTCCCTTATTGGAAAATAGTTCATCACAGAAACCGGTTCCCGTGACGACTACACCAATCAGTGAGGAAGCTAATGATATTGATCATGAAACTTCAGATCAAGTTACTACCGAACCTCGTAGGTCAACCAGAGTCAGATCCGCACCAGAGTGGTATGGTAATCCTATTCTGGAAGTCATGTTACTTGACCATGGCGAACCTACGAACTATGAGGAAGTGATGATGAGCCCAGATTCCACAAAATGGCTTGAGCCCATGAAATCTGAGACGGGATCCATGTATGAGAACAAAGTATGGACTTTGGTTGACTTGCCCGATGATCGGCAAGCCATCAAGAATAAATGGATCTTCAAGAAGAAGACTGACGCTGATGGTAATGTAACTGTCTACAAAGCTCGACTTGTTGCGGAAGGTTTTCGACAAGTTCAAGGGGTTGACTACGATGAGACTTTCTCACCCGTAGCGATGCTTAAGTCTGTCTGAATCATGTTAGCAATTGCCGCATTTTATGATTATGAAATATGGCAAATGGATGTCAAAACTGCATTCTGAATGGATTTACGGAAGAAGAGTTGTATATGATGCAACCGAAGGTTTTGTCGATCCAAAAGATGCTAACAAAGTGTGCAAGCTCCATGATCCATTTATGGACTGGTGCAAGCCTCTCGAGTTGGAATAAGCGCTTTGATAGTGTGATCAAAGCATATGGTTTTTTATGCACTTTTGGAGAAGCCTATATTTACAAAAAAGTGAGTGGGAGCTCAGTAGCATTTACGATATTATATGTAGACGACATATTGTTAATTGGAAATGATATAGAATTTCTGGATAGCATAAAGGGATATTGAATAAAAGTTTTTCGATGAAAGACCTCGGTGAAGCTGCTTACATATTAGGCATCAAGATCTATAGAGATAGATCAAGACGCTTAATTGGACTTTCACAAAGCACATACCTTGATAAAGTTTTGAAAAAGTTCAAAATGGATCAGGCAAAGAAAGGGTTCTTGCATGTATTACAAGGTGTGAAGTTGAGTCAGACTCAATGCCAGACCACAACAGAAGATAGAGAGAAAATGAAAGGTGTTCCCTATGCTTTAGCCATAGGCTCTATCATGTATGCAATGTTGTGTACCAGACCTGATGTATGCTTAGAAATAAGTTTAGCAGGAAGGTACCAAAGTAATTCAGGAGTGGATCACTCGACAGCGGTCAAGAATATCCTGAAATACCTGAAAAGGACTAAGGATATGTTTCTCGTTTATGGAGGTGTCAAAGAGCTAGTCGTAAATAGTTACGTCGATGCAAGCTTTGACAATGATCCGGACGATTCTAAATCGCAAACCAGGTACGTGTTTATATTGAACGGTGGAGCTGTCAGTTGGTGCAGTTCTAAACAAAGCATCATGGCGGGATCTACATGCGAAGCGGAGTACATAGCTGCTTCGGAAGCAGCAAATGAAGGAGTCTGGATGAAGGAATTCATTTTCGATCTAGGTGTCATACCTAGTGCATCGGGACCAATGAAGATCTTCTGTGACAATACTGGTGTTGGGTAACGTAGTAATTTCAAAAAATTTCCTACGAACACGCAAGACCATGGTGATGGCACAACAACGAGAGAGGAGAGTGTCCGTCCACGTACCCTCGTAGACCGAAAGCGGAAGCGTTAAATCAACGCGGTTGATGTAGTCGTACGTCTTCACGATCCGACCGATCCAAGCACCTGTACTCCGGCACCTCCGAGTTCTTGGCACACGTTCAGCTCGATGACGATCCCGGGCCCGATCCAGCAAAGCGTCGGGGAGGAGTTCCGTCGACGACGGCGTGGTGACGATCTTGATGTTCTATTGTCGCAGGCTTCGCCTAAGCACCGCTACAATATGACCGAGGTGGAATATGGTGGAGGGGGCACCGCACACGGCTAAGGAGCGATCACGAAGATCAACTTGTGTGTTCTAGGGTGCCCCCTGCCCCGTATATAAAGGAGCAAGGGGAGGGCCGGCCAGCCCTAGGGGCGCGCCAAGGGGGGAGTCCTCCTCCTAGTAGGAGTAGGACTCCCTTTCCTAGTCCTACTAGGAAGAGGGAAGGGGAAGGAAAGAGAGGGAGGGAGAGGAAGGGGGGCGCCCCCCCTCCTAGTCCAGTCGGACTCCCCATGGGGCGCGCCACCTCTGGTGCAGCCCTCTCTCCCTCTTGGCCCAATAAGGCCCATTACTTCCCGGGGTTCGGTAACCCCTCCGGCAGACCGGTTTTCTCCGGAAACTTAGGAACCTTTCGGTGTCGAATATAGCCGTCAATATATCAATCTTTATGTCTCGAACATTTGAGACTCCTCGTCATGTCCGTGATCACATCCGGACTCGAACTCCTTGGTACATCAAAATACATAAACTCATAATATAACCGTCATCGAAACCTTAAGCGTGCGGACCCTACGGTTCGAGAACAATGTAGACATGGCGAGACACATCTCGGTCAATAACCAATAGCGGGACCTGGATGCCCATATTGGCTCCTACATATTCTACGAAGATCTTTATCGGTCAGACCGCATAACAACATACGTTGTTCCCTTTGTCATCGGTATGTTACTTGCCCGAGATTCGATCGTCGGTATCCAATACCTAGTTCAATCTCGTTACTGGCAAGTCTCTTTACTCGTTCCGTAATACATTATCTCACAGCTAACTCATTAGCTGTAATGCTTGCAAGGCTTAGTGATGTGTATTACCGAGAGGGCCCAGAGATACCTCTCAGGACAATCGGAGTGACAAATCCTAATCTCGAAATCGCCAACCCAACATCGCCTTTGGAGACACTGTAGTACTCCTTTATAATCACCCGATTCGTTGTGACGTTTGGTAGTACCAAAGTGTTCCTCCGTAAGCGGAGTTGCATAATCTCATAGTTATAGGAACATGTATAAGTCATGGATAAAAGCAATAGCAACATACTAAGCGATCGGATGCTAAGCTAATGGAATGGGTCATGTCAATCAGATCATTCAACTAATGATGTGACCTTGTTAATCAAATGACAACTCCTTTGTCTATGGTTAGGAAACTTAACCATCTTTGATTAACAAGCTAGTCTAATAGAGGCATACTAGTGACACTGCTTGTCTATGTATTCACACATGTATTATGTTTCGGTTAATACAATTCTAGCATGAATAATAAACATTTATCATGAAATAAGGAAATAAATAATAACTTTATTATTGCCTCTAGGGCATATTTCCTTGATCTCCCACTTGCACTAGAGTCAATAATCTAGATTACATAGTAATGATTCTAACACCCATGGAGTCTTGGTGTTGATCATGTTTTGCTCGTGGAAGAGGCTTAGTCAGCGGTTCGCTACATTCAGATCCGTATGTATCTTGCAAATCTCTATGTCTCCCACCGGACTAAGTCCGGATGGAATTGAAGCGTCTCTTGATGCGTTTGGTTCTCTTGTGAAATCTGGATTCCTTTGCTAAAGCAATTGCTCGAGATTGTTACAAAAGATTTTCATTGGACCCGATGCACTAGGTATGACACCTAGATCGGATATGAACTCCTTCATCCGACTCCTTCATTAGCTGCTTCCGAAGCTGCTATGTATTCCGCTTCACATGTAGATCCCTTCACGACGCTTTGTTTAGAACTGCACCAACCGACAGCTCCTCCGTTTAGTGTAAACACGTATCCGGTTTGCGATTTAGAATCGTCCGGATCGGTGTCAAAGCTTGCATCAACGTAACTGCCACGATGAGCTCTTTGTCACCTCCATATCGAGAAACATATCCTTAGTCCTTTTCGGTATTTTGGGATGTTTTGACGCTGTCCGATGATCCACTCTGGATTACTTTGATACCTCCTGCTAAGCTTATAGCAAGGCACACATTAGGTCTGGTACACAGCATTGCATACATGATAGAGCCTATGGCTGAGGCATAGGAACATCTTTCATTTCTCTCTATCTTCTGCGGTGGTCGGGCATTGAGTCTTACTCAACTTCACACCTTGTAACACGAGGCAAGAACCCTTTCTTTGCTTGATCCATTTTGAACTTCTTCAAAACTTTGTCAAGGTATGTGCTTTGTGAAAGTCAATTAAGCGTCTTGATCTATCTCTATAGATTTTGATGCCCAATATGTAAGCAGCTTCACCGAGGTCCTTCATCGAAAAACTCTTATTCAAGTATCCCTTTATGCTATCCAGAAATTCTATATCATTTCCGATCAGTAATATGTCATCTACATATAATATCGAAATGCTCTGAGCTCCCACTCACTTTCTTGTAAATACTGAGGCTTCTCCAAAAGTCTCATATAAACCCAAATGCTTTGATCACACTATCAAAGCGTTTATTCCAACTCGAGATGCTTGCACCAGTCCATAAATGGATCATTGGAGCTTGCACACTTTGTTAGCTCCTTTGGATCGATAAAACCTTCGGTTGCATCATATACAACTCTTCTTCCGTAAATCCATTCAGAATGCAGTCTTTACATCCATTTGCCAAATTTCATAATCATAAAATGCGGCAATTGCTAACATGATTCGGACAGACTTAAGCATCGCCACGGGTGAGAAAGTCTCATCGTAGTCAATCCCTTGAACTTGTCGAAAACCCTTTGCGACAAGTCGAGCTTTGTAGACGATAATATTACCGTCGCGTCGGTCTTCTTCTTGAAGATCCACTTGTTTTCTATTGCTTGCCGACCCTCGGGCAAGTCAACCAAAGTCCATACTTTGTTTTCATACATGGATCCCATCTCGATTTCATGGCCTCAAGCCATTTTGCGGAATCTGGGCTCACCATCGCTTCTTCATAGTTCGAGGTTCATCATGATCTAGTAGCATGACTTCGAACAGGATTACCGTACCACTCACCAGTGCGGTTCTTACTCGTTGATCTACGAGGTTACGTAGTAACTTGATCTGAAGTTTCATGATCAACATCATCAACTTCCTCACTATTTGGTGTAGATGTCGCAGAAACCGTTTTACGTGATAAACTACTTTCAAATAAGGGAGAAGGTACGATTACCTCATCAAGTTCTACTTTCCTCCCACTCACTTCTTTCGAGAGAAACTCCTTCTCTAGAAAGGATCCATTCTTAGCAACAAATGTCTTGCCTTCGGATCTGTGATAGAAGGTGTACCCAACTGTCTCCTTTGGGTATCCTATGAAGACACATTTCTCCGATTTAGGTTCGAGCTTATCGGGTTGAAGTTTTTCACATAAGCATCGCATCCCCAAACTTTAAGAAACGACAACTTTGGTTTCTTGCTAAACCACAGTTCATAAGGTGTCGTCTCAACGGATTTTGATGGTGTTCTATTCAGCGTGAATGCGCCGTCTCAAGAGCATAACCCCAAAATGATAGCGGTAAATCTGTAAGAGACATCATAGATCGCACCATATCTAGTAAAGTGCGATTCTGACGTTCGGACACACCATTGCGCTGTGGTGTTCGGGTGGCGTGAGTTGAAACTATTCCGCATTGTTTCAAATGTAGACCAAACTCGTAACTCAAATATTCGCCTCCACGATCAGATCGTAGAAACTTTATTTTCTTATTACGATGATTTTCAACTTCACTCTGAAATTCTTTGAACTTTTCAAATGTTTCAGACTTATGTTTCATTAAGTAGATATACCCATATCTGCTTAAATCATCTGTGAAGGTGAGAAAATAACGATATCCGCCACGAGCTTCAACATTCATCGGACCACATACATCCGTATGTATGATTTCCAACAAATCCGTTGCTCTCTCCATAGTACGGAGAACGGGTTTTAGTCATCTTGCCCATGAGGCACGGTTCATAAGTGCCAAGTGATTCATAATCAAGTGACTCCAAAAGTCCATCAAGATGGAGTTTCTTCATGCGCTTTATACCGATATGACCTAAGCGGCGATTGCCACAAATAAGTTGCACTATCATTATCAACTCTGCATCTTTTGGTTTCAACATTATGAATATGTGTATCACTACTATCGAGATTCATTAAAATAGACCATTCTTCAAGGGTGCATGACCATAAAAGATATTATTCATATAAATAGAACAACCATTATTCTCGATTTAAATGAATAACCGTCTCGCATCAAACAAGATCCAGATATAATGTTCATGCTCAACGCGGCACCAAATAACAATTATTTAGGTCTAAAACTAATCCGAAGGTAGATGTAGAGGTAGCGTGTCGATCGCGATCACATCGACTTTGGAACCATTTCCCACGCGCATCGTTACCTCGTCCTTTGCGGTGTTAAGCAATCCGTAGTCCTGCTTTGAGTTGCAAATATTAGCAATGAACCGTATCAAATACCGTGTACTCTGCGAGCTCTAGTAAGGTACACATCAATAACATGTATATCACATATACCTTTGTTCACCTTGCCATCCTTCTTATCCGCCAAATACTTGGGGCAGTTCCGCTTCAAAGGACTAGTCGCTTGCGGTAGAAGCACTCGATTTCAGGTTTAGGTCCAGACTTGGGTTTCTTCTCCGATCGACAACTTGTTTGCTGTTCTTTTGAAGTTCCTTCTTCTTCCCTTTGCCTTTCTTCTTGAAACTAGTGGTCTTATTGACCATCAACACTTGATGCTCCTTCTTGATTTCTACCTCCGCAGCCTTTAGCATTGCGAAGAGCTCGAGCATAGTCTTTACTAACCCTTGCATATTATAGTTCATCACGAAGCCTTTGTAGCTTGGTGGCGTGATTGAAGAATTCATCAATGACACAATCATCCGGAAGATTAACTCCCGGTTGAGTCAAGTGATTGTAATACCGGACATTACGAGTATGTGCTCACCGACAGATCCATTCTCTTCCATCTTGCAGCTATAGAACTTATTGGAGACTTCATATCTCTCAATCCGGGCATTCGTTGAAATATCAACTTCAACTCCTGGAACATCTCATATGCTCCATGACGTTCAAAACGTCGTTGAAGACCCGGTTCTAAGCCGTAAAGCATGGCACACTGAACTATAGAGTAGTCATCGCTTTGCTCGCCAGACGTTCTTAACGTCGTCGGTTACATCATCAAGAAGAGGTCGGCACCTAGCGGTGCATCCAGGCGTAACTTTTACGTGCAGCAATGAGGATAATCCTCGAGTTACGGACCCGATCCGTGTAATTGCTACCATCATCTTTCAACTTTGCTTTCTCAAGGAACGCATTAAAATTCAACGGAACAACAAAGACGAGCCATCTATCTACAAAGAAACATAGACAAGCAAAATACTATCGGTACTAAGTTCATGATAAATTTAAGTTCAATTAATCATATTACTTAAGAACTCCCACTTAGGCAGACATCTCTCTAGTTATCTAAGTGATCACGTGATCCAAATCAACTAAACCATAACCGATCATCACGTGAGATGGAGTAGTTTTCAATGGTGAACATCTTATGTTGATCATATCTACTATATGATTCACGCTCGACCTTTCGGTCTCCGTGTTCCGAGGCCATATCTGCATATGCTAGGCTCGTCAAGTATAACCTGAGTATTCTGGCGTGCAAAACTGGCTTGCACCCGTTGTAGATGGACGTGAGAGCTTATCACACCCGATCATCACGTGGTGTCTCGGCACGACGAACTTTGGCAACGGTGCATACTCAGGGAGAACACTACTTGATAATTTTAGTGAGAGATCATCTTATAATGCTACCGTCAATCAAAGCAAGATAAGATGCATAAAGGATAAACATCACATGCAATCAATATAAGTGATATGATATGGCCATCATCATCTTGTGCTTGTGATCTCCATCTCGAAGCAATCGTCATGATCACCATTGTCACCGGCGCGACACCTTGATCTCCATCGTAGCATCGTTGTCGTCTCGCCAACTATTGCTTCTCGACTATCGCTACCGCTTAGTGATAAAGTAAAGCAATTACATGGCGTTGCATTTCATACAATAAGCGACAACCATATGGCTCTGCCGATTGCCGATAACTCGGTTACAAAACATGATCATCTCATACAATAAAATATAGCATCACGCTTTGACCATATCACATCACAACATGCCTGCAAAAACAAGTTAGGCGTCCTCTACTTTGTTGTTGCAAGTTTTACGTGGCTGCTACGGGCTGAGCAAGAACCGTTCTTACCTACGCATCAAAACCACAACGATAGTTTGTCAAGTTAGTGCTGTTTTAACCTTCGCAAGGACCGGGCGTAGCCACACTCAGTTCAACTAAAGTGAGAGAGCAGACACCGCCGGTCACCTTTAAGCAACTAGTGCTCGCGGCGGTGAAACCAGTCTCGCGTAAGCGTCTGGCGTAATGTCGGTCCGGGCCGCTTCATCTCACAATACCGCCGAACCAAAGTATGACATGCTGGTAAGCGGTATGACTTATATCGCCCACAACTCACTTGTGTTCTACTCGTGCATATGACATCAACGCATAAAACCTGGCTCGATACCCTTTGTTGGGTAGCGTAGTAATTTCAAAAATTTCCTCACGAACACGCAAGACCATGGTGATGGCACGACAACGAGAGAGGAGAGTGTCCGTCCACGTACCCTCGTGAGACCGAAGCGAAGCGTTAAATCAACGCGGTTGATGTAGTCGTGCGTCTTCACGATCCGACCGATCCAAGCACCGTTACTCGGCACCTCCGAGTTCTTGGCACACGTTCAGCTCGATGGCGATCCCGGATCCGATCCAGCAAAGCGTCGGGAGGAGTTCCGTCGACGACGGCGTGGTGGCGATCTTGATGTTCTATCGTCGCAGGCTTCGCCTAAGCACCGCTACAATATGACCGAGGTGGAATATGGTGGAGGGGGCACCGCACACGGCTAAGGGCGATCACGAAGATCAACTTGTGTGTTCTAGGGTGCCCCCTGCCTGCGTATATAAAGGAGCAAGGGGAGGGCCGGCCAGCCCTAGGGCGCGCCAAGGAGGGGGGAGTCCTCCTCCTAGTAGGAGTAGGACTCCCTTTCCTAGTCCTACTAGGAAGAGGGAAGGGGAAGGAAGAGAGGGAGAGGGAGAGGGAAGGGGCTGCGCCCCCCTCCTAGTCCAGTCGGACTCCCCATGGGGGGCGCGCCACCTCTGGTGCAGCCTCTCTCTCCCTCTTGGCCCAATAAGGCCCATTACTTCCCGGGGTTCGGTAACCCCTCGGCACTCCGGTTTTCTCCGGAAACTTCCGGAACCTTTCCGTGTCCGAATATAGCCGTCAATATATCAATCTTTATGTCTCGAACATTTGAGACTCCTCGTCATGTCCGTGATCACATCCGGGACTCGAACTCCTTGGTACATCAAAATACATAAACTCATAATATAACCGTCATGAAACCTTAGCGTGCGGACCCTACGGTTCGAGAACAATGTAGACATGGCGAGACACATCTCGGTCAATAACCAATAGCGGGACTGGATGCCCATATTGGCTCCTACATATTCTACGAAGATCTTTATCGGTCGGACCGCATAACAACATCGTTGTTCCCTTTGTCATCGGTATGTTACTTGCGAGATTCGATCGTCGGTATCAATACCTAGTTCAATCTCGTTCTTGGCAAGTCTCTTTGCTCGTTCCGTAATACATTATCTCACAGCTAACTCATTAGCTGTAATGCTTGCAAGGCTTAGTGATGTGTATTACCGAGAGGGCCGAGATACCTCTCCAGAGCAATCGGAGTGACAAATCCTAATCTCGAAATCGCCAACCCAACATCGCCTTTGGAGACACTGTAGTACTCCTTTATAATCACCCGATTCGTTGTGACGTTTGGTAGTACCAAAGTGTTCCTCCGTAAACGGAGTTGCATAATCTCATAGTTATAGGAACATGTATAAGTCATGGATAAAAGCAATAGCAACATACTAAGCGATCGGATGCTAAGCTCATGGAATGGGTCATGTCAATCAGATCATTCAACTAATGATGTGACCTTGTTAATCAAATGACAACTCCTTTGTCTATGGTTAGGAAACTTAACCATCTTTGATTAACAAGCTAGTCTAGTAGAGGCATACTAGTGACACTCTGTTTGTCTATGTATTCACACATGTATTATGTTTCCGGTTAATACAATTCTAGCATTAATAATAAACATTTATCATGAAATAAGGAAATAAATAATAACTTTATTATTGCCTCTAGGGCATATTTCCTTCAACTGGTGCAATTGCCTTGGCAAAGGAATCCAGATTTCACAAGAGGACCAAGCACATCAAGAGACGCTTCAATTCCATCCGAGACCAAGTCCAGGTGGGAGACATAGTGATTTGCAAGATACATACGGATCTGAATGTTGCAGACCCATTGACTAAGCCTCTTCCACGAGCAAAACATGATCAGCACCAAGGCTCCATGGGTGTTAGAATCATTGCTGTGCAATCTAGATTATTGACTCTAGTGCAAGTGGGAGACTGAAGGAAATATGCCCTAGAGGCAATAATAAAGTTATTATTTATTTCCTTATATCATGATAAATGTTAATTATTCATGCTAGAATTGTATTAACCGGAAACATAATACATGTGTGAATACATAGACAAACTTAATGTCACTAGTATGCCTCTACTTGACTAGCTCATTAATCAAAGATGGTTATGTTTCCTAACCATAGACATGAGTTGTCCTTTGATTAACATGATCACATCATTAGTAGAATGATGTGATTGACATGACCCATTCCGTTAGCTTAGCACTTGATCGTTTAGTATGTTGCTATTGCTTTCTTCGTGACTTATACATGTTCCTAGAACTATGAGATTATGCAACTCCCGTTTACCGGAGGAAGACTTTGTGTGCTACCAAACGTCACAACGTAACTGGGTGATTATAAAGGAGCTCTACAGGTGTCTCCAAAGGTACATGTTGAGTTGGCGTATTTCGAGATTTGGTTTTGTCACTCCGATTGTCAGAGAGGTATCTCTGGGCCCTCTCGGTAATGCACATCACTATAGGCCTTGCAAGAAATGTAACTAATGAATTAGTTATGGAATGATGCATTACATAACGAGTAAAGAGACTTGCCTGTAACGAGATTGAACTAGGTATTGAGATACCGACGATCGAATCTCGTGCAAGTAACATACCGATGACAAAGGGAACAACGATGTTGTTATGCGGTTTGACCGATAAAGATCTTCGAGAATATGTAGGAGCCAATATGAGCATCCAGGTTCCGCTTATTGGTTATTGACCGAAACGGTCTCGGTCATGTCACATAGTTCTCGAACCCGTAGGGTCCGCACGCTTAAGGTTTCGGCGATGCTTATATTATGAGTTTATGAGTTTTGATGTACCAAGGTTGTTCAGAGTCCCGGATGTGATTACGACATGACGAGGAGTCTCAAATGGTCGAGCCATGAAGATTGATATATTGAAGCCTATATTTGATATCGAAAGTGTTCGGGTGAAATCGGATTTTACGGAGTACCGGAGGTTACTGGAACCCCCGGGCCTTAATGGGCCATAGTGGGCCTTAGTGGAGAAGAGGAGAGGAGGCGAGGGCAGGGGGCCGGCCTCCCTCCTAGTCCGAATAGGACAAGGAGAGGCGGCGCCCCTTTCCTTCCTCTCTCTCCTCCTCTTTTCCCCTTCTCCAAGTCCAACAAGGAAGGAGGAGTCCTACTCGGTGGGAGTAGGACTCCCTTGGGCGCCTCCTCCCGGACGGCCGCCCCTCCCCTTGCTTCTTTATATACGGGGGCAGGGGGCACCTTTAGACACAACAATTGATCTCTTGATCTCTTAGCCGTGTGTGGTGCCCCCCTCCACCATAGTCCTCCTCGATAATATTGTAGCAGTGCTTAGGCAAAGCCCTGCAACGGTAGAACATCAAGATCGTCACCACGCCGTCATGCTGACGGAACTCTCCCTCGACACTCGGCTGGATCGGAGTTCGAGGGACGTCATCGAGCTGAACATGTGCTAGAACTCGAAGGTGCCGTAGTTTCGGTGCTTGATCGGTCGGGCCGTGAAGACGTACAACTACATCAACCGCGTTGTTCTAACGCTTCCGCTTTCGGTCTACGAGGATACGTGGACAACACTCTCCCCTCTCGTTGCTATGCATCACCATGATCTTGCGTGTGCATAGGAATTTTTTTGAAATTACTATGTTCCCCAACATGGAGAGGCTATGGTGTTGATGTAGAAGCCCTTCTGATCGATTCCCCCTCCGGCGGAGCACTAGAAAAGGCCCCAAGATGGGATCTCACGGGTACAGAAGGTTGCGGCGGTGGAAATAGGGTTTCGTGGTGCTCTCGGATGTTTTCAGGGTATATGAGTATATATAGGCGAAAGAAGTAGGTCGACGGAGCCACGAGGGGCCTACGAGGGTGGGGCGCGCTACCCCCCGGGCGTGTCTCCCTACCTCGTGGTCGCCTCGTTGCTTCCTTGACGTCCACTCCAAGTCTCCTGGATTGCGTTTGTTTTAAAAATAACTCTCCCGAAGGTTTCATTCCGTTTGATATTTCTTTTCTGCGAAACACTGAAATAGGCAAAAAACTACAATTTGCACTGGGCATTTGGTTAATAGGTTAGTCTCAAAAATAATATAAAAGTGCATAATAAAGCCCATTAAACATTCAAAACAGATAATATAATAGCATGTAACAATAAAAAATTATAGATACATTGGAGACGTATCACCCCACGCCCCTCGACTTCACGCTCTCAGGTGTAGACTGCCTTGAATCAACCATGCACCATAGTCTTGTCGAAGCCACACAAGCCTCCAGACCCGCACCACGTGTTTCCACGCCTAGAAGCCGGCCACCGTCAGTATCATGCTCCTATGTCGTCGTTGCTAAAATCACCGCCATCTTCTTCTTGACCAACATCCATATCGATCCATCAGACTATCCAGTCCGGCCCAGGCAAAATTATCTGACTGCAACATGCTCCACCGCACATCGTGTCCGCCCCACACATCTCCGTGTCTTCCTTGACGCCATGTGCATGCATGATCCCGTCGTGATGCGCTCTAGACTCCTCGAAACCTTGTACACACGTCTCCATCACGTCACACACACCACAAACCCTCACGCTACCATATCAACCATGAACAAAGAACTAAAGCCACACTCCACCATATAATCCTTCCCGTGTGCACATGAAGTTTCTCAGCCCGAGCTTAAATGAGCTCGGTGAATAATAAAATCCAAAAAAATTGAAAAATAAAATAAAATTCTGAATTGTTTTTGTACAAACATTGACAAAACTTTTACGTTCTCACAAAATTTCATTTTGAAATCATGTTTTTGGAAGTCGTGACAAAAAAAATATCGATGCTCCAAACATGTTATTTTCGAAAGCATTTTGGAGTGTTGACTTTATTCTTTTGCCACGAATTCCACAAATATCTTTTCAAGATGAAATTTTGCAAGCACGTAAAACTTTGGTCAATGTTTGCATACAAAATTCGGATTTGTTTGATTTTTTTTCCATTTCTTTTTTGATTTTACTGTTTATCAATGAGCTCGGGGGCAGAAGATGGCTTTTGTTCGCGTGTGCACTTCACCGTTAAGATAACTCCACCACCACGTGCTAGGTTGTAGGTCAATTAGCTTTTTCTATCTTTTCCTCCAATGGAAAGCACCGGTCCTTTGAGAGGCTCTTTTTTTTCCACAACAAATTCCGCTTGACGTCGTCTCACGTAGCTTTTTTTTTCTTTTTGAGAAATTCTTCATTCAAATTACGAATCAGTACAAAGTTGACTCTTACAAGCGCACTGAAACGCAAACGCAAAAGACCATGAACACCGAGTACCCTAAGACAACCATAACACAAAAAGATCTCCGGAGCCCCGTGTCATCATCTCTGAATTTTGAGAGAAGACCCCTGCAGCAAAAGGATCTGCAACCAGTCGCAAACAGGTCATCATCTTCGACCACGGTACAATTGCCGCCACGCTGCTTCCTCCTTTCTTGACACCATCGCTGAGAGGGCATGGACATCAATCCAACACACCTGTAACGATCGTCGCCATCTTTGGCTTTGAGAAGCGAAAAGTGTCCTTCCAAAGGAAGAGAACTCGAGTCATCCGACCGGTCTGAAGATCATGGCCGGGCTATCTGCCCGGACAAAGCAGGATCTCCCATCAAGATCAGTAGCAGAGGAAGGAGAAGAACAGCAGCAGCAAATCATACCAATAAGGAGAAGAAAGGTCTTCGCCTCTCGCATCTATCGCCCATCCGAGGATCCAAACAGCCAAAGGCCGATGGACCTCCAACCACCATAGCCCGCGACCTCGACGAGATTCGGGGATCCCCAACACCGCTGGCTCCTAGACGAAGGCAAAAGCCTCGCCTGACCGCGAACGAAGCCCGGAGAAGCTTATTGCGACGCGACACCTGCTCACGTAGCTTTTTTAGAACAATCCCACTTCACTTTATTCAATGTTCATAGGGATCATTACAATATCATAGGGAACTCCTAGCCATAAGTGGTGTCCCACCCCAAAAGAAAGCGAAAAATTTGCAAGATAATGGGATTCAAAATTACAATGTATACTTTCGTGGAACTGGTCCTCTCACATAGCTACTTACGCTACTACCTGCCACCATGGCCCCAAACACCGGAGCTCCTATTCAGCGCGTTAAGCGCCAGGGAACCGTCCAGGCACCCATGCGCCATCACTCGTGGGCCGGCCAATGTATGTCGAACGCTCGATCGCATTTTAGCATGTATACCGTTGACTTATGAAAAAAATTAAAAACTCACAAAAAATGAAAATGATTGTGAATTAAAAAATGTTCATGGATTTTGGAAAAAAGATCACAAATTTAAAAAAAGAACATCAAAGTTGCAAAAGAAATGATTTGGGAAAAGTTCATTGAATTTGCAAAAAAATGATTTGAAAAACTTCATTGAATTTGAAAAAAAGTTCATCGCATTTTTAAAATCATTAAATTTGGAAAAAGTTATCAATTTTTAAAAAAGTTCATCAATTTTGTGAAATAGAAATTCATCGATTTGAAGAAAAAGTTCATGATTAAAAAAGGTTCATCGAACCAGAAAAAGGAAAAGGAAAATTAAACATAAATATTATTAATTTACAGTACTTAGTAAGTTCATAGATATGCATGTTCTATGCCTAGTATGCACTCCCATATTTACATATTAGTATGAGATTAATATACTGTTAGTGACATCATCAAGATTTGTTTCTGAATTAAATTAATCAGAAAATTATTAATTTACCCAAGCACTTCATATAGCTATTGCAAAAGATTTTATACCGGACCTTGTAAACCGACCTGGTAGTGTAGGCTATCCATGAGAGAGACCGTTAGTCGGAACCACCTCATGAATGGCATCACAAAGACTCAAGAGCAGGATGAAGGTGTTGCATTGTCAAAAAAAAAAAAAAAAAAAAGAAGGATGAAGGTGTTGATACTCCTGTTAGGAGCGTAGATGGCAGGAGCGATGCTGAAGCGAGAAAAACGTGCTCAGGCCATGACCCAGATCGACCTTAGTCCTCAGCCTGGGTACTGATTGCTTCTTCATGTTTGCAGGGCCTTCGTTCTCAGGGCATGTCCAATGGTAAGCGCTCCAGGCGCTTAGAAAAGAAAAATATATTTTTAGAAAATTTAAAAGGCCCATAAGCGTCATCTCTTCCAACGCAAGGCACTAAGTACCAGCGCGGAGAAAGCACTAAGCGCTCGCTGCTATACTTGGCATCGATGCCAGCCCCGACGCTGGGAATCCACGATACAACCGTCACTTGGCCGGGAAGATTTTCCTAGCACCGGGCATTGGAGATGCGCCCTCAGCGTCGGTGAGCAGCAAACCTCCGTTGAGTAGCAAATATGGGAAAGTTCTGATAGTGTCTCTGTTTACTCATGATTACTTACATACAGTATATATCTTTGCTGCAGCGTTCATATTTGGGCATTGCAAGAGAGGCAGCATTTTGTCAGCAGCAAGGGAGTTGCACACCTAGCTAGCATAGCAGGAAACAACATTCCTACGGCTAAAAAATATATATGAGGGAATTCTGGGTAGATGCGGTTCCGTAGACGTATGATTAGAGCATCATCGACCGTGCTCAACAACAGCAACAAAATAAAAATAAAAATAGTGAAGCAAGCATTGGAAATAATGGGTAGGGAGGAAAGATGATGATCCTGCCGGCCAGCATCAATATGTGTTGAAAGAGCTTATGTAGCGGGCAAAGGCCATACGAGTAGATTATAGTCAAACAAGAAACATAGGCTTACAAGCCGATGTAAGATCCAAAGATAGAACTAGTAGCTAAGCTATATGTATAATGACTAATACAATCCTCATGACAAGCTAGTCTTAATATAAGTCACTCTCTTCGTTCCATAATATAAAAACATGTATAAGAATGCTTTTGACATTAGTGTAGTGTCAACTAGTATGGTGTGTGGGAGAGGTGGATTCAACTAGTAACTTTGTTCCACCAGTCCGCAACAGACTTTTTTGGTGGAGCAAACACGAGCAAGCCGATGCAAACTCCAGTCAAAAGGCCATTCGTAGATGCCCCCAGAAACTTGTAGTAAGTATTGCGTCTTTCATGGCGTCGACAGAAACGCCTGCAAAACAATACAATACCAAAACAATATATATACGGATGAGATGGAATATACAACCTTGATGAATTGGGTTAATTTGTAACTTGATGAAAGACGTTTTTGCAGCTTATTAGTCTTAGTACAATCCTAATAGATAGTTAGCATGTGGAAACAAAGTCAATATACTCGCCCCATAAAGAAAAGGGAGTACAATCCAAATAGATCGCTAGCAAATAATATGCTAAATAACAATAAAATGAGACAAGATGGTTACCAGACTGGGTCTTGGGGTCTAGGGTTGATTTGCGAGGAGAGGCGCTGCATGAGAAGCATGTACTCGCGACTCATCCTGCGCGGAACATCGTAGGTGGTAACCAGGCCATGCACCTTGTCGAACAGCTCCTCTTTGGCCTCCTCGATCTCCGCCACGCGGGCCGCCGCGTCCCTCATCTCCTCCGGGCTGCAGGGCTTGGTGTGGGCCAGCCGCACCCTTGCCGCCGCCACGGGCGCTCGCCGGAGCAGAGCGCCACCGCCCAGGCCCAGGCCGAATCTCATCGCCGCAGCCATCGACCTGTGTCCTATCCTCTCGGCTCTCGCCCAGCCGGCCGTATCAATCTAGAGTACGCTAGTATGTACTCTACTCCGTACAAGCGATGATGTTCAATTGAGGAAGCTGTCTATATATACGCCAGCCCACCGAACGCAAAAAAAAAAGAAAAAAAAATATACGAAGACAAGATTGGAGATCGATTAGGGGAGCTCTTTTTTCCTTTTCCTTTTCCTTTTTTGTTCATTTTTTTAGTCTACACGAAGCTCTTTTTCCCTTGCTCGCTCGCCCCTACTCCAGCACGAGGCCCAGCCCACGTACACGGTCCACTTTGGCCTTTTTCAGTCCTCCTCTCAAAAGAAAAAAAGGTGATTCGAGCTCGGGGATGAACACTTGCGAGGTCGAGGAGATGCTAAAGGAGTTACGGGCTCTCCGGAGAGGATCTCGACGACGTTGTGGTTGACGATGAGGAGGCGATCCCGGAAAGGACGATGCGGTGGATGGCCATAGCCCAAGTTCATTTCATATGAAAAAAAACTATAGCCATTTTTGGTTCCTTAAGAACATGAGGGTAGCCTGGACCTGGACAAGGAGGTGAAGATTCGGCGGACAACTTGTACACGTTGCAGTTCTCCTGTCTTTGGGATTTGGAGAGAGTGATGGAGGAGGGGCCTTGGATTTTCCGCGGCAACACTGTCATGTTGGCACCTTATGATGGCTTCGCCAGACCATCTTCCTTTGCCCTAAGATACTCTTGAGATATGGATACAAATCCACGACCTCCCAAATGGATACTACCCGCTACTGAAATCCTTGGCAGCAAAGGTTGGGGAATATGTCTATGCTGAGCCGAAATCCCACGACTTCGAGGGCAACCTTTTCAGGGTGCGAGTTAAGATTAATGTCAACAAGCCGCTTAAAAATGTCGTTACTCTTGTTAAGGGGAAGAGGTAGGAGGTGTTCATTGTCAGGTATGAGTGTCTTCCGGACTTGTGTGCTGTGTGTGGATATCTCGGCCATGGCTTCAAAGAATGTAGTGATGGAGTACACCCTCCTTCAGTGCTTGTGTTGAAAATTATCTCGCCAAAATCAGGCCTCCTTAATTTTAGGCAACAAAATTATCTGACCAAAATTTATTCTGGATAGGTCAAGTTGGCATGCGTGAAAAAAATCGAACAACTCAATAAGGTTAGACTTGGTAATGTCCTAGAAGTTCTGATAGAAATCTACGGGGAAACCATCCTGGAGCTTTGTAATGTTTCATTTGGAACACCGCAGCTTTGATCTCCTCTTCGGAGAAAGGTGTCGTGACTATGCCATTTTCTTCCATGTGACTTAAGGGATGTCATCCGTTCGATCTTCATCGAGGGTAAAATTCCTTGCCTTCGAAGCCCCAAACAGAGACTTGTAGTATCTCGTTATATATCGCTTTAACTCTTCTTGGCCCTTGATTTGTCCCTCTTCCAGTTGGAGGCTAAAATACACTTCTTCATATGTCGCTCGTTAGCGAGCATTTGGAAGTAATGTGTATTGTTGTCTCCCACCAGGATGAAATTGGCTTTGGATCTTCGGTACCATTTGATTTCGTCCTCTCTCAACAGATGCACAATTTTCTCATTGGCTTGATTTTTCATCGCAATCTCTTGTTGAGGCAAAGTGTGAGTCTCTGTGATTTTATCGAGGTCATCAATAATGACAACAAGTCATTTCTTTTCTTTCTTATACGTACCACTGATGTGCTTCACCCATCCAGAAAGGAACTGCCTTGCGGCATGGATTTTAGAATTCCATCTCTTAATGGGTGTGCTTCCAGTTGTGCGGTTTTACTAAACATTCTTGATTATGTCTGCAATGCCTTCCTGATGTAAGCAAGTTAATTCAAATTTGAATGGTCGGCGAGCATGTGGGGAGACATCAGAGTTAGTATCAAGAGTAATAGATGTATGTCGGCACCAAACAAATCCCCACATCTTGGCTTCCCTTAAATTCAAACTGTCAATATCAACGATGAATAAGAAGGCTAGTCGAAGCGGTCATTATTTTTCTCTTCCTCATACCATAGGATATCAAAGTCACCTCCAATAACCAGGGGGTGTGGATTATCTTTTCTTTAGAAGAGGGGGTGCGGATTATCCTTTTCCAGGTTCACCAATTCCCATAGGAAGGCGGGTTTTATTCTCATCTTGGGCAGCCCATAAATTGCCACCAGCCGATGACATTTTCCCCCTCGCGCTGCATCCCTCTCCCACCTGAGCGTGTGCTCCCCGCACATGGCCCAAAGCTCCCGCCGCTGTGGTCACCGTCACCGCCTCCGCCATCGTGGCCAACGACGTCACAGATGCACAATACCATGTCCAGAATCCGAGAGTCGCCCTTCTCGTCACCCTCGTAGAAGGAATCGGTCAGGGAACGCCTCTTCTTACCCGATGTCGTTTGGCATCGCCTTCATCATTTTGCTGCCTCTACCGCCGCCGCTGCCCTAGCCTCATAGTCATCTCCGCTTCATTTGCCCTCTGATTTTGAGCTGCAATATTTATCACCGTCGTCTCGCGAAGATTTTTTTTAACTAAACAGGGAGGTGCACTGCAGGCTCGCGTGATTTAACTGATCACAATCTTTCACGAATGAGATCATAATTTGTAAGCAGTGTTCACTGCTCTATTTATTTGCTCGAGCGGTGGGAGAGGCGGAACACGAAGGCTCCATTCGCTCGCTCGCTCCACCCCGCGGGAGACGAACAAACCCCTGATCCCCTTCTCCTCCAGCCCCCTCCCGGTCCTTCTCCCCTGCCGCCGCCGGCGTGGTCTACCGGTCCCTGCCCGCGCGACACTGGCGGCGGCAGGCCGTTCCTTCCCGCGCGTGTAGGGGGGCATGGGGGGCCCCTGATGGTGGCAGCTCTCCTCGACTGGCTACGGTGTGGTTCGGCAGCAGGGTTCCCGTAGGCCTCGCGCGCCCTTGACACGACAGCGTGGTCGTTGGCTGCGGGGTGGCGTGGTGTGCTGCTGGCTGGCAAAGCCTGCTCGGCCCAAATCTGGGCCCTTTTGGGCCCCATCTGGGCGGGGGCGGGCCGGCGGTTTAGGGCACGACTCCCTAGTGTGGCGGCGAGGCCTCAGTGGCTGCGGGTGGTGACGGCTCCGGCGGTCGGCGTGCTGCAGCGTGGCAGCAGGGACTGTCCGGACCCTTTGGGATCCGGCCGGGCCTGTGGAGGCCTGGTAAGTCCCTGTCGCTGCGTCCAGTTGGCTCGGGGCGGCGGTGGACGCTGTCCCCTCCTGTCGGCTGCGTTGCGGTTGTCTCCAAGCCCGTTGTCTCCTCGTTCTCCCTCGAGGTCTCATGTTGGTGGCCTCAGTGAGACGACGAAGTTGGTTCGGGGACCGTGGTGGCACAAGATGGCGGGCGGCATGTTTGGGTGGTGCACTTCCAATCGTCCGGGGTGGCGGTGGTTGTTTCGGGGCGGGAGAAATCCCTGGCGGTGCGGCTACGCCCGCGGGCTCCGCCGAACCTTCCTGAGGGGCGTCGGTGATACCCCTTCCCCGCTGCCATCCGCATACCGGGGGAAACCCTAGGACTTGTTCGGGCAACAGGAGCGTCATCGTCGCATTCCTTCCCGAAGGTGTTGCTTGGTACGCGAGGCTTCGGAGTGCTAGGAGTGCGGTGGAACTTCTCCGGAGGGTGCAGCGGGTATCAGCCGTCCTCGCTTCGTTGATCTGTCGGTGTCAGCATTTGTTTCTCTTTCTTTCTCTCGTTTTTTTGGGCTTATTTGTGCTGCAGCCCCAGCAAACTGGTTCTCATCTGTGGATAGTTATTTTATAATATAAAGCGGAGGAAACCCTTTATCAACATTTATCTGCTCTAGCTAGAGGCCATCATCTCCGGCCGGCCAAGTTCCCTGTCACCAATTTGCACTTGTTTTTTGCACGCGGCTGGTTGTGGACGTCCAGCCATGTTGTCGATTGGTTGATTCACACCATGCATGTTCATTTCACTTCACTTCAGTTGGTTGGTACTGAAATTTAAGCACAACTTTCTGTAGGAAAGCTCGTTTTGCAAGCTATTTATTTCATTTCACTTCAGTTGGTTGGTACTGAAATTTAAGCACAACTTTATGTAGGAAAGCCCTGGTCGTTCAAGTTCAAGTTCAGTTCTGATACTTAATAGCCAGTGGAGGAACGTACTCCCTCCGTCTCATAATATAAGATCGTTTTGCAAGCTAGGATCTTATATTATGGGAGGAGGGAATACCAATGTTGATGTGTGTGTGTTGCAACCAGCAGACCAAGGTGGTGAGATTTTCTTATGTGCGATTTAAATAGACATACATTATTTCACAAATAAATTGTCCAAGGTGAATTATTGCCAATGTCTCTTCCCAAGAATCATGATGGACAAACTGACAATTCAAAACGACTGGATCCAACATTATGTTACTATATCGAAATTAGAAATCCTTTTATTCTCATCATCATACGCACGACCTTCCTCAAGTGTCGCAGTACGCCCGGAACTTGTCCACCATCAGCCAAGGGCTCGTCAGGGTTTTGTACAGACTTATATGTGCAATAATGGATTGATATTCACGGATTTGCTTGCTTCTGTTTTGTGCTCTCAAAACATGCTTGTGCAGGTTCATAATCAGTCCATATCTGAGACAAAATTTGGGGAGGGTGTCTGATTTCATTGGATCTTTTACAGTGTTTCCCAAGTGGGATGAGCATAGAGCTAGAGGTACCATAGCATTACAATGTACTAGACACTCTTTAGTATGTAACTTTAGAGTAAAACTATCTGTTATGTGCAGAACTTAGTGTAGAACATTTTTCTTTTGCCCACATGGTAAAGTAGAACAAGAGACTGATGGCCCTTACGCAATTTCAGCTAGGCGAACCAGCAGCTGGTGTTCCGATGAGGAAGTTCTGATACACTGACTTCATACTTGATGTTTACTGAATTCGAAAGAGTCGTACGGCTCGTCATTGGAAGAGGCAACATTTGTTCAGTAGTAAAGCAGTTGAACACCTAGCATAGCTCTGGTATAAATACGAGTGCAGACAAGAGTCGAACAAGTAGAAATCCTTGGACAAAAAAGATAGATAGACCGTCCAAACATATAATAGCACTTAATTGGTAGCCAAGCAAAGCTAATTAACATATAAACCTCATGACAAGGAAGCTAATCTTGTTGGCATTCTAGTATATGTTGTTGAAGCAGGGCATGGATGGATGGATTCTAACTGGTTAGCTTGTCCCACCAGTCGACAACCCACTTCTTTGGTCGATGATGAGGTCCGTGTAGGAGCAAGAAGAGGCCGGCCGAGCCGACAAGGCCACAGGTAGTCACCCCCAAAAACTTGTAGAAAGTGTTGCATCTTTCGGTGCGTCGACAGAAACGCCTACGGTACAACAACACAATACAGATGAGATGAGTTCTCAAAGACCAGACCAGACCAGACCAGACCAGATATATGTAATGTAAATCTATCTAGAGACAAATCTAAAAGCAAACAATATATAGTATGAATATTGTGTAAATCCAAATCAATAGTAAGTACTAGATGGATAGTGCAGCAGCATGCAGTAGTAAGTAGGGAGTAGTTGTTACTTACCAGGCTGGGTCGTATGGTCTAGGCTGGATTTGTGAGGAGAGGCGCTGCGAGAGGAGCAAGTGCTTCCGTTTCATGCTGCGGGGAACGTTGTAGTTGCTATTAAGGTCAATGACCATGTCGAACAGCTCCTCCTTGGTCTTGTCGATTTGTGCCGCGCGGGTCGCCACCTCTCTCATCTCCTCCGCGGTCGTGTGGGCGAGGCGCCGCCTGGCCTCTGCCACAGGCGTACGCCGGAGCAGAGCGCCGCCGCCGACCCTCATCGCCGCCGCCATCGCCATCGATTTCTTGTTCTGTTTATTTATATGCCGGATGCTCTGGTCTTCCTGGTCTGGTCTGGTCGATCTATATATATCAGTAGTAATCCCACAAGAAGAAAAAGAAAAAAAAGAAAAACAGCTAACCGTGGCCAGCGAGGAACCCTAATCGTCGATCGATGGATCGATCTCCCAGATTGATCCCCGAGGAGGTAACTCGAGCTGTCCCGTTTTCGTGGTGGAGAGTCTCTATGATTAACTCTAGACGAGGTAGGGTTGGAGTCTTGGAGCAGTTCTTTTTTTAGAAAAACAACGCTAGTACCTTTATTGCATTTTTCTTCTTCAAAAAGGGACTCCCCGGCCTCTGCATCAGAATGATGCATACGGCCTCATTTATAAATAAATAAAGTAGTTCAACAATGTCTTGCAGTCTGCAACAAAATGATAAGCTGGCTCACAAAGAGCAAAAAAAATCAAAAAAAAGCCCAAAAGCCACAACCGGCTGGCATAAGATAGATAGGTAAACTAATCGCCTATCCTATTACATGACCGTCATCCAAACCGGTTGAAGATATCCCGCGCTACCATCTCCCATCGGAGAGATCCAGTAACCAAACGCTCCCTGGCCTCCGTCGGAGTGAGTAAGGACCACATACGGATTAGCGCAGTAACCCGAAATAAAACCTGCAAAAAATGAGTAGTTGTTGTTCTGTTAAAAGCCAAATCATTTCTGCAGTTCCAAATTGCCCATAACATCCTATGCGAATTTGTCTAGCTGTTTCGGACTCTATCCCAATAAGCCACGTTCCAAATAACGACCTGATCGAATTCGGAGGAGTAATGTTAAAGGCAATTTGCACCGAGCGCCACAGAACTCTCGCCAACGGGCAATCAAAGAAGAGGTGCTTGATAGTTTCATCCCGATCACAGAAACTACACCTAGTAAAGCCTGTCCAGTTGCGCTTAACCAAATTATCTTTCGTTAAGATAACTTGTTTATGTACAAACTACATAAACACTTTGATTTTCAGAGGATCCTTAACTTTCCAAACATGTATGGAACTAGGAATAACACTAGAATTGATGACATCAAGGTACATCGACTTGACTGTGAATTCCCCAGATGTAGTAAGCTTCCAACACAACTGATCGGGCTGATGAGTAAGCTGAACCTCCATCAGTCTACTCACCAGATGAAGCCAAGCTTCCCACCGTTCTCCAACAAGCACCCTCCAAAACTGAATATTAAGGGGAGTGGACTGCAAACTTGTTGCAACCAGAGCATCGCGTCGCTGCACAATACGATATAGCGACGGATACTGAAGCGCCAACGGCGCTTCCCCCAGCCAAGTATCCTCCCAGAAGCGAGTGTTATTGCCATCACCAACAATAAACTTTGTTCTATTAAAGAAAGTAGCTTTGACTCTCATAAGCCCTTTCCAGAACGGCGAATCAGTCGGCCTGACTGTCACCTGCGACAAAGTCTTTGAGTGCAGATACTTGTTACGCAGAATCTGCGCTCAAGTTGCTTCAGTCTCAACTGCTAACTTATATAGCCACTTACTGAGAAGGCATCTGTTCTTGACCTCAAGATTCTCAATACCAAGACCCCCTTGGTATTTCGGTCGCAGATGACGTCTCATTTGGCTAAACGGTACTTTCTCTTAAGTTCATCACTCTGCCAGAAGAAACGGGATCGATAGAAGTCCAGCCTTTTCCTGACTCCAATTGCTACTTCAAAAAAGGACAAAAGGAACATAGGCAGACTCGTGAGCACCGAATTAATGAAAATCAATCGGCCTCCATACGACATGAGTTTTCCCTTCCAGCAGCTTAGTTTCTTCTCAAACCGATCCTCGATACACTTCCATTCACTGTTTGTCAATTCACGATGATGAATGGGGATACCTAGGTAAGTGAACGAAAGTGCCCCCAATTCGCAACCAAACAATTGCTTATATGCATCTTGTTCCTCTTTGGCTCTCCCAAAACAGAACAACTCACTCTTATGGAAGTTAATCTTCAGGCCGGTCAATTGCTCGAAAAGGCACAACACCAGCTTCATATTTCTCGCTTTTGCCAAGTCATGCTCCATAAAGATGATTGTATCACCAGCGTACTGCAGGATGGACACACCACCATCAACTAGATGAGGCACCAGGCCACCTACTTGGCCGGCCTCCTTTGCCCTACCTATCAGGATTGCCAACATGTCAACGACAATGTTGAACAGAATAGGAGACATTGGATCACCTTGTCTCAGGCCCTTGTGTGTCTGGAAATAATGACATATATCGTCATTCACTTTAATTCCAACACTCCCTTTTTGCGTGAAGGATTCCACTTGTCGTCTCCAAGCTTCATCAAAACCCTTCATGCATAGTGCCTGTTGAAGGAAAGGCCATTTGACTTTGTCGTACGCTTTCTCGAAATCCACCTTGAAAACAACGCCATCAAGTTTTTTCGTATGGATCTTATGGAGCGTTTCATGCAGGACCACAACCCCTTCGAGGATGTTCCTGTCCGGCATGAAAGCAGACTGAGTAGGCTGCACCACAGTAGGCGCAATCTGTGTGAGCCTATTCGTCCCGACCTTGGTTTGAAACTAACATTGAGAAGACAGATAGGCCGGAATTGCTCAATCCGCACAACCTCTGTCTTCTTGGGAAGTAAGGTTATCGTTCCAAAATTCAGCTGAAAAAGGTGAAGCTGGCCAGAGAATAAATCATTGAACGACGGCAAGAGATCTCCTTTAATAATATGCCAACACTTCTTATAGAACTCTGCCGGGAAACCATCCGGGCCAGGAGCCTTATTATTCTTCATCTGGGAAATGGCCTCAAATACCTCTTTCTCAAAAAAAGGAGCGACTAAAATATCATTCTCAACAGCCGTAAGTTAAGGCACATCCTCAATCCTAGACTCATCCAGCGACACACAGTTGTCCTCTGGAGGCCCAAACAGCTGCTTGTAATACTCAGTAATATAGTGCTTTAAGTTTTCTTGACCAAGAATCGTTCCCTCGTCTTGCTCAAGCTGAAAGATCCTCTTCTTTCTATGCTTACCATTGGCGATCAAGTGAAAAAATTATGTGTTCGCGTCCCCCTGGACGACTCTACTAACCTTATCCCGAAGCGCCCACTTTAGTTCTTCCTCGCGAAGGAGCTCTTTCAGCCTTATTTCCGCATGAAGCTTGGCATGAAGCTCCGAGGCTGGCAGTATCATGGTTTCGGCCTTTACATCAAGGGACTGAATAAGCGTAAGGAGCTGTTCCTTTTCAACCTTATAAATCCCACTGAGATGCTTAGCCCACCCACGTAGGAAACTTCTCAAATGCCTAATTTTATTCTGCCAGCGCTCGAGCGCAGACCGACCTCCTGCATCCTTAGCCCATTCTATGGCTACGAGATCCAAGAAACCTTCTCTCTCAAACCAAGCAAGCTTGAAAGAAAAAACATTTTTATTTCCCAAGTGGGTGGCCTCCCCAGAGTCAAGGAATAAAGGCGTGTGATCAGAAATACCGCGAGTAAGCGCCTGGACCGTAACATATGGGAATTTCTGCTCCCATTCGACGCTAGCCAGGACTCGATCCATCTTTTGGCAAGGCGTTAGCCCAGGTAAACTTTCGGCCCGAAAGCTCTATCTCACGCAGATCTAGGCTTTCAATGATTGTGTTAAACACGAAGGACCATCGACCGTCAAAATTGTCATTATTCTTCTCATCACTCCTTCTGATGATATTAAAATCACCCCCCCTCACCAGGATAGGAAGTTGTTCAGAACCACAAATCCTAACCAGATCAGCCAAGAAATCCGGTTTAAGCTCGGGCTGTGCGGCACCATATACCGCCACCAAAGCCCAGTTAAACCCATCTGACTTCGACCGCACCCTAAACTTAACAGCGAAATCTCCCATGACCACGCTTCGGACTTCTAACGAATCACATCTAACTCCGAGTAAAATCCCACCCGATCTTCCTCGCGGAGGTAGACAATGCCAACCGAAATCAATACCCCCCGAAAGAGAATTAAGAAATTGTGGCGAGAAGTTGGTTCTACCCGTTTCCGACAAAGCGATAAAGTCCAACTTATGCTCAATAGAAGCCTCAGCAAGAAACCTTCTTTTAGCCAAGTCTTTCAGACCTCTGCTATTCCAAAAGATTCCTTTCATATCTCATCATGGAATTTTTTAGCTGTTCGTATCCGAGCGCTCCTACGCACTGCGGAAACTGGGTAGATCTTCCGCTTCCATTTGCATTTAGGAGCATTGAAACTCTCCAGCTGGTCCTCACAACCAGCCATAGAGGAGCGCATTTCCACATTGTCCACTCGCTCATCCTCCTCCTCAGGCTCAGGAGACGGTTGAGCCAGATCCGCACAAAGATTATCGAGCGCCCTGACCCCTAAAGCGTCGATCTCAGAATCATTCATGGGTATGACCGCAGCTAAGTTACGAATCATCTCAAGCGCCCGTTCGGCCTCTAAATCTAGCATATCATTAACCGAGGTTGAGATTTCACTATTATTACTACCTAGTGAAATTCCTAGCTGATTTGCATTATTGATAATCTCATCATTGGAAAAATGAAAAATAGAATTAGAGATATTGACGGACATACCAGTAGTGACCTCCACGTCACGAAGCTTGGCCGCCCTCATAGCGCACCGTTGCTGAATGTCGTCCACTTTCGAATGGTCCTGGAGACGGCTACTCAACCGTCGCCCCTCGGAGACCGGATCCGGAATGCCACCGAATGCAATCCCTCCGAGTAGCAGCACTCGAGAACACCAAGCCGGACACCAAGCCGAGTAGTGACCTCCACGCAATCACCACCGAACGCAATCACCTCCCGAAAGCAACGCCGCCTGCCAGCGAAACCTCTCTGAGCCCTCTCCGGAAAGCGACGCCGGCACCAGCGAAACCAGCCCGACAAAAGGGGAGGAAGGACCCGTGTGTTGGAAATATGCCCTAGAGGCAATAATAAATTAGTTATTATTATATTTCCTTGTTCATGATAATCGTTTATTATCCATGCTATAATTGTATTAATAGGAAACTCATATACATGTGTGGATACATAGACAACACCATGTCCCTAGTAAGCCTCTAGTTGACTAGCTCGTTGATCAATAGATGGTTACAGTTTCCTGACCATGGATATTGGATGTCATTGATAACGGGATCACATCATTAGTAGAATGATGTGATGGACAAGACCCAATACTAAGCCTAGCACAAAGATCGTAGTTCGTATGCTAAAGCTTTTCTAATGTCAAGTATCTTTTCCTTAGACCATGAGATTGTGCAACTCCGGATACCGTAGGAATGCTTTGGGTGTACCAAACGTCACAACGAATCGGGTGGCTATAAAGGTGCACTACGGTATCTCCGAAAGTGTCATTGGGTTGGCACGAATCGAGACTGGATTTGTCACTCCGTAAACGGAGAGGTATCTCTGGGCCCACTCGGTAGGACATCATCATAATGTGCACAATGTGACCAAGGGGTTGATCACGGATGATGTGTTACGGAACGAGTAAAGAGACTTGCGTAACGAGATTGAACAAGGTATCGGGATACCGACGATCGAATCTCGGGCAAGTACAATACCGCTAGACAAAGGGAATTGTATACGGATCGATTGAGTCCTTGATATCGTGGTTCATCCGATGAAATCATCGTGGAACATGTGGGAGCCAACATGGGTATCCAGATCCGCTGTTGGTTATTGACGGAGAACGTCTCGGTCATGTGCAGATGGTTCCCGAACCCGTAGGGTCTACACACTCAAGGTTCGATGACGCTAGGGTTATAAAGGAAGTTTGTATGTGGTTAACGAATGTTGTTCGAGTCCGGATGAGATCCCGGACGTCACGAGGAGTTCGGAATGGTCCGGAGGTAAAGATTTATATATGGGAAGTCTGTTTTGGTCACCGAAAAGTTTTGGTTTTTCCGGTAACGTCACGGGACCACCGGGAGGGTCCCGGGGGTCCACCAAGTGGGGCTACTAACCCCGGAGGGCTGCATGGGCCAAGTGTGGGAGGGAACCAGCCCCAGGTGGGCTGGTGTGCCCCCCACAAGGGGCCCAAGGCGCAAGGGAGAGTGGGAGGGGGCAAACCCTAGGCGATGGGCCCTAAGGCCCATCTAGTGGGCGCCTCCTCTCCCTCCCTCTTGGCCGCCTCCCAAGCCCCATCTAGGGCTGGCTGCACCCCTTGGGGGTGGAAACCCTAGATGGGGGCGCATCCCTCCCCTCCCCTATATATACTTGGGGTTTGGGGCTGCCCAAGACACATGAGTTTTCTCCCTCTCTTGGTGCAGCCCTGCCTCTCCTCCTCCTCCTCTCCCGTGGTGCTTGGAGAAGCCCTGCGGGATTGCCACGCTCCTCCACCACCACCACGCCGTTGTGCTGCTGCTGGATGGAGTCTTCCTCAACCTCTCCCTCTCTCCTTGCTGGATCAAGGCGTGGGAGACGTCACCGGGCTGTACGTGTGTTGAACGCGGAGGTGCCGTCCGTTCGGCACTAGGATCTCCGGTGATTTGGATCACGACGAGTACGACTCCTTCAACCCCGTTCTCTTGAACGCTTCCGCTTAGAGATCTACAAGGGTATGTAGATGCACTCTCCTTCCCTCGTTGCTCGAATCTCCATAGATTGATCTTGGTGATGCGTAGAAAATTTTGAATTTCTGCTACGTTCCCCAACAGTGGCATCATGAGCTAGGTCTATTGCGTAGATTCTTTGCACGAGTAGAACACAAAGTAGTTGTGGGCGTTGATGATGTTCAATATGCTTACCGTTACTAGTCCAAT
Organism: Aegilops longissima; assembly: GCA_021605205.1. Lineage (NCBI taxonomy): Eukaryota > Viridiplantae > Streptophyta > Magnoliopsida > Poales > Poaceae > Aegilops > Aegilops longissima. The sequence goes on from CM038676.1 coordinate 663,690,103, forward strand.
CTTGTTTCGACGGTATTGTGGGATGAAGCGGCCGGACCGACCTTACACGCATTTCACGTGAGCAGTTCCACCGACCGACATGCACTTGGTGCATAAGGTGGCTAGCGGGTGCCGCTCTCCCACTTTAGTCGGAACGGATTCGATGAAAAGGGTCCTTATGAAGGGTAAATAGCAATTGGCATATCACGTTGTGGTTTTATGAGGTAAGAAAGGTTCTTGCTAGAAACCCATAGCAGCCACGTAAAACATGCAAACAACAATTAGAGGACGCCTAACTTGTTTTTGCAGGGTATGCTATGTGATGTGATATGGCCAAGAAGAATGTGATGAATGATATGTGATGTATGAGATTGATCATGTTCTTGTAATAGGATTCACGACTTACATGTCGATGAGTATGACAACCGGCAGGAGCCATAGGAGTTGTCTTTATTTATTGTATGACCTGCGTGTCATTAAACAACGCCATGTAATTACTTTACTTTATTGCTAACCGTAGCCATAGTAGTAGAAGTAATAGTTGGCGAGACAACTTCATGAAGACACGATGATGGAGATCATGATGATGGAGATCATGGTGTCATGCCGGTGACGAAGATGATCATGGAGCCCCGAAGATGGAGATCAATGGAGCTATATGATATTGGCCATATCATGTCACTACTATATAATTGCATGTGATGTTTATTATGTTTATGCATCTTGTTTACTTAGAACGACGGTAGTAAATAAGATGATCCCTTACAACAATTTCAAGAAGTGTTCTCCCCTAACTGTGCACCGTTGCTAAAGTTCGTCGCTTCTAAGCACCACGTGATGATCGGGTGTGATGGATTCTTACGTTCACATACAACGGGTGTTGACGAGCCTAGCATGTACAGACATGGCCTCGGAACACACGCAATACACTTAGGGTTAACTTGACGAGCCTAGCATGTACAGACATGGTCTCGGAACACAGAGACCGAAAGGTCGAGCATGAGTCGTATAGTAGATACGATCAACATGAAGATGTTCACCGATGATGACTAGTCCGTCTCACGTGATGATCGGACACGGCCTAGTTGACTCGGATCATGTAATCACTTAGATGACCAGAGGGATGTCTATTTGAGTGGGAGTTCATAAGATGAACTTAATTATCCTGAACATAGTCAAAAGATCTTTGCAAATTATGTCATAAGCTCGCGCTTTAGTCCCACTGTTTAGATATGTTCCTAGAGAAAATATAGTTGAAAGTTGAAAGTAGCGATTATGCGGACAGTAGAAAGCTTATGTCCCTAATGCACCGCTCAGTGTGCTGAACCCCAAACGTCGTCTGTGGATGTTGCGAACATCGGACATACACATTTTGATAACTACGTGATAGTTCAGTTAAATGGTTTAGAGTAGAGGCACCAAAGACGTTTTCCAAACGTCGCGAAACATATGAGATGTTTCGAGGGCTGAAACTGGGATTTCAGGATCGTGCCCACGTCAAGAGGTATGAGACCTCCAACGATTTTCTTAGCCTGCAAACTAAGGGAGAAAGCTCAATCGATGAGCTTGTGCTCAGATTGTCTGAGTGCAACAATCACTTGAATCGAGTGGGAGTTGATCTTCCAGATGAGATAGTGATGTTTCTCCAAAGTCATTGCCACCAAGCTGCTAGAGCTTTGTGATGAACTATAACATATCAGGGATAGATATGATGATCCTTGAGGTATTCACGATGTTTGACAACTCGAAAGTAGAAATCAAGAAGGAGCATCAATTGTTGATGGTTGGTGAAACCACTAGTTTCAAGAAGGGCAAGGGCAAGAAGGGATACTTCATGAAACGGCAAATCAGCTGCTGCTCTAGTGAAGAAACCCAAGGTTGAACCCAAACCCGAGACTAAGTGCTTCTGTAATGAGAGGAACAGACACTGAAGCAGAACCACCCTAGATACTTGGTAGATAAGAAGGCAGGCAAGGTCGATAGAAGTATATTGGATATACATTATGTTAATGTGTACTTTACTAGTACTCCTAGTAGCACCTGGGTATTAGATACCGGTTCGGTTGCTAAGTGTTAGTAACTCGAAATAAAAGCTACGGAATAAGTGGAGACTAGCTAAAGGTGAGCTGACGATATGTGTTGGAAGTGTTTCCAAGGTTGATGTGATCAAGCATCGCACGCTCCCTCTACCACCGAGACTGGTGTTTGCGTTGAGCATAGACATGATTGGATTATGTCTATCGCAATACGGTTATTCATTTAAAGAGAATAATGGTTACTCTATTTATTTGAATAACACCTTCAATGGTCTTGCACCTAAAGGAATGGTTTATTGAATCTCGATCGTAGTGATACACATTTTCATGCCAAAAGATATAAGATAGTAATGATAGTACCACTTACTTGTGGCACTTCCATGTAAGTCATATAGGTATAAAACGCATGAAGAAGCTCCATGTTGATGGATCTTTGGACTCACTCGTTTTTGAAAAGTTTGAGACATGCGAACCATGTCTATTGGTGTATACGCATGATGAAACTCCATGCAGATGGACCGTTTGGACTCACTTGATTTTGAATCACTTGAGACATGCAAATCATACCACATGGGCAAGATGACTGAAAGCCTCGTTTTCAGTAAAATGGAACAAGAAAGCAACTTGTTGTAAGTAACACATTTTGATGTGTGCAGTCCAATGAGTGTTGAGGCATGCAGTGAATATCGTTATGTTCTTACTTCACAGATGATTTGAGTAGATGTTGAGTATATTTACTTGATGAAACACAAGTCTGAATTATTGAAAGGTTCAAGTAATTTCAGAGTGAAGTTGAAGATCTTCGTGACAAGAGGATAAAATGTCTGTGATGTGATCATAGAGATGAATATCTGAGTTACGAGTTTTGGCACACAATTAAGACATTGTGCAAATTGTTTCACAATTAATACCGCCTGGAACACCATAGTGTGATGGTGTGTCCGAACATCATAGTTGCACTCTATTGGATATGGTACGTACCATGATATCTCTTATCAAATTACCACTATCGTTCATGGGTTAGGCATTAGAGACAACCGCACTCACTTTAAATAGGGTACCACGTAATTCCGTTGAGACGACATCGTTGGGAGAAACCTAAGTTGTCGTTCCTTAAAAGTTTGGGGCTGTGACGCTTATGTGAAAAAGTTTCAGGTTGATAAGCTCAAACCCAAAGCAGATAAAATGCATCTTCATAGGACACCCAAAACAGTTGGGTATACCTCCTAATTCAGATCCGAAAGCAATAGGGATTGTTTCTTGAATCGGGTCCTTTCTCGAGGAAAAGTTTGTCTCGAAAAGTTGAGTGGGAGGATGGTGGAGACTTGATGAGGTTATTGAACCGTCACTTCAACTAGTGTGTAGTAGGGCATAGGAAGTTGTTCCCGTGGCACCTACACCAATTGAAGTAGAAGCTTATGATAGTGATCATGAAGTTTGGATCAAGTCACCGACGTACCTCATAGGGTGACAAGGATGCGTACTACTTGAGTGGTACGCAATCCTGTCTTGAAGGTCATGTTGCTAGACAACAATGAACCCACGAGCTATGGAGAAGCAATGGTGGGCCCAAATTCGACAAATGGTTAGAAGCCATGAAATCCGAGATAGGATCCATGTATCGAACAAAGCATGGACTTTGGTGGACTTGCCGCTGATCGGCAAGCCATAGAGATAAATGGATCTTTAAGAAGAAGACGGACGTGGGACGGTAATGTCACCGTCTGTGAAGCTCGACTTGTGGCGAAGAGTTTTCACAAGTTCAAGGAGTTGACTACGATGAGATTTTCTCATCCGTAGCGATGCTTAAGTCCGTCGGAATCATGTTAGCATAAGCTGCATTTATGAAATCTGGCAGATGGATGTCAAAATGAGTTTCCTTACTAGTTTTCGTAAGGAAAGGTTGTATGTGATACAATCGAAAGTTTTTGTCGATCCTAAGGATGCTAAAGGTATCTGGCTCCAATGATCCTTCTAAGGACCGGAGTAAGCATCTCGGAGTTGGAATGTGCGCTTTGATGAGATGATCAAAGATTTTGGGTTTATACAAAGTTTATGAGAAACTTGTATTTCCAAAGAAGTGAGTGGGAGCACTATAGAATTTCTGATGAGTATATGTTGTTGACATATTGATGATCAGAAATGATGTAGAATTTTCTGTAAAGCACATAGGGTTATTTGAAAAGTGTTTTTCAAGTGAAAACCTGGATTAAGCTACTTGAACATTGAGCATCAAGATCTATGAAGATAGATAAAAAACCGCTTAATGGTACTTTCAAATGAGCATATACCTTGACGTGATCTTGAAGGTGTTCAAGATGGATCAGTCAAAGAAGGAGTTCTTGCCTGAGTTGTAAGGTATGAAGTTAAGAGTTAAAGCTCGACCACGGCAGAAAAGAGAGAAAGGACGAAGGTCGTCCCCAATGCTTCAGACATAGGCTCTATAGTATGCTATGCTGTTTACCGCACCGGAAGTGTGCCTTGCCATGAGTCAGTCAAGGGGTACAAGAATGATCCAGGAATGGATCATTGGACAACGGTCAAAATTGTCCTTGGCATAAATAAGGACATGTTTCTCGATTATGGAGGTGATAAAGAGTTCGGCATAAAGGGTTACGCCGATGCAAGCTTTAACACCTATCCGAATGACTCTAAGTAGAAAACAGGATACATATAGTGGAACAACCATTTGGAATAGCTTCAAGTGGAGCGTGGAAGCAACATTTACAATATGACATAGAGAATTGCGAAGTACATACGGATCTGAATACTGCAGACCCGTTGACTAAAAAAAATTCTCTTACAAAAAAAAACATGATCAAACCCTAGAACTCATTGAGACTTAATCACATGGTGATGTGAACTAGTTTAAGACACTAGTAGACTCTTTGGATGTTGGTCACATGGCGATGTGACCTATCACTGTTGATCACATGGCAATGTGAACTAGATTATTGACTCTAGTGCAAGTGGGAGACTGTTGGAAATATGCCCTAGAGGCAATAATAAATTAGTTATTATTATATTTCCTTGTTCATGATAATCGTTTATTATCCATGCTATAATTGTATTAATAGGAAACTCATATACATGTGTGGATACATAGACAACACCATGTCCCTAGTAAGCCTCTAGTTGACTAGCTCGTTGATCAATAGATGGTTACGGTTTCTCGACCATGGACATTGGATGTCATTGATAACGGATCACATCATTAGTAGAATGATGTGATGGACAAGACCCAATACTAAGCCTAGCACAAAGATCGTAGTTCGTATGCTAAAGCTTTTCTAATGTCAAGTATATTTTCCTTAGACCATGAGATTGTGCAACTCCGGATACCGTAGGAATGCTTTGGGTGTACCAAACGCCACAACGAATCGGGTGGCTATAAAGGTGCACTACAGGTATCTCCGAAAGTGTCTGTTGGGTTGGCACGAATCGAGATAGGATTTGTCACTCCGTAAACGGAGAGGTATCTCTGGGCCCACTCGATAGGACATCATCATAATGTGCACAATGTGACCAAGGGGTTGATCACGGGATGATGTGTTACGAACGAGTAAAGAGACTTGCCGTAACGAGATTGAACAAGGTATCGGATACCGACGATCGAATCTCGGGCAAGTACAATACCGCTAGACAAAGGGAATTGTATACGAGATCGATTGAGTCCTTGACATCGTGGTTCATCCGATGAGATCATCGTGGAACATGTGGGAGCCAACATGGGTATCCAGATCCCGCTGTTGGTTATTGACCGGAGAACGTCTCGGTCATGTCTGCATGGTTCCCGAACCCGTAGGGTCTACACACTTAAGGTTCGATGGACGCTTAGGGTTATAAAGGAAGTTTGTATGTGGTTACCGAATGTTGTTCGAGTCCGGATGAGATCCCGGACGTCACGAGGAGTTCGGAATGGTCCGGAGGTAAAGATTTATATATGGGAAGTCCTGTTTTGGTCACCGGAAAAGTTTCGGGTTTTTCCGGTAACGTACCGGGACCACCGAGAGGGTCCCGGGGGTCCACCAAGTGGGGCCACTAACCCCGGAGGGCTGCATGGGCCAAGTGTGGGAGGAACCAGCCCTGTGGGCTGGTGCGCCCCCCACAAGGGGCCCAAGGCGCAAGGGAGAGTGGGAGGGGGCAAACCCTAGGGCAGATGGGCCCTAAGGCCCATCTAGTGGGCGCCTCCCTCTCCCTTCCCTCTTGGCCGCCTCCCCAAGCCCCATCTAGGGCTGGCCGCACCCCTTGGGGGTGGAAACCCTAGATGGGGGCGCAGCCCTCCCCTCCCCTATATATACTTGGGGTTTGGGGCTGCCCAAGACACATGAGTTTTCTCCCTCTCTTGGTGCAGCCCTGCCTCTCCTCCTCCTCCTCTCCCGTGGTGCTTGGCGAAGCCTGCGGGATTGCCACGCCTCCACCACCACCACGCCCGTTGTGCTGCTGCTGGATGGAGTCTTCCTCAACCTCTCCCTCTCTCCTTGCTGGATCAAGGCGTGGGAGACGCCACCGGCTGTACGTGTGTTGAACGCGGAGGTGCCGTCCTGCTCGGCACTAGGATCTCCGTGATTTGGATCACGACGAGTACGACTCCTTCAACCCCGTTCTCTTGAACGCTTCCGCTTAGCGATCTACAAAGGTATGTAGATGCACTCTCCTTCCCTCGTTGCTCGAATCTCCATAGACTGATCTTGGTGATGCGTAGAAAATTTTGAATTTCTGCTACGTTCCCCAACACCGTGGCTAGCAGCCTCGGCCTCCCTCCCGAAGCATCAAGCTGCACCGTTTGGAACTCGTCCTCCGCAAGCCCCCGATGAGAGCGCTGAGGCCACCTACCCCACGCCCCCATCAACAGAAAGCACCTCCTGCTGGACCTGAGGTAGGACGACCGCAGTGGAGGAATCCGAAATCACCATCTCCGGACCCCCACCAGCGAGAACGGCCTCCTCCACCTCAGCCCTGACCGAGATCGGCGACGCTCCAAGAAGAGGAACCACAGACTCCTCAGACTCCAGAACCGGTAGCGTGTGCTCGAACACCTCATCAGACTCCACCCGATCACTCCAAAGTCTCGGAGGTGCAGATGCCGGCTCGAAAGACCCGAACCTAAGAGCAGTCGTAGGCACCGTAGAAGGTGGTGCCGTACCATCCGCAGATGTCTGAGAGTCAGCACCCGACGCATTGGAAAACTCTCGCCCACTGTCAGCACTGGTGCCTCCTTTAGAGCCGAACCATCATCACCCTCGTGCATATCAGTATCCGTCCCGTTGGCCACCTCGGTGAACAGACTCTCATCCTCGAACTCAATGACTAGGTTATAGATGTGGCCTTGATAAGCCCACTTTACCACCTCAGGCACATACTCGATGTTCAGCACACTAACCAGAAGACGAGCAATCCCGTGGGCTCTGGTGAAGTCCATATCCATTCGCTCTGGTCTGCCCACCATGATACCCAAACTGGCCACGACCCGGGCATCCTGCATCGGCTTGGAGGGAGCCCCAGAGAACCGCAACCAAACCTGAGTCAAAGGCTTGCCCGTAGGCTCAATCCTCTTCCACTCGTGTAACTCAAGCACACCATCAGTACCCGGCACCTTACACATCCCGAAGCTCAGAAGCCTCTGAAGATCGTCAACTGACGGGAACTCAACCCGAAACAGTTTGTCCTCGATACTAACCAGCTCCCACTGAAAATTCCCAGGAGCTAACTCTTTGAGCCTCTGAACAATCTGTGCGTCCGAGACCTCTCCTCTGGCAATTTTGACTAACCCAATCGTCAAACTCAAAGTCTCGTCAGGAGCCTCTATCTCCGTTGGAGATTCAAAAAAAGTAAGCTCAGCACAGTACACTCCATACATCATGAGTGATGGTGCCTGATCTCTCAAAAACGGACAGTCCCCCGACTCGTGTGCCGGTTTACCACAAGCGCCACACAGCTCAGCCACACACTCAGCAATAAAATGTCCCTTGCCACCACATCTATAGCACAACATATTTTCTTTCTTACGCGCCCACTTGGACGCCCTCTCAGACTCAGTCTTGTCAGTCGCCTCAACTATCGCTGTCAACCCGGACTCCTTTCCTAGAATCTCAGCAGAGGCAAGCGCCGAGACCACCTCCATAGCTTGCCCAGACAACACCTGCTCCTCAACGGTCTCGTCAACCACCATCTGGTCAACAACAGGCGGCTGTGGCTGTCGTGGACGGTACCGGCCACCTCGGCCCCCACGGCCACCTCGATGACCATGAAATCCACCCCGCTAACGGTAACCCGGGCCAGATGCCCCCTCAACAAAGTCTCCTGGGGGCCCCAAGAACGGTCGCTCCGCCGTGCCATCGCTCTGCCAAGCGTAGCCCCGACCACCGCCCGTGGATGAGGACCCACGGTGCTTACCGGTGCCATACGCATTGAAACCATCATCACCCCACTGCCCCTTGGGCGCGGCAGAAGCTTGAGGCGGCGGAGGTGGTTGCGTCTGCACCGGCCCGGCCCTGTTCAGCTGGGGCTTCGCGGCGACGTGAGGCGGCGGAGCCGGCCTTGGTTGTTGCCCGGTTGAGAGCCCTGTTGCAGACGGCCTCGGCACCGCACCGCCACGGCCAGCCGCTGCCGGCGCCGGAGGCCGGAAACCCACAGGAGCTGGGGTCGGCGGTCGAGGACACTCTCCACCACGGCCTGTCGTGGCCATCCCAGCCACTGCCGGCGCCGGAGGCCGGAAACCCGCAGGAACTGGGGTCGACGGTCGAGGACCAGTGCTCCCTCCACCACGGCCCGAAGCCGTACCACCCGCAGCGACCCCTCGGCCAGCAGACAGGTTCGGAGTAGGATGCATCCCACAGCCAGCCACAACCCCGTTAGCAGGCGGCGGCACGGAGCCACGGCCAGCGTCGGCACCCTGTGGCGGCGCGGTGTGGACGCGGCCAGTCCCAGCCTTCTTTCCCGGCGGCACAGCACCTCCGCGGCCCGTCATCGCCCGGAGCGGTGGAATGAGCCGCGCCTGCCGTTCGCAGGTTTGGACAACGGCGTCGCAGAACCCTAGCAGGCGAGGACGAGGGACGAGGCGACGATGGAACAGACGACGCACCGTCGCCCACAGCCGCGGTCAAGACCGACTCCACCTGGGCCACATACCCAGGTGAATCCAGCCCGACCAGCCCACCCGCGAGGCCCCGATCGGCACCCAGCACAAGCTGGTTTGGCACCGGGTTAGCTTGGGCCTCATACCCAGCTAACCCCGGCCCAACTAGACGCGGCCCAAGAGCGCCATCGCTCGGCCTCTCTCGGCCAATGATCGAATTCAAACGATGCTGTCAAGATGCAGCGATCCCGAGACCCGGACTATCCGGCGAGACAGCCGCACGCGCCGCCGGCGGTGATCTGGCCGCAGTTCGGCGGCCCTTCTTCTTGCGTTTAACAACGATCCATGACTCCGGCCGAACAAGATCAAAAACAGTGAGATTAGGGAGACTAACCTTCGGCAAAGGACCCTTCCAAGGCTTGACCGCCGCCGTCGACAATCTCCGATGAACTAGGCGTCGAACCATCTCCCTTTTGTCGTCCGCGTGTAGCCCGTTCCTTGCCGGATCATGGAGAGGCAACACTTCGCTGATGGAGGATGCGACCTCCTCTTCCGTATAACCGGCATTGGACCAGTCGTTGACGTGGTCAGAGGGAGTCGGCGTCGGCGGCAATGGTGGAGCGTCGTCCGCATCCCCGTCCGCGTCCTCCTCATCGGCGTCCGCCAATGCCCAAAACCTGCCTCCTACCCGCCAGCCATCGCCGGAGAGGAGAGGCGGCGCGCCTATGGTCGCCATGCCAGTCGCCCCCCTAGTCGCCCTAGTACGTTTCTTCTATTCCATCTCAAAATAAGTTTAGCCATAAGTGTCCCGCCTGCATCCATGCAAGCATCGAGGATGCCATTCTGGCTACTCCATGAGCTTTTCCGTTAGTGTTGCGCTGTTCGAAGCAAAATTTTCATGAGCCAAAAGAACTGATCCCTTCCTCTTAATCGCCTGAAGAACCATAGTGTGTCCGCCAAGATTCTTTGTCGCCTCAACTTCTCCAACAACTCTCAGACAGTCAGATGATATGAGAATACTTTGAAGGCCCAGTTCCTCAGCAAGAGCAATTGCCTCCCAACATGCAAGAGCCTCAAGAGTTTCCGGGTCGGTGATCCCGGCCCGGCAAACTTCAGAGCTGACGACGCCCCGTGAAAAATGCCATTGCAAATTTCGCAAACTTTGAAAATCACCACTGAAAATAGCATTTTTTAAAGTTTAGAAATTGCAGTGACGTTTCTCGGAATCGTCAGAATTCAAATGGCATTTATCAAATTAACCTCACTAATTATTCACTGTGTCCCATAATGTGACACTTCGTACCTTTTACCGACGTGTACATCACCCCTGTGAGTGCAGGTGCAGTGTGCTGATGTGAGTGTGTGCATCTACGTTGTTTCTTTATTTTAGATCCCAGGAATAACGGTTTATATATTTATTACTTTGTTATTTAACCACTGCTGACTTCACGGAATATATTTACGAAAACAAACATTTCTACAGCTAGCCGGCCCTTCAAATAAACAAAATCTTCCCTGCCTAGCTAAATCATAAAACAAACTCGATAAGATGAATAACCACAAAGAATTCAGTTCCCTAGCTAGCAACAGCGGAATGAACATTGCTCCTCCACAAAATCACCACTGGCACAAATTTTCAATTTGGCATCGCATCCTCCTCTCTCCAGAGAGAAAACTCAGTACCGGTAGTCATCTTTGTAGTAATGCCGGGGAACCATCCAGTCATAAACATAGTCATACTCGAAGCTTTGTTGAACAAAGAGGTCTTTGAACAGCTTCCTGAGGTACGCATAGTCTGGCTCGTCCTCGAACCCCAGCGAGCGACAGTAGACGAGGTAGGACGCAAACTCGGCAGGATGCCCGCGGCAGAGCTCCTCGGGCGATGTGGCCATCTTCATGTCCTTGATCATGTCGTGCGTCTCCCTGTGGTTCCCGGCGTCCGCGTCCTGCCATGGGAGGCTGAGGATAGATATATAGCAACAACAACAACATGTGTTAAGAGTGTGGGTTACACTTCATGGAGAGGGAATTGTAGAGATTGAGTGCAGGAGGTTAAGTTGGAGATGACTGACCTTCCTCGGAGGAAGTAGAGCAGCATGTAGCCGATGGATTCTAGGTCATCCCTCCGGCTTTGCTCTGCGGGGAATTGTTAGGTGGGTGTCAGATTTTTGGTACGAAACCGAAAGACAGATCGAAAGGTGTGAGAAGTTCCAAGGGGAAACAACTTTGGATGGCTTTAATTTGGCAAGGAGCTCTTGCAGAATATATAGGAGTTCATATTCATGTGTAGAATGAGGTAAACCCATACCGATTCCGAGATGGTTGTTTATGCTCGCGTATCTCGGCGTTCCTTGCAGACCCATCATGTTCTCCCTGCATTTGGTTAAATAGGAAAAAAATGTAATATATATAAGTTTTTGTTCCATACAGTTGTCTTGTGGGTAATTGAGAACACACTATTGTTCATTACTATGAATCAATGTTAAAAGAATGGCATGTTTACCTGTATGGGATATGCTGCTTGCCGTGCTTGGACGTCTCCATGTACTTCCTCGCGATTCCGAAATCTATAAGATGAACCTGCACGCAGAGAGATGTTCAAAAAACTTAGTAGAAAACAAGTAAACATATATACCTCTGCATGCAATGCAATGATCCATGCATGAAAATACAAATAGAACAATGGAATAATATGCAATGATCCATGAACTGCAAGCTAATTGAGTACTGATCTATGAGTACCAGGTTGGCGCTCTTGCCGCGGCCCATGAGGAAGTTCTGCGGCTTGATGTCCTTGTGCACGAAAGAGTTGGTGTGGAGGCACTCGACCCGGTCAATCTACTCAAACAAATAGAAGAGGCGCGTTAACTAACTAAAACACCACATGAGGCAGGCATGAACAATGGAATTTGATGGCTTAATTGAATTGCAGAGCAAATGTATGCATATATGTACCATTTGATCGGCGAGCATGAGGACGGTCTTGAGGGAGAGCTTGGCGTCGCAGGACTCGAAGAGCTCCTGGAGGTTGGGCCCCAGCAGGTCCATCACCAGGGCGCTGTAGTCGCCCTCGACGCCGAACCACCGGACATTTGGAATCCCGACTGCCAATGCACAAGCACAAAAGAATTATACTACTAATGTTGGCTATATGTATGCAATTGCACACAAAATTAAGCAAACACAATTATACCATGGGTGAAGAATTACCTTGTCCTTGGAGTTTCCTGTAGACCTTGGCCTCGTAGATCAGCTGTGGGAACCTCGCCCTGAGAGACTCCTGGGACGTACGTACATACAGATCAATGCATGCAAGCAGCAGTGTGGCAAATTATTAAGCAGTTGTAATCAAGAAAAATAAACAACGAGTGCATTGAGGGAGACGTGGCAAATTGATGGACAGAAGGAAGAGGGATGAAGCGGAGGGTAGGGGCTCACGAGCTTGATGGCGACCTCCTCCTTGGTCTCGGCTTCCGTGCCGTGGTAGATCTCCCCGAAGGAGCCGGTGCCGATGATGGGGCCGACGCGGAAGACGGTGCCGCCGTCACCGTCCCCGTCGCCGGTGGAGATGGCCTCCGGGACCGACTTGAACTTGCGGGGCGGCGGCCTGCTGCGGCCGTGGCGCGGTCCCGGCGGCGTTGCTGCGTTCCCGCGTCCTATCATGGCGGCGGCGGCGCGATCGATCCGTGCGCGCGGGCCTACTCTACACAACTCTCCTTAACCACGTAGGACCGACGTAGGTGCTACGTGCAACGAGGGCTGGGAACTACGTACAAGGAGTAGTCAAAACAAGACAAGGACGGCTCCGGGTCGGACCCCAATTGCTATATTGCGATATTTCTTAGATTCGGGTTATCTCTTGCACACAGCCGGGATGTAATCGCCTTGTTGTTTACTCTAATAATATGAAAGTGCTCGATACAATGAGGAATGGAGGACGATTTGCGGGAGCGGCGACGCCAGTGTTTGAAGATGGCTATTGTTTGGCTTGTGACTTTCCTCACCAGTTTTGGACATTGTAATAGGGAAACGAACATGGTTACTCATGAAACCGCAACAAATTCTTGGTTTGAGGAGCCGATGGATGAAATTGTAACACTTTTAATAGACGATGCAACTGTTATTTTCAATTAATAAAGTCATTTCTTTTTGTCAAAAAAAAAAAGCGTCTTCTCTAGTAGTAGCTACAAGAGCATCCCCAAACGGACGGGAACTTTGGTTATCGGGCGTAATTTCACCCGGATTTGTAAGAAAGTCAAAAAATCCGAAACTTTTTGCGGACAAAGTAGATTTATTGTTGCACTTGCATGAAATCTTTTGCGAATAAATGATTTTCATGTTGTTGTGGACGTAAGAAAAGATGTCACTATATACGTGGTACTGTTCATGCTATTGTCCGGGAATATTTTTCATTTTGTCAGAGAATATTTCGTTAAAGAATATTTTTGTACGACAGAAATGACAACTCAAGTTTGTTGGGAAAATGTTTTGAAACATTTTGACTTTTTCTGATTCTTTTAAAATAAAACCAATTATCAGGTGTAATTACCACCATGTTCCAAAGGGTATTTTCCATCCCCACACCCCGCTTAAGCGGACTGCTCGGTAATTGGCGGGTAAAAGAAGACGACCCACCCTGCCATCTCATACCAGCCTTAAATGGCACCTCACATATCCAGCTTAAATCAGGGGCAGATGTGGAGATCCCCGGGAGCCATGTTGGCCCATCCCGACCCTACATATATTTGTCTTTATCCTCTTCGGACCAAACCCAATCCTCATACCTGCATCGCTTGTAGTGTGGATTTGATCTTGGCCGTATTACTTCTCCTTCCTGGTAACATTTTCAAGTTCATCAGTGATGTGGTTTGTGGCGCCACTGTCGACGTACCAATTCGTGCCGACTCCATATGACCCTTCAGCGGCGCCGGTCACCTTCTCATCCTATGAAGAGTCACCATAATCTTCTTCAAACCTGTACCAACAATCTTTGGTGGATCTTGTTTGTTGCATATCTGACAACGTACAACATTGGGAGGACTTGGATGAGCTGTTGCGATGGCCCCTGTTGTTGGTGTAGGAGGGATGACCGCATGAGCGATGGTTGTTGGTGCTGGTGTTGCCGTCGCTGCTGCGGTTCTTGTCCTTGTTCCGCGGTGGGCCACGGTAGCGAGAACCACCACCATGGCCGCCGCGCAAGGCGACGTTTGCAAAATATTTGAAACCGACGGTGTTGCACGAGACATGAAACAACGCCACTCTTTGAAATTACTCATTTGAGCAAATAGATCATCGAGGGTGACCGCCTCAGTGCGGTCATCGAGAGCCGGCACCAGGGGCTGGTATTCCCACTGTAGATATTTTATATTTTATATAATGTTCTATTTACTTATGAATAAAATAGATAACATGCACTCTCAAAACGTCTTTTAAGATATTTGTTAGACTTTATGCTACGGATAGTCTGACAAAAGATATTTAAGGATACCAAAAGGCATGAACACATGCATATACCCACTCTTCATCTAAGTGACAAAAAATATTGAATGGAGACATGTGATTTTTTGTCCTCTCGGACATAGAGGAATTCATATAACGGACTTTGTCTCGGAAAGGAAAACTCAAACCTCTTTTATTTACAAAACATGATTAACATTTTGAGAAACTGGATTTTCCATGCATGCTAGTGTACAACCAAATCATGGAATTTTAATTTTAGCATAGCAAGGAAATGAGGCGCTCTCCATTTCTAATATTGCATATTAGTTTTGTCCTAAGCCAACCTTTGTAAACTTTTACAATGCCTACTGAAAATTCTAAACATCAAAAATATCAAATCAACGTGAGTAAATCCACAATCAAATATATTTTCATATTGTAAGTTTTTGGAAAAAAAATATACGCTACATTTTGAAATTGAGAATATATGTAAGTAAAAATATTTAATATAAACAAGTTATAAGCAATTAATTTGACTCGTCAAAGTAAGACGCGTGAAGACAAGCCGCAGCGGAGGCGGTGACGATGAGGGAAGAAAGGTAGGCGCGGGTGGCGTCGAAGAGCTGGTTGGGCGCGAGGCCCTCGGCCCCGTCGATGACGAGGGTGTGGGTGGAGGAGAGGCGGGTGCGGAGGGGGCAAACCACGTCGGTGGCGGAGAGGGTGAGCATGTCGCGGAGCTCGTAGGGTAGCAGCTCATTCATCAGCCCGTTGAGCACTATCGCTACCCTTGCGGCCGTCATCGCCTCTCCTCTCTGATGAATTTATCCATTGTTTTGTGTGTGGTACTGCTGCGGGTACTGCGAGGAACATGAGCAGAAGCGCCTCGTCATTCTGGCCGCTGTCCGCGCCAAGGAGCAGAAGGCTGCCGGTCCAGCCGCCACCGGTGCAAGGCCAAGGCTAAAGACATGCCGTCTGAGCAGAGAGCCAATGGCAAGCGGCAGGGCAAGGCTGGGAAGGGAGGCAAGAAGAAAGGTAACGCCAGCGTCCGTGGTGGCAACAAGAATGTCCCCAAGCACAATGGTAACATAGGGATCTGGACCTGGAGCGAATTGCAATGGATGTGCTAAAGAATCGTCGTTTTCTCCGTTTTTACTAGTCGTCCTAGTGTAGCCGTAGTGTCGGACTTCCTTGATAGTTGTTTTTCGTTGCAAGTATGTACTGTATGTTGAGCCAGTGAGAATGGGCGGTGCCCGGGTTTTGTTCGTGTTTTTTCTGGGTGCAAAGATTGTAACACTGCTGGCTATGATGAAAGACGAACGAGAAATAAAGTCTTGGAGAAGTTGCCATAATTTGTCCCCTCGATTAATTACGTTCAAACATGCATGTTCCCTGTTTTTACCTGCGCCGTTCTTTCAACCTATATGAATAGGAGTAAATTGCTTCACAAATATGACAATTTACAGTGAGTATGTTACTGTTTCTGTATGGATGAAGTCTGTTTTGAACGTTTCCCATTCCTATTTCACATCTGCACTCGGCTCGTCCGCACCGACTACTTGAGCAAAGCAGGGACACGCTAGTTACCACATGAATGCTGCCAACGGAAAGGTACCTCTTGTGCATTGATCATCCTCAGCTCGAAGTTTCTTTGAGTTCTCTGAAAATACCACCGTAGTTGCCTCTCACGCCCTCCTGGATATGATTTATGACTTGTTTGCAATCAGACGCCATGAGAATGTTGCATGCCCAAATCATGTGCAAGAGATAAGGCCTCCCTACATGCCACTGCTTCAACCAACCGTAGCAGGATCAAGCAATCAGTGGATAACGAGAACAGACGAGCCCAAATAGCTTCCATCGCGATCCCGGCAAATAGCAGCTGCTGCACCCACGTCATGATCAATTGAGAATGCCCCCATCAACATTTATTTTGATCGTTCCTTCTGGAGGTGGCACCCACCCTACTGGCACATTTGGAGCCGTTATCACATTCCAATTCTGCTATGAACCTCGTGATAGACAAACAAATGTGTTGATAATGGGTTTTGGACGACTCCTTCATGAATTTGTCAGATTTCTGCATTGTGGTTGTAGATACAATTTTTTTGAGAAGATGTGGTTGTAGATACATTAATTTGTAGGCTTCGCCGGGCTGGGCCGGAAGAGATGGATGCATGGTGGGTGGGCTTGACGGCCCACGCAGGCCCAGCAAGAAGAGAGAGTATAGCCAATGTGGTCGGGGATCCTATACAGCGCGTACCGCGCCCGCGAGCGCCGTGGCGCGTACGCCCCCCCGACCGCTACTGTTTCTATGGGCCGGCCCATTTCGGGGTTTAACCCCAACCGATTTTGGGAAGGTTCTAGAACCTTCCCTGAACCGGGTTTTTATGTTTTCTTTCGGTTTTTGTTTTTGTTTTTTTGTTTTTTATTTTCATTTTTCTTATGATTTCATTTTTATTCTTGTTTTTTAATTTCCGAACATCTATTAATTCGTGATTTGTTTCTAAAATCGTATTTTTTTTGAATGATGACATGTTTTCCAAAATCGTAGTTTTATTTTTACAAAATCGTTACTCTTAAATCATGAACATTTTTTGAAACTGTGTACATTTTTAAAACTCACAAACATTTTTTAAATCATGAACAATTTTTTAGAAATTTGTGAACATTCACTTAAGTCATGAACATGTTTTTCAAATCATGAACATTTTTTTAAATAATTAACATTTTAAAATTAAGGACTACTTTTCAAAATCATGAACATTTTTCCCAAATTCATGAACATTTTTAGAATTAGCGAACATTTTTTTAACCATGAACACTTTTTTTGAATCTTGAACATTTTTTCCAAATTCGTGAACATTTTTCGAATTAGCGAACATTTGTTTGAATTTTAAATTATGAACATTTTTTTAAGGTTGTGAACGTTTTTTTTTACAAATTCGTGAACAGTTTTTGAATTCCAGAGCATTTTTCTGTAATCATGATTTACTTATTTTGTGAACATTTTTCAATTTTATGAACATTTTTTTGAAATTATGAACATTGTTTGTAAATTCATGAACAATTTTTGAATTACAGAGCATCTTTTTGGGAAATCATGATTTTTTTTAAATCACGATTGTTTTATTCAAAATTAGCAGCTTTTCTGAAATTTAGGACCTTTTGATATCCGGAATTATTGAAAAAAAGAAAAGGAAAAAAAGAAAAAGGAAACATCCGCAAAAAAAAAAGGCGGCGTCCCAGCCACACATGGGCCGGCCATTTTTTATGTATCAGTATAACTCAATTATTTAATAATGTCAAATTGTGTAACGTCAATCAATTATATTATCAACGGGAATTATAAACCAAAGATCAAGTGGACTTGAGCAATTACATCTTTTTTCAAGCAACGTCCAACCAGTCTACATCTAAGCATTGACGATATAAAGATTATACTATGCTATCGAAAAAAGAGGAAATGCAAGGGGCTACTACGTGTCTGCGTCATGCACTCCGTGATAATGGTAATACTATATTCTTATTTGGCAAAATTTTGTATTAAGAATTTGACTTAGTAAGTGTCTTGATTATTTCCTAATACTCAGTTTTATGTTTACTACTTTACGTCTTCATTAATTTGGCACCTACATTTGCAATGATGCATCCTTGTAAATTGTTTATATGTTTTATCGAATTTGCTCTTATAGCATTAGAATACATATTTCATGCTTATAGCATTGAATTTGTATGTGTGGTATTTGACGTTATTTATAGTAGCTTAGTTTTAGCCCCAGGCTTTCGGAAATCCTGGTTCCACCTCCCAGACTGTCCGATGATTCAAGCTAAGTGTCAAACGCGCTGCTACCAACATATCGGCTAGCTTCTGATTAACAGGACTTGTTTGGTGAGAAAGGAAGATTAGCTGCTTCGTCGTGGAAGGATCTGTGATGTGATGTTATTGATTAGCGTGACCCGATTTAATCGTACAACCACTCTGTTCATGCAGGAGACGACCATCACGCCTATGTTTCTCGCTCAACTCAGATATACTTCCCCAGAAGCATTTCTTTACCGAGGAGTACAACAGTTTGGGTCGTTAGTTGCACGTACAGCATGGAGATATACATATTTTTCCCCCGCAAATGTCAACACATTTTATTGCATGCATGCTGTCGCGCTAATCATACAATTATTAACGACAAAAAGAAAATGTAACAAGGGAGTAATAATAACTAATTAGGCTACTAGCTCCGGAGGAAAGACCCACGTTAGCTGCGTCGAGTTCCACGACCTTAGGTATGCGTTGTAGCTATCGAAATCATTCCCTTGGGCACTCACTGTTTGGGATCTCATGTCGAATACATCTTCCGTGTCAGCAAAATAAACAACATCTTTTTGTATCGCCGTGCTGAAAGCAGCAGAGACGGACTTGCTGAACTGTGTGCTGATGAAAAGCGCCTGGTCCTCTAGCCCCGCCTCCACCGGCACCCACATGGCTGCCTTCATGTCGGCCTCGAAAACCTCAACCATGTGAGTGAACTCAAAAGGCGTTACCACTTGTCGCCTCACCATGAGCAGCTTCCCACGCGACTCGATCAGGTACCTCATGGTTTTGATGTCATTCTTCAAGGACCCGTCTACATCAATATATCGGAATCCTTGAGGAACCATGTCCTTCTTGGTCATCTTGGTCAAGTCAAAATCCTCTGTGTCATGGTCGTCGTAATCATCATGGTCAAAACCTTCCCCGATGACACACTTGCCACCGGTAACAATGGGTACGCCGCTATAATTGAAGGCAATGTCAAGGAAGACTAGATCCTCATCCTTTGTGACCCCATAAAGTCTGTCTCCAAGAAAAGCAACATCGACGATGCTCACGAGGGGAGCCGCATAAGACTTGGGCAACCACACGCCCTTCCCAAGCCGGGTTAAGATGATGGGGCAACTGCGATGGTTGGTCATGAGAGCAATGACGTCATCTGGGGTGGAGCGCAACAGCACCTTGCGTATCTGGAAAAGCTTGGAAACATGGCCGATGGCAGCGCCCAGCTCGGGGAGAGACAATGTCGTGCCAGAAAACATGTTGTGCAACAAGTAGTTTCTATGCATCCTGCCCACACGGTGGTCCATGGCGATCCAACCATCGGTAGAGCCAATGCATGTCGTCATCTTGGGCAAGGAGACAAACCGGTGCCAAGCACGGACGGCGGGAGCCATACCAACGCAGCTCGTTATGGCTTTGGGGTACGAGGCAATGCGATGCACAGCACGGTCAAAGGGGGTCATGACACCCCCATTCGGGAACACGATCCACGGAAGCTGCCGCGCAGGGGCGGGCGCTGCAGAGCGCCATGAACGATCGACAGGGAAAAAGATGCGCGCAAAGACCAGGGCTAGGATGACCTCTGGGAGTTCAGACCACGGTGCCATTGATGGCCGACTTGTATGGTTTGATTTGATTTGATTTGATTGATGCTGCGCTCCTGCAGGTCCTGTTTGTTTATATAGGATAGGATAGATAGATAGACCGACCGACTCCGGCCAGTGTTCCAACTCCAACACCACTCGGACTCGTACGTGACCAAAGAAAAAATATAGCAAATTTGCCGAACGTATAGGCGTAGTATATACCATACATATATTGCCAAGCTTTCGGCTGGGTTCGAATCGGAGAGCTGTCAGTCCACGCTTGCTAATCGAGTCCTTTTGATTTTCAACAACAACAAAAAAAGAAATCGAGCCCTTTTTTTTTACCTAAAACCTAAAAAGTGCAGTTGTGCCCGTTTGTTCTCGTGAGCGCACACGTCTGGGCGCCGTCCGATCAAACATCACGCCCGCCAGGTGTTTCAGGTGCCGCACGGTCGTGTTTTCACGGACGCGCCAGGTGTCACGCGGTCGGTATGCGGCGATGCGGTCGGCCCCACACCACGACTCTGCTTCTTCCTCTTCCACCTCCTTCGCTCACACGATTTCATTTCAAAACCGAAATCAGAGACGGGGCAGTTTCCCCCAAGCAAAATCCCCCGGAACCCACACCCAATTCCGCCGAGCGCGCAACCATAGCCCCCACATTTGATTCCACGGCGGTCGAGGTGGCTGGGGATTACGCGATGGTCGAGGTGGCTGGGGATTCCACGGCGGAGGAGCGGCGAGGTCGCTCGCGGTGGTTCTGGCAAGTGCGGCGACTAGTGAGTGGGGGAGGGAGTTGAGGCAGGCAAGGCGGGGAGGCGCGCCACTCGCGCATGCGGAGCATTGACGAAGGGGGAGCAGCAGTTGAGAACAACGCACCGTCGTTGTCGTCGCCATTCGAGGCAGGCAGGCGACGAAGCTTTTTGCTGTTGTCGCCGCCGTCAAACGAGGGGGTGCATTCACCGGCCAAATATCAGGAAAGCAAATTTTGCTCTAGATTCGACATACATATGACACGAATCTCGTATCGAATTGACGAGAGTGTGTTGTGCATCGGACGATGATTGGGGATCATGAGGATTTGTGGTTCGTATGAGCAAGCATTAGTTACTAGGGTCCCATATCAGATATGCTAGGTCTATGTACATCGAGTTGCCAGACCTCGTACTAGATAGATTCTGTGGGAGTTTTTTTCATCTCGTGGCGTGAGTTGCCAGGCCCCCGTACCAGATCTGCTAGGTATGTGTATCCCGAGTTGCCAGGCCTAGAGATCTGTTGGGTATGCCAGAGAGATCTGATAGTTCTGCAGCATGAGTTGCCAATTCAGAGATTTGCCGAGGTGCCGCAGCATGAGTTGCTAGGTCTCGTTCTAGAGACATTTTTTTGCTTTATGTTTACTGCAAGGTTTTTGCTAGGCCCCGCATGAGAATTGCCAAGGGGCTACAGCATGAGTTGCCAGACCCAATACCATGAATTTCCCCCCTCTGTAAGCAATCATGGATTGGTGGCAAATGCATGCAAAGTTGAGCCTGGCATGGATTGATGAGAATTGCTCTGGGGGAGGGGGGTTAGTATGAGTTGGCAGCCTTCGCACGGGATACATATGATACGCTTTCAAGAGAGTAAGAAGGATGTCTGGATTTTTCCATTGGTGCTTTTGCCTGAGAGCGTGAAGGCTCTTTGCCTGCTTTTTAATTTTTTTTGTCTGAAACACATGATATACATTTTTGTTTTTCTGCCCAGTAACATAATTATATGTCTTCTTTTTTGCTTACCAGTATACAATGGTTGGGAAAGCGGGAAGGACATACATCAATACATGCCTCAACCCAATGCAAACGCCGTTCTTCCAGATGCCACTGCAGACCATCAACCCGAGGTATTAAATATCCAAAAAAGCTGTTTTTCTTTTTGGCTTTTTTCACACTTTTTTTATCTGTTCTGCTGCTTCAACTCTTTTCGCTTCTCTTTCTCTGCAGGCAGAAAGCAGTGCGCCCATGATAGATAGCGTACAAGCGCCGGAGAGGGACAAATGTAGTTTTTTTTTAATTTTTTTTGGCCACAATTAGTTGTAGGTTAGTTGTATAAGTTGCCACTCCACACTACTGCAATTTTGCACAAACACAAGCCCTGAAAACTTGCCCACAATTGTTTTCTTGTAGCTATTTTTTTTCACATCATTGTCATCCTTTTGCTTACATATAACATGTAAGTTGCCTAAAACATAGCACTAAATTGGTAAAAACACCCAGAGTTTTGCTTTATAATAGCCCATACCTGTATTTCTTGCTTCATATTTGCCCTACTTTTTCCAAAACAAACCCTCAAACTTACCTACCATTTAATTTTGCTTTAAACCAACCTTCTTTTTTCACGTTGACTTCCCACCCTTTTTTTGCATAACCTTAGCATGTAAGTTGCCTAACCATAACACTTCAAATTTGCTTAAAAACAGCAAGTTGCTGCACAAGAGTCCTGGATTTTGCGCAAAACAGGTCTTCAAGCTTGCCTAAATGTCCACACGCACCTTTGCTTTATGATTTACAATTGCTAAAAACAGGGCAAGCAAATTACTTCACCGAGTTAACATGCTTTTTTTTGCCTTCTTCCCTCTTTTCCTTTTTAGGCCTTGAGGAACTGAGGATCGCAGCCAGGTTATACAAACTTAACAAACTGCTCATCCCTGTCCAAAAGGGGGTCATTATTGCAAGAGAGTTCGGTGGCTTGTTGGATCTTGCAGCCGTTAATATGTCTGGAGACCTAAGCCAATGGATCATGAAACATTACAATCCTGAGATGTCTCAGATCGTCATACCAGAAAGAGGGAAGATCCGAGTAGATGTTGCAAGCATCCGGAGGATATGGGGTTTGCCAAATAGAGGGAGAAAGGTGTGCTTTCAAAATTGATCTGAGATGACAAAGGCCCTGTACAACATCTACAAAATCACTAGCAAAAACTCACCAAGTCTCACCACATGGTGCAAGATGATAGAAAAGATGAATGGACGTTATGATGAAGACTCCACCGTGCTTGGCCAGCGGTTGCTTTCTCTTGTTTTCTTGCTCCATCAACCAGTCTGAACATCTCGCCTAAAAGTTTCCCTGCGGTCATGGACATCAATGGCATAACAGACACCAATGTGTGTCAGTTTGTTGTTGTGTGCCAACAGGATTAGGAGACTCGGACACAAACTCAGGGATTCCAGAGGTGCCCTAGGGTGTGTTATGTTGTGTGCAGTACAGAGGTTCAGCAGATGCCAACTTAGGGGCATCTTCTTGTGGTAACTCGTTCGGATCAATCATCTTCAACCTGCTCATTTTTCTAAACCAGGGAAAAAAAACAAATTACTATTATTTAGGTAAGCAACTAACATAACAAATCTGAATATAAGCAACTAGTAAAAACAGGAGTAAAACATTCAGTGCAGGAGTAAAACATCCCTTGCATAACAGTTTTTTCTTCTTAATTTCTTTAATAATAATGTTCTCTTTTTGTCTATTCTCACAGAAGCCTACATCTTCATTCTACAAGTTCTTTTTCTACGCTGACAGGCAACAGTCTGAAGTTCGGAACATCTTCTTTTGAAAAGTGCTTTCAAATATCAAATACCAGTAGATTTTTTGGCAGTTTGCACATGGTCTCTTATGTTCAAACCATTCGTTCTCTTATTGTGTACCACAAATCAACATAACTATTTTTCCCCTTTCACGGGTGATGTTCCATAGATGCGAAAATTGTTTGTTTCTTATCTAGATGGTGTGGTTGAGTTTTCATACGGGGGCAAGTGCCTTTTGTTTTTGTGCAATAGCTCACAACGACTTGCTTCACGGCAGATTATATTCCTTTTTCTGGAGCATCCACCTGTTTTTCTTTCTGTGGGAATAAACAATCACTAATTTTTACAGTAGGACGGGGTGGTTGGGGTGCAAGTTGATTACTTCAACAAGGCCAAGCTCAAGACACCAGGTACCCATAAATCCATCTCTATATGACAACAGTTGTTGCATAGTAGTAATCATTTGTTGCCCAACATAGTACTACTCCATCTCTATCTGAGCTTCATTTTTTTTCTTTGCATTTTAATCATGCCATGTAAGTTGCCTAAACGTATCACTGAAGTTTGTTGAAAACACCTGAAAATTTTCTTCAGAGAGAGAAATATCCATGCCATTCCCCCTATTTTTTTATCAAAAACACTACTGAAACTACAACACAAACAAGCCATGAAACATAGCAATTAACTGTCTAAAAACACCTAGAGTTTTGCATCATAGTACTCAGACTAGTTTTTCTCTTGCTTAATCATGACATGTAAGTTTTGCCTAAACATATCAGTGAAGTTTCCTAAAACACCTGGTATTTTGCTTTAGGAAAATCCCATGCCATTTTCCCCTCTTCTTTTTCGATTCACAAGTACTACTGAATTCTGCAAATAACAAGTCCTGAAACATAGCATTTAACTCGCTGAGAACACCTCAAGTTTTGCTTCATAATACCCATACCCAGTATTTATTTCTGCTTCACATTTGACCTACTTTTGCCCAAAGAAACCCTCAAACTTGCCTACCATTATTTTCCTTAACCAGCCTTCTTTTTTTAGGTTGACTTTGTACCCTCTTCTGCTTACTCCTAGCATGTAAGTTGCCTGATCATAACACTACATTTGCTTTCAAGCAACCAGTTGCTGCAGATCACTGCTGCACCCCCAAAAGGGCTTGAAGCTTACCTAAAGATCTACATGCACGTTGCTTACAAATCTACACTTTTTGCTCAAAAACAGGGCAATCAAGTTGCTTTACTAGCAAACAACAAACCCACCAAAACAATCAAGCAAAAAAAAAAAGACATTTTCAGCAATTAACAACACCAGTTGTTGCTTATTACTAATCCTTTCTTGCCCAACATTATTTTTCTTCAACAGTTTTGTCCCAGCTTTTTTTTACATTCATTTCTTTTTCTTGCTTAATTATGACATGTAAGTTGCCTAAACATATCACCCAAGTTGCTCAAACTACCTGAAAAATTGATTCATAAATACCCACGGCAGTTTTCCTTTGCTTCACGTTAAGCTACTCCTTTTGCTTAACCATAGCATGTAAATTGCCTAACCATAACACTTGAATTGCTTAAAAACAACCACTTTTTGTGGCACAACACTTTTTTGGATTTTCCCCCTAAAACAATGCTTGAAGCTTGCCTAAGCATCTACACACAGCAATCAAGTTGCTCAAAACAGGGCAATCAAGTTGCTCAAAACAGGGCAATCAAGTTGCTTCACCAGCAAACAGACTTGGCCTTGTACATATCATAGGGAGGCTTGTGTTCTTATGTTTTTTCATCCAATGCATGCTCTTCCAAAAAAATTGGACTGCAGGTTTGTACAGATCATGGGGAAACTTGTGTTCTTCTATAACACAGGGGACATAGAGGAAAGGAAGCACACATCCATGGGGGAAGTGAAAGATAACTCCGACCTTTTTCCTCTGCTGCTTTCTACCCTTCCTTAGCCTGGAGAACAAACCATAAACCAGCCGCCATTGGAGGGTTGTGAAGAGCTTTCTGGATCTGGGAGCTACCCCGTTGTGGCTTCGAAGAGAACAAGATGGGTTTGGACGGTTTGGTGGGGAGTAAAGGAGGCGCCAAGGGGACAGGGGGGAACACGTGTAGAGGGGCAAAGGGAAGCCCATGGTGGGTGAGGGACGGGATCACGTGAGCTCTGCAGCTTGATGATTGGGCGCGAGGAATCGGGAGCGGGGGGACCAGGTGCTTTCCTATCCTGGATAGGGGGACAGAAAATTTCTTTTTTGGGAGGGCCGCCAGGGAACGCTAGGGAGTAGCCGGCTGCTCCCTAGACGCGTCCTTTTTTTAATGTATGGCCCCGGTCGAGCTTGAACTATCTTGACTTGCCCAATCATTCCTAAGAAAACGGATGCTGAGAACGTGGGCGACTTCTGACCCATCAGCTTTCCACATAGCATCTAAACTAATACATCCGTATCTAGACAAATTTAAGACAAACATTTTGGGACGGAGGGAGTATTTGCCAAGTCGCTGGCGACTAGAGTGAGACCGAGCATGAAGAACTTAGTGGCCTCCAATCTGTCTGTATTTATCAAAGAATGAAGCTTGCATGACAATTTTCTCTTGGCGCGCCAAGTTGCGCCAGTTGCTAGGAAGATCTCCGTGAGGAAGTGCAAAGGTGTTTTCCTCAAGCTTGACATCTCTTGCACATTTGACTCTTTATCCCGACTACTATTCTTGTTCGAACTACTCAGAGCCAAAGGGTTCGGCTCGAGGTGGCTCAATTGGCTGGCATGCTCCTTCAATCTGCCTCCACAAGAATTCTGATCAATGGTATGCTTGGAAGGACAATGATGCATGCATGCTCAAGGATTGCGCCAAGGAGACCCAATTTCGTTGTTATTATTTTCCATAGCCATGGATGCTTTGATAGAGCTCATCGGGAAAGCTCTAGAGGTCAGCATGCTCAACGATTTTAGAGGCATATATATCGGCAGCTCGGCGTATTTCATCTATGTGGACGATGTAACCTTCTTCATACGACCCACCCGGCTGGCTGGATCTCAATTTTGTTAGAGAGGCTGTAAATGCTTTTGGGGAAGCTTCCGGTCTGAGACCGAACTACAAAAAAAAATCCTCGGCCACTGTGATCAAAGGAGAGCACGAGGACAAGGACAAGGTGGCCGAGCTGAAAGAGTTCCCTTGTCGCTACCTTGGTCTTTAGCTTGCTATATACTCTCCAGGGGCGGAGCCAGGATTTAGGTATAGGGGGGGCCAAGGAGATACATTTTTTTGCGGGAGATATCTACATCTATATCTATATTTCTACACTATTATAGTGTATCAGTTTTAAACTTTTGAATCACAAAACCGGGAAGCAATGTGAACCATCGATAGAAGCCATTGGAGAGTTCAGTTCACTCGAATTCGCAGCTATAGTATCTGCTACAATGCAACGAAGATACTATAGTTTTCCAGAAAGATTGACAGGCTTGATGTTGGAAGAAAAGTTTTGACCCATCCTCACTGCATGGTTTCATGGTTTGCGTTTACAAACTTTTGACAATGTACTAGTAGTAATAATGTGGCGCTTCCACACAAAAAAAACATAGTTATAATTGTATTATTTTCATTCAGACTCTACAATTTTCAATATAATTGACAACGTTTTAATCACACACAAAAAGATCAATATATTCCGTTAAAAAATATCAATGATATTTGTAATTTCGTTGGAAGAAAACTTAGTATCGCAGATCTCACAAACAAAAGAATTAAATTAAATTGAAAGAATATTTTTGACGCATATAAGATTGAACGGATAGAGATTAATCAGAATAGTGCTAACCTTTGGGTAGTGAGCGGGAGCCCAGGAGAATCGATGGTTGTAGCCTACAAGATTCTCCCTCGCAACACCGGTGTCGCCTGATTCAATCTGAATGGAATCCGATGGAGAGAACAGAGAAGGTTGGATCCCGCCGTCGCAGTATGGGCGGAGGCAAGCGGACACCAAGGGCATGGAACGGCGGCGACTAATTTCACACAAATCCAACGTATACGCCAATCGGCTGCTGATTGTGGGCTTTTGACTTGGGCCTTTTCCCTTTTTCCAGTTCTCACGTTGAGAGATAGCCAGATAAGGGGGGCCGAATACATGTATACCTGTTTTTTTTTTATCGCTAATTGATACTAGCTGTTCGATGTTCGGTCGATCGTTAGGGGGGGCCAGGCCCCTGCTCGCCCCCCCTTGGCTCCGCCACTGATACTCTCTCCATTCCTAAATGTAGGTCTTTGTAGACATTCCACTATGAATCACATACGGATGTATATAGATGCATATTAAGTGTAGATTCATTCATTTTCTTCCGCATGTAGTTCATCTAGTGGAATCTTTAGAAAGACTTATATTTAAGAACGAAGGGAGTATAAAGCAGTTGACGAGGTCTGATTGGCAGCCCTTGATCTATATGGTGAGGAAGTTTATCGCCGCTTGGCAGAGAGGTTTCATTCATAAGCCTGGGAGATTAGTGTCTGTCAAATCGGTTATCTCAGTAGACCAATGCATCAATTGCTGGTTTTAGATGCGCCTGATTGGGTGTTGGATGAGATCAATGCATGGACGCGCCCCTTCCTCTATGCTAGCAAAGAGAAGACGAACGGCGGACAATGTATCATCGCATGGAAAACAATCTGTAGGCCTGTGTGCCACGGCGGCTAGGTGTCAAGAACTTGAAATTCCAAGCCCTGACATTGAGGGTCCTTTGGGAATGGCTCA
This sequence comes from Aegilops longissima, assembly GCA_021605205.1. NCBI lineage: Eukaryota > Viridiplantae > Streptophyta > Magnoliopsida > Poales > Poaceae > Aegilops > Aegilops longissima. The sequence goes on from CM038676.1 coordinate 663,718,329, forward strand.
GAAGAACTGATCACAGGAGGCCTTGGTAAGGGCTCGCACTCATGATTGATACCGAAGCCAGAGTTGTTTTCGACAGCCTTGTCGGCATATCGGTCAGCCATAGAGACACTGTCCTATTTCGGCATGATCGATGGATCCACGGCTTCTCTGTGGCAGATTTCGCGTCCAACCTCATTTCCATGATTGACATGCGCTCCATCAACTACAGAACGGTGGATCAAGTGATTACCGGTGAGCGGTGGCTTCAGGATGTGCACGGTGACATCTCCTCATGACATAGATCCAGATTATGCACCTGAGACATGTCATAGCTATGGTGCAGCGTGACCCCCTCGCTGCTGGTTGTGTGCTGGTGATGAGGGCACGTACTCTGCCAAGTCTACCTATGAAAGGATCTGCCAAGGACTGACACACACCCCAATCGCTACTTGCAGCTGGAGGAGTTATGCTCCACTAATGCAGAAGATCTTCGCCTGTCTGGTCACACAACACCGTCTTTCAATCTCGGATCATAGGGTACACCATGGACTATAAGATCAACCCTCGGCTTGCTACACTTGTTTGGAGGAAGAAGACAATGTTGAACACATTCTGGTGAATTGCGTCTATGCTGGTGAAGTTTGGCACCGATGTCTCGACAAACTGCATTTTTTGAGCGAGGTTGGGTGTCAGATTTTTTTTCCAGGGGTTGTTTTTTTAGCAAAGATAACTAGGCTTTTATTCAGTGCCGAGAATGTTTACAGGGATTACATTCGTGTCAAAATGAGCGCCCAACCATATATGCCTCCCTACATGAAGATTGACACTATGCCTAGCTAACTTATGTGCTTCGAAATTAGAAACTCTAGATTCAAACTTAAAATTACAAGAATAAAAAAAAAATCAAAGTTTCTTTCAATTCTCTGATAATACCATCGTAGTTGCCTCGTGCGTTCTCCTGGATATGATTTATGACTTGTTTGCAATCAGACGCCATGATCAAATGTTGCATGCCCAAATCATGTGCAAGAGATAATGCCTCCCTACATGCCACTGCTTCAACCAACCGTAGCAGGATCAAGCAGTGTAGATAATGAGAATAGACGAGCCCAAATAGCTTCCATCGCGATCCAGGCAAATAGCAACTGCTGCACCCACATCACGATCAATTGATATGCCCGCGTCAACATTTATTTTGATCGTTCCTTCTGGAGGTGGCACCCACCGTACTTGCACATTTGGAGCCGTTATCGCATTCCAATTCTGCTATGAACCTCGTGACAAACAAATGTGTTGATAATAGGCTTTGGACGACTCTTTAATGAATTTGTCAGATTTGTGCAGGAAGGACGGGAGATTTACTTTTTTGAGTGTGGGGGGACGGAAGATTAGGGATGGGGAAAAAAGGCTGAGAAAGATTTCTTCGATGGGGAATTTTTGCGTGGAGGGATGTCATGCATGGAGGCAAGAAGCCACACGGAGAAACTAAAATTTGCTACGACCGACATGCAACACACGGAGTTGGGCCAACGCGGGTCGACCGCTTCCTGAGCCTGACCATCCAGAGTCCGCTACTTGACTTTAGACTGACCCATGGGGCCCACCTCGCGAGGAAACGCTGGACCGCTCTCACGGCTTCCCATTTGTAGGTAAAAAACGGTACTCCATACATACTAGTAGAGTGCCTGTGCGTTGCTACGAGCTCATAATATGATCATACAGACACAAAAATATCATCTTGATGGTCAATTTTAATAACAGTCACAAAGAAGATTGTATCCTGATTGATGTTTTTTGAAACAAACCCTGTTTATTATTTACTCCCTTTGGTTCATTGATTTGAAGATGCAATCAAAGTTACCTTGTACCCTCATATCGTGTGACATCAACTCATGGAGACGCCTTTCATGATTATGGTTCTACCCATGGTTCAAAATTATAGACATGTGTGGATCGGATGTTCTAAATACATTGTAGGGTCTCATCCATGAAATATGAACATTTTTTTACTTATAAAACCAGAAAATTGGAAACATGACTTGCCACTCATGGATGGTGAATTTGACGATATTCGTAGAATATGGTGAGGGTCTGCAACACAAAGAACTCCTCCATGCTCTAAAGAAATTGTAGGATTTCACATGTACAAGGGTATATAATTCAGTAGAAAAAAAATACAAAAACCAATTTTAAATGTTGGACATAAACTTTTAACAAGGTCTCCCAATAGTATTGACAACAAACTACATGTATATTGTTACATCAAAACGGAAGTCAAATGCAAGCATCTATAAATGTACATAGCAGCACCCTCATATAGCAATATGGCATGTACAACAAGTGTCGTTTCACAACTAAAATTTCCTTATATGTTCATAGGGAGTTATGTTTGGGATCCAAATACCAATTCAGAATAGGGACCACTTTCCAGCTCAAAGCATGGAATCGATTGGCTTTCAAACTTAAATGAAATTCTGCACATATTTTTGCTATACATTGAATCTCAAACATTAAGCCAGGAAATACAGTCAAGCTCAAGTGGGGATTAGTAACGCTGACTGGACTGCTTAATCATACTCCAAATTTTAGCTTTGTTTGTCACAGTGTTTCAGAGAGCCCTTTTATGCCAAAACTCCAAAAGGTATTGGAACAACACCACAAAAGGTTAATAAAACAAAGTATGAACCTTTTTATACTTGTAGCACCAGAAAACATGACTTGCAGCTCATGGATGGTGAACTCAGAGGATATTTGCAGAATATGCTGAGTGTTGTCACCACAAACGAGCTCCCTCGGGACCCTTTGTCATCCATCGAATATTTACCATACTGGAATCGGAATGGCCTTCTAGTTATCAAGACTTTATTTGTTCCATTGATGACACTGCTGTAAGGAAGGAAATAGAGAAAACATGGTAAACAAATTCAGACAATGATATCAGGAAAGAGAGAAATTGTGATTTTTCCCGCATCCTTTGTATTTTCGGGTGAACTAAAATAATATTTGAACATGTATCTAAAATAAATAAATATTTCTTAAAACAGAAAGATCTGAAGGAAAAAAGGAAGGCCGACCTGAACTTGCGCCATCAGTTTAAATGGGCGTGATAGCCCAGAAACTGCAGTCCACTATCATTGCTTGTTTGCTCTAGAGCATATGGACAGAGCACAATATATATGTCTTTAATGACCACAAGTTAACAACCAGACAAATCCAAGGTGGCGTCTAATCTTCGTGTTTGGGCTTATCGTGCTAAGGATGTCCAAAAGCCACAGTGCAACAACGAGCGTAGATTCTACTCTGCCGCCTAATTTAGGCGTTTCTCCATTCACACAAATATAAAATTTGAATAATTCGCACAGGCCCCGAACCTTCTGCATTCCTTAATATAATGTTCAGGTGAGAAAAATGCATGTTGTAGTTTCCCTAAAAAAAGTTTGAATGGGAGCGACTGTTGCTACAGTCACATTAGCAGAAGGAATAGAGGAATCTACAGTGTTATCCTTGAGATCAATATTGTTCATATAAATAAATCTATAGACTGTAAAAAAACTAAATGGTGATACTTATCAACAGTACCTCTTTAGTATATGCGAGAGCCTGAGTGCAACTTCACGTTAGTAGTCGCTGAGAGTAGCATGTATATTACAGTGCTCCTCTGCTCGAGATGAAACTGCACCTATTAGCATGTATTATTGCAGTGCCCACTCTATGTCATTTGCATACTCAGAGAACCACCACCAGTGTTGCCTTTGAACTGGCTGGGGTTGAGCATAACACCTCACATGATGTCCAATTCTGTACCTGAAAGTAGAGCAACTGCACAATTCTTAGTGTGGCGGTGTCTGTGACGATGATCAAGTGACTGTAGCTGAACGATAAGTCTGCACTTGACGGTGAAACATTCGACCTCCACCTTCTCCCCGACGGTGAAGAACTTGTTGATCTCTGCTGCCAGTGGCATCCTTTGATGTTGCCTTGAGGTCTAAGTGGAATGGTGTAGCGGTCGTCGGTGTTGTCGGATACCTCCTGCGTTTTTGTTTTGATTTGCTCGCTTTAAGGAACAGATTTATACCTCCTCCATCAATGAAACACACAAGCTGGAAAAGCAGGGAAAGCTTAGCAGTTAGCACAACTTCCTTCAGAGTCCATGTGGTGTCAGCGTTATATGCAAATCCAAAAGCTGGAAATAACAATATGATCATGTCAGAGATCTTTATAATCAAAAGTATCTAAATATGTTGTTTGTATAATGCAGCCAGGGGCTAAACTAACATGAGCAGAAAATTTGTAAGAATGCACCTTCACATTCAAAAAATCACCGAATCACAGATCCAGTTATGCATTTATTTTTCTCGCATTCCGTAAACTTTAATTCCTGTTTGTTTAAACAAGCAAATGTGAAGGGAGATCATCAGACCAAACATCTTAAACATCTAGATGACAAATAGAAGCTATAAGAGGCTGTACCTGACGTACATCAATCCTTCTTAAACAGATATGTACCTGATGTACAACATCTAGATGACAAATAGAAGGTATAAGAAGCTATAAGGTTGACCAATAATTCTGGCCCGCTCCACAGATCTGTAGCACTACTATACTATTGCTACAATTGAAACCTCTATTCTTTTCGTTTTGATTTTCAAAGCAAGCCGGTTGAAAGTGTAGCTCCGAGATTCCAGCTCTACATGGACCAAGTAAACCAAAGTAAGCTAGTTATGACTATAAAAGCTACTTTTAAATTTGACTCTCTGTCATGTCTGAATTACAGATATTTTCACCATCTTATCAAACTAAGTAAATACATCTGCGACAATGCTACTTTCTCAATACTTGAGCCAAGAAGATACATTGTGATATCAGAGAAATAACATTAACCTTCCACTCCGCCATAGGATTATATTGAAATCGTAAACCCAAGAGCACCACCAAAGCAAGCAACTCCCGAAATGACTCACTTTGTCGATGTCTAGTCCTGCAGCTGCACGTCATGACCGCCGCCAGCGATGAAGGCACGGCCATCGTCATCATCTCCACCTGAGGCGTCTCCTTCCTCCTCCGTGCGGGTTCTCACTTACAAGTCTCCCCCTGCCTGCCTCCCTCTCCTCCGCAGCCGCCGCACGAGGACACATGATCGTTTTCAGCTTCATGGGTGGTAGGGGCAGGGACCCGCCACCCATTCTGGAATCATGGCGATTCCCAGGGAGTGCTTGGCTTGCCTGCTGTCCATTTACTAGCTCTGCGTCGCAACCACTATCATCAATGGAGCCACGACCGTTGTCCTCTCCGTCTCAGGCTCAGACATACATGAGCTAGATAAATCCTTATTACTCTCCATAAGCAACGTTGTCAATGACACATATAGGAGCAAGCTATATCACAAATTATTCTCAGGAGCTAGTTAAGTTACCAACAATCATTTATTACTAACCTCAAGTACTACTTTAATTCAAAAAACATAAAAATGAGGAAAATTTGAACAAACATAACCATTTGGATTTTGGACGCTGCTGAGATCAATATTCAGATATCTTGATGTTTAAAAAAGCCTCTCAATGCTTTTGGAATAGTTATGATCGGAATGGGCCATTTGTTCTGAGATTTGATGAATACGCAGTATATTCTCATATGGCAACCTGTACATGAACACCAACCTTCTTAGACCAACAAAATTTGCAAACGTACTTGCTGATAATATATAGTCTGCAATCAAAATAGTGTATCCCGGTCTTTTGTCAGCAACATCTAAGATTTCATAAGCTCTAACAGTAAAATACCATCAAGTGCAAGAATTGGAACATGGAAGAAGCTTACGTGGGCATGATGCCATCGGGTTGTATGCCAAGATCGTGGTTGTAGAGCTCCCTCTATCTCCCTTGCCAAGCTCTCCCTCCGACCAGAAGTAGAACAACTGCTCCTGCTGCTTTTGAACTCTCCTCGGAGTAAACGCTGGAACTGAGATTGAATGTGGATGAAGTGATCACCTTGAAGATGTGTGGCTTGAGGTGCTTGGAGCAGATCCATCACGCGCGTGCCCCTCTACTCCTACGGCTTCATCAAGATGAAGAGCCTAGAGAGAAGGAGCTACAGAGGTCGTCCCCCTCTCCCTCTGCTGGCAGACCCAAACCATCAGCTAGAACGCGGCTAGGGTGCGGGGAGGCCATGCCATCACGGATCAACAGCGAGAACGCAGCCCTCACAAGTTGTAAGCGCCCCTGACCACCACGTCGGCATGGTTGAGAAGAGATGGATCTGGGCGGTGGTTTCCAGTGACGAGCGAAATAGAAGTTGTTTGTACCCATAGTAGCTGTGTCGGCAACGGCCATCACAATGAAATATAATCAATGCGTGTCATCCTGAGTTCCTGAAAGTTTTCACCTGGATTTTCCTGGACCAATGAAGCAAAAACATGCACAATTTCTCAAACAAGGATATATGAAGTGTGTGAATCAGATGCAGTATTAATACAACAAAAAATAGCACTGTGATCAAAGGATTCACTTACAATCGAATGAAGAAGCAGCAACACGATTTGCTTGTCTCCGTCGGATCTGGACCAGATACCTGCACCATAAAAATACTAAGAAAATGATGGCATAAGAAGATTACCCAGCAATAGAAAAGCAAGCTAAATGTAGACGACTGTATCTTTATTGTTAAGATTCATTTAACAGGAATTTCCGGACCATCATGTAAATGAATTGCAAGAAATTTTTCCTGATATTTAATGTAGAAAGCTAACGTTAAATTATATGTTGTGCCATGAACTTATTACAATTTCCTTGATGTACCTGTATCATGGGATCCATGAGATTCATGGCCTAGTGATCACTAACCATGCCAGTCATCTGCTCCTGGGAGGTAACCAACCCATTGCCATTCCGTAACCTCTGAATGCAGTTTTTCTCCTCCTAGCATTGACATGGAGATGAGCATGAGTCATATTGTTGAATTCTCTAAATGGTTCATGCTTAAATTTCCAACACAAAACGAAGAAAAGATATATTTGTAAAATTGTGAAATAAACATGCTGGCCAACACTATAGATAATACTACCATGGCAGACAGTTCACGTTTTGTTGAGTACATACATGATACTACCAGGTCAGAACCTACAGACGCAGGATCATTGATTTGTACTATTCAACAACACTGACAACAATCGCAACCCGAAAATTAAGTGGCTTGAAACTGGCAACCCAACCCATGAATAAAGCGGCATCGATCCGGAACGCAGGACAAACAGTGCCTTGCAGATGCAGTTTCAGCATAGATAAGCATAAGTAGCATATATTAAGAAAGTATTAAAAAAGGCTTGAGTTCAGTTGGACATGAATAGCCTCATGATTCCTGAGTCAGATGAACAAAGCGAAATCAAACCAGCACGAGGATAGGAGATCCCACATTGCCCAATTTCTATAATCGCATCACCACACTTGTAAACAAGATAACAGATCTACTAATTCCAGCGCATCAATTTCTACATAAACAAAATTACCACATAATGAGATCCACGTCACTGGAGTTAAATTACGCAAATTTGCATAACACTCATGAGTAGAGGATAGCCATCAGTCGTAGTAGTATTGGAGGTTGTGGCCGTACTGGTGTCACGGCTCGATATGTTTAGGTGGGAACCTTTGCCACTGCTCACCTCGATGCTGCTATCATGTTTCTGGAGCTCGGGGGGAGAGGCGGCACTGCTGCTTCCCATCTGCCTTGCATGATCCCAGCTGCCGAGGCACAACACCATCGACCCAACGCTGATGGCATGCTCGCAGCCACTTCCCCTCCTTTGATAGGGAGCGGAGGTTGGGCGCAGAACCTACTCTCTTCTCCTTGGATTGCTTCTCCGTGGGCGACGAGATCACCCTCCGAAGAGGAAATATACAAATGATGACTGTTGGTAAGAATGGAATTTATCAAATCAAGCGAGTCAAGATGTAAACCTAATTATATGATCAAAATAGAACCATTAACAGTAGGCGAGTCAACATGATTTTAACTGACAAACTTCAAGCAGAACACAATTTATATAATTGTATAATTTAGTCGTGAAAACTTGCAAACATACTCCCTACTTGTCTTCCTGGGAGATAATCAACCTTGTAAATATTCATCCCGCTGACATGACTTGTCATACTAATCAAACTGTACCTAATTATCCAATTGAGTGTAGGTAAAATCTTGTCAACTCCAAGAAAATGACAATCTTAAACCGAGTACACTTACAATGGAACTAAATCTTGAATGTCGTGCTCAATATAATGCAGTTCAACTCATCTTTTTCCCCAGAAAATAAAATTCATCTTTCAAAATATGCCTACATTAATACCTTTGATTTGGTGATGTCCAGAAAGCAGAGTCTAAACAACTGCACTGGACCAGAATGCCATATATATTGTTGTTTTCTGTATGCTTCGTATGACTCCAGCAATTCACACTGACACTGAATGGAAATTCGTGTACCATACAGAAAAGTCATAAACCATAACAGAAACTTCCATCCCTTTATATGTGCTTGAACAGCAATATCCATGTCTTCAACTGTCGTTCTCTCCATCCATATTCCAGAGACCTCGAGTGCCTTAATTCTCCACACTGCTGCTGTTCCGTTGAACCCCAAAAAAATTGAGGAATGCTCCCTTAACCTGTTGTTCAACCTCAAAGCGGAAGCACGGATTTAAACAAATAAACAAATAGAGCATAGATGTAATGTGATCAACAAAATTGCGATCATATAAGAATTGTGATAAATCATCACATTTATGGTTCAGATCAACAAAAATTCCAAATCACTTGATATTGGCTACCAACTTTCAGTTAACATGGCAGCAGCAGCAAACTATGGCAGAGGAGAAATAATGGCCTCCAACATGTTCAGATCATGAAGAGAAAAGACTTTTTTTGCGGGAAGAGAAGAGAAAAGACTGCCTGAGCATGGCCCGAACAGAGAGAGGGAAGGGAAGAGCCTTCCATAGCGAGCCATGGCCTGCACGCCCGCCATGGTGCTCCTCCGTCACACCCGCAGCCTGCAGAAACCAACCGCACGGATCAAATCAAAAAATCCAGAAGAAGAAGATGAGGTGAGGGGAGGGGTGGCGAGGGGAGGAGGATGGAGGGCGCCAGTAAATTTGCAATTTTTTTTTACCGTGGAGCTGAAATCACTCACAAAAAGGAGGGAGATATGGAAATAGAAATGCTAATTAAGCTGCCAGATGGAAATAGAAATACATATCAGAGACAGTCACTGGAAAAATCAAGGATCCTGATTTATATGCACGAACATTGGTGGCCTGACTTACAAGCATGAACACTGATTTAAATGTCACAATGACATAAATATCATACTGCTATTTTCTGTTGCTTATAAGATTACTAACAAAACAAAACTATAGAGGAAAAGAGGAAAAGCCTCTAAATCTGTGTAAATAAAATAGAACTATAGAGAAAAATTGCAATGCAGAATGCCCATCCAATCCAAGTGATAACTATTCATTTATCTTCACATAGTTTTCACTACCAATGAGAGGAATTTACCCATCAACGACCAACAAAGCTAATCTGAAATCCTAAACTGAACACAGGTCTGGTCCTACATGGTAGCCCGGGCCTTGGAGAACTTTGGGATGCCGCTTCGCTAGCTCGGGCGCTCCTACCCGCATCTTCCACGGCTGGCACCGCCGCTACCTCGCTCCTCTCTGCACTCTCTTTGTCAATTTGGAATTGTAAAACCTTATTTCAATTTTGCAGCCAAAGGCTTATGTATCCGAAAATTCGCATGTGAGCTCGAGCGCCTGTGAGCCCGGAATCTGTGCCATTTGTTTCTCTCGCGATCATTGTTGCACTGAGTATAGCGTCAGTTGTATGCTGGGGCCTATTTGCCCAAACAATTAGATGGCCCACTGCTCAGAAAGCGCCGTCAGTTAATGTGGTGACGGACCAGACAGTTTTCCACCCGCTCAGCTGGTTTGAATGCCGGCCACAACAGTTTTTCACCCCATTTATTCCTGCGCCTTATTAACTTTGCAGGGACTGGTTTGGTTGGCCTACACATCCCCCATGGGCACACTTCTGCTTCCGGGAGCCCAATTTTAGCATCAAATATTTCAGTTTCCAGAAATTCATATTTCACGCAACAAAAAATTTAATTCCGCACCACAAACCATCTTACACTCGAACAACCATAGACATGATCAACATGACCAGTACATATTCAGAAAATTCAGAGAAGACAGTTAAATAGGACGAAACTGGTTTAACAGATGACAGCTACACATACATGGTCAACTGGTTTAAGTCTACCACAAAAATATCAAAAACATTTCAGTAGGATGAAATGAAAATATTTCTTAGCATTAAACCAGCCTTTGTTGCGCGACCTTCTGGCAATTGTTCCTCCGGTGTCCTTCAACTCCACAATTCTTGCATCTTGCCGGCTTACGTGGCTGCTTTGGTACATCCCCTCGTTCAGGGCAGGTTGTCCGCTTGTGTCCTTGCTGCCTGCATATACAGCAGAACCTTGTTCTCTTACTTAAACCTTCTTATGGCGCCTTCTCCCTACTCGTTGTCGGCCTGCCAACTTGCTTCCGCTTGGCAGGTGCCGGCAGGTTCTCCATCATATTTGCAGACTCATTAGCTGTGTTGTTGTCATCGTTCCCGTCGTTGACTTGTGTAGCTTCGAATGCGTCGCATACGTCGCCTCCTGATTGTATCACGTGCTGAACCCTAGCATTACCGGCTAACCTGTCCTCCAAACCTAGGCCATCTCGGACCTCCGTGTACGGCTTCATCTCGGTTGCACAGTGATTGAATAGTGATGTCAAGCGCTCGTAAGCTGCCACACTTGAGTCTCCCATGCGCACAAGCTCCATGGCTTGCATATACATATTGAAATGTCTGAAACTAAATGGGTTCTCCTGAGCATTGTCTCTCTGGTACTGCATCAGGTGGGTCGGAAGTACATCTCTCGCATCTCGTGTCCATCTTTTCACAATGTGCTTCTTTGGGATTTCTGTCACACGAATGAAGTCGAGTACCTGCAATTGAGAACAGATTTTTAGTCGGACCTACGCCACTTAAATGAGTAGTTCAGTACTACAAAAACAGAGGAATCCTATCTGTACTCATGTTGTTTGGATCACCTTCAGTATATGGAGAACAGATTTTTAGTCGGACCTACGCCACTTAAATGAGTAGTTCAGTACTACAAAAACAGAGGAATCCTATCTGTACTCATGCTGTTTGAATCACCTTCAGTATATGGCTGCACAGCAGCCCCATGTGGGTGAACTGTCCGCACTCGCAATCAAATTCCTCTCCACCTTCAACAACCGTCACTTTGTATGAGGTTCTGCACCACTTCTCCCGCCGTGCTGCATCTGTATGTATTGCGACATACTCTTTACCTTTTTCAATCTCTTCTACCTGATATGCACCACACTCGTACAGTATATGGCCAAACTGCTCAAACATAGCTCCGGTGTAAATCTTCCCAGCGTGTCTCTCAGTTGCCAAATTTGCTCGCTTAAGTGGCCTCCCCTGCAAAACAAATCACCTATAAGTAATCTCTCATTTCATCAGCTCAATATCACCAACACTATTGTGTCCATTAAGTATTTCCTTTTGCACTTACAATTGATGTCCGCTTCTCCTCATAATTTTCTTCTGACTCACGGTCAAAATTAAACTCATATACTTCCTCACAAATACATGCATTGGGCAACCAGGCGGCACGTAGTTTTTTAGCATGTGATTTGCGCTTTCACTCCGTTGTGTACTAGTCATCTTTGCACAAAACACACCCTTGAAGTATGGCTTTGCCCATTTGTGCCGTATTTCAAACAAATTAGTCATGTAGTCATGACTTTTCAAGTTGTATTTCTCTATTAAGTACTTCCAGCCATCTTCAAGCTCATCTATAGTTAGCATCTGGTTGACAACCTTGTGAAGCTCTGGTCGAAAATCACTATTCTTTGAGTACAATGGGCCAAGCGACTCTTTTGCCTTCTTTAGCACATGCCACTTGCACCACCGGTGAGCCGTGTTTGGCATGGAATTCCTTATGGCAACCTCCATTGCCCTGTTTTGATCTGCAATTCGTTCATACCATACTCATTAGTCATATTTGGTCTAACTGTTCGACAGATTAGTTCTCAAGTAAACTTATACAATTGTATCCTATCTTACCGGTAAGTATTGTTTGTGGCGTCCTTCCCCCCCATTATCCTAACAAACTCCGAGAAGACCCACTCAAATGTTTCCTCTGTCTCATGCCAAACTAGCACACCAGCTAGTATGATACTCTGGAAATGGTTGTTCACTCCAACAGATAACCCAAATGGCATGTCATACAGGTTGTGTCAAATATGATGACATCCCCAAAGAAGTTGTACTGCAGCCTACTGTTACCTGTAGCCCACATCAAGTTGCTGATCCTGCCCTCTTTGTCCGCCTGAACTCGATACGTGAACTGCGGATCCTTTGAGCACAGATCATGAAACACTTCCATTGTTTTCCTAACATCATCTTCTGACTGCTCCCGGCTTATCTTGCCACACAAATTTCGCAGAGCTCTCTTAGTGAATGGCACATTCTCCATCTTTCCGAAAAAGCTTCCAATAATGCTGTAGACTTTTGACAAATTGACATTGTTCTGCCTCAACTGCTTAACTAGATCCCGGCTGTAAACGTCAATATGCTTGTGCGACGGCCAGTGTATGGTCTGGCCATATGTTTCTGACAATGCATGGTTGCCCATCTCGATGCTCTGCTATGTATCATCCATTGTCCTTTGTCCTCAGGAGTCTGATGAGGGCTGGGCATTCACTCCAGCACGAATGAGTATTCTCAACGATTGGCTTGCCCTGACCAGACAAACAAACAAGTCAGCTTCTGTCACGTGCACTTCAGCTAATATGTAATTTATTTACTGGCAATATAAATCGATTCATTAATAGAGCCCAATTTTAGTATTCAGCCATAAGCATAAAATATCTACTCCCTCCGTTCCATAATGTAGTGCCTATAGATTTTTTCAAAAGTCAAACATTACAAACTTTGACCATATTTATAGAGAAAAGTAGGTACATCTAGAATACCAAATGCACATAATTGGATACATCACAAGTTATATTTTCAGAATGTACATGTTTGGTATTGTAGGTCTAGAGAGTTTTCTCTATACACTTGGTCAAAGTTGACAAAGTTTGACTTTCAGAAAAATCTATAGGCACTACATTGTGGAATGGAGGGAGTAATATTTTCAGTCTGCACAAGTTCATATTCAAGCAACACCAAATTAAAATGCGCAGCACAGACCGTCTTACACTCTAAGAAACCAGATACATGCTGAACAATGAACATGACCAGTACATATTCAGATAATTCAGAGAAGACAGTTCAATAGGATGTAACTGGTTTATCAGATAACAGCTATGCATACATGGTCAACTGGTTTAATTCTACTACATAGAAATCAGAAACACTTCAGTACTATGAAATGGAAAGTATATCTTTTTGAGTTATACACCATGTAGGTCTTCTAGCATTAATTATTGGTAATATAAATCTGTTCTAACATTCATATTACCGTGCATCCACACAGGATCTCTTGCATACACTTTGTCCTATTCACATTCAGCCTGCTCTTTCCGTAACGAATATCAAATCCTTTCTCCCAGGAGTACAAATTGTAAAAGTCATATGCTTCCCCGAGGGTGTCGAAACTTGTTCCAATCTTTGGGACCATAACTATGTCTCTTGGATGCTCCGCAAACTCCCTCACGGTCTTCTCCAGCGCCGTGACCCTGTCCGCACAAGGAGGCCTTCCTGGAGCAGCAGCACCTACACGCACCCTACACATTCACATCACACAGACAATAAGGCATGGGTTCAGTTATAGTCAATTGATTCACTTAGAGAATGTCAACACCAATAAACCAAGTGGTGGACAGTTACAGCCAATTGATATGAATTTACATCCTCCATCATTCTCAGAGTGTTCACCGACACAGATTCAATCATATCTTCTTAAAATCGTCAATGTGATGCGATCATATATTATAAAATAGTCATTCTGTCATGTACTTTTCCTTGACCAAAATGAAATTTGCTTATCTATAATTTTCCAGCGTCTTTTCATCTGTAACTACTTGCAGAACTCATTCATACAGTTGCAGAATGGTACTACAAATTCCTCATGCAATCTATAGGTTGCTGGTTCAGTACCTTTGCGTCCATCCTGGTGTCTTGGGGTCCAACTGCTCTATTGAGTGCTCGGACCCCTGAACCTTGTCCCCGTCTGATGCTTCCGGCCGATAGATCTGGCCGTCCGCACTTGACCCGGCAGGGGCTGGAGCAGGAATCTCCGCCGTCGCGGCCACTGGGAACCGCACGGGCTCCATTGTCCCGTTATTTTCATTGACCACCTCAAGCAGAGTTCTAATCGTTCCACGCAAAAATTTTACGGGCAGAATGTAGATCAGTCCCCAAAAATAAATCAGCGCAGAACCATGGTAAAGAAATAGCTCACGAGGCAGATCCGTACCTGTTTATTGGCTGCAGCAAGAATTCCATGGTCGGCGGAACCCCTGCCAAATCGCCGGACCGCCCACTCGCCGTCGCCGGAGTCAATGTCTCCACCTTTCCCCCCACCGTGGTAAGACACAAATCCAACTTCAATTCCTTATCCACCGAGTCGCCCAACCCAACCACTGCATTAACTACATGCACTGCCGGCGCTAGCTGGAACCACCGTACCTGCCTGGTCCATGGATCAGGACGCCGGCGACAACGTCGAGCCACGGCTCATCCAGGAACCGTCGACGACGTTCAACCCTGCCCCATCTGTCGGATGAGTATAGTTCACTTCCCGTGCTCCCGCTAGACCCGCCGACCGCCTCAGTCATTAAATGCACCGAATCTCATACTAGCAATTCTGGACGTCCCTGATACCGAGCTCCTGTATGCTCGCCATCACATACTCCACGTCCCTGTATCTGCAATGAATGAAACATGAACCAAATTAAAGCTATCACTTGCATCATGTATCTCATATATACATATATACGTATATGTCCGTGGTAATGGTTCCTAGTTAAAACAGATCCATGATTAGTACTACTACATAAAGGCAATATTAATGCTACCAGGACAAGGATCGAACACTTCATATGGACCCAATTTCTAGATCGCATCAGTACAAAAGCTCAAGAACGATGTATATTTCAGTGCTGTAGTACCATTTGGATAATGGCTTTGATCATGACCACCGGCAGTAGAGAGGAGGTGGAGGGGGCTAACCATGCACGATTTGCTCATCTAGGCAATTTCCAGTGATGTGGCAAAGGGGGTGGAGCAGTGGAACATACATAGCAGATTTGATTGAAAATGGTTGATATGCTCATAGCCGTCGTAGGCCACCACGACGCAATCCTCCAGGATCTGCAAATGTTCCATGGCTGCCTTCCGGTCGTCCTCCTCGTCGCAGCATCCCTCGAGCCGTCGCCGGGTGATCCGGGCAATTTGACAGGCAGTGGGGAGGATGGGGGGCCGACCTTGCAGGACGACGTCGTGGATGCGGAGGTTGAAGGCGCGGAAGCGTTCCTCCTGCCCGGCGGCGACGGACGGCGCCCGTGGCGGGGGCCTGGAGGCGCTCGAGCACGGCCCTGGCTGCGCTGTACGCGTCGTCGCCAGACACCGCGCACGACGCCAGGAAGGCCTCCACGCCGCCATTCCTGCTGCTGTCGTCCTCGCGCGCCGGCATCCCCGACTAGGTGGGGATCGATGCATGGTTCGGGCGAAGCAGGAGGAGGAGGAGCCCGGACGCCAGGGAAGATTGTGGCTACGAAGAACAGATGAGATATCGGCGGCGCCGGCGGCGAGGAAGGGTGGTGGCGGCCGGTTATGGGGGGCGAGAGGTGGCCGGCAATGGGGGAGGGAGGCAGCCAACGCACTGGCGGCGGCGGATGCTCGTGCAGGAGGGAGGGTGAGATGCGTGAATCGTATGGTTTTTTTTTTGGCACGTTTTTTTTTTTCACGGCAGGGATGCGAGTTAACTGAGGTGGGAGGATGACGAAAAAATCAAAAGTGAGAGGATGACGAAAATAAACCGCGCAGACTATTCACCAACTGCTCCATTAGGAGTAGAGATACATGTGAAGTCCATCGTAACCCACGGCCCCAAATCACCGAGGAGCCTCCCTTTTAAGGGAGCTTAGAGTTTTAGGAGGTGCCAACATTTATTTTGACCGTTCCTTTCGAACCTACTTGCACATTTGGAGCTATTATCGTATTTCAATTCTGCCATGAACCTCGTGATGGACAACCAAATGTGTTGATAATGGGCTTCCGAAGGAGTCATCCGAAGCCCATTATCAACCACAAAATATTTGGTTGATAATGGGCTTCGGACGACTTTAATTGATGGGCCTCGTCGGGCTAGGCTGGAAGAGATAGATGGCCTGGTCCGTGGGCTTAACGGCCCACGCAGGCCCAGCAAGGAGAGAGAGTAAAGCCAGTGTGGTGGACTGGAGCCGACTCCTCCCCCTCTTCTCCCTCGCGGCGCCTCCCCCCTCCTCCCCCCCACCTCGCCGTCGCCGGCGCCGGCGCCGGAGGCACCCGCCGCGCGCGCCCGTGCCGGCTCCGCTCGCTCCGCGGAAGGGAGATCGGCCGAATTGGCCCGCAGATGGGGAAGGCGAACGGCGTCGGCGTCGGCGTCGGCGTCGACGCGGATGTGTCGGCGGTGGGGGCGCTGGTGTGGGTGCGCCGCCCCAACGGGTCGTGGTGGCCCGGCAGGGTGGCCTCGCGCCTCGAGCTCCCCGACGGCTGCCCCGCGCCGCCCCGCTCGCCGGCCACCCCCATCCTGCTCCTCGGCCGCCGCGACGGCCCCGCCTTCGTGTACGCCGCCCGTCCTCCTCCCTCCCTTCCTTCTTCCTCCTCCGCTCTCCGCCTCACCGTTCCTTCCTCCCTTGCAGCGAGTGGTGCAACCTGGAGAGGAGCAAGCGCGTGAAGCCCTTCCGATGCGGGGAGGCGGACCTGGACGACCTCATCCGCAGGGCCGAGGAGCAGGCGGCGCGCCGCCGCAGGGCCAGCGCCGCCAGGAACGCCCGCAAGGAGGACGCCGTGCTCCAGGCCCTCGACATCGAGCGGGCCCGCCTCCGCCTCCGCCCCAGGCCACCAAGCACCACCCCCTCCTGCCCGCCGCCGCCGCCGCCGCCGCCGCCCAGGAAGCGCAAGACGCCCAACGACTCCGAGGACGACGCGCCCGCCGCCAGGCGCATGAGGGACCTCACCGACATCGGATCCCCCCAGAAGCCCGCCACCGGCCAGATGACAAGGAGCAGGCAGGCTCACCACGATGCCGCCGCCGCCGCCGCCGCCAAGAGGAGCAAGCTGCCTCCTACCGTGGACCAGGTGGACAAGAACCTGCCCTGCGGGGCCTTGAGGAAGAAGGACAGGTCCCGCCCGCTCTCAGAGCTCTGCAACGGGGTCAAGCCCAGCAATGGCTTGGATACTCCGCTGGATAAGTTCAAGCCGGAGCAAACAAATGGTGTCAACGGAACCTCCTGCGTCCCGAGGCCACTCGACGATGCGTTTGCCCGTGCTCCTGGGGATCAACCTGTCGATGCCCCCATCGCCCCCACCGCCGCCGCCGCCCCGAGTATCTTGAAAGCCGGTAAACTAGCCATTTCCTCTCTGTTTTTGCTATTATCTTGATTGATGCAATGCAAATTCTTCTCTAGTCCTTTGTGGGCAACAATGCCCGTCGCCACTTAACTCACTACTTATATAGCTATCTATGGAAAGACTGTTTCATTAGTTGTTTCAGAGCAACTACAGTTTTAGTCTTGAATCCCTGTGCAGCAATAGATATATAGTTACACCAATGTTATGTGACCAAGGAAGCATGGTGCTTCTTTTGTATGAACAGGCCATGACCCTCAACTTTATGTCAATTAAACTTGAAGCTAGCAATTTTGACCCAATGCTGGCCATCTGCTCATCATTATAAATGGTTCTGGTTCGCGTATCTGTTGACAAGTATAGAATGCCTGACATATATTCATGAATGCGCAACAACTTATTTGGAATAGATGAAGTTTATATGGAATAGATGAAGTATCTATCTTTTACAGAAAAATCAAACTTATTTGATGACCCAACACTGCCATCTGTTGACCATTCTAGTGGATGGTTCATGCATCCATTGAGAAGAATATAGAGTGCTCACAGTACGCCTGACATATAGTCTTGAATGTGCAATAACTTATTTGGAATAGATGAACTATCTATCTATTACAGAAAATAAATAAATAAAACCGTGGTGCTCACAGTACGGCTGACATATAGTCATGAATGTGTAACAACTTATTTGGAATAGATGAACAATCTATCTGTTACAGGAATAAATAAATTAAAATGTGGTACTGATTGTTTTATGGGTTCCTAGCTACTGCTTCACATGCTGCAATGTTTCTCTTTCCACCCCTTTTTTGCACTTTTGAGGAATGCATTACTTACCAGCTAAATTTTTGCTAGATCATTTGCACGCCCACCAACCATGTGCCCCAACGAAGGCTCCTCCTACCTGGGAATGCACCAAGCGGGCTCCTAACTGCAGCAAAGATGGCATGTCTTCGCAATGTGACAGCAGAAATCACAAGAAGAAAACCACGAGCTCTGCTGACCATGAGGGCGGCGGCAGGACCAGGAAGGGAAGGACAGCGAAGAACAAAGCGGCGCCAATCAACGAGGTTATCCTTTTGAAGAGAAGGACGGCGAAGAGTGCCGCCACACCTGATGAGGATGATAAAAGCCTTGTTGTGATGCTTCCTGACGCTCTCGTCCATGTGGCTATGCGGCAGCGGTCTGAAATCAAGTGCGAGCCTGAAGAGCCCTCTGGAACTATAGGCAGGCATCATTCAAATGGCGAGACCGGTTCAGTACCACCTGTGGTGTCGGAGCCGGTGCTGCCCCAGCGCAGAGATCTGAGGTGCCGTGTTGCTGTGAAGCCAACCAAGACCCTGCAGCTGAACCCGTCCCTGTACAACGTGGAAATAAGCAGCGGGCCGGGATGCGGCGGGGGCAGCAAGGGGCGGCACGTGCCCCTCGTGTCTCTGATGAGCAGGTCAAGCAGGAGGCCCGTGGTTGGGTATCCGGTGTCCGTGGAGGTGCTGGATGCCGCGTGCTGCCACCCTCCTGCCCCGAGCGTCTACGGGGTAACGGACACCGCCTGTCGCCACCCTCCTGCCCCGAGCGTCGACGGTGTACGGGACGCCGTGCGCTGCCACCCTCCTGCCCCGAGCATCCCCGGGGTGCTGGACGCCACATGCCGCCACCCACCTGCCCCGAGTGTCAACGGGGTGCCGGACGCCGCGCGCCGACACCCTCCCGCCCCGAGCGTTGGTGGGGTACGGTACGCCGCGCGGCGCCACCCTCCCGCCCCGGGCGTCGGCGGCGTCGAGCACCCTCCCTCCACGAGCAGCGGCACCCACAGGCTAGTGAAGGTGAAGGAGGAGGTGGAGGAGGAAGCCCCGCAGCGCGCTGTGCCGGCGTCGGCGCAGAGGGCGCGGGCGAGGCGCAGCCGCCGGAAGGCCTCGGAGGACGAGCTGTGGCGGCCGCACAGCAAGGAGGAGGAGGTAGGTGCGGCCCCGCGGCCGGCGCGGGCGAGGAGGAGCGTGCGCAGGAAGGTGGCGTCGGAGGACGACGAGTTGTGGCGGCCGCACAGCAAGAAGCCGGCTGTGGCGGTGTCGTCCCCAAGGAAGATGCGGAGGCTGTCGTCCCTGGGCGCTCCGAGCCAGCGAGGAGGGGGCGAGGAGGCGAGGAGGAGGAGGAGTAAGGGGCCGGGGGCGGGGCAGCTGGTGGTGGCGTGCGTGCCGGTGCGCGTGGTGTTCAGCCGGATCAAGGAGGCGCTGGTGAGCCAGCCGCTCAAGTTGAAATCGAAATGAAATGAAATGAAATGAGGCGTTGGTTGGTTGGTTACCTACCTGGTGGGTGTAAATGAAAGTCAAAATGTCTCGTGTGTGCTGCTGCTGCTGCTCCCAGCCATGTATGTGTTGTGTATGTACATGTGCTGTTTCTGTGTGTCTGCTCTAACTCCAACTCCAGAAGATGATGATGAAGATGATGAGATGATGATTCAGATTGAGTCTGTCTGGTCTTTTGAATAACTAACTAAACCAATGTAATGTAATGTAATGTTAGGAGGAGGAGGATGAGGAGGATGATGGGCAAAGCAAAGCAGCAGAGCATATATAAGATAAGATAAGATGATTCATGTTTTTTAGCTGTTGTGATGTGCTCTTTTCTTCTTGTTAGCTCAGACATAAATCAAGAAGCAACAGCTGAGCAGACACCTGGAGGCTGCCAAATTACTAATATTCTACTCCTAACTAGTTTTGCTTGCTTGCATTACCATGGAATGGAATGGAATCTGAGCTTACGTTGCAAAATTAGAAAAAGGCAAAGCTGAGCGGATGGATGGATGGATGGCACAGATTCTGGTGGAGGATGGCAAGTCATAAGTGTAGATTTCATGAAAACCCCCCTACTAACAGTTAGATATAAAACACAACTTTTGCAGTAACAACCTTAACTGTCTCATCTTTCTCTACAATTGTTCTGCCCAACAACCATTTATAGATGTGCGATGATCTGCGCCGGTGCGCCGGCCGAACGATTCGGCCGGTCAGCTGCCAACCGTCAGATCGCTTTGCCTGGAGCCGTTAGATCACGCACGCACGAACAGCAGCATCGCCCCTTCATCCATCCGCCATGGACGCTGCGAGGCCCGACCTTGAAGTATCACCAGCTCGCCGCCGGTCGCCGTCCTCATCCCCGGTCGCCGTCGTCGCCCCCGGTCGCCGTCCTCGCCCCCGGTCGCCGTCGTCGTTGACGTCGGGTCGCTGTCCTCGCCCCCGGTCACCGCCCATCGCCGGCCTCGCCCCCAGTCGCGGCCCTCGTCGCCGGTCGTCCCCCGGCATCCCCAGTTGAAGCTTTTCTTGTCATTAGCTCTTGAAGCTTTTTCTTCCGCCCGTTGAAACTTTTCCACTGCCGCTTGAAGCTTTTTCCACCATTGAAGCCTTTTTTCTGCGGTGGCAGATTTCTCCTCGTGCCGCTCAGAAGCTTTTCCATTTGCCGCTAGTAGCAAATTTATACACCGGTTGTAGCATTTCTCTACCCTGGTTGCAGCTTCTGTCGCGTTGGCGTTCGTAGCGGACAGTTGACTGGTTCCAGCAGAAAACGATGCCGGATGTAGCAAAAAAAGATGCAGGACGTAGCAAAAAATTGCTTGTCCAGCAAAAGAAGACTTTGATGGAAGCATTTTTGGGTGCTACTTCCAGCAAAACACTGCGCCGGTTCCAGCAATCCTAATCCCTGGTTGCAGCATCACACCGCCCACTCCTAGTCCAACTTGTCGGGATGATTCCAAACAACTCGTCGGGGTGAATCCCGCAGCTCGCCACTGTTGCTGGTTCCAGCAAAAACAGTACGCGGTTGCAGCTCCCTCCCCAGCCGGTTGTAGCATCTGTGTGCTCCCACGCCGTGGCTGCCGGTCGAGGTAGTATCTCATCCCGTTGATTCTCGCCGTCGGCGCCCTGAGCAGCTGGAAACAAGCAGTGGATTGGGTTGAGACCCGCGCGGTGGCGGCGCACTCCAGCGACCGGCCGGCGAGGCGGCGATGCCGGGCGACGATGAGGCGAGGCGCCGGGCGGCAGGCTCGTCTTGGGCGCGACTTCGCAGGCGTAGCGCTGGTTGCGTGAAAACGACGCAGGGAGGGATGGATAGAGATAACTTTTGGTGGCCCCCGTGTCTACGTGTCGCCTGATGGATGGCTGGGGCGGAGCACGCGTGGGACGCGACCGGCCCAAAGTTCGGCCGGTGCGCCGGATCTAAACAATTCCCTTTATAGATCTGTAGTCATGACGCATCATTTACAAAAAGAGAATCTTTGCGCATATCTATTTCATGAAATACATGTGTATTTCAGTACATCATCACTAATCATGCAAGGAAACTGAAGATGTTTGTCACGAAAAAAGTATTCAAGTATCTGATAGGAACCGGGTCCCTACCAGGACGAGCTCCCAGGTTATAGGGGTGGAAGGAGGGTTGGCGTGGAGGAAGGCGAGGCGAGAGAGAGCGCAGGGCGGCGGCTAGGGTTAGGTCTCCCGGCTCCCATCAGGAAGCCGAACAAATATGATTGCTTCCGCTTAATCTCAATACGGGCCCTTACATGAGTTTATATAACCCTCCTAATAAGATAATTGGGCTAAGCCCCTAACACGATAAGATAACTTGGGCTGGGCCCCTAACTGCCTGCGCCATGAGGCCTCCTCGGGCTATATTGTATGCCGGTCATTGATAACCCACAAGTATATATGGGGGATCGTTTGTAGCCTTCTTCGATAAATAAGAGTGTCGAACCGGCGACGAGCTAAAGGTAGAACAAATATTCCCTCAACTTCTGTCGACCACCGATACAACTCTACACACACTTGACGTTTGTTTTACCTAAAACATGTATGAAACTATTTTGCAAGAATAAAACTATGAGTACTTTGCGAGAATAAAACTAAGAATAAACTGCAAGGTAATAAACGTGGATAGCTTTTGTCAACAAGAAAGTCATTTGTCCCTAGGCAATCGATAACAAGTACTGGTAATCATTCTTGCAATTTTATATGAGGGAGAGGCATGAGCTAACATATATACTTTCTCTACTTGGATCATATGCACTTATGATTGAAACTCTAGCAAGCATCCGCAACTACTAAAGACCGTTAAGGTCGTGAAACCCAACCATAGCATTAAGTATCAAGTCCTCTTTATCCCATACGCAACAATCCACCTACTCGGGTTTAAACTTATGTAACTCCCGCAACCCACCATAAGCGAATCATGAACGTATTGCAACACCCTATAGCGGGGATCCCTCACGTTTGCGCGAGACGGAGGGCATCGTAGGAGAATGCCATAAATAAAATATACAATCATACCAACCAAGATCACGACTAACCCACATGACAAAATGGATTTACTCAAACATTATAGGATAGCCAAATATCATTGGGAAATAATATATGGAGTTGAGCACCATGTTTAAGTAGAGATTACAATGGGGAGAAGAGGGGTTACACCACTGCATAGAGGGGGAGAGAGTTGGTGTTGACGGTAGCAAGATTGTTGGTGTAGATCGCCGTCACGATCCTAGCCACGGTGGCACTCCGACGCCACCGAGAGAGAGGGGGAGAGAGCCCCCTCCTTCTTCTTCTTGCTTGGCCTCCCCCCTAGATGGGAGGAGAGTTCCCCCTCTGGTCCATGGCCTCCATGGCGGCGGAGGGGCGGGAGCCCCTCCGAGATTGGATCTCCCTCTCTGTTCTCTTCTGTTTTGTGTTCCCCAGATGTGGCCCTTCACCGTTTCTTAAATTCCCGGAGATCCGTAACTCCGATTGTGCTAAAAAATTTACACGATTTTTTCCATAAATTATCTTTCTTGCGCCAGAAAAAGGGCCCCAACCGACCTTTGAGGAGGGCATAAGGTACCTAGGCGCGCTAAGGGGTGCCCGGCGCGCCCTGGTGGGTTATGGTGAAGAGATAGCCCGGCTTCTGGCACCCGGCTTCATTATGGAAGTGTTCTTTCCAGAATGGCTTGCCAATCCGGTCCTTGTGTTGAAGAAGAACAAGAAGTGGCGCATGTGTATAGACTATACCGGCCTCAACAAAGCTTGCCCCAAAGATCCGTTTGCTTTGCCCCGGATTGACCAAGTGATAGACTCCACAGCTGGATGCGAGTTGTTGAGTTTCTTGGATGCCTACTCAGGTTATCATCAGATCAAGTTGGATCCAGCCGACCGCCTGAAGACCGCCTTCATCACACCATTCGGAGCTTTCTGTTACCTGACTATGGCATTCGGCTTGAGAAATGCCGGTGCTACTTTCCAGCGTTGCATGCAGAAATGCCTCCTCAAGCAACTCGGCAGAAATGCCCGCGTCTATGTAGACGATATTGTGGTGAAGATGGAGAAGCGCGGCACCCTGCTGGAAGATCTCAAAGAAACATTTGACAAATTGTGCCGATTTCAGATCAAGCTCAACCCTGAGAAATGCGTTTTCGGGGTGCCGGCCCGCCAGCTCCTAGGCTTCCTGGTCTCTGAACGCGACATTGAGTGCAACCCAGTGAAGATCAAGGCCATAGAGAGGATGGAGATTCCCACCCGGCTTCGAGACGTCCAAAAGTTCACCGGGTGCCTGGCTTCCCTTAACCGCTTCATCAGTCGGTTGGGGGAGAAGGCTCTCCCCCTGTATCAGCTCATGAGGAAATCCACTCATTTCGAGTGGAATGACCAGGCGGACGAAGCTTTTCACAAGTTGAAGAAGATGTTGACCACGCCGCTTTTCCCGACGGCACCGACTGAGAAAGAGCCCATGCTCCTTTACATTGCCGCAACTAGCCGGGTGGTCAGGACTGTCATCGTGGTTCAGCGCCCAGAAGAAGGCCGAGCTCAGCTGGTCCAGAGGCCGGTGTACTATTTGAGCGAAGTGTTGTCAACCTCGAAGCAGAATTACCCCCACTACCAGAAGATGTGCTATGGCGTGTACTTTGCCGCCAAAAAGCTCAAGCCCTACTTTCAAGAGCACCCCATCACGGTCGTTTGCATTGCCCCACTTGCCGAGATCATAGGCAGCCGGGATGCTTCTGGCCGGGTGGCCAAGTGGGCCATTGCACTGGCTCCGTACACCATCTTCTACCAGCCTCGTACCGCCATCAAGTCCTAAGTGCTGGCCGACTTCCTTGTCGACTAGGCCGAGACCCAGTACCTGCCGCCGGCACCCGACTCCACCCATTGGCGGATGCACTTTGACGGATCCAAGATGCACATCAGCTTGGGAGCCGACATTGTCCTCACCTCTCCCAAGGGCGACAAGCTCAGATACACGCTGCAAATCCATTTTGCCGCCTCAACAACGTGGCTGAGTACGAGGCACTCATACATGGGCTCCGGCTGGCCAAAGAACTTGGCATCCGCCGGATCCTGTGCTATGGTGACTCGGACTTAGTGATCCAGCAATCATCTGGCGATTGGGACGCCAAGGACGCAAACATGGCGAGCTACCGCTTCCTTGTTCAGCAGCTCAGCGGATACTTTGAAGGGTGCGCGTTTCTCCACGTGCCACGGGCCGACAACGAGCAAGCAGATGCCCTGGCACGAATCGGCTCCACCCAGCAAGCTATACCAACCGGCGTCTCCCTCCAACGCCTCCTCAAGCCGTCTGTCAAGCCATCTCCAGAATCAGACTCCATCTTCGTGTCGCCTGACCCTGATACAGTCGGATCCGACTCGGGGAACCCAACAGGCGGCTCGGGGACTTCGGCAGGCGACCCGGGGACTACTGTAGTCGCACCCCGCTCAGGGACTTCAGAGACCGGGCCGGGGACTGCAGCAGTCGGCCCGGGGACTACGACGACACAGCAGGCGGCGGCCGACTCCAACTCTTCACCACCCAGCCCACCCACCCGGTCGCACTAGCCGTGTTGGCAATAGAAGAAGTCGCAGCTCCATCATGGGCCCAGCCCATCCTCAACTTTCTGGTAAACAGAGAGCTGCCGGCTGACGAGATCTCGACAAGACAAGTTCAACGCCGAGCCAGAGCATACACAATAGTGAACAGAGAACTCGTTAGGGCGCAGTGTCACTGGAGTCTTCCAGCGCTGCGTCGAGCCAGAGAAGGGCATTGCAATCCTCAAGGACATCCACCAAGGCGAGTGCGGCCACCACGCGGCCTCAAGATCACTCGTCGCCAAAGCTTTCCGCCATGGGTTCTTCTGGCCGACTGCTTTGGAAGACGCCAAAGAGTTGGTCAAACACTGCAAAGGGTGCCAAGTTTTCAGCTCCAAGCAACACTTGCCGGCTTCTGCACTCAAGACCACCCCTCACCTAGCCTTTTGCCGTCTGGGGGCTGGATATGGTGGACCCATTCAAGTCGGCACGCGGCGGCATGACACACCTGCTTGTCGCCGTGGACAAGTTCACCAAGTGGATTGAAGAGAAGCCAATCAACAAGCTGAATGGGCCGACTGCTGTGACATTCATCGCAGACATCACCACCCGGTATGGCATACCACACAGTATCATCACCGACAACGGCACGAACTTTGCCAAAGGAGCATTGGCACGTTTCTGCGCGACACAGGGCATCCGACCGGACTTAGCGTCCGTTGCCCATCCGTAGTCAAACGGCCAAGTCGAGCGAGTAAACGGCCTCATTCTGTCCGGCATCAAGCCCCGACTGGTCGTACCACTGGAGCGCTCAGTCGGCTGCTGGCTCGAGGAGCTCCCGGCCGTCCTCTGGAGCTTGTGTACCATCCCGAACAAATCAACCGGATTCACTCCTTTCTTCCTTGTATATGGTGCCAAGTCTGTCATCCCAACTGACATCGAGTTCGACTCACCTCGAGTCACCATGTACACGGAAGCGGAGGCCAAGGAAGCACGAGAAGACGGTGTCGGCCTGCTGGAAGAGGGCCGGCTGTTAGCACTCAGCCGGTCTGCCATCTACCAGCAGGGTTTGCGCCGTTACCACAATCGAAAGGTCAAGCCAAGATCCTTCCAAGAGGGCGATCTTGTGCTCCGACTGATCCAGCGAACAGCCGGCCAGCACAAGCTCTCGGCCCCTTGGGAAGGCCCCTTCGTCATCAGCAAGGCCATGGGCAACGACTCCTACTACCTGATCGACGCATAGAAGCCCAAGGCGCGCAAGGGAGATGATTCCGGCAAGGAGTCAGAACGCCCATGGAACGCCAATCTCCTCCAAAGATTTTACAGTTAAATGCAGTATGTACCACGCTATCTTTGTATTAAATACAAGACATCAGGCTCCCCGAGGAGAACTCGGGGACTACCCTCTTTTATCTATATGATGAGTATCATACCTATGAATGTGTTACTACATTTGTTTTTCTATCCGGCAACGGGTTCGACCAGTCGACCCGGGGACTTGCCGCCTTGAATTATGCTAAGTTCCGCCTGCAGTCAGACTAGTAGTGTGCCGGCATCTAAGCCCTCTCTTGTCAAAAGTCGCAGCTCGCAGAATCGACTGTCCGACTGGCAAGAGTTAAAGGCAGGAAAAGATGCCCACACGAAAAATGGCTAAGGACCAATGGGCTTACATAACACAAGCCGGTTTCCCACCCTGCCAACCGACTGTTAAACAGCCGGCTGGTCGGCTTCCCACTTACCTTGCTACAATCTAAGAAAGCTAAAGTACTTGCCCGCCCACACGGCAAAGTACTTTCCCAACCACAGACTGCAGAGCAGCTGTCCGGCTGGGAAGGAGGTGACCAAAGGGAGGGCGGCAAAGGAAACAACCGAAAAAGATGAAAAGCAAGCATAGTCGGAAGTCGAACACATGCAATATCATATTTACACAAAAGGCCTTCGAAGGGCCGGCATTCAACTAAGTCTGAATACACCCCCAGTGGGTGGAACTGCACGAATTTAACGAATATTGTTCAAAAAGTAAACGATCAGGAAAGCAAAGATAAAGATGGCGGCTCAGGCCAAGGGTGCAACCGGCGAGCTGGGCAGGCCTGTGGAGACGGAAGTGCTGGCTAGAGGAGTGGCCGGTTGGCGAGTCTCAGCTTGATCATCACCAGCGGCAGGCGGCGTACTCGCGCGTGCCTCGTTACTGGAGGCACGGTAAAGCTGAGGCTGGTTGGCTGCTCCACCATCCGGCGCAGCGTCTTCACCATCCTCGTCCTTCTCTTCCTCGCCCTCGTCGCTGGAGTCGATCTCCTCCGCAGAGTCTTCACCATCTGTCGGGTTCAGCCCGAACCACTCCTCCGGCAGAGCAACGCCGTCGTCGTTCAACTCAGGGACAAAGGTGCTGGTGTCGGTGTACTCGGCGATTGCCGAGGCGCACTGGATGATAGTCGGCCTCCAGCTCCTCGTTTGCCTCCTACCGCCACGTGGCCAGCTGGGTTAGGTCCAGCCCGGGATACCACGCTCAGAGGAACTCTAGCGCCCCCCTGGCGCCAGCCCGAGCTGCAGAAGCCTTCCAGGCCTCGAAGCGGCCAGCCGCCACCTCCAACCAGTCGATAGTCTGGCTGGGTGCGGGGAATCACTTCGCCAGGCCAGAGGGCGGACAACACTTGGGCTCCAACGCGCTGAAGGCGGCGAAGCATGCGTTAGGCCGATTGAAGACGGGCTTGGATGGCCAGGAGCTGCTCCTCGAGCGACCGGTGAGCATCCGGCGCGATCTCAGCACCAGCCTGCCTCTGCGCGTTGCAGTGGGCCTCGATGACTTGGCTGGCGGCAACAGAATAGCCGGGGAAGTACTCTGCACGAAGGAGAAAAGAAAAGAGAAAAAACACAAAGTCAGAAGTCGGACCAAGCAGCAGGCGGCAGGAAAGGGGACGAAGAGGAAGGCGGCGTACCGTCAACCAGGTCTTCAATCTGGCCATATCCCTTGCTCAGCGCCTGCTTCGACTCGGCCCAGTTTGCCGCCTCGGTCTCGTACTCGGCTTGGAGGGCGGCCTCGCTGTCCTTTACCGCCTTCAGGGCCGCCTTGTGGCTCTCCTCCTGGTCGGCCAGCTTCTTGGCCAGGCGGTCGCGCTCCTGGGCCAAGGTGGTGCACTCGGCCTCCTTGACGCGCAGGGCGGTCTGGGCCTCACCCAGTTGCTGTCGCAGGTCGGCGTTGGCCTCTACAGAGATGGCAAAGAAGAAAAAACAATAAGAAAGAAGTCGCCAGAAGATCCGCCCGATCGCTCGTGATCGTCCAATCTCGGGACTACACCCGATGGACTGACGCGCCCCCACGAGAGATAGAAGATGGAATACTTACTCCGACTCTCAGACAAGTCGGCGGTCTTCTGAGTCAGCTCCCGGGTATGGGAGTTAAAGGCGGCCGCGCGGAGATTATGATAGTCCTGCAAAGGGAACAGACGAACAAATAAGGACAAGTTAGCACTCGAAGTCCACTAAGAAGTTCCAAGCCGTCTGCTCAGCAGCCGACTCGGAACTCGGGGACTACACCCAGTGGGTGCGCTGACGGACCCCAATGGAAGAATTCAAGAACAAGAAGCAAAAAAGTGAGAAGCTTACCCGGATGGCTGTCCGCGTCGCCAGGAACTCTTGGTTATACTGCTTCAGCACGGCGGCCTGGGAGTGAAGCCGGGTCCGGACGTCTTGCGCCACCGCATTCAGCACGGCCGTCCCGCCACCCGCGTCCACCCCGACGAGCTGACGCTCGCCGTTTCCAGATCCTGGGCCGATGAGCTCGATCCCGCGGCCTTCTGTGGGTTCGGCGCCGAGGTTGCCTTCCCTGGGCGCTGGCGTGCCGAGGAATGGACCACAAGGTCTGCCCTCGCAGCCGGCTCGCCTCCAAACGGCGGCACATGCGGCGCGCTGGGCTGTCCGCCTTGGTCCGCCCTAGTCGGCACTATCGGAGCCGCCTCCTTCTCCGGGGCGACGGCGTCGCCCTCCTCCTTCTCCATCACCGGCTGGTCGCCACCGGCTCCCTCCGGCGGCACCACCGGGATCTCAGGCGCCACGGAGCGGAGGGGGATGACGAGCTGCAAAGGCTGGTTGCGCAAGGCCTCCTCCGCCTGCACCACGGCTGCAGCATCCGCCTGGGCCTTGGCCGCTACGTTGGCCTGCGCCCTCGTCGTCTCATCTGCCACCTCCTATGCTGCCTTGGCGGCAGCCGCCTTCTGCTGCTCCGCCTCCCGCTCCTCACACGCCTCCCGTGCATTCCGCTCTGTCGCCGCCTGAAGCTCGGCGCGAGGGTCCACGCGGTGGATGCTGGTGGAGCCTTCCGCCGCCCCAACCACGGAGGCGGCGGCAGTCCGCTCAAGAGAGAGCGGAGCCCTGTTTCCAAGACAAGACAAAGAAAAATCAGAAGAAAATGACAAGAAGAAGGAAAGAACACGTGGAGGAGTCGGCACTTACGCAGAAACCATCTGCGGCTCCTTCACCACCTTGCGGAAGCGGGTGGCCTTCACGGCCGCTTCGTCCCGCTTGGTCGCTGCAGCCGAGCCCTTGGGCTTCTTCGGTCGGATGCCGAACAGGATCGACCCGCCCCAGCGCTTCTGCGCGCCGCCTTGGGCAGCCGGCGCGGCAAATGAGCTTGCGCCCTGCTGGTCGGACGCCGGCGGGCGGCGCAGGCGACTTCCCCTTGTCGCCGTCCGGCTAATCTTCAAGGCCGGCTCCGAGCCCGGAGCCGCCTGCTTCGCCGTCTCCTCCCACGGCGTCGCCGTCCAAGGCGGCCGCCCCCAAGTCGGGGTCGTCCACATCGCTCTCCCCGGTCGGGGAGATACTGACGCTCCGGCCCCGCGGCGCCGGCTGCCGGCTGGAGGAGGGGGCTCTTTTAAGATAAGCCGATTGGTCAAGTCGGCCAAGAAGAACTCGGCAACGGAAGAAAAAAGAGAAGAAAAGGAAACTTACCATAGGCGGGGGATCGACGCATGAATACGGCTCCTTGCCGAACTGTCACTCCTCCGTGAGCATGCAGTTCGCAAGATAGTTCACCATGTGAGCCACCTCCGCGTGAGGCATCGCCTTGGTGCACAGTCGGCTTGGGTCGAGGTGCCCGCTCATCTGATAGATCAGGTGAGGACGGCCCTGGAGCGGGAGCACCCGGCGCGCCACGAAGGCGGTGAGCAAGTCGGGCCCGGTCAGGCCCTCCGACTTGATAAACACCCGGAGCCTCGCGACGTCGGCGGCTCCAGAAGGCGACAGCGACCTGGCCCGATAGGACCAGTTGGGCCACTTCCCAGTCGGCGGGCCGGCCACGTAAGCCGGCAGGTTGACCCAGTCACCCTGCGGGAAGATGCTCTTCATGTAGAAGTAGGACTGTTGACACATCTTCACCGACTGGATCAGCGTGATAGGCAGAAAGGGGTTGTCGGCCGCCTACCTCCGCACCGTGACGAAGGCGCCGCATTGATC
Source organism: Aegilops longissima (assembly GCA_021605205.1). Taxonomy (NCBI): domain Eukaryota; kingdom Viridiplantae; phylum Streptophyta; class Magnoliopsida; order Poales; family Poaceae; genus Aegilops; species Aegilops longissima. Next base: position 663,749,261 of record CM038676.1, read on the forward strand.
CGGCACGCTCTTGACGACGGTGCCGAGCTTGGAGTAGAAGAACTTCCCCCGGAGCTCGATGGTGGGAAGGACGCCGAGGAAGCCTTCGCGCAGAGTGACGAAGGCGGACAGCAGCACCACCGTGTTCGGGGTGAGGTGGTGCGGCTGGAGATTATAGAAGTCAAGGAAGGAGCGGAGGAAACTGTTGGGGAACGTAGTAATTTCAAAAAAATTCCTACGCACTCGCAAGATCATGGTGATGGCATAGCAACGAGAGGGGAGAGTGTATGTCCACGCACTCGTGGACCGTGAAGCGAAGCGTTATAACAACGCTGTTGATGTAGTCGACGCCTTCACGATCCGACCGATCCAAGTACCGAACGCACGGCACCTCCGAGTTCAGCACACGCTCAGCTCGATGACGATCCCCGGCTCCGATCCAGAAAGCGTCGGGGATGAGTTCTGTCAAGACGACGGCGTGGTGGCGATGATGATGCTCCATCGGCGCAGGGCTTCGCCTAAGCTCGCGACGATATGACCGAAGTGGAATATGGTGGAAGGGGCACCGACACGGCTAAGGAACGATCCGTAGATCAACTTGTGTGTCCATGGGTGCCCCCTGCCCCTCAGATATAAAGGAGGGAGGGAGGAGGAGGCCGCCCTAGGAGGGCGCGCCATGGGGAGTCCTACTCCCACCGAGTAGGATTCCCCTTTCCTAGTCCAACTAGGAGTCCTTCCATGTATTAGGAGTAGGAGACAAGGAAGGGGAAGAGAAAGGAAGGAAGGGCGGGTGCGGCCTCTCCCTAGTCCAATTCGGACTAGGCCATGGGGGGCGGCCTGCCCTAGGCAGCCCCTCTCTTTCCGCAGGCCCAATAAGGCCCAATACTTCTCCCGGCGAATTCCGTAACTCTCCGGTACTCGAAAAATACCGAATCACTCGGAACCTTTCCGAACTCCGAATATAGTCGTCAAATATATCGATCTTTACGCCTCGACCATTTCGAGACTCCTCGTCATGTCCCCGATCTCATCGGGACTCGAACTCCTTCGGTACATCAAAACTCATAAATTCATAATATAACCATCATCGAAACCTTGTTGCGGACCCTACGGGTTCGAGAACTATGTAGACATGACCTAGAACTTATTCTCGGTCAATAACCAATAGCGGAACCTGGATGCCCATATTGGTTCCTACATATTCTTCAAGATCTTTATCGGTCAAACCGCATAACGACATCGTTGTTCCCTTTGTCATCGGTATGTTACTTACCCGAGATTCGATCGTCGGTATCCAATACCTAGTTCAATCTCGTTATCGCAAGTCTCTTTACTCGCTCCGTAATACATCATCTCACAACTAACTTATTAGTTGCAATGCTTGCAAGGCTTATGTGATGTGTATTACCGAGAAGGCCTAGAGATACCTCTCCGACAATCGGAGTGACAAAACCTAATCTCGAAATACGCTAACCCAACATGTACCTTTGGAGACACCTGTAGTACTCCTTTATAATCACCCAGTTACGTTGTGACGTTTGGTAGCACCCAAAGTGTTCCTCCAGTAAACGGGAGTTGCATAATCTCATATTTACAGGAACATGTATAGGTCATGAAGAAAGCAATAGCAATATACTAAACGATCAAGTGCTAGGCTAACGGAATGGGTCAAGTCAATCACATCATTCTCCTAATGATGTGATCCTGTTAATCAAATGACAACTCATGTCTATGGCTAGGAAACTTAACCATCTTTGATTCGACGAGCTAGTCAAGTAGAGGCATACTAGTGACACTATGTTTGTCTATGTATTCACACATGTATTATGTTTCCGGTTAATACAATTCTAGCATGAATAATAAACATTTATCATGAAATAAGGAAATAAATAATAACTTTATTATTGCCTCTAGGGCATATTTCCTTGATCTCCCACTTGCACTAGAGTCAATAATCTAGTTCACATCATCATGTGATTCAACACTAATATTCACATCTGTATGTGATTAACACCCATAGTTCACATCGTCATGTGACCAGCACCCAAAGGGTTTACTAGAGTCAATAATCTAGTTCACATCGCTATGTGATTAACACCCAAAGAGTACTAAGGTATGATCATGTTTTGCTCGTGAGAGAATCTTAGTCAACGGGTCTGTTACATTCAGAGCCGTGTGTATTTTTGCAAATATTCTATTTCTACAATGCTCTGCACGGAGCTACTCTAGTTAATTGCTCCCACTTTCAATATGTATCCAGATTGAGACTTATCTGGATCAGTGTAAAAAGCTTGCATCGATGTAACTCTTTACGATGGGCTCTTTTATTACCTCCATAATCGAGAAATATTTCCTTAGTCCTCACTAAGGATGTTCTTGACCAATGTCCAGTGATCTACTTCTAGATCACTATTGTACTCCTTGCCAAATACAGAGCAAGGTATACAATAGGTCCGGTACATAGCATAGCATACTTTATAGAACCTATGGTGAGGCATAGGGAATGACTTTCATTCTCTTTTCTATTTTCTGCTGTGGTCGGATTTGAGTCTTACTCAATTTCACACCTTTGCAACACAGGCAAGAACTTTTCTTTGACTGTTCCATTTTGAACTACTTCAAAATCTTGACAAGGTACGTACTTATTGAAAAACTTATCAAGCGTCTTGATCTATCTCAATAGATCTTGATGCTCAATATGTAAGTAGCTTCTTGATGTCTTTCTTTTAAAGAATTCCTTCCAAATACTCCTTTATGCTTTCGGAAAAATTCTACATCATTTCGATCAACAATATGTCATTCACATATACTTATCGAAATCTTTGTAGTGCTCCCACTCACTTTCTTGTAAATACAGGCTTCTCCAAAAGTCTGTATAAAACCATATGCTTTGATCACACTATCAAAGCGTTTATTCCAACTCCGAGATGCTTGCACCAGTCCATAGATGGATCGCTGAAGCTTGCACATTTTGTTAGCTCCTTTAGGATTGACAAAACCTTCTGGTTGCATCATATACAACTCTTCTTTAATAAATCCATTAAAGAATGTAGTTTTGACATCCATTTGCCAGATTTCATAAAATGTGGCAATTGCTAACATGATTCGGACAGACTTAAGCATCGCTACGGGTGAGAAACTCTCATCGTAGTCAACATCTTGAATTTGTCGAAAACCTTTTGCGACAATTCTAACTTTGTAGATAGTAACACTATCAGCGTCCGTCTTCCTCTTGAAGATCCATTTATTTGACATGGCTTGCTGATCATCGAGCAAGTCAATCAAAGTCCATACTTTGTTCTCATACATGGATCCTATCTCAGATTTCATGGCCTCAAGCCATTTCATGGAATCTGGGCTCATCATCGCTTCCTCATAGTTCGTAGGTTCATCATGGTCTAGTAACATGACTTCCAGAACATGATTACCGTACCACTCTGGTGCGGATCTTACTCTGGAAGACCTACGAGGTTTGGTAGCAACTTGATCTGAAGTTTCATGATCATCATCATTAACTTCCTCACTAATTGGTGTAGGAATCACCGGAACTGATTTCTGTGATGAACTACTTTCCAATAAGGGAGAAGGTACAATTACCTCATCAAGTTCTACTTTCCTCCCACTCACTTCTTTCGAGAGAAACTTCTTCTCTAGAAAGGATCCATCTTAGCAACGAATAACTTGCCTTCGGATCTGTGATAGAAGGTGTACCCAATAGTTACTTTTGGGTATTCTATGAAGACGCACTTCTCCGATTTGGGTTCGAGCTTATCAGGTGAAAACTTTTTCACATAAGCATCACAACTCCAAACTTTAAGAAACGACAGCTTAGGTTTACTGCTAAACCATAGTTCATACGGTGTCATCTCAACAGATTTAGATGGTGCCCTATTAAACGTGAATGCAGCTGTCTCTAATGCATAACCTTAAAACGATAGTGGTAAATCGGTAAGATACATCATAGATCGCACCCTATCCAATAAAGTGCGGTTACGACGTTCGGACACACCATAACGTTGTGGTGTTCCAGGTGGCGTGAGTTGCGAAACTATTTCACATTGTTTCAAATGAAGACCAAACTCGTAACTCAAATATTCGTCTCCATGATCAGATCGTAGAAACTTTATTTTTCTTGTTACGATGATTTTCCACTTCACTCTGAAATTCTTTGAACTTTTCAAATGTTTCAGATTTATGTTTCATCAAGTAGATATACGCATATCTGCTCAAATCATCTGTGAAGGTCAGAAAATAATGATACTTGCCACGGGCATCAACACTCATTGGATCGCATACATCAGTATGTATTATTTCCAACAAGTCAGTAGCTCGTTCCATTGTTCCGGAGAACGGAGTTTTAGTCATCTTGCCCAAAAGGCACGGTTCGCAAGCATCAAATGATTCATAACCAAGTGATTCCGAAGATCCATCTTTATGGAGTTTCTTCATGCGCTTTACACCAATATGACCTAAACGGCGGTGCCACAAATAAGTTGCACTATCATTATTAACTTTACATCTTTTGGATTCAATATTATGAATATGTGTATCCCACGATCGAGATCCAACAAACCATTTTCATTGGGTGTATGACTATAGAAGGTTTTATTCATGTAAACAGAGTAACAATTATTCTCTGATTTTAAATGAATAACCGTATTGCAATAAACATGATCAAATCGTATTCATGCTCAACGCAAACGCCAAATAACATTTATTTAGGTTCAACACTAATCCCGAAAGTATAGGGAGTGTGTGATGATGATCATATCAATCTTGAAACTACTTTCAACACACATCGTCACTTCACCCTTAACTAGTTTCTGTTTATTATGCAACTCCCGTTTCGAGTTACTACTTTTAGCAACCGAACGAGTATCAAATACTCAGGGGCTACTATAAACACTAGTAAGGCACACATCAATAACCTGTATATCAAATATACTTTTGTTCACTTTGCCATCCTTCTTATCCACCAAATATTCAGGGCATTTCCGCTTCCAGTGACCATTTCCTTTGCAGTAGAAGCACTTAGTTTCTGGCTTTGGTCCAGCTTCGGGCTTCTTCGCGGGAGTGACAACTTGTTTGCCATTCTACTTGAAGTTTCCCTTTCTTTCCCTTTGCCCTTTTCTTGAAACTAGTGGTCTTGTCAATCATCAACACTTGATGCTCTTTCTTGATTTCTACCTTCATCGATTTCAACATCACGAAGAGCTCGGGAATCTTTTTCGTCATCCCTTGCATACTATAGTTCATCACAAAGTTCTAGTAACTTAGTGATGGTGACTAGAGAATTCTGTCAATCACTATCTTATCTGGAGGATTAACTCCCACTTGATTCAAGCGATTGAAGTACCCAGACAATCTGAGCACATGCTCACTAGTTGAGCGATTCTCCTCCATCTTTTAGCTATAGAACTTGTTGGAGACTTCATATCTCTCAACTCGGGTATTTGCTTGAAATATTAACTTCAATTCCTGGAACATCTCATATGGTCCATGACGTTCAAAACGTCTTTGAAGTCCCGATTCTAAGCCGTTAAGCATGGTGCACTAAACTATCAAGTAGTCATCATATTGAGCTAGCCAAACGTTCATAACGTATGCATTTGCTCCTGCAATAGGTCTGTCACCTAGCAGTGCATTAAGGACATAATTCTTCTGTGCAGCAATGAGGATAAACCTCAGATCACGGATCCAATCCGCATCATTGCTACTAACATTTTTCAATACAATTTTCTCTAGGAACACATATAAAAACATCGGGAAGCAAAAACATAGGGAAGCAACAACGTGAGCTATTGATCTACAACATAATTTGCAAAATACTACCAGGACTAAGTTCATGATAAATTAAAGTTCAATTAATCATATTACTTAAGAACTCCCACTTAGATAGACATCCCTCTAATCTTCTAAGTGATTACGTGATCCATATCAACTACACCATGTCCGATCGTCACGTGAGATGGAGTAGTTTCAACGGTGAACATCAATATGTTGATCATATCTACTATATGATTCATGCTCGACCTTTCGGTCTCCGTGTTCCGAGGCCATATCTGTTATATGCTAGGCTCGTCAAGTTTAACTTGAGTATTCCGCGTGTGCAACTGTTTTGCACCCGTTGTATTTGAACGTAGAGCCTATCGCACCCGATCATCACGTGGTGTCTCAGCACGAAGAACTTTCGCAACGGTGCATACTCAGGGAGAACACTTCTTGATAATTTTAGTGAGAGATCATCTTAAAATGCTACCGTCAAACAAAGCAAGATAAGATGCATAAAGGATAAACATCACATGCAATCAATATAAGTGATATGATATGGCCATCATCATCTTGTGCTTGTGATCTCCATCTCCGAAGCACCGTCGTGATCACCATCATCACCGGTGCGACACCTTGATCTCCATCGTAGCATCGTTGTCATCTCGCCAACTATTGCTTCTACGACTATCGCTACCGCTTAGTGATAAAGTAAAGCAATTACATGGCTTTTGCATTTCATACAATAAAGCGACAACCATATGGCTCCTGCCAGTTGCCGATAACTTCGGTTACAAAACATGATCATCTCATACAATAAAATATAGTATCACGTCTTGACCATATCACATCACAACATGCCCTGCAAAAACAAGTTAGACGTCCTCTACTTTGTTGTTGCAAGTTTTACGTGGCTGCTACGGGCTGAGCAAGAACCGTTCTTACCTACGCATCAAAACCACAACGATAGTTTGTCAAGTTGGTGCTGTTTTAACCTTCGCAAGGACCGGGCGTAGCCATGCTCGGTTCAACTAAAGTGAGAGAGACAGACACCCGCCGGTCACCTTTAAGCAACGAGTGCTCGAAGCGGTGAAACCAGTCTCGCGTAAGCGTACGCGTAATGTCGGTCCGGGCCGCTTCATCTCACAATACCGCCGAACCAAAGTATGACATGCTGGTAAGCAGTATGACTTGTATCGCCCACAACTCACTTGTGTTCTACTCGTGCATATGACATCAACGCAAAAAACCAGGCTCGGATGCCACTGTTGGGGAACGTAGTAATTTCAAAAAAATTCCTACGCACTCACAAGATCATGGTGATGGCATAGCAACTATGGGGGAGAGTGTATGTCCACGTACCCTTGTGGACCGTAAGCGGAAGCGTTATAACAACGCGGTTGATGTAGTCGTACGTCTTCACGATCCGACCGATCCAAGTACCGAACGCACGGCACCTCCGAGTTCAGCACACGTCCAGCTCGATGACGATCCCCGGGCTCCGATCCAGCAAAGCGTCGGGGATGAGTTCTGTCAGCACGACGGCGTGGTGACGATGATGATGCTCCACCGGCGCAGGGCTTTGCCTAAGCTCCGCGACGATATGACCGAAGTGGAATATGGTGGAAGGGGGCACCGCACACGGCTAAGGAACGATTCGTAGAACAACTTGTGTGTCCATGGGGTGCCCCCCTGCCCCCGTATATAAAGGAGGGAGGGAGGAGGAGGCCGGCCCTAGGAGGGGCGCGCCATGGGGAGTCCTACTCACACCGGGAGTAGGATTCCCCCTTTCCTAGTCCAACTAGGAGTCCTTCCATGTATTAGGAGTAGGAGACAAGGAAGGGGAAGAGAGAAGGGAAGGAAGGAGGGGTGCGGCCTCCCTAGTCCAATTCGGACTAGGCCATGGGGGCGGCCTGCCCTAGGCAGCCCCTCTCTCTTTCCCGCAGGGCCCAATAAGGCCCAATACTTCTCCCGGCGAATTCCCGTAACTCTCCGGTACTCCGAAAAATACCCGAATCACTCGGAACCTTTCCGAACTCCGAATATAGTCGTCCAATATATCGATCTTTACGTCTCGACCATTTCGAGACTCCTCGTCATGTCCCCGATCTCATCTGGGACTCCGAACTCCTTCGGTACATCAAAACTCATAAACTCATAATATAACTGTCATCGAAACCTTAAGCGTGCGGACCCTACGGGTTCGAGAACTATGTAGACATGACCTAGAACTTATTCTCGGTCAATAACCAATAGCGGAACCTGGATGCCCATATTGGTTCCTACATATTCTTCGAAGATCTTTATCGGTCAAACCGCATAACGACATACGTTGTTCCCTTTGTCATCGGTATGTTACTTACCCGAGATTCGATCGTCGGTATCCAATACCTAGTTCAATCTCGTTACCGGAAAGTCTCTTTACTCGTTCCGTAATACATCATCTCACAACTAACTTATTAGTTGCAATGCTTGCAAGGCTTATGTGATGTGTATTACCAAGAAGGCCTAGAGATACCTCTCCGACAATTGGAGTGACAAAACCTAATCTCGAAATACGCCAACCCAACATGTACCTTTGGAGACACCTGTAGTACTCCTTTATAATCACCCAGTTACGTTGTGACGTTTGGTAGCACCCAAAGTGTTCCTCCGGTAAATGGGAGTTGCATAATCTCATAGTTACAGGAACATGTATAGGTCATGAAGAAAGCAATAGCAATATACTAAACGATCAAGTGCTAGGCTAACGGAATGGGTCAAGTCAATCACATCATTCTCCTAATGATGTGATCCCGTTAATCAAATGACAACTCATGTCTATGGCTAGGAAACTTAACCATCTTTGATTCAACGAGCTAGTCAAGTAGAGGCATACTAGTGCAACTATGTTTGTCTATGTATTCACACATGTATTATGTTTCCGGTTAATACAATTCTAGCATGAATAATAAACATTTATCATGAAATAAGGAAATAAATAATAACTTTATTATTGCCTCTAGGGCATATTTCCTTCAGAAACCACTCGCCGGCAGGCCAAAGCCGCGCAGGCAGTGCGAGCGGAAGATGACCCGCTCGCCTTCCTCCGGCGCCGGCGAGATCTCCCGCTCCGGCAAGAGACGGACCCGCACATAATCCTTGCCGGGCAGCCGCCGCGTCTTGCGGAGAAAGTCGATGTGGTCCTCGTGTACGTTGGAACCGTCACAGGCTCCGGCGCGCGCCATGGCGGCGAAAACTCGACAGAGAAGGCACGGCGACGGCAAAAGCGCACCCCCGCAACGGCGAAGCTGCAGCGCTGCAAGGTTGCCGGAGAAGCAGTGCGGCGGCGAGCGGCAGCGGCTACAGAGAAGGAGACGAAGAAGAGAATGGCGGAGTGGGAGGCGAGCGTGCGTGCGTCTGCCGCTCCCCCTCCTCCCCCTACTTATAGGCACGGCGCGACGAAGCCAAGGGGGCGGGACGTGGGGAACGTGGGATTAACTGCGCCCACTACCCCACGACCCGCGATTGTTACTCCTTAAAGGCGTGCGGCAACTGTCGCTGGAAGGCAAACTGTCCGCCTCGGCCACAGAGGATCCGCGCGTGGACCGAGGCACGGTAGTGGCGGGCCCAGGCCTGCAGCAACGTCTTGTCACGTGCGTGGGCTAGCAGGCTGGTCCAGCTGAAGGACGCAACATGGCGCGCGGACGGCGGGCGGCCAGCCCACCGCCTGGCGCGCACACCAGCTGGTTCCCGCCTTTGGACTCCAAATCTTTCCAGACAACGCGTCTGATCGAGGCCGGCTCGTAGCTGTCGGCTCTTCAAGATAGGAAGCTGCCCAGGCTTCTCGTCCTCCTTTTTTCGGTCGCGAAGCCCGGCCAGCTTCGGGGACTACTGTCGGAGTAAATGACCACGGGTAGCCTAACCGGCTCCCCTGGCTCTTCAAAAAATATCGGGCCGACTGCGCCCTCAAACATCCAAGACGAAGGGCCGCCTTCTCCTGGCCTGCTGTCCCACCGGCCGGCTGCCGGAAAGCGGCAAGGCTCTGCAAGCCCTCTTGACGAGGGCCGACTCCTAGCAGCCGGCCATCAGAGGGCCGGCTCCTAGCAGCCGGCCTGGCTCACGCCCTCAAAGTCTGCACCCACATAACGGCGACAGGACGGGGCGTGGCTACAATGAAGCCTGCCACCCCCAAATCCCGGAGCAAGAGTGGCCACAATGCGTCGTACGGGGCGGCCACTCCCCGTCCGGTGCGGCAGTGTTGCCATGTTGACCATGACATCACCCACGACAACCTGTCAGTACGGCCTGCAGGCGGCGAGCCCCTCCTGCCAGAGAGATACCAGAAGGCGGCCAAGTTTCACAAGTCGGCCTGGGGGGGAAGCCGACTCACCCTCAGCCTGGAAGTTTGTGCACCATTAAGCAGATAAGACGGGGTAAGGCTACAGTGGAAGCCCGCCAGGCGGCGGCACTGTAGTCATGCTTACCCCGACAAAGCCATCGTCACCAAGAGTAAGGCTACAGTAACCAGCAGTCGAGAAGACCCCCAGGCGGTGGGCCCAACCTGTCGGCAAAAAGGCTGGCAGCCGACGGGACCCGCCAGTCGGCGGGCCCCAGCGGCCGGCGGAGAAGCCGATGATTACAGACACTGACGGCCTGGACCCACATCCAGCCGGATTACCATTGTACCCCTGTGGGGTAGGCCTATATAAACCCCTCAGGGCACCCATGCAAATGGTTGATCTCTTAGAGTTTCAGACACCACATAGAGAGAAGAGGAGGGCTAGCCTTGCCCTTCTTCTTACTCTAGCTAAACAGCTCAAGGAGCCTCTTGTAGTTACTTGTTTTGATCTAGTGATCATGCGGAGACCCCGCAGAGCAGGAGTAGGGGTGTTATCTCCTAGGAGAGCCCTGAACCTGGGTAAGATTCGCCGGCGTGCATGTCTTCGCCTTATCCCGTTTCCGGGCACCGGCGATGTCTTACTAGCTCCCACAATGATAAGCCACCCGTTGGCATATGTCGCACCTACCACCCGACAGATGATGAGACAGTTTTTTGATCCATGACCGTTTTGGGCTCTCTCTCAGTTTTTTTAGTGTGCTTAGATTGTTTGATTGATTTGGTTGCTGCTGCTTACGGCTGTTGGTGTTCACAAAATATACTGTACTGTACCTAGATAGATAGCTCTGCTCTGAATGAATGAATGAACCTGGAGATTAGATTGTTAGTACATGATACTGAAGCCATCCATAATTTGGCTGATTTGGTTGCTGCTCATGGCTGTTGGTTGGCTTCTGAATCTAGTTTGTTTGTTTGTTTGTTTGTTTAGCGTTTGTGTTGTCACTCTGCTTCCTCTGTATGAACTGAACTGAATTCTCTTCAACTTGAGCTAGCACAGCATTTTCTTAACATGTCATGTGATGCGATCAGCCTGCATCAAGCCTCACAATTGCAAACACTGGCATTCACAATTGCAAACAAAGACGACCACACATCCACAATTCCATACCCACCTCAGGATACCTACCTGCAGCAAACCAAATACCATACTAACTAAGGATGGAGATAGATAGATAGATAGATAGATAGATAGATATGATCCCACGTACACGTAGGAGAGCGAGTGCACAAACTCCTGGAGCTCATCTCCGCTGAAGCCAATCTCATCATGCAGAACATGGTAATGTGTTGGCCTCGACGTGCCCTGCCACACAAAAAACCCTAGTTAGCCCCCACCTGAATGCACAGCAACTCAAGCACCCTACTACCTACTGCTACATATTGCTAGTTCTTGGGATGGCACACTTGTTTATCCACCACAGTGCCTACAGAATATGACATGGACACTTGCTGTTACAATCTATCGTTTCGTTTCACAGAAGAGAACAGCATGCAAACCCACGTATAAAAAGCAGTGGACTTCGGAAAAGACGCTTACCAGGAGGAACATTTTCTGGCAAGTTTGTCTGGAAAAACCTGGTGTGATGGTTTTTCTGAGCAACAATGACTCTGAACTTGGGCTCCCACTTGTCGTCAAGGCACTTGCATGCCTGCATTGGTTGGTTGGTTGGTTGGTTAAAAGTAGATCAAATATGAGTGACACTGTCCAGCTCCAGTACGGTATGATTATTACTTGTACGTAGGTTACAAGTATTGTAAAGCACAAGTTGGGATCAAATAAATACACTACCTCAATGATCTGCTCAAGCTCCATGTTTATCACCTGAGTAAACCGGCTTTCGCTAACTCCATCCCTGAAAGCAGCAAGAGTTATATCCATTTTCAGCAGAGAAACATTTGAGGAACTAGAAAAATTTACTGCTATTAGCAAATACTCCTAGTAGTTTCACAACTTGGTACCTGGAAATAATAACTTGGTCTGGCTTTCGCTTCCCAGAGCTAGTGTACAAGTCAATAAGAGATTCCCTGGAAATCCATTCCATTCCATTAGGAAAGCGTGCAACAAAGCACAACATACATAAATTTGTGGCTGCCGCCAGTCACATTCCAATAGCTTAGCTTAGCGTTCTACAGCTTCCAGACAGTGTTCTAGAACACGATATGCAATTCTAAGATGCTCAAGGACTAATGTGGGCCCCAACCTACTGGCCAATATTTGTTTGTATTCAAAACTGATTGATGACATTTATTATTATCTTAAAAAATGTAAATTGATCAATGACAGTCCGTTTATGAGAATGTATCTGAACTGTGGGATTACTCATAGCTCATTTTCCATATCCTAATTTCTAGGGTTACATTTCATCTATGTTGGTATATACAACAACGAACACTACTTGAAGGCAACTGAGAACTGATTTGTTGACAGTTGATAAAATAAAGTTAGTCAGCAGGTTAAATTGGTTACATGAGATTATCAGCGATTTTCTTCCATCACACGGCCATAAAGAAAAGTTACATCATCAACCATATAAGGATAAGAAAAAGGCACATCATGCACTCATGGTTGAGGGGTCTAGTTTTGTCAGAACAAAGCCAACCATTCGCTATACTTTCCACACACGATAGCATAAAGAAATCTTGCCGAATTGTGAACAGATAGCAGCAACAAATTGGGATCCTATCTTCATGTTGAAGAGCTAAGACATCATCGTCTACAGATGAAACCTGAGCTACTACTCATCAGAGAGTAAAAAATATGTATCCCGCTTCTTACCACAGCAATGGATATATTACATACTCCCCTCCGTCCGAAAATACTTGTCCGAGGAATGAATGTACCTAGATGTATTTTAGTTTTAGATGCATCCATTTGTAACCATTTTCGCGACAAGTATTTTCGGACGGAGGGAGTACTATTCTCCAACAGTTAATCATGCTTATGGGAAGGGTAACACAACCAAAAAGAAGATGAACCAACCGTAAACTTCGCAATTCTTCCTCTCAGGGAGGAGGCACAAAAGGAACAAGGGTGCTCCAGGTAGCTTGGCCTTTATCTGAGCAAACATCTTCTCCACCCTTCGTGCCACCGGAGCTCGTCTCAGTGCGGGGCTCTCTCCGATTACAGTATGAGGGTCCTCATATTCCTGCAAACAAATGAAGCTCAGCAACAAAAAAGAAGAATAACCAAGAGAATATGTTGTAGAGAAGTGGGAGCATGCAAGTCCCATTCCAGTCGCGACCCTTTTAAGGTATTGGACAAGACCACGGAGATCACAGCGTGCAGAGAAATTGACGACGGACCACCTCTTGACAGAGCTGGTCCTAATCAGCTTCTGAAACAAAAAAAGAATCAACAAACAGAAGGAACATTGATAGAAAGACATATTAGAAAGACATGTTAGAAAGAGAGAGAGAGAAATGTCGACCTTCCTCGCAATATTCCAGCGCCAGTTGCGTGCGAAGAACTCTTCACTGTTACCAGCTTTCAGCTACACGATAGAAAGCTCAATTAGATACATTTTTCGGAAGAACATCGAGCTTTCATTTGGAAGATACTAAGCTTGGAGAATTATCACTAACTAACCTTGGGAGCGGGCAGGACCCTCCCTTCAATCTGAGTGAAATTTTGCGCAATTTGAATGCCAAATGCCTTCAGCATGGGGTCAGCATCATAGTTGCTACGCTTAAGTGCCTTGAATATACAATAAGTTGTGTGTGTGTGTGTGTGTGTGTGTGTGTGTGTGTGTGTGTGTGTGTGTGAAATAGCAAGTCTCTGAAACGAACCTCCACGGGGAAATATGTCGGACGCTTTGGCCTGCCAGCATTGATACAGGGAAGATTACCAGAATAGTGCTGTTCTACTCCTCTTATCTTCACAAAGTAATCATAGACAGTGATCTCAACAGTTTCAGTGCTGTCCCCATTCCTCCGCTTCAGCGGGAACCTAGTTAAACATAACAAACATTTATTATGCATCCATTGACCATTCAAATAAAATGAAATAAACCATATGTATATATCATGTTAGCTACCTCCTGTGTTGCCCAAACACATTAGAGAGAACATCCAACCCAGCAGCACTACACTTCCGCAGGTCTCCTCCACACATGGACAGGATTTTCTAAGACAACCCAGAATAGCAAAGCAAGTTTAGGTGACGTAAAATAGTATGATGGATATTATTTTTTGGGATAATTTTTATCTTTTAGATAGAAAGGTTTAATTGAACACTCAACAAGGACTCTCATGGTAAGTATATATATATATATGGGATCATTAACAACTAAAGTATGTCTACGCATTAAAAACAGAATAAAAAGCAGATCTCAAATTGAAGATATCACAAAAATAACAAGGATGCAAAGTTTGCATACAATGCTCCCAAATGAACTCAAATCAGAATCTGCGCATACATTTTACACAAACATTAAATGCCAAAACAAGATAACAAAGAGATCAAAAAGTGAGATGATCACATGATCAAATAACCTAACAGTTAAATCCGACATTGTCGGTTATCAAGTCACCAACATCACAATTCACAAGGTCACATACAGTACCAGGAATTTAAAGTCTCCACAGCAACCTACAGGTAGGTCAGCCTACTCGGCAGTGCAGCACCATAGTCCATTACATGCTCGGTTTGTAATACTAGAGAGTACCAGTTTAAGCATTACAACCAAAAGGTGTACATACATAAATAGGTAATTAAGCTTGCATTGTTGACATGGGGTTGTTCGACAAATCTTGGACTTGGGGTAGCACAGCTCCAGCAAAAGATCAAATGGCAAGCCATGTTGCTTCAAAGGGTAAGCTCCTACAAAAGATATATATCATCAGTACAAGGTATGCATGCAGCATGCATGGATGTGTACATTGTACAACAAATTAGCTTACAAAACTAAACACAAGAAATAACTCGTGGAACTTAGCAAGGAGTGTTCAAACACAAGCAATCAGCGTCTGGAGTAGATTTTTTTATCTATGAAAATGTCTAAAACTTGTACCAAAGAAAGGTGACTTACTTACTACGCCAATGGAGGAAATTCATAGTCCGCGTAACCAGCCCCTAAGTCAGATGGTTCCTCCATAATCCTCTTGAACTCCACCCTCATCTTTGACATCATCTCAGACCTCTTGTCCTTCAAGATGGACTGCCTTGCCTCCAAAATCCGGAGTTTGGCATGCCAGAGGGCCCTCTGGGCACGCCTGTCACGAGCAGCTGCCTCATCCCTCTCTTGTTGTGTACCATAAGCATGTTGATATGAGACTCTCTGTTGGGGTGTGCCATGCTCAAAGCTAGGATCTTCTGGGAACTGATAATGAGAAAAACGCAATACTAAGCAAACACACTACAAGAGTTTTCTAGACAAAAAAGAGCACAGTATTAGCAAACATATCACACCACTTGACAAATAATAAATGCTACTCTTAATACAGGCATTATAAGTTGTTATCTCAATGAAATGCACCCAATATAAGTACTAGTAAACTCATTCAAACGATGTGACATGAAAACCATGGCTGGCTTATAACATGGATGGAAACAAGTAAACCAGAGACAAAACAATCACTTGCATAATTCTTTCTAAACATGTTACAGTAACAGAGATATATCTAACAGGAGGCAAGCGAATTTCATAAGATCTACTACTCAAAACTGGTTTAAAGTGATGTTTATTATCCCAAAAGAAAGAGAACAACGTACAGGAGGGTGTGGATAGATTGCATGTTGTACTCCCCGATTTCTTTCCACAAGTGGAGGTCCATTAGGTGCCATCTGAGCCATCTGTTTGTCATCGTAGAGCACAAGGACCTTGAGGAATGCGATGCTTGCTTCAACTCCCTGCAGCTCTTGATCAGTCCGCTCCAGGGATGCGTCAAGCATGTTGTTGAAGGACCTCTCTAATGCCCCCTTGGCCTTAAACTTGCACTTCAACAACTCTGGATTAACCAATATGAATCCATGCCTTCCTGGATGGGTCCTCACACTGATACGTGCTGCTTCTTTAAGGGGGGCTTGCTCATTCAATTGAAATCGAACAAGATGAGCTTCATTCATCTCAGTGATGTGCAGATCTTGAAGCGCAGCGTCAACATCAGCAAAGCTGGAAACTATTCTGACTTGGGCCATGGTGATGGGATATCTATCCTGTATGTAAAAGAAACAACTTTCTTTCATACCAGGCCTACCCTAATATCTATCCTGTATGTAAAAGAAACAACTTTCTTTCATACCAGCCCTACCCGGAGGAAGAGGTGCTAAGAGAGGAGGAAGAGTAGGAGGAGGAGGAGGAGCACCTTCTGGCAGCGGCGGGGCAGAAAAGGACGGCGGCGCTCGCGGACAGAGACGGAGGATGGGGACGCGGCGGCGGAGGCTAGGGTTTGAGACGAGGGAGGAGGCGAGGGCGAGGAGGCTGCTAGGTCCGTTTTGAGGGGAGGCGACCGGCGCCAGCGTACGTATTTATACGGCAGGGCGGCGGCTAGTAGTTGGGCTGGGCCACACATCATTAGTAGAAGGGTCATAATAAGCGTTTAGGCATAAAAAAGGACTTCCCTAGTCACAAGAGAAGATAAGAGAAGAGGTGATTCATCAGTGTCAAACAAAACGAGGTTAGCAGCCTTCCAGGGTACGAGAGAGCATGACGTCGAAACAGCTCCCGGCGCGCACATATCATCCCTTGATCGCCCAAGGCCTGGACCAAGGAAGGGAGCTCGGCGACCACAGCCGTCCCGTCCCGTCGCCAGCCGACATGCTCTGCTCGATCCTACCGTCCAAGCTCGCTCAGCTGTTGGGCCGCCGTTGGACGATGGCGATGCACACCGCATGCTCGACGAAATGCGACGACCATTCTTTCAAAGCACAGACTGCTACTGCTGCTACTACTACTACAGTTACTGTTTGTTTAAACAAACACATGGGGACTAAGCCATTTTTTTTGGTTCCTTTTCATTAGTACTAGACTAGAAGGATAGCCGCGGCCAGGATAACTTAAACATATAATGATAATGAGTTTATGTTAGTTCTATGTTGCCAGTATCAGCATGATTGGGGGGAAATAACTTGAAAAGAGGAAACATATAATGATAACTCAAGTGCTGCTCCTCCTGCTGACAGGCGTGCGACTGTCCATGAAACGATTTCTGCTTCTTCTTCTTCTTCTTCTTGCCACATTGTCTACCTTCACGAGACGAAAATGGCATCTATTGATCAATTCCTTGCTTGCTCCGGTCGTGCGCCTCGCTCGAAGAACTCAAAGGTTTCAGAGACACTTGATCCTGGCAAGACGCGGCCAACTTATATGCACTCCTCACCAAGAAAATCCCGTTCTTCTCGTAGTGCCAAGCCATGTGTTCTGTTGCATGTGTTCTCGGTATGACAATCTTGCATATTTCATCCGCATCAAAATCATGGAAGATTTGTTTAATGAGATCAATGTTCCATTCATTTCTATCTGTGTGCATTAACTGATTGACCCATCGAAGCCTCGTGCGCCTTATGAACGCTGTTGTTCGTAGTCCCTCTCTTCGAGGAATCCATTGATCCCTTTTGATTTGGATACTTTTACCATCACCTACTCTCCAGATGATCCCTTTTTGGAGCAGTTCAAGGCCGGCCTCAATGCCCCTCCAAACGGGTGACGCATCCGAAGAAAATACTGTATCAAGCAGATTTCCGTGCGGGTGGTATTTGGACTTGATCACTCTTGCTCACAGGTTATCCGACATCTGTAGCAGTCTCCAACCTTGTTTTGCAAGGAGAGCAATATTGAAATTATGCATATCTCTGAAGCCAATACCACCCGCCCATTTTGGTCGAATCATGTGTTCCCAAGACATGCAATGGACCTTCATATGGTCCTTTTCATCACCCCACCAAAAATCTCTGATCATCTTCTCATACTTTTCACAAAACCCTTTCGACAAGAGGAACACCCCCATGGTATAGCAAGGGAGAGCATGTACCACAGATTTCACATGAACTTCCTTCGGCGCGTAGGCCATAAACTCTTCAGAATAGTCATTACATCTGTTCCCTAACCTATCCATGATTGGTTGGAAATTGTCGTCTTTCATCCTCCTTCCGGAGTTGGCAACCCCAAGTACTTGCTCCCAAAGGTCGCCGCCACAACTCCCAAGATACTCTTAATTGCTTCTCTGGTCTCCTCCGGACAGTGGTTGCTGAAAAGTAAGGAGCACTTACTCTCACTCAATAGCTGTCCCGAGCACTTCTGAAAGATGGTTAGCACTCTTTTGATAGTTTCTGCTTGATCTGGTGTGGTCTTAAAAAATAACAAGCTATCATCAGCAAACAAGAGGTTCAAAATTCTGGGGCTGTTCTGGCAATTTTATAGGAGTTAGTTTTCCCTCATTGATCTCCCTGTCCATGAGGTTAACCAAACTATCCGCGACAAAAAGAAACAAGTACGGGCTCAATGGATCCCCCTGCCACAGGCCTCTCGAGGGAGTGAAAGGTGCCAAGAGTTCTCCATCACATCTCACTGAATACCTGACCGATATGACACAATGCATGACCCAGGTGATCCATCTCTGACTAAACCCTGTTTTTTGCAAAACTCCTTCTAGGAAGCTCCAACCAACTCTATCATATGCCTTGGCCAGATCCAGCTTGTATGTGCAGTGGGTACTGTGCCTGTTTCTTGAGTGTTGGATCTTATGAAAACAGTCAAAGGCAATGGTGGCGTTGTTCGTGATCAAACGCCTAGGAATAAAAGCGCTCTCGGTTTCCGAAATAATGTCATCCAGAAAAGGACGAAGCCAGTTAACTAGGCATTTCAAAATCACTTTGTAAATGACATTGCATAGACTTATCAGACGGTAATCTTTCAGGGATTGTGGGTCTTTTCCTTTGGGTGTGAGCACGATCACTGTGTCATTTAAACATTCTGGCAGCATACCATTCTCAAAAAAATCTTGGACTCCTTTCACTACGTCCTCTTTCACCACCTCCCAATTCCTCTGATAGAAACGAGCCGGGAGTCCATCGGGACCACGAGCTTTAAGTGGCCCAATCTGAAAAAGTGCGTCACTGATTTAATTTGCAGAGAAAGGTTTGTTAGTGTCAAGTTCATTTTTTCCGTAACTCTTGCATTCACAAGCTCCAATAATTCAGTTGGGTTCACCTCACAATCCTTCTCGTACAGGTCCTTATAGAAGTCCCTCGTCGTCTCATGAATCCCTTCCCTACTTTCCCTCCAAGCACTCGTACTGTCTTTAAGTTTGGTTATCTCATTCTTCTTTTTCCTCCAGGTGGCTTTGCCTTGGAACCATTTAGTATTCCTGCCCCCCTCCCTCAGATAGGTAGCTCTTGAGCGTTGCCGCCACATGAGTTCCTCCCTTAACAACAACTCATCGAGCTCAGCCAAACATTTCTTAATCTTCTTTTGTTGCGCGGCCGAGAATGGTGCATTCCACAAAGAGCTCAGCCGCCTTGATGATCATCTCCAAGGCCAAGGTTCATCTCCACTAGATCGGGATCGCGCCTTGGCGCGAGGTGCCGGTTCCAACGACTTTCCCAAGAGGATAAAGATCAAACACAAGTTGCATTAGTAGCAAGGCAACTTTTAGCACATCTATTCAACAGAACAATTGATTTTTAGGTTAAGAGAAAAAAGAAACATTCAGTCTTGTACGAGAATCAAGGCATAATCGAGTTCAACAGTGTCACAAGATTACAATAGCTAATTGCACTTAGACCGTCCCATAAGGAAAGGAAGCATCGAGTTCGGTATGGTCATGAGATCACAAAATCTAATTAGATGACATTAGGTTCAATACTTAGCAGGAACATAAGAGAGCAAAAGCAAAACTAATGCATAGATTAATATGTCAGATATAAGAGCCTTCGTTTACAACGGCAAAGGAGATAAATCAATGGAGATCCCATCCAAACTACTGTAGAGACCTCATCCCTCCCCGTGATGGTGTTGACCTGGAATCCAAGACGATGAGAGAGAGAGAGTACCACAGAGTTACATCAGTGGTCATTAAAAAGAATGATCACAAAAATAATATGATCTAAGAGAATGGTCTACCAACATAATGAAACAAAAAATCTCCTAAGAAAATGGTCAGTACATAAAAATATCTCGTAAGGACACCATAACTGCATCAACACACAAGAAAAAATTATGTCCGCCTCACACCAATAGGAAGAGAGAAGCACTACATTCATAAATCTGGGGGAAACCATGATACTCAAATAAGTGTGATCTTGAATATTATGAAGCATCAAACTTCTTTTAACATATCATATTTGATTTAGCTTTAGTAGTATAACAAGAGGAAACTGAAGCAAAACTTCCACATAGGCATTGTTGCAAAACAAAATTGAAGTTTGAAGATAAAGAAGACACATCCATTTTATTTCCTTTACACTTTGAACATAGAGAGGGAGAAAAATGATGAATATCCATAAGAAAGACTAACAAAAATGAACTTTAAAGAAAAGGATGGAAACTAAAATAGGGGACGAGCTAACATGAGGCTCCAGACCACAATGGCACCCGTTGCCATACTAACAAACAAACTAAAATTCGGATGTAATCAAAGCATTCTTATATTCAAAGGATTTCATGGATTAAAAACTTAGGCATGACAAACACAGGTCCTTGATTTGTCAGAAGAATTGTAATATAATATCTCAGCTCATTATCAGCTTCCTTAGATGCAAAACATTAATATGCTCAAGAACAAAAAAACACCTTTATTTCCTAGTGAAATCGCTAATTGTGATATAGAAAAATTACAAGTACTCCTACCAGATAGGCAAAACAAATCGAGTCTTTATTTTCCGGCATTGCCATCAAGGCATCAACTCAGTAAGTACGAGTACATCTTTACTTCTAGGATAAATTAGATGTTTATGAAGGGGACAACACCTAGAGCCGACATGGTCAACTCCACCAAGAACAGATCCATCGTCCACCACTTCACGAACATAAGAGTGAAATGGCACATGTTGGCAGTAGGCGAAAGCGTCCACGTAAGGCAAACAGGAAGAGTACGGTAGGAACATACTTGTACTATACACAAATTAATGGGAGACAACCAATCAACACGACATAAGCATAATTAACCAAGAATAATGAAAGCAATACAGACACAAGTAGTTGAGTAATGCCGTTTTATACATGATCAGTAAATATAGAATGTTTTATTTAATCCGGGGGGAGGGGGAGGGGTATCGCCGTTAACTTTGCTTGGCTAACATCAAATTTCAACCGCATGTATGTTTTACCTAAAGCAGGGGTACCAACTAAAAGGAAATATTTTAGTGTTGCACGTTGAAATGATAGTGTCACAGAAAATTGAAAGCCTGGCATGGTAAAGTGACGGAGGTACCTCACGACATCGATGTGCCTTGCAAGGACCCTTCTATCTTTTACCAACGGAGTAGAAAGTAATGGGGCGGAAACCAAATCGGTTACCTGAAAAAGAAACTCGGTGATTAGAGATGAATGAACATAACAAACACAGGTCTGGCTTTGTGTCTTGAGCGAATAATCAATTAGAGAGAAAAATAAAAATATACATGAGCGAATAAAATAATGTGCACACGGTTAAAAAGAAAACAGCGTGTGCGATGAAAAAAAAGAACATACGGTTCTTTGACGTTGAAACGTCCGCGATGCCCGCCGGACGCACACATGGTTTTGTCTCATCTGCGTGTGCGATTCATGGTAATACGGAAAACGTTTCAAACCAGTGTGTGTGATAGAAATACCAATCGCACACAATTATGAAAATGGACACATTGGCGTTAGTAGAGGCACCACACACATTTTACATTCTTGAACCGTGTGCGATAACGTACCTATCACAAACATATCAGTAGATTAAATGTTGATGTCTGGTAAAAAGATACAGATTAAAATAAAGAGTTCTCGTGGTCCAGAATCCACAAAATTTGTGTTTGGAACATTAAATAGCTTGTATCCATAGAACATCTGGCGTAAAATAGATAATAAATAAATAGGTTTTATACTAATTAAAACTTGCTATCTATGGAGCAATATGGATAAAAGAAAGTAAGTATTTATCCGGGAAGCCTCCGCCAAGATCCAATTTATTTATTTATTTAAACCCATATTAAAATTCTGTCATATGAATGAAACATCGTTTGAAAAAGACGACTAAACAAGTTTGCTTAAAACTTATTTATTCTTAAATTTCCACCCTCAACGGATGGCTCGAGATGATCAATCTTGAAGTGAGAAAAGAAGGATTGACTCTTCCTCAATAAATAAACTATCAACCTCCAAAAAAGTTTAATTAATTTAATCTTTTTCACATGACTATAGCGGCGAAATCGTTTGGGATATCTCTCTGATCAGAAACGTAACATCGAGATGTAACGTGTAGGAATGGGCGACTTCTCATACGTTTATTCTATGGAGATCGTCAGTAGCCGCTCCCCCATCCCGATGGTTTCTGGGTCGTAGGGAAGGACCCCCCCTATCGCCCACACTCACTTGGCGACGGTTCCAAATGCCGTCGCGGAAAGGGGTTAAAAACCATTTATATAGCACCTTATGGTACCAGTGAGTGGGGACCCACATGGTCCATGGCCGCATGCAAGCAACTACCTCCATATTACGTGAAAAAATGATTCCTCCCCGTGACATCTAGGACCACTAGCTATATCTTCGCACAAAAGGAATTGCCTCCTTATTACGCGAGAAAAATGATTCCTCCCATGACAACTGGGACTCACGGGATTCAGAGGCTAACATGTGGGCCTACTAAATTGACGCATATGCAAGGCTTTGTCAACTTAGTCAACAAACGATTCTAGCAGCAGTGACCGTTAGATGTTAATCGAACGGCCATGCTGCTTCTTCAATCTCTGATCTTCTTGCAGCAGCCGCCCAAACCAGCGTTGGTGGGACCGTCTGCTCCTGCCTTCCGTGGGCGGTTGTGCTGCCGTGCAAGCCTCACCGCCCCATCCTACTCCCACCGCTGGCGAGGCCTTCCCTCTACTCATCCACACACCCTATTATTCTTCAGCGACGGCAGCCTCAAACCGCATCCGAACCAATCAACCCTCGTACTCCCCTCCGCGTGGGCATCCATTGCCGCGTCTTTCCCACCTCCGGGTCGTTCCCTTCCTAGGTCGAGCCATCGTCCGCCACCTTGGTGCTCTCGGTACAGTGTCGTCAACGCAGTCAATGAACGACAGTCATCAAAAGAAGACTGTATGTGGAGAGGCTAACAGTTGGGTCCACGGCCGCACACAAGGAAGTGCCTCCTTATTATGCGCAAAATAATGATTCCTCCACCTCACAGCTTGGACCCATCGGAAGGGCCTCTGTATTTTACAAAAAAAAAGGTTTCCCCTGACATCTAGGACCCACTGGTTTTATCTTCGCATGCAACAAAGTGCCTTCTTATTACGTGAAAAAAAATATTTGATGACCCCTGACAGCAGGGACCCACCAGGTCGAAGCATATGTAGCATTACCTGTCTGCTGCAAATGTGTACGTACATAGCGGTCAATCGGTCTCTCTGTAGCAATGAACCGTGGCCGAGTAAGGAGCAGCACGTGTCGTTGTAGAGCCGCCGATGTAGCATGTCACGCAATTCCTGCCTATATCCTATACACGTATGTATAGACACACTGCAAGAAAGTAAATACGGTTACATATGTACATACGGGCGGGGTCTCAAATGCTACAGTGACGGCATCCTATTCATCGGTAGCCAACCGGCTGGGTCGGAACGGGAGAAACTGCTCGTCTTCACCGGGAGCCAAGCGACTAGGTCGGAACGCGTCATGTTCATCGGGAGCCAAGCGACTGGGTCGAAACACATCTTGTTCATCAGGAGCCAAGCGACTTGGTCGGAACTCGTCCTGTTCACCAGGAGCCAACCGGCTTGGACGGAACAGCCAAAACGGGATATGGCGCACTGCAAAACGAAGGAAACAAACTTGTCGCTAACCGCCTACGATCGAAACGTGGTCCTGTTCATCGGGAGGGGTTTGGTGTACCGCAAAATGGAGGAAACAGACTTCTGTTGGAGCGCCTACGGTCGAAACGGGGTCCCGTTCATCGGGAGGGGTGTGGCGTAATGCAAAACAGGACTCCACGGGGTACTATCCATCCACCGTCTACTTCCTCGCTCCAGCCTCCACAAGCTACTGTTCATCCACCATCGACTTCCTCCAGCCTCCATCGGGTACTGTTCATCTAGCCTCCACGGGGTCCTGTTCATCCATCCAACCGACTAGGGGTGCGGCGGCCTCCTTGGGGTCCTATTCATCTAGCGGCAACCGCATACTACCACGGGGTCATGTTCATCCAACCCCCCATCGGGAACTGTTCATCCACAGCCAACCAACCGGCTCGACTCACCACGTCTCGACCCGTCCTACGTATTGCGCGTGCGGTAGCAACGGTCACTGTTCATCGAGAGGCAACCCAACACACCGACTGGCTGCGTCTCGCGCGGGGGCTCAATTGGCTTCCGTAAGCAGCAACAGCTATCAATCACGCGGGTTCAGTTAGCAACAGCAGCGAAGGAATCGCTCGAGTTCAGTCAGCAGCGAAGGAATCACTCGGGTTCAGTTAACAGCCAAGGGATTGATCGCTCGTGTTCAGTAACATATAGCTAGTGCAATCTCTCGAGTTCAGTAAACGAACGCCTCCATCGGGTTCAGTTAGAGCCAACATGTACGAGAGAAACGCGCGCACACACACACACGCGCGCCTATGTACGAGAGAAACGTGCAAACCACAGTGCATCACTCGGCCCCGACCACCCACCGTAACCTGGAAGTCCCTGAAATTTTCCTCGCCCTCGCTTCTACCATGATTTTTTTGTCATGGACGGCCCAAAGTATTTCATGCAGGTGCGTCTCCGGCCCGCCCAGGATGAAAAGCCCAATTTTTGTCATGATTTTTTGTCATAGAAGAAGGAGCCCACCACATCTGTGATGATACATGTTTTTATCACAATTATTGTCATAGAAGTGTCATAACCATGACAGGAAAAGTTTTCGTTCGGGCCATAATGTCAGGATGTGTCTTTTTTTTGTAGTGACACAAGCCAGAATGTGCTAGCCGTTGTTGACTTCGATCTGAAGTTCACATATGTGTTGGGTGGTTGAGAAGGATCATCACATGATGCTAACATTCTCAGTGATAGCATGAGTCGTCATGGTGGCATCAACATCCCCGATGGCAAGTTCTACCTAGGAGATGCTGGCTATGTTGGAAATATGCCCTAGAGGCAATAATAAAATGGTTATTATTATATTTCCTTGTTCATGATAATTGTCTATTCTTCATGCTATAATTGTATTAACTGGAAACCGTAATACATGTGTGAATACATAGACCACAACATGTCCTTAGTGAGCCTCTAGTTGACTAGCTCGTTGATCAATAGATGGTTATGGTTTCCTGACCATGGACATTGGATGTCATTGATAATGGGATCAAGTCATTAGGAGAATGATGTGATGGACAAGACCCAATCCTAAGCATAGCACAAGATCGTGTAGTTCGTCTGCTAAGAGCTTTTCTAATGTCAAGTATCATTTCCTTAGACCATGAGATCTGCATGAGTTCTCTGGTAGGAACTATCCTAGGACTCCATCCTTACCCTACACAGACACTCCAGCCTTAGAGTAACAGTTGAGAGGGCATTTGGAGCTCTGAAGAACAGGTTCAAGATTTTGGATCAGAAGCCATTCCACCCTTACCCTACACAAGTTAAGATTGTTCTTGCATGTTGCATTCTGCATAACTGGATCCTGCAATGGGGTGTTGATGAACTTGTGCTAGAGGAGGAAGATGTGACTCCTGATGAGGTGATCAGCGCTGGCCATGGTGTGGATGCGTTCGACAAGGAAGTATGGAAGAACAAAAGGTTGAAGTAGTATCAAGCAATGTGGGATAACAGAGGTCAGACAAGGATCTGAAGCGGAGGAAGAAGAAGAAAGAGGCAGCAACAAAAGCGAGCAACACATCAACAGCAGAGGAAGAGGAAGATGATGAACTTCCACCTAGTTAGCATCATTGAACTTTCCCTATTCAGCATGTTGGGTCTTAATAATTTGTACTGTCATTTGTTAGTAGGTGGGATAAACTGTCATTGGTTTCCTAGATAGGACAAGATAATGTTGAGTGTGTGTGGTAAGGTCACCACTAGTGAGAAGTGGTGTTCACATCTTTAGCCGTTTGCAACCAAACAACATGTTTGTCTCACAGCAACGACGCGGACAAGCAAACTACTGACTAGTTGCTTCCCTCGTGCATGGAGCCTAATACAGGCAACTAAACTGTATGATGTTGGTTTTTAGCCTGCATTTCTCTAAACATGCCCAACTGAAACAAGTATGTAAAATATGGTAAAACAGAGATGTGAACCAAACACGTCGTAGATTTAACTTATGTTTACTGGCGACCTCCACTGCATTAATGGCGAGTCATCTCCTCATAGGCCGCGCCCCCGCTCTCCCCTCCCTCTCCCCAACTCCACCCACCGCTCTGAGACCGCCCGCCTGAAGGAAATATGCCCTAGAGGCAATAATAAAGTTGTTATTTATTTCCTTATTTCATGATAAATGTTTATTATTCATGCTAGAATTGTATTAACCAGAAACATAATACATGTGTGAATACATAGACAAACATAGTGTCACTAGTATGCCTCTACTTGACTAGCTCGTTGAATCAAAGATAGTTAAGTTTCCAAACCATAGACATGATCAGTTGTCATTTGATTAATGGGATCACATCATTAGAGAATGATGTGATTAACTTGACCCATTCCTTTAGCTTAGCACTTGATCGTTTAGTATGTTGCTATTGCTTTCTTCATGACTTATACATGTTCCTATGACTATGAGATTATGAAACTCCCGAATACCGGAGGAACACTTTGTGTGCTACCAAACGTCACAACGTAACTAAGTGATTATAAAGGTGCTCTACAGGTGTCTCCGATGGTGTTTGTTGAGTTGGCATAGATCAAGATTAGGATTTGTCACTCCGATTGTCGGAGAGGTATCTCTGGGCCCTCTCGGTAATGCACATCACTATAAGCCTTGCAAGCATTGTGACTAATCAGTTAGTTGCGGGATGATGCATTACGGAACGAGTAAAGAGACTTGCCGGTAACAAGATTAAACTAGGTATTGAGATACCGACGATCGAATCTCGGGCAAGTAACATACCGATGACAAAGGGACAACGTATGTTGTTATGCGGATTGACCGATAAAGATCTTCGTAGAATATGTGGGAACCAATATGAGCATCCAGGTTCCGCTATTGGTTATTGACCGGAGACGTGTCTCAGTCATGTCTACATAGTTCTTGAACCCGTAGGGTCCGCACGCTTAAAGTTCAGTGACAATCGGTATTATGAGTTTTTGTGTTTTGATGTACTGAAGGTAGTTAGGAGTCTCGGATATGATCACGGACATGACGAGGAGTCTTGAAATGGTCGAGACGTAAAGATCGATATATTGGACGACTATGTTCGGACACCAGAAGTGTTTCGGGAGGTTTCAGACATTTACCGGAGTACCGGGGGGTTACCGGAACCCCCCGGGGAGTATATTGGGCCTAATGGGCCTTAGTGGGAGAAGAGGAGGGGCGGCCAGGGCAGCCGCGCGCCCCCTCCCCCTCTAGTCCGAATTGGACAAGGAGGGGGGGCGACGCCCCCCTTTTTCCTTCTCCTCCTCTCTCCCTTCCTTCCCTTCTCCTACTCCTACAAGGAAAGGAAGAGTCCTACTCCCGGTGGGAGTACGACTCCCCCCTTGGCGCGCCCTCCTCCTGGCTGGCCACCTCCCTCCTTGCTCCTTTATATACGGGGGCAGGGGGCACCTCTAGACACACAAGTTGATCTGTTGATCTATCTCAGCCGTGTGCGGTGCCCCCCTCCACCATATTCCATCTCGGTCATATCGTAGCGGTGCTTAGGCGAAGCCCTGCGTTGATAGCAACATCATCACCATCATCACGCCGTCGTGCTGACGGAACTCTCCCGTAAAGCTCTGCTGGATCGGAGTTCGCGGGACGTCATCGAGCTGAACGTGTGCTGAACTCGGAGGTGTCATATGTTTGGTACTTGGATCGGTCGGATCGTGAAGACGTACGACTACATCAACCGCGTTGTGCTAACGCTTCCGCTTTTGGTCTACGAGGGTACGTGGACTCACTCTCCCCGCTCGTTGCTATGCATCACCATGATCTTGCGTGTGCGTAGGATTTTTTTTTGAAATTACTGCGTTTCCCAACACCGCCTCTCCGAGATCCGATCCAACCCAGTCAAGGAGCTTGATGGTTGGGGGATCGCGCCGCAGACCGCGGGCGAGGAGGGCGCGCCCAGCGTTGGCGGTGGCGCCGCCTGTGCCGGCCCCGCCGTCACCGGTTTCGGTGGCGCTGCACCCGCTGGTCAAAGCATCCTCACAGGAGGCGCGTGCGGAGATGTTGCGAGTGGTGGTGGAGATATTCCCCGACCGCTCTGAGTGGGGAGAGCTGATGATTAGATTCATCCACACCTCGACCTTCTCCGAGCGTGTGTGCTTTGCCGACGACGAGGGAGGGATGGACTACGAGCTGCTGTTCTGGGCGATTCAGGAAGCAGAATCGCCAGATCCGAAGAAGGCAGCCAAGTGGGCGTTCTTCAAGTCGTGGAGCCCGTCCCGCTTGAACATCAGGCCGCCGTCGGTGGTTGGGCTGGGCAGGATCCTGCGCGAGTTCCTGGCGCCGGGGGGACAGCCCCCCGCGAATTCCATGTAGGCCAATGTCGATGTTCTGGGAACGGGGTCCCCAGACTTGCATGACTGCGGCCCACGGCGTGGCTCCACGAGCGGCCCAGTGCGGCCTGTCTTCAT
This sequence comes from Aegilops longissima, assembly GCA_021605205.1. Classification (NCBI taxonomy): domain Eukaryota; kingdom Viridiplantae; phylum Streptophyta; class Magnoliopsida; order Poales; family Poaceae; genus Aegilops; species Aegilops longissima. The sequence continues at coordinate 663,778,264 of CM038676.1, forward strand.
TAGTCAAACACTCAAGACCCTCGCGAGGGGCTAAGCCTCGCGGGGCAGACGACACAAGGCCTCCTCAGGGGCGGCCTCACCAGGCAGGCTCACGAGGAGGCGGAGAGATCAAGGCAAGGGGCACCTCGCGAGGTTCCCGTGACACAAGCCATGACGACCAAGGCCAGACGGGCGCCAGGCGGGCGCCAGTGCGCGCAGTGTCCTCGTTTCCTCTTTGGTGCCAAGGGGCCAGGTGCAGGCGCGGAGTACCGAGGCATCAGGCAAAGGTTTCCATATCAGTGCAACAAGACCAAGACCAGCAGGACGGCAGGACAGAGGTCATCGTGGAGCCCAGGACGGCGCATCACCAGAGCCTTTGACAGGCGAAGACCACCTTTAGTCAGGATAGCTTGTACTAGTTGTCCCCTTTCAAAATGGCCGTTGTTGGATCCCTTCCCGCTCAATATTTGGGAAGAGGACCAGGGCCTCTATAAATAGAGCTAACCACCACAGTAGAAGGGGCGACGGATGAGAGACGAATCTCACCTTGAGCAGAACCATCCACCAAGCACAAGAACACCTCGCCTCAGGAGGTTGTTCTTCCCCTTGTACTGTTCATCATCAGCCCAAGAGGCAATCCACCACACCACACTGGAGTAGGGTATTACACCACGACGGTGGCCCGAACCAGTATAAATCTTGTGTCTCTTGTGTTGTGATTGCGTCTAGATAACCTTAGGGATCGCGGCGAGGCTGAGAGCGAGATTCGGTAGGGGGAAATCTTCGTGCGCATCCCAGAGTTCGAACCTTAAGGGTTTTGCCGGAACCCAATATCCGACATTTGGCGCGCCAGGTAGGGGTGCGCTGAAGTCTTCCTTCCACTGATCCGTGTCCCATCGCTTCGTCGCATCCATGTCCGACGCTCACCGAGCCCGCGCTGAGCGTCGGGCCGCTCTCGCCGCTCAGGTTGCCCAGACGGCCCCTGTCAGCGGACCTCCTCGTCGTTCTCCGTCGCCTTCCGCCACCGGCCCGGCGGGGCACGAGTAGCAAGCATCCTCACTGCACCCCTCGGTGTGGAGGGACGGCCGCACCACCACTCCATCGCTGACTCCGGCCGGATCGTCGTCCCAAGCTCGACGCGCTCCCACGGACGCGCAGGCCGCGCTGCTCACGGCACGCGAGCTCCTGCGTTACCGCCCCATCGACGACCTCTATGAAGATTGGCTCACCCGCATCACCGAGCTCGTCAGCGCCGTAGGGGGCTTTCTCGCACAGTCCCTCTCGCTGCCTCACCCGCCGCCGAGTACGGTCGGCGCGGCTCAAGGAGCACCTCCACCACCTCAGCCCCAAGACGGTGCCCTGGCTCCAAGGCGCGCGGCCCCTGGACATGACCCGCCGCATCCAGCGCCCGCACGACAAGAAAGAAGCTGTCAAGAAATCCCTCGGCCTCAAGAAGGCGCCCCCGTGCTTCCTGCACCAGCACGACAAGATCGTGTACTTCCTCTGGCGGCGGTGCGCGAGCGCCATCAAGAGCAAGCCCCACGTCAGCGAAGGGCCCTGGTGACCACAGCAGGCTGTTGCACCTTCACCCCCGAGCTGCGTAGCGTCGCCTGGCCTGGCAAGTTCAAGCCGGACCTGCCTCCTCGCTACGACAGCACCACCGACCTCGAGGAGTTCTTGCAGCTCTACAAGCTGAGTATCGAGGCGGCCAACGGCGACGGGAAGTCATGGCGAATTGGTTTCCCATGGCACTCAAGGACGGTGCCGCTCGTGGCTCCTGAACCTGCCTCCCGGCTCGATCTCCTCCTGGGACGAGATGCGCAGCCGCTTCATCGCCAACTTCCAGGGAACTCACGACCGCCCCCCCGGCCATGGGTAACCTGCGCCGCATCAAGCAATAGCCTGGGGAGACCTTGCAGAAGTACATCCAGCGCTTCAACAGCATCCGCCTCAAGATCCCCAAGGTGACAGAGGAGGAGCTCGCCATTCACAAGGAGTTGTGCACTTCCCTGGAGCTGTTCAACCTGGCGACAAAGTGTGCAAGAGCTGAGGAGGGACGCCTCTCCCTCCACGAGCTCCCAGCTGCAGACCTAGAAGAAAAGAAGGCCAAGGCCAAGGACGTAAAGCGCAAGGGAGTAGCCGTGCTCGCGGCGGAGCCATACACGAAGCACGGCAAGGACCAGCCGGAGTCATCCAAGGGCATCCGACTGTTCTGCGCCTACCACAACCTCCACACCCACAACACCAACAACTGCCAGGAGCTCAGGGCCGTTCGAGAAGGACGCTTTGGTCGACGCCCTGAGCGCAACGACCGGGGCTACGGACGAGGAGGAGGACGTGGCGGAGGATGATGGGACGACCGTGGCCCTCGCCAGGAGTGGCGCGACCGACCTTGTGAGGATCGCTGGCAGGACCAGCCTCGCGAGGGCGCCTGGAGGGATCAGCCTCGTGAGGATCGCCCTCAAGGCAACGCAGGCCTTCCTCCACTGCCGCCACCGCCAAGAAGGAATGACGACCATCATAAGGACGAGGGGGCTGGGGGCTTCCAGGAGCCACGTGCTATCGCTTGCATCTTCAAGCAGTTCGCTCGCGAGGTGAATGCAGTCCTGCCCAAGCTCGAGGCCACACGCCCGCTCAGGTGGTCCAAGTGCGCCATCACCTTCAGTTCAGCAGATCAACTCAAGTGCGCGGCCACTGCTGGCGTCCTTGCTCTGTTCCCCAGTCATCAGCAACATGCAGGTCACCAGGACCCTCATCGATGGTGGCGCAGGCCTTAACGTCTTGTCCGTAGAGATGTTCGACAACCTTCAAGTGCCATATGATTAGCTCCAGCCTACCAAGCCTTTCTCAGGAGTTACTGACGGCTCCACCACTCCAATAGGGCAGGTCCGTCTCCTTGTCACCTTTGGACAGCGCGACAACTGCCGCACCGAGCTCATTGAATTCGACGTCACCCACATCCACCTGCCGTACAATGCCATCCTAGGGTATCCAGCCCTGGCCAAGTTCATGGCAGTGACTCATCACGGCTACAACGTCCTCAAGATGCCAGGAAGCGTCGGGATCATCTTGGTTCCTTGTGAAGAGAGAGATGCGGTGTGCTCCCTCGAGCGCGCCTTCCAAGCTGCAGCAATCGAGGATCCAGGCAGAAAAGGCGAGAACCCTCCAGAGGCCATCCCCAAGAAGAAGAAGCAGCCGCTCCACCCGAGGCCTCAGGAGGTCGGCATCTCGGGTGGTGCCATGTCAGGATCGGCGCCCGTGCATGGGGAGCCTCCTTCCATCGCATAGAAAGGCGCGCCCGGCGCCCTCCTTGGGCAGGGCTCAGGGGTTCTCTTCTAGAGGGCCTCAGACCTTGCCAACATCACGAGGGAGGCGCTCGAGCACCACTTGGAGGTGTGCTTCGCGGCACGTTTCCCTCAGGAAGGCACGGGGCAAAGAAGGCCCAACGTTCAGGAATTCGTCACCGAGACCACTCAGGAGCTTCAGGAAGCAAGGGCCATGCGCGGCGATCGCCGCATGCCTGGCGTGGCTCCCCATCCGGGCGAGGATGGCATGCTCCGCGTCTTCTTCAACGTTCCTGGGCTCAACCGAGCTGCATCTCAGGAGCACTTCTGGCCTTCGCGCGTGGGATGCTGCGAGGGCCCGCCGTACAGCTACATCTGCATGCCTTTCGGCCTGCCGAACGCGGCTGCCATCCACCAGCGACACCTGCTGAGCATTCTGGCGGCTCAGGAGGCCTGGCACCATGCATTCCTAGCGGAGATGGAGACGGTCCTCAAGGAACCGCCTGGGCTCCCAGAGCCTCTCGAGGCTCAAGGCCCCGAAGGCTCGTGAGGGACGACCTCTTCACCGCGCATCATCAGCTGCTCCAACACCCCTCCCCTCAACAATGGAACCAGGCGACATCTTCCAAGTTCATTTCAGCTGGGAGCGCCCTCAGGGTTGCATCATTCCCAGGCCGCGTGGGTCCGTCCCTGTGGCATGTATCCCTTTTCTTATGTTTTTAGCTTACCTTGCTGGGGGCGCCCCTCAGGCTGCATCATCCCCAAGCTGCTTGGGCCCGTCCCAGTGACATGTATCAGTTATGCTTTTACCTAAGCTGGTTTGCCTTTCATGCCTAATCTACTTGTGATTATTACCTGCTCAATTACTACCTACCACGGGCCTCTCTCTCCCTCGTGCAAATCTCTTGCGTGTTAAAAGGGGGGCTCCTGAGCATCGCGACTCAGGAGCTCTTACTGGCTCTCTAGCCCTCACCTCCTGGCCTTGACCACGGCATCGCGACCTGGCATACCAGTGGCGGCTGAGCTCGCTCGAGGGCCGGGACCTGAGGACGCAGAGCATTTGTACCTAACCATCTCGCAGGAACACGCAGCTGTCCAAGATACAAGACCAGGCGCAACCCACCTTGAGGTAGGGCCTCGTGAGTCCCGCACTGGCTCACGAGTGCCCAGATACACCTCGTCTAGCCCTGCCATGCAAGCCACGTGTCAGGGCGGGGTTGTACACGCCCGGGGGACTCACCCCGGAGGGAGCCCCCTCCCACACACCAGTTGAAGCACCATGCTCCGCGCTGGCCGTCGACACTGCCGAGGAGCGGCTATGCCCGTACACATGCGGAAGCACTATGCTCCGCGCTGGTGATAAACAACTGAGGGCGGCCCCACGGCCGTATCAACCTCAGGGAGCCCATAGCTCAGTGTCTGGCCTCATCGCAACACCTCCCCTCGGGAGTGTCGCGCGAGGGGGCTGGGCACGGGGGCTGCGCCCGGGTCACGCCCGAGCGTACGCCACCTGGCCAGGTCCTCCGGACCTGGTCGTCGCGCGCCCCTCCCCGAGCGGAGCCAAGGTATGAAGGTCGTTTGAACGTCAAGGGGGACTCCTGAGCATCGCGACTCAGGAGCCTAACTGGTCACGTAGCCCCTCACTCCTTGGTCCTGTCCTGGTGATCCAGTCGGGGCTAACGACGGTTGAGGTATGCGCGGGGCCGAGCTCTGCCGATGTAGAACACTAGACCTACCCCCACATTCTCTTCCTATTTGCTGTTTGCGCGTCAAGGGAGACTCCTGAGCATCGCGACTCAGGAGCCTAACTTGTCACGTAACCCCTCACTCCTTGGTCCCGTCCTGGTGATCCGGTCGGGGCCAACGGCGGTTGAGGTATGCGCGGGGCTGGGCTCTGCCGACGTAAAACATAAAGAAAATAGGAAGGAAACCACAAAATCCCGAAGCAAATTCTGGAGCAAATATTACAAACTATAATTTTCTACACAATACCATACGCAAGTTTAAACGCCTCCACGAGGCATGGTGCACATTGCAGGAATTAAGCAGGAAAGAAGCCGTCACCCTTGGACACCGCCGTCGCCCGCCAGAGACTCCACCCGTGTGGAGGCACCACTTGGGGCCGCAGGATCAGTAGCACCGCCTGCCGTGGGCGCAGAAGCGAAGGTGCGGAACTTCCCCAGTAAGGTCTCCACCTGGCTTTTCACGGCTTCTGTAGCAGCGGAGAAGCGCTCGCTATCCATGGGCTCCAGCAGCTCGTCAAGATTAGCGTCAGGGTTGCGAAGGTGGAGGTGGCTGAAGACACGCGTCAGCGCCGCGCAAGAAAGGACGCGAGCTTCTACCTCTGCCATGGGGCCGACGCTGCTCACGACTTCCTCGAGCGCTTCGACCAAGTAATGAAGCAGCTGGGCGGGGCCATCCTTGTCGGTAGCCAGCGGCTTCTCCAAGCCATGATCGTAGTGTCTTCAGCACTACACGAGACCTCTCCTCGAGGAGCGCGAAGGCCACGCGGTCCTCTGCCAGGATCTTCACCTTGGTGTCCAGCTCGGCCTTCTCCGCCCTCACCGTCTGCTCTAGCATCTCAAGCCGGCCGCGCTCAGTGGCCTGCACCTCCACCAGCCGCGTCAGCTCGATGTCGCGGTCCCTGACGGCGTCCTCCTGAGCCTTCATCTTGTCCTCCTCCGCATGGCGGCCACGAGCTTCTTCAACGTGCCTGTCGCGCAGATCCTGCAGCTCAGCCTCCAGTACCTTGCAGCGGTCCTGGGCGGCCGTAGCATCCTTCAGCGCCGCCTCGCGAGCAGTTGCGGCTTGGGCGGCAACCTGTTTCTCCTTCTCAGAGGCCGTCGTGGCCCGCCTCAGCGCTGCTCAGACAGAAGCGCCACAGTGAAGCCAGCCGAAAACCAGCTCCAGACGCCCGGCTGCCAGATGGGAGTCGGTGCCCTAGAGGTCTTCACGCAGCTGGACTATCTTGGAAAGGGCGCGATCCAAGACATCGGAGGAGGCAGAAGGACCTGGAACCAGCGGCGCGGCAGAAGGAGGAGGCGGCAGCGTAACCACGGCTCGGGAGACCGGGGGCTCCTGAGCCTTGGGTACCTCGGCAACAACATCAAGTATCGCCACCTCCGGAGCCAGCGGGGCCGTGGGGGCTGACGCCCCACCAGGACGCTCCTCCAGGCCTCGCGAGGATGACCGGGCAGGGGAGGTGTGATCGTCTTCACCTCCCCTCCCCACGGACGAAGGCGCGGCCACGACAGACGAGTCGGCCTGAGACGACATCGCCGCGCCCCCCTTCCTCTTCTTCACCGCAGGCGGTGGCCTAACCAATCGATGCAGAACGTCAAGTACCAGCCGCATAATCAAGAACAAGGCAGAGCGTAGACACTTACTGGTCTATCGCAGCGTAGTTCACCATCCTCTTGTCGACCTTGAAGCCCGAGAGCCTTGAGGCTCGGGGCGCAGTCGCGAGAGCTCCGGGAGCAAAGGAAGGCGCAGCAGAAGGCCCGGAAGCGGCCCCAGGAAGCGCTTGGGCAGAAGTAGCCTCTCAGGAGATCAGCGCCGACCTGCCCTTCCTCGGGATCACAAGTGGATCCTACTCCTCTTGGGCGGCGTAGGCCCCGTCGTCGTCTGGCAAGGTGCGGAGGATGTCGGCCCTGTGCGGGGGACAGGTTTCCCCCGCCCCCTCGAGGGTCGCCTCCGAGTCGTGCTCCTCGTCTTCTTCCTTTCCTCCTCCTCTACGGGAGTCACCCGAAGACACGTCCACCAGTGTCGTCGCTTCCCGGGCCACAGGCGAGGCCGGCGGCACCAGGCCGCGCCCATCAAAGGTGGGCATGGCAGCCACCACCTGCATCTCGTCCTCGTGGAGGAACAGAGGGGCGGTGACCCTCGAAGGGTACTCGTGGTCATCCCCCACCAAGAGGCGGAGAGCCGAGGCCAGCTCCTCATCAGCTAGAGCCACCAGATTCAGGCGGAGCTTGTCGTCTGCGCCCCCAAGCGTCCATAGGGGGCGCGAGCGCGCCTGAAGCGGAGCCACCCGCTGCGTCAAGAATTCCCTCAGGAGTGTGGCCCCGGTCAGCTTCGCCGCTTTCGTGTTGCCCGGCTTCAAGTCGGTGTTCATCTTCTCCAGCACCAATGCCGCCCGATTGTCAGCAAGCTTCGCACGGGACCACCCATCGTCAGATTGAGGCATCTCTGTCGGCAGGGCCAACAGGGGATGGGCACACTTGGCATCCATCATGAACCACTTGCCCCGGAAGCCGTCAACCCTCTTCCCGGCCTTCGAAATTGTGTTGGCCTTGCTGTATGCGACGAAGTTGGCGCACCCCAAGGTGTGAGCACCTTGGGTTCGGAGGAAGAAGAAGTGGCGCAACAGAGCCACGAAACGGCATCACCCCGACATACGCCTCGCAGTAGTAGGTGAAAATCGACAAGAGAAGAATGGAGTTGGGATGGAGATGAAGGGCCTGCAACCTGTAATGGCGGAGGACGGCGAAGAAGAAGTCGGAGAAAGGGGGAACAAGGCCTGCGACGATCGCGCTCATGAAGAAGGGGTAGAAAGTGCTCCCCTGAGCCTCCGGCACGGTGGAGCCAGCCTGGAGCGTGGTCTCCCCCTTTTCATTGCTCCCCTCCGCCGTCAGCACGCGCGTGGCGGCGAGACTCTTCTCTGACACAGTGGGTGCATCCAGGGTCGGCGCATACCAAGCTGGCGGCGCGTCAGCCTTGGCCTTGTGGGGCGCCATTGCTCGCTGAAAAAGAAAGGATTGAAGCGGATCTGGAGATTTCAGAAGCAAAGGGCAAGGAAGGGGATCTGGGGTAGGACGAAGGAAAGCAATGAAGGCAAGCCTTGCCCGCGCCAGCCTTTTTGTCAGTCGGGCAGTTACCAAGGCAGCAAGGGGAAGCGGAGACGCCCACGTCCAATCAGTCTCCACACGTCAACCAAGGCTGCAGGCTGTTGGGGCCCACGGCGCTCCGCACTTGCCCTTTGGCTTCGCCGCTAAGCCAAGTCCGAGCGCGCCTTGGGCCCGGGGGCTACTGTCGGTGTTCTGGGAACGGGGGTCCCCAGACTTGCCTGCCTGCGGCCTGCGGCGTGGCTCCACCAGTGGCCCAGTGCGGCCCTCTTCATCAACCAAACACTCAAGACCCTCGTGAGGGGCTAAGCCTCGCGGGGTGGACGACACGAGGCCTCCTTAGGGGCGGCCTCACCAGGCAGGCTCATGAGGAGGCGGAGAGATCAAGGCAAGGGGCACCTCGCGAGGTTCCCGTGACACAAGCCATGACAACCAAGGCCAAACGGATGCCAGGCGGGCGCTAGTGCATGCAGTGTCCTCGTTTCCTCTTTGGTGCCAAGGGGGAAGGCGCGGGCGCGAAGTACCGAGGCATCAGGCAAAGATTTCCATATCGGTGCAACAAGACCAAGACCAGCAAGACGGCAGGATGGAGGTCATCGTGGAGCCCAAGACGGCGTCATCACCAAAGCCTTTGACATGCGAAGACCACCTTTAGTCAGGATAGCTTGTACTAGCTGTCCCCTTTCAAAATGGTCGTTGTTGGATCCCTTCCCGCTCAATATTTGGGAAGAGGACCAGGGCCTCTATAAATAGAGCTAACCACCACAGTAGAAGGGGCGACGGATGAGAGATGAATCTCACCTTGAGCAGAACCACCCACCAAGCACAAGAACACCTCGCCTGAGGAGGCTGTTCTTCCCCTTGTACTATTCATCATCAGCCCAAGAGGCAATCCACCACACCACACTGGAGTAGGGTATTACACCACGACGGTGGCCCAAACCACTATAAATCTTGTGTCTCTTGTGTTGTGATTGCGTCCAGATAACCTTAGGGATTGCGGCGAGGCTGAGAGCGAGATTCGGTAGGGGGAAATCTTCATGTGCACCCCAAAGTGCGAACCTTAAGGGTTTTGCCGGAACCCGATATCCGACGGGTAAGGCTCCCGGCGACCGTGCGACACGATTCGGACCGAGGGCGCACGGGGTGGGGTTTGGGCTGTTGGACAGCAACCTTGAACTGCCGCCATGGCCAGGAGATCATGGGCGGGTGTGTTGTCGTCATTCGAATGTATTTCAAGCTCGATGTATGATACCAGTTTGTGTTGGGGAAATTTAGGTACCTGCATAAAAAAGGCTTATGGCTGTAGATGTAGTTTGTGAGGAGAAAATTGTGGATGCCCCTTATGGGGAGGGATCAGGTCTGATTGGATTTGCATCAAATCCTAGTTGTCTGGTGGGCAAGTCGCCGGCTCTGGCGAGCTCAAAAAACAATGATATGCTCGTTTGTGCGAGGGAGAGGGAAGCTAGTTTGAACGAGCCACAGACTGGACCTGCGGCCGTCCCTGCACCGTTGATTTCTGGTCGTGTGATGCACGTGAAAACGCCTTCTAAAAAGCCACGTTTAGGGTTGGATAACAACAATTAGGAGGAGGTGGCGGATTTCTATGGGCAGCTTTGGGTTATTCCCTCCCAACGACGCCACCCCCGTCCTCATATACCTAAACTACTGCCTCCGAACCCTAAATTCGCCATTCTGACCCTATTTCTGGGTGAGAAAAGATTTGTTCCGATCCAAAACTTTCACCGTCGAAGATTGTTTCCCAATTCCTCGCCCTGGTCGATTTGACCCTACCACTACCAAATTCCAGCTAGCTGCCCCTGGATTTCTTCCAGTGAATAGATCCTTTGCTGGGGTTGTGAGAAAGATGGAGAACCGTGGTCAGGGTAATCGGAATCGTCGCCCTCCAGCCACGAAGAAGTCGGCCCCAGCTCAAGAAGGGCGAGCCGTGGGTCCTCCTCCGGTGATCCCCATCCAGCAGGGAGGGGCCAAGCCGGTGGGAGGGGGGAAAGTTATCTAGGCCCCTGTCCTGGCCCCTGCTTCGATCCCTCAAGCTCCTCAACCCCCTCCTGTGCAACCCCTAGATCCAAGGTACAAGGAGATGACTTGTTTCAATTGTGGATGGCCCTGGCACTATGTTGGCAACTGCATCAAACCTAAGAAATGTTTTATATGCAATGGGAATCATAATGTGAACAATTGTGTTGCTTGGGCTCGTGCACAACCTACAGCCACTTACTTTGGAAGTGTTGCTGCTGGCCTGGGGTTCAATCATGTTGATGTTCCTCTGCCAAGCGAATCTAGTTGGCTGAATTACAAAAATTGTGCTGTTCTGAGAGTAGTGAAAGGTGAAGTTTCTACTTCTGAGTTGCTGGTTCAGTTAAATGGAATTTTCTGCAAAAACAAGGAGTGGCCCTGGCAAATTAGAGAATTGGAGGAGAAGAAATTCTTGCTTAGATTTCCTCCATGGAAGAATGTGGAAGACCTGATTGAGTTCCCAGCGTTTAATCTTCCTATTCATGGTGTTTCAGTTAAGATCTGCGAGTGGGAACGGATGCTTGATGAATTTGGAGAACTGAAAGAAGCTTGGATGGTTGTTAATGGAATTCCACCAAAATGGTGTGCTTGGAAGGTTTTTGCGCAAGTTGCTGGATGTTTTGGCATCTTTGTGGATGTGGATTGGAATGGCATTTTCAAGAGCTTCTATGAAACAATCAGAATCAAGATAGCTTGTAGAGATCCTTGCAAAATTCCCTTTGAGAGACTGGTGGAGATGAAGAAGAAACTCTACCTATTATTTTTCACCGTGGAGGTTTTTGAGCAAGTTGGTGAAGAATCAGATGGGAATGATGAGGATCCTGGTCAAGACAATGAAGATGGAGGAAAAGAAAAGCTGGATGAGGATCTGACTGATAAGGATTCAATGGAAGATAACAGAGAGGAGCCTTTTGATGGATTGGATGGAGCAAACTCCACTTCCACACAGAAAACTAACTCAGGTCCTAGCAAACAAGTGCAGCAGGTCTCTGTTTTTGCAAAGGAGTTTCATCCAGTAAACATGAATGATGAGGTCCACGACAGCTTCCTGGAAGAAATCAATAAAAGTGGACATAGAGACAACAAGAAACCTGGGTCTAAACCAGAGTTCGGCACCCCATGCTCATATCACCTGCTTCCTGAAGTTACTGAGAAGATTCCTATGTCTGTACATTTGGAATACTGCTCTGAACAGCTTAGTAAATTTGATATGGATGAGACACATGGAGAAGAAGAAGACATGGAAACTGAACTGCAATGCCTTCCTGAAGATCTGGCTATGGCTATTAGTTCTGTTAAAATGTCGTTGATTGAATCTATGGACAATGCAGAACCAGAGAAGAAGAAGAAGCTTAATATCGAGGATAAAACTGCTTGGGCCCTGTTCTGATCAACAGACCTAGAACCAGAGATCGTGGAAGCATGAAGATCATGGACAAAGCAAATGCTTACTTGCTGAAGAAGAACCTTGAAGTTCCTACTACTTTCAAAGGTAAATCTTCTGTTGTCTTGAATAATGAAGTGCTTGCTTCTCATACTTCTATGATTGCCTTGTGTGTGGGAGATAATAGTAATGAATGTGATGATATCATCACTGATCTAGTTGCTAGGGAGAAAATTAAGTGTTTTAATTCGCTGATTCCAATCTGGAGATTGTTCTCACGAACTCTATAGACTTGGACTTTAACAATGATAATTCCCCCATTGATACCAAGGCTGATTTAGTTAATAAGGACATGTGCACTGTTGTCCTAGAGCTAGATAGCCCTGCTATCATTGCGAAAAGCCAGCCTTGTGGCTTGTCACACCCTTTCAAGATTAAATGATAGGTGCTTTTTGGAACATTAGGGGTCTTGGTCAACCTAGTAAATTGCAGTGCCTGGGAGATTTCCTTAATGATAATCACATTGATTTCGTGGGTTTCTTTGGGACCAAAAGAGAGAGGATAGAAAGTGGGACTTTAAGTACAATTGTTGGCAATAATAATTATGACTGGCATGTGCTTCCATCTAACAACACTGCTGGGGGGATCCTTGTGGGTCTTAGGTGTGATTTATTTGATATCACTGGTTTCATAGATAGGAAGTATTGTGTGGTAGTTACTATCAAGAACAAAGATGATGGTTTTCTTTGGCATTTTGTTGCAGTATATGGTACTGCTTACAATAAATGCAAGATCGAGTTCATTGCTGAGCTACATGATGTTATGTTAAATCTTACTTACCCTGTTATTTTGGGAGGTGACTTTAATTTGGTTAGATCTAGTGAAGATAAGAGTAATGGTATTATTAATGCTCAAAATTCTTTCCTATTTAATGATTGGATTAACAAATGGGCTTTGTTAGATTGGCATTGCTAACATGAGTTTTACTTGGAGCAATAATCAGAATAATCCTATCTTTGCTACTATTGACGGAGTGTTTGTCTCAATTTCTAGGGACACCCATTTTCTGATGTCTTCTCTAACGGCTCTGCCCAGGATAGGGAGCGACCATAGACCACTTATTTTGGATACAAAACCTAGGAGGGTTACCTCCCCTAAACCGTTTCGATTTGTGAAATGGTGGTTAGAACAACCTGATTTTAAAGATCTAGTCTGTGAGATCTGGAACTCTGTAGTTCTTGGAAAGTGTGCTTTAGACATTTGGATGAACAAAAGTAAGATGTTCAGAAAAAGGTGAAAGGCTGGAGCATCAATATTGAGGCTGGTATGAAAAGAAGGAAAAGAGACCTGACGTTAGAATTTGACATCTTAGATGTCTTCTTCGAGCGTAATCAACTAGAGGAAAAAGATAAGACTCGTATGACAGAGATCAAGAATGAATTAAATAGTATTTGGCATAAAGAAGAGGTTGCCTTGTGGCAACGGTCGAGGGATCGTAAGATCAAGGACAGAGATAAGAACAATGCCTATTTTCAAGCTCTAGCTAACCACAGACATAGGAAGAACCATCTCTGGGAGCTGGTTGGTGAGAATGGCCCAACCCACTCTATCGAAGAGATGTTAGATGTAGCCACTACCTTTTATAAGGACTTGTTTAGATATGAAGAAAAGCATAATATCAAATTGGGTCCTTCCTTCTGGAAGGAGGAAGATCTAGTGACTCGGGAAGAGAATGACTTACTACAAAAAAAACTTTACTGAAGAGGAGATTAAAGAAGCCATTTTTGGTTCCTATGCCCATGGGGCCCCTGGCCCAGATGGGTTATCCTTCCTATTCTATCAAACTTTTTGGGATGTTATCAAAACTGATTTTATGGCTCTGGTGAAAGACTTTGAAGAAGGCAAACTAGATCTTTATTGTCTTATTTTTGCTTTGATTGTGCTTATCCCTAAAGAACCTAGTGCTAAAGATATGAAGAAATTTAGACCTATTAGTCTGAGTAATTGTGGAGTTAATTTTTTTTCGAAAGCTATGACAAACAGGGTTTCCCCTATTAGTCACAGGCTCATTTCCTTGAATCAAACAGCCTTTATCAAAGGGAGGTACATATTAGAGAGCGTAGTGATGGCGCATGAAGTTATTCATGAGGTTAAGAGATCTAACACTCAGGTTCTAGTGCTTAAACTAGACTATGAGAAGGCATATGACAGAGTTAGCTGGGAATTCTTGTTTGATATGTTACATTCGAGAGGTTTCGGGAACAAGTGGATTTCTTGGATTAAAACTACTTTACTTCAAAGCAAGTTTAGTGTGCGTATCAATGATATGGTGGGCCCTCATTTTTTAGCTGGGAAAGGGCTCAAACAAGGAGATCCTCACTCTCCGCTGCCTTTTAACTTGGTTGCTGACATTTTTTCTAAAATGCTTCATAAAGTTGCTAGTCAAGGATTGATTTCGGTGCTTCTGCCTCAGGCTATACCCGGGGGTGTTGTCAGCTTGCAATACGCTGACGACACCATCTTGTTTCTAGAAAACTCAGTTGACAAAGCCAGAAATTTTAAATGGCTCTTGTCATGCTTTGAGAATCTTTCAGGTATGAAAATCAATTTCCATAAGAGTGATCTTCTTACAATTAATGTGGAGGAGGATGTGGCACGGGAATTTGCACAAATTTTCTGCTGCAAATTGGGAGATTTCCCCATTAGTTATGTGCCTGCATTATTAGTATTCCTGCATACTTGATGTCCATGATAAAATTCCCCAAGTGGGCCATTAATGCTATTAACTCCCAAATGGCTCATTTTTTCTGGGGAGACATGGATAATCATCATAAGTAGCACTTGGCTAGTTAGGGTATGATTACTAAAAAGAAAGAGTTTGGGGGTCTGGGTGTTCCTAACATTATAGATTTTAACATGGCTCTTCTGGCCAACTGGGCGAAGAGATATTTTGATGGTAGAAACAGTGAGTGGAAGAAGATTATTTCCTATAAATATGATACTAATAAACCTAATATCCTGTGGTCTAAGGATGGAGTGGGCTCTACCTTTTGGAAGAGTGCCACTTGGGCGTTTGCTGCAGCCAAGACCTTTTACAAATGGAAATTAGGAAATGGATAGAATATCAGCTTCTAGCATGACACCTGGGTTGGGGATTATTCCCTGAAAACCCAATTCTGGGACTTGTTTAGTATATGTAATCAAAGTGAGTGCTCAGTAGCCCAGGTCTGGGATGGTGTCACTCTGAAACTGACTTTTAGGAGATGCGTTGATGATGAAGGTTTTAACAGTTGGAACCGTCTGACTGAGTTGGTTAGTTCAGCTCAGTTGAGAGATGATTCTGATATTCCTATTTGGACTCTGGAGACAAATGGGGTTTTCTCTGTTAAATCTTTTTACAAACAAATTAACTTTGGAGGTGTGGTTTCTTCTGTGGGAGATAAGCTGTGGAAAGTAACATGTCCGCAGAAAATTCATGTATTTTTGTGGTTATGTGTTCATAACAAAATTCTTACCCGGGATAACTTAGCTAAGAGGAGACATGTGGAAGATGTATCCTGCCTTTTCTGCTGTGAAAAAGAAACGGTCCATCATTTACTATTTGAATGTGTGGTTGCAAAACAAGTGTGGGATTTCATTTCAGAGTGTTTTAGTTACCCTTGCATTTCTAGCTTTGAAGATGTTTCTGCCTTGTGGCAGAATAACAAAAACAGGGTTGTACTTAATATGGCAGTGGCTGCCTCCTTGTGGAGTATTTGGAAACTAAGAAACAATTTCTGTTTTCAGGGGCGTACCTGGAGAGATGCCAATTGTGTCCTTGCAAAACTAAGATCTGAACCAGTGGAAATTTCTCTGCGTCGACACTCAGGCGGAGCTGCTGTTGCGGTCCATTCGTCTGTTGAACAGGCGTCGTGGAGAACTGCTACGGATTGCGTGGGTGTGATCTAGAAGACCAAGAGGCTGGAGTGTGGGCCTAACTAATTTTATGCTTATGCCTGAGGCTGCTGATACTAGATAGTTTGATGTTGGGTGCTATGCCTCCCTGGGATTGTAACTTTCTATCTGTTTTTGGCTGAGACGTTTTCGCTTCATTATAAAATGGGGCGGGGGAAACCCCTTTCATTCAAAAAAAAGATGGCTTATGTACATGCATGCATACCCGAATCGAATCGAATCGAATGGATCTAGTAACGCTGATGCATGTAGGTAGGGCTTGGATGACATACTTCAGAAGAGACTCATGCATTCATATTCATGGACGATTCAATCGAAAAAGCAGGTCCATATGCATGCGTGAGATATTTTTCACAACACGTACGCATGCATGTTTATTTGTCCATTTGCAGGCTGGTCGAGATGATATGTGTTTAGAGCAAGTCTAGTAGAGTCCTCAAACCCTCAAACCCCTAAAAATAACTGTTTTTTTACAGTTTTCGCCGAAAAAAAAGCCGTAGACTAGAACCTCTAAACCCTCAAACCCGTAAAAAATTAAAGGTCCAACCCTCAAACTGTTTCCCAACCTGTAGAAGTGAGGGTTGGGAGGAACCCCCCCCCCCCCAACCCGCACTCCTCTTTTCTCTCGCGCGGGAGGGAAATTTCATCCCCGCCTGCCCGGCTCCTCCCGCCGCCGCGCCCGCGCCGCCCGCCCGGACCCGCACCCGCCAGCACCCGACCGTGGCCGACGTGGTGGCGGCGACCACGTCGGGGCTAATCGGCGGCGGGCAGGCCTCGACCGCCGGCTCCCACCTCCCGGCCCCGTGCCCCGCCTGGCGCCCGCCCGCCAGCGCCGCCCCCAAGAAGAGCCGGTCGAAGGCGGCCTCCCGTGGGCCGCGAGGGGCTTCCTCCAAGGTCGCCGGCTCGTCCCCGGCCATGAAGAAGCCGCGGAAGAAGCCCGCGGCCCCGCCCGCCATCGCTGCCGAACCTCCTCCCGCCGCGCACGAGGTGTTCGAGGAAATGGCAACCCCATCCTCGTTCATGGACCTCCTCCAAGACGCGGAGGTGGACCTCGGGGATCCGCCTCTAGAACCCTTTAGGGTTGGTGACGACTTGGAGGAAGATGAGGAGGACGAAGGGGATGACGAGGAGGAGGTGGCCGAGATAGGGGAGGAGGCATTCACCGCCGCTTCCCGCCCACACGCGCGGTCGAAAAACTACACCGAGGCGAAAGATATCCTCTTGGTTCGTGCTTGGGCAGCTGTGGGGATGGATGCAAGCACCGGCACCGATCAAACCGGTAAACAGTATTGGCAAAGGATCGAGGACAACTATTGTAGGATCAAGCCGAAGAATAGTGGGTTCATCTCTCGCACTTACCGGTCGCTTCAAGGCCGGTGGGAGTTGATGAAGCCCGCTTGTGCTCGTTGGAGTGTGGCCATGGACCAAGTGAGGGATGCACCGCCTAGTGAAACCGTGGAGAGTGACTATGTGTGTACATATCTCTTCACTATTTTGATTATGTATGTGTACTATGCTATTGGTGGGTTCTTATGTGATTATGTGTAGTTGATAGGAGACAATTGCCGGCATGAGGTACAAGGAGATGGCCGCTTCCAAGGGCAAGCCATTCCCATTTAAGCATGCTTGGGCAATTCTTCAAACCTTTGACAAGTGGAAGTTGAGGGATCAAGAGACCGCACCCAAGAAGTCGCCAATGCTTAGGATGGATGATAGTGAGGATGAGGAGGAGAGGAACTTGGGCAAGCCCGAGGGAACCAAGAAGGGAAAGCTAAGGGTGAAGATGGAAGGAGAGGCGTCAAGCCTAAGGGAGAAGATGGAGCACATGATGAAGGCAAGAGAGGAATTGACAACGAAGACATTGGAGATGAAGCTTCTTATCACCGAGAAGAAGAAAGAGGTCAAGCTTGCACAAGTTGAAGCAAAGCGTGAAGAAGCAAAGCGCAAGGCCGACTTGGAGGAGAGGATGATCAAGCTCAAAGAGGCAAAGGTATGGAAAGAACTCATGGTGGAAGAGAAGGAGCACATGATGATGTCCAAGAAGGACATGGATCAAGACCAATTGCAATG
Source organism: Aegilops longissima (assembly GCA_021605205.1). NCBI lineage: Eukaryota > Viridiplantae > Streptophyta > Magnoliopsida > Poales > Poaceae > Aegilops > Aegilops longissima. Next base: position 663,795,816 of record CM038676.1, read on the forward strand.
GTGGAAGGACTACAAGGAGTACATCGCAGAGAGGAAGAGGATGTTCCGTGGTGCGTCCTCTACTTTTTGAGGTGACACTCCGATGAGTAGTTGTGGCGATGGCGGTGTGGACGACTCCACCGGCGCCTATGGAGATGCTTGATGGAGCCCGCATGTGGTCTAGGAGATGGCGCCGAGGTGCAACTTTTTGGTGATGGTGCCGATGAGAGTGGGGAGATGATGATTTTGTGATGTAAACTATTAAACCATGCATCAATGATTGTCATTTGGTAGTTTGTTTAGAGGTTGATTGTGTTCTTATAGTCATAAATTGTGAGATGTCAAATGATAGATTTAAAGGTTGGGACTTTTAAGGGTTGGGTTTGAGGGTTCTAGTCTTTGCCCCTGTTTTTCAACCCTTAAAAATGCCATTAAAACTGCTTTAAGGGTTTGAGGGTTTGAGGCTTCTACTAGACATGCTCTTATATTAGACATGCACGTACGCATGGCCGTCATGCACAAGCATTTTTTGTTTGCGTTCCAAATTGAGAGCTTTATTCAACAAAAGAGCTCCTGGGATCATCAGCCAGAAGATTGGTGAGCAGGAAAGAGGGTCTAGAATCAGTCCAACTTTCGGTAACCATCCGTGTGCATGCATGTTTTTGCACAAAGGTGGACCGGTATATTGGCTGATCTGTTTACATGTTGAACATCGAAATCAAAAGAAGCAAAAGAAGAAGCTAGCTCTCCAATTTCTAGAAGTACCGGTGCCACAACATATAGACTATTGTGACAATGTTTCCAGAGATTAACAATCTCCAAACAGTCTGTTTTCATAAACACATGAGAGAAAACGTGCAGATTAGCAAAAATCACCCCATCACGCAGCACCAAAGTCTGCCCAATGAAAGGATTAGTAACCCCAACATGGGGTTTACTCCATGCACCCAACAAGGCCGTGGAGGATCGTGCAACCCCACCCGCGTCCACCTTGTCGGAGTCCATACTCACAGCCACATTAGTATTGATCTTAATCACCCCTAGTTCTGGAGGTATCCATCCATGACCCGGTAGCACCGATGCATGAGAAAGTGGAATATCCAGCACGACTAGGTCCTCCCTGATGCGCTGAACTGACAAAAACGGGTCCAGTTGATCATCATCATGGGCGATTCGATTTCTCGAATGCCATATAGACCACATAACAGAGACCATTTGAGCCAGTTGATCATCATCTTGAATGCCATCGGTATTGATCCAGTTGATCATCATCATGGACTGAAATTATACACTTCCTCCGGTCCATATTAATTGTTGTTGATTTAGTACAAAGTACATAATTTTACTACACTAAATTAGTGATAATTAACATGGATTGGAGGAAGTACTTCAAAAAAACCAGTACTCAAGTAGCTTACATATATCATATACTTTATACTCCAATCATGAATATATTTTTTGTACATATTACCATATTACATCGACATATTACCCGCAAAAAAAGTTTTGCATTGCAGACATCAGTTGACTATGGAGAGAGGGTGGGTACTCCTATAGGACATACTCTATACCCTAGTTAAGGAGGGTGCATACTCCTGTAGTACATACTTCATTATTTTCACACTCTAATTGATTATGGAGTATGTGTTCTACTTTTTAAGAGTATATAATATGTATGGCATCACTGAGAATATACACTTCAAAATTTGAGGTATAGAGTATGCAAATTTGGACTTTTCATGTGGGACGGAGGGGAGCCGGTGGTGTGGCCAACTCAGGTGGCTCTGCGCCGCCCGAGCGCCGAGAGCTCCGAATGGGGCTTGCAGCTCAGTGGTGGTCAAGGTGGCGGGGATTGGAGGTCGTCTAGCTGCTAATCGACCTCGACGACCGATGCTGGTGCGGCGGCGACCATCTCGGGTTGTAGTGGGGACGGCGGAACGACCGGAATCGGCAGCAATGTTTCAAGCTTCCACAGTGATGGTGGGGATCGCATGAGTGGTGACGGCGGCGAGAATCAGATGGAATCGCGCGACGGGAAGGTTTCAACGTGACAGTTGCGTTTTGTTTTTTGGGCAACCGCTATAGTTGATGCAAATACAATGTATATAAATCATATGTTGGAACCGCGTTTTTAGCTCAGAGTTCACTCAACAACTGGTTCAAAAGTTCAATTACAATGTTCTTCATTCCAATTTTACATTCGTTCGTTCATTCATTCATTCATGGCATTGTTGTTGTTGTTGTTGTGTGAGAAAAACAAATAAAAAAACGAAATTGGTTGGGTTTGGTTTGATTTTGGCCAAATTTTGGCAAACGAAAAACGAAATCCCATTGTGTTTTCCTTGTTTCCTTGGCCTCCCGTCCCCTGCGCCCAGGCCAGGCCAGGCTAGGGTTTCTTTCGCGCCAGATCCGCGCCGCCGGCCGTCTCCATCGGGATGGCGGCGGACATGGTCGGCTGCTGCTGCAGCTGCTTCGGCTTCCTCTGGAAGCACCCCCACCGCCCCGCCGCCGGCGACAGCGACGGCGCGCCGTCCAAGGACCTGCTTTTGCCGAGGTCCAGCGACGGCGGCAGCTTCTGCGCCTGGGACGACCCGGACAACAGCAGCAGCTTCCTCGGCGACGACAGCAGGAGCTTCTACGAGAGGGAAGAGGAGGACTACCTCCTCCGCCAGAGCGACGGCGACGGCGACGACGAGCCGCCCCGCAAGCGGTCTGAGGACATCATACTCTCCCGGGCCCGGAACGGCTTCGCCTGCAGGGACAGCCTCGTCAGGGACACCAGGAAGCTCTTCCGCTCAGAGGTACCCCGGCCCCCTCCCTTCAGCTCATTACCACCACCAATTCTGCTTTTTTTACTACAGTACTAAATTCATTTCATTTCTCCAATGGTTTGTCCCTACAAATAAATCCTCCCTTCAGCTCCGTTGGTGAATTTAGCGCGCGCTGAGTCGTTGTGAAACAAGCAAACACGAGCCATGCTCCGCTGAGCATAATTTTAGTACAATGGATTATTTCTAGCCAAGAGTACAATGTGGCCATCAGAATGGTTCATGGCTTGCATGAGAGCATTTTTCTTGTTCTTTCTACCCTTTGAATCGAGCGGCATAATCACTTTGTTCTCTCCTCCTTTTGGCATTGTCTTAGGACGAAACAACCGGCTGTAAGATGATCAACCAGTATGTTCACCTGGGCAAGATTGGTGCTGGGAGCTACGGCAAAGTGGTAACAAAAACAGCAGACCTCTGCTTTTTATCTAACTGTGCTACCTATTTATCCACTACTACCACTTCCCTCGCTGATTACTTCTCCTTTGATTTCATTCTAATTCTAAACAAACTAGGTTAAATACCAAAACATCAAGGATGGGAGGTTATATGCGATAAAGGTGATTTTATTCGACATTTCTTTCTGCGCTCGCTGCACAGTGCTGTCTATGTTTACTTGACGGAACTCTATCTATTTCAGGTGTTTAGTAAACCCTACATGTTGAAAGTGCGTGTTGTGCGGTCAGAAACGGCCATGACAGATGTTCTTCGGGAAGTGAGTAACTTTGTTAAAGTAGTATTTCCCTCTATAATACCTGTCACTTTGCTGTGTTGTTATGGCGTGTGCAAAGTTCTCTGGGAATGTACTTGTGTGAGCTTTGAAGATATAAATACTGCATGATCTATCTAACATTGGTTAACCAAGTTGATCATACCTTGCAAATCACATTCTGTTAGTACTTTCTCTACGGGCACACGTTATTTACAGCTAACAGAAGAAATCTATTTGGGAGTGTGCACCATTTGGTATGCGTCTTTTTTGTTTATTTCAAGATTACCTGTGACCATTTTTCCTCGCTTCAGTTTCACTGGCTCTGATGTTTGTTATCAAGAAGCTGAATTGTGCTAAATTTGCCTTGGGATGCTCCAAAGGATTTTGCCATCACCACTATATAACTGTACTAAAAAATTCAGTTATTTTTCTGTCAGAAGGCAGAAGCATATCATTAGTAGCATTTGTCGGATGTTGCATATATACAGTGTACCACATCCTGATTTTACTTGAGAATCATCTACCTTATTTGTTTTCCAAGTTCTCTAATTAGCTTCCCTTTTATTGCATCGGATACAGGTATCCCTCATGAAAATGTTGGATCATCCCAATATACTAAATCTCATTGAGGTGATTGACGACCCAAACACAGATAAATTCTACATGGGTATTTATTGATGCTCTCATTGTTTTGCTTTATTATTCTAACATGGCGCTATTCTAGCAGGCTTGTTGTCATCTTTGTCGTTATTTTACACGATTGCAATTTACTCTTTTCCCTTCCCATTGGCAGTTCTTGAGTTTGTTGAGGGGAAAATGGTGTGCAATAACGGTATAGGTTTAGGAGAAGCTACTTCCAGGAAGTACTTGCGGGACATTGTCTCTGGTGTTATGTATCTTCACTCTCATGTAAGATTTTTTTTTTAACTTTTCACCAAGGAATGGTTCATCATGGTTAATTCTGTGCTAATAATATTATAATAGTGTCTGTTTCATTAGCACTTTGATCATGTCAAATAGAAATTTCAACAAAGATATTTGAAGAGCTCTAAGTTTTGTAGACAATGATTATTTGAAGCATCATGTTTTAGCTTTCACATATTTTTTCCCTTCCACTGAACCTAGTTATGTTGGCGTGAAGCTGACCAGCAAGCTCAAATGGTCGGTGTAAATTATCTTAGTAGACAGATTTTCTGTTCATAGTGTTAAACTGTTAGTCCATGTTTGCTTAGCTACTGACATTAGCTTGGGTTTTATAATCAATGCTCACCTCATGCTTTAGGAAGCATCATATGTCAGTCAAATGTACTGACTTGCACATGAATAATATGCTTGCTGCCTTCGTAGGAACGGTTTAGGGTTGAGCTTTCAGCTTCCATATTTCTTAGTACAGTGCTTGGTTGTTGAGTTTCTTGCAGAGCAAACTGGAGCCCTATTTAAAGCCAATGATAGAAAACAGGGGAGATGTGAAACCTGCTTTTTTCTAGAGTATAATGCTTGTGGTCTTGTTTATGGTTTTAAATATACTTTTCTGATTGTATTTACGTATAAATGTGGCATCTAATAAATAGTTAGGGCGGCGATATGCATCAAAGCATGATGTGTCTGTTGACATATGAAGCTCACTTATTCGTAGTTGGCATATTCCACCGTTGAATTCTAATTCAGTATATGTGTTTGTGCACACACTTTGGTACATAATGGATCGTCGGAATAGGTTGCTACCAAAACTTTACATTCCATGTCACAAATTTTTCACTTCTTAAGCAGGTGTTTGTTGATGTTTCATGTTCCCCTATTTTCACACATTTGCACGCTTTCATGGATATATACATGTGGTTCTGGCTGTTCATTTGCGCTATATGTTATGCATTTTGCACTGTGTGCTTGATACAAAACTTAATTTTCTTGTGTTTATATGCAGAACATTATTCATGGTGATATTAAACCGGACAACCTCTTGGTCACAAGTACTGGCAATGTGAAGATAGGGGACTTCAGTGTTAGCCAGATATTTGAGGTCCTTTTTTAATATTGTAGTTGTATTTTTTATTTATTCCAGTAAGTTTATTCTCACTGGCAGGGTATAGTTTTTGAGTCTAGCAAAGTATAATCTTGGGCTTCACAATTTGTTCTTCTATAAAATCTGAGATTGCAAATTCCGTACGCGAACGATATCGTCACTTACTCTGGGAATTTTGAACATTAGTCGAGTAGACAATGTAGTCTGATGATTCAGTGTTGTAAACCATTTTTAGTAGGGTTGTCAAGCCTCCTAGCTTGGTGCTTTACACATTGTGGTACTTGATTATGCTGCAGGATGACGATGATATGCTTTGGAGGTCTCCAGGTACTCCAGTTTTCACTGCACCAGAGTGCTGTCAAGGTACAGTTACATGACTTTGATTTGAGTTATAGAAGGCGGCACGCACATTCAACCAGTTACCAAAGTATCCATCTGAAGTACAACACGAGTGGTTTTTGGACTATTGGTAGCATGGTGCTGTAGGTGTTTCCACAGCTAAATGATTGCACAACTGCAGCAGATTGAGATAAACAAACCCATAGCCCCAAACAACTGTAAGCAACAAAAGGGCTTGGGTTGTGTGTGTGATGCCAATAAATATAAGAAGTTGCTAAAATATTATCTGGCCATGGCATGAGCTTGCTTAATGTGATGAACAATTTTCCGCCTCCCTTGCGCTGCAGGTTCAGCCTACCATGGCAGAACAGCTGATACATGGGCAGTCGGTGTTACCCTGTATTGCATGATCACTGGGAAATATCCATTCCTTGGAGAAACTCTGCAGGAAACTTACGACAAGGTGCGAAATATACGTTACTCCCTTTTCAGTTTACCTACCGCATAGACTCACCAAGGTCGCTCTGCTGCTGTGGGACAGATCGCCAATGATCCGGTGGAAATACCCGGCGACACGAGCCCCCAGCTCGCCGACTTGATGCAGAGGCTGCTCTACAAAGGTGTTCCTTGCTGGGTTTTTTTTTTCGCAATCATCCAATCTGGGTCTTTATGCATCGGAAGGTGTGCTTGCTGTGTTAACAGTGGTGTTGCTTGTGCTTTCCTCGCAGATCCGGGAGATCGTATGACCCTGCAGGCCGCGGCCGCGCATCCCTGGGTCGCCGGGGCCGAGGGCCCGGTCCCGGAGTTTGTGTGTAGGTGCGGTTTCGGTCGCAGGAACAGGAATGATTCGCAGGAGGCGGTGCAATAACAGAGAGCCAGCCTTTTTGGTCATTGCTGTGGTGCTAGCCTAGTAGTGTGTGTGTAGATATAACAGATGAAGTGTGTCGTAGCAAAACAATCTTTGTGTTTTGAGTTTTGGGTACAGAATAGAGCGCCAGTCGGTTTTCCTGTCGATTTTTTTATCGCAAGCTTTACGCACATTGCCTTGTGTTGCGGCGGCGATTGTTTTATTCTTGTTGAATCAATCCAATATAGTGAGAAAGCAGATGCTCCTTTTTTTTCCTTTTTTCTTTTTTTGATGGGAGCAGATCTTCCTTTCTGAGTGTTTTTATTCCATGGGTGAATTTTGAATCTGATGTGTTATAAAATCTATGTTGTTTTTATGGGAAGAAGAATAACTAATGTGTTTTTCAGGTATATAAATGACTTGAGAAGCTACAAACTAGTATTATTATTGTTAGGTTCGAATAAGAATCGCGTTCCCTTTCACTAGAAAATAATAAATGACAGAACAATTCGTTTAGTCTACATCTGACTGACCTGTCATACAAATCAAAATGTGGTAACTGTGTTTGGAAGTTGTAAAAAAACTCTCAAATACAATATGCTACTTTCAGCATTTGCAAATCCAAGTTCAAACACAAATTTAAAACTGTAACAGTAAGGTAGTGGCTCACTTCCTGGGATTGGCAACAATCATCTGGCAGGTTGGCCCAATATATATACAAAAATAAATAATACAGTACACAATGGGCAAAGAAAAAGAAACATACCAAATTTCTTTTATAAGATATCAGCAGGCACTATAGCTGCACATACATAGATAATATAGCAGAGCCATCACTCCCAGGTTTCACTTCTTTTTGCCTGAGACATACATACACCTAACACTAACAGTTACAGTTTTCATTCTGGCATAAATAGATAGATAGATTGATAGATACAAGTCCTGCTTTGCCCAACCAGCACTCATTCTCTTCTGGCAAGTCCTGCTTTGCTTTGCATATTTACAGTCGCCAAAAATTCGCTTTTACCGACACCGAGGGACAAATATATAGGAATGCTATTTGCTTGCTGCCTGCCTGCTCAAAAATAACAACATACTCCCAAGCGCTAATTGGCTAAGCTTTCTTCCTTCCTTTCTTTCTTTGTGCCGGCCAACCACCGCATGCGGTCGCTCGGTCACGGGCCGTTCTGCTGCCTCTCCATCTGGATCGACCGGAAGATGCGCGCCGCCGACTCTGACGCGGTGCGCGCTGTGTGCGGGACCACCCGGATCACACGGGCCGCTGCCGCCACCGGGTTCTCCTGGCTGCCCGAGGAGACCTGGGGCTGCTGGGCCGCGTTCCCGTTCCCGGCCGACGACGTAGGGAGGGGCGCCGCAGGTGCGGCCGCGGCAGGGCCCCTCGCCTCGCCCTGGCCCTGCTGCCTGTCGAAAGGGCTGCTGGCGGCGCTGCTCCCTTGCAGCTCGCTGCCGCGGGACGAGTGGAACCTCCAGACGCCGCCGGCCGACATGGCCTCGTTCCTCATGTTGCACGAGCTCCTCGAGTGGTGCTCGATGTGAGTGTTGGGTCGTGCTGCGGCCACGCGGCTGACCTGCTCCACTGCAGAGGATGAGACCACCGGGTTCATCACTGGCACGCTGAAAGGCGGGAAGTACATCGGAGGCATGGCTGGTGGGCCGCCGACGCCCATGTGCTGCGGCTGGTGAGGCATAGGGATGCCGTATGGAGAATTCATGAATTCCCCAGCTGTAGATGGCAGGCTCAGAGGAGCACAGCTTGCGTAAAACGGGGCCAAGATGCTTCCTGCTGGGGGGCACGGCCCTGTGTACGGTTTGTAGACGAACCCTTCCGACGGAGACATGACGGGAACGAGCCACTGATTCTGAGGCGGAGGAGCACACCAGTTTTTCTGCTTGTTGTCGGGAGGAGCAGGCATAGCAGGAGGGTTACTGCTAACCGCACCGTTTGATGCAGCTTGGTTCTCATGCCGGACCTCGACTACGTCATTGTCTTGAGATGGTGAAGCCTGGTTTCCTTCAGTGTTATCTTTCGAGTACTCCGCCTGCTGCAGGGTAAGCTGTGCATCATCGTCATCTTTGCTTTTAGCTGACAGAAGCTGCTTTTCCACATTGGCTGCAGCCGTCTTCTTCTTGCTTGTCACCAGGGCACTGCCAAGGCACGGATCCCCTTCAATAAGTAGGTGTGGAGATGCTGCAATCAACTTCTGCACCTGCTTGCAAGCCCATACATAACATGGCTATATCAGCATCCCAACACAAAATATATCAATAAGCTAACCACCCGCTTGTGGTTACTATATATTTGGTGGCGCAGACTCACTTTGATCAGTCGATGCAGCTCGAACACTTGGACAGCAAAAACCCGCTGCTGACTGTATAGAGTTCAAAGAAAAGTGATTACTAAACAAGAAAGGAAGTTATAGTGATTAAGAGAGATACTCCCTCCTTCTATGCACATGTTTGACTTTTGAAAAAACTAATACACCTTATATTTTGGAACGGATGGGAGTACTACATTTAAGCATCAGTCTGTCAAAAAGGAAAATAGATGTTCATAAAATGCACATGACAAATGTTCATGTGCGTTTGTGTTTGCACGTGCACAGTAGGGTGATTTGGGATGATAGAGCATGTAGAAATGGGAATATCTAATCCGCCCGACTGCCTGGCTCATTTGCTGGGCACCAAGCTTATGTGCACACAGACCTTTCAAAAACACGAAGACAGAAAGGACAAGACCTAAGTGGTGAATACTTACTTGACGATAGCTCTTCTTGCTTTCCAGAAATGCTTTGGACCAATAGCACCGACGACATCATCTGGAGAGATCTCCAGATCTGGCAGAGATTCCACGGAGGAATCCGAGGAATCATCCCTCTGCACATCGTGATGTCCGGTTGATCTTTTTCTCTTTTCACCAGTCTCTCTTAGGCCTTTCTCCGACAGTTTAGAAGCGCCGTTGCATGCGATGTCAGTAGAGTATGGCCCATTTCCAGCCTTTGGAGCATTCTGAGACTCAGCAGCATTCTCATTCCTTGTTCTAGCCTGATGCCCCTCGTTTCGGGAATGTTGCTTATCAGAAACATTTATACTGCTCGTCTCTTTTACCCTACTATACGAAGAGCCTTTGTCGTCTCTTTTACCCATTGTCTTCTCTGCAGAAAATTGAAATGATGAAGTCCTCTCTTCAGCTTCCAAAAAGTTTGTCGTTGTGTTTGCTGGTGCTTTGTCCCTGATAATACTTGGAGAGTCCATTGATCTCGTGTCCGACGCGTTCCTTCCTTCCAGGTACCTCTTGTCGGTGTTGGGAAATTTTGCAGTTGGTTTGGACAGCGTAGGCCCACTCTTATACGGACTTGTAGCTGGGAAGGGTGTGGAATTCTCTTGGATCCTCACTTCCTCATGGTTGGAGCGAGGGCGCACTCCAGAGCAGAAGACAGAAGGAACCGTAAAATCATCATCGTGAGTCAACTTCTTCCCAGAAGAATTCTTCGTGTTGTTGTTGTTGCTGTTATTGTCTCTACGCTGTGAACTACTACACTCAGCAGTCGATCCTGCAGCATAGGCGTCCTTGCTCTTAAGCAGGGTGGAAAGCCTCCCAGATGTAGCATGGCCATCCCGCCCACTCGAGTTGGTCTTGATGTGTTCGGGCAAACGCACAGGTTCGTTTGAAGGCACACAAAATGATGGAAAGAGAGGTCTGTCGATCCCACCAATCTACAAGAAAAAGGCGCAAGTTAGTAATAAGTAGTAGTTTAAAAGAATGTACTCTAGGATACAATTACAAATGAAGACATTGCCCAGTCGTGTCTCACTGAAAACTCATCATCTTTGTTGTGTGCAAGTGCAAACAGAAGTGACAGACAATCTTCCAATTCCACATCCCTGATGCCTATCGTGGGAATCATCAACCATGTGCCCGGATGCGCCCCATAACCGTCACTGCACTAGCGTTCAGAAAAGAAAACTGCCAAACTCCGGAAAGTGATAATCAACGCAAGGTATCTAACAGATAAAGAATCACTCGTCGAGAGCCAACCATACGTACATCGTAAGCATCTCACGGCACTCGTAATCATACAACCATGCGTGTGTCGCTAAATTCGCATACATACATACATACATACATCAAAAGAGCATCAATAGAGCGAGCGGCAAGGCGAGACGACATGCCGGCCAAGCCAATAGAGGCATCCTAGTCTAACACTGACACTGTGAAGCCCCCACTGCACTGCTGCTGAAGCAACCGCCGGCGGCCATGGCAGGCGGCATCTAGGTTTCAATCCAATCCAATCCAATCCAATCCAATCCAATCCAATCCAATCAGCGGACAGGCTAAAAATATATACGTGCATACATAGAGGCAAAAAAGAAAGAAAAGGAGAAGATGGGTGGGAGGAAGGAAGGAAGGGATACCTGTCCGGCGGAGGCGGAGGAGACGGCGGCGTAGCTGGCGGCGGGGCGGTGGGCGGCGGCTGGGGCGGTGTTGGCGGCGAAGCGCTGGGAGGGGACGCTGAACTGCTCGTAGAGGGCCATCTTGTTGCGGGGCGGCGCGCGCGGGCCGCCGCCCTTGAGCGTGGTGTCGTTGACGTGGAGCCTGGGGAAGAGCGGGCCCATGACCTTGTCCTCCCCGCCGTCCTTGCCGCCGGCCCTCCTCATCGCCGTCAGCCAGCTAGGCGGCCATCATGCGCGCTCGGTCCGTCGGGAGGGAGAGGGGACGGAGAGGAGATCTCCGAATCAAGAAGAAGAAGAAGAAGAAGAGGAGGAGGGGAAAAGGGCGGATTTTTCGGGGTCTCCGGACCGGGCCGCGGAGCACGGGGGCAGCGGGATCGGGCGGCGAGCGGGATTCGGATCCCGATCGGTTGGGGAGAAATATCTGCCGGCCGCGGCCCGGGGACGGAGCAGGAGGAGGGGAAAAGCGGAGGAGGAGGAGGAGGAAGAAAGGGAGAGGTGGTCTCTGCCTCTGCTCCGCTCTGGTGAGGTCCGTCTGGTGGAGGAGACGGCCACGCCCACCACCACCAACAGTGTGTGTGTGTGTGTGTGTGTGTGTGTGTGTGTGCTGGGGCTGGGATGACATGGGATCCTCATCCACACACAACACCACTGCAAATGAAAAACAAAACAAACATACTACTACTCCCACCTAGTACAAATTTCAACTAGAACCCATCATCCAATCCCCAAAACCAAAATGTAACCAACAAAAAACCCTTCTCTCCCCGGCCGGCGTCCACCCTGGCTTGAGCGTTCAGGGCGTCGCCTTTCTTTTCCGTGCTGAAGATTCATTCATCATGTGTCCATGTTCTTTTCCCTGCATGCATCTGTGTCGCCATACATGTCTAGACATGCTTCATATCTCAACAAACAAACAAACAAACAAACAAACAAACGGCGATATCGAAACCTACATCAACACTTGATTTTGGCCGTATCTCCGACGGAGGCAAATGCCAAGCGCGCCACAAAAGTCATCGAATTTGCATCGACATTGTCATCCCATCCAGCTTTATCCAATATGACCCTTTTATATAGGTGAATACGTACATCCATCTTATATGTTGTGTAAAGCTCTTCTAAGAACAAGAAAACGTGTTCAAAAGTTGGTGGGTGCAGCTAGGCTCCTGCAAAATTTCACCAATGAGGAAGGGGTATAGTTGAGGGAACAGTTTCATGTACTATTCACTTGCTCTCTGTGTGTGTCTGTGTGTTTTGCTAGGCACTTGTAGTTAGCATATCCTTTTTATGCATGTGAACCCATGCCTATATTTTCCTTTTTAATTTTTTCATGAATTTAAAAATCCGTATGCAATGAAAAAGAGTCGGGGTTGTCTTTTGACACCGATGCGGGGTAGGCATTCCCATGTCCGCGGAGCTCGTCTTGCCTAGTGCTTCTCTCCCGGTCTCTCCATAATCATTCGACATTGCTAGGTCGCTTTGACGGCGCTTTAGACTTCGTATATATTTTTTTAACATGGGGAGTGCTCCCAAGAACACAAATGCCTCATTTATTATCAAGCAGTGGTACATAGCATCAAACCACACGACTCAAACTAAAAAAAACAAATTGCCCCTAATTTATGCTAAGAGGCTACCAATTGGGAAAGAAATTGCAACTGTGTCTGAAACAACAACCGTACAGAACGAAGCAAGCCAACGTCGGGGATGAATAATTTGTCCAACGAGCACTCCACAACTACAAGCCATGGACTTCGCACTAAAGTTGCACTGCCTCCCATGTAGCATCGTGGTCGGGGGGATAAGAAAAGGGCATCTTTCAACCATAGGATTCGACGGATCGCCGGAGAGAGTCGGGTTTCGACCACCACATGATACGTCTCCAACGTATCTATAATTTTTTTATTGCTCCATGCTATATTATCTACTGTTTTGGATGTTTATGGGCTTTATTATACACTTTTACATCATTTTTGGGACTAACCTATTAACCCAGAGCCCAGTGCCAGTTTTTGTTTTTTTGCCTATTTTAGGGTTTCGAAGAAAAGGAAAATCAAACGGAGTCCAATTGACCTGAAACTTCACGGAACTTATTTTTGGAAGAAAAGCAACCTGATGGACTTGGAGTGCACATTAGGAAAGAAACGAGGGAGCTACGAGGTAGGGGGGCGCGCCCACCCCCCTAGGGCGCGCCCTCCACCCTCGTGGGCCCCTCGTGGCCCCCCTGACGTACTTCTTCCGCCTATATATCTCCATATACCCTAAAACATCCGAGAGCACAATAGATCGGGAGTTCCGCCGCTAGAAGCCTCCGTAGCCACCGAAAGCCAATCTAGACCCGTTTCGGCACCCTGCCGGAGGGGGAACTCCTCTCCGGTGGCCATCTTCATCATCCCGGTGCTCTCCATGACGAGGAGGGAGTAGTTCTCCCTCGGGGCTGAGGGTATGTACCAGTAGCTATGTGTTTGATCTCTCTCTCTCTCTCTCTCTCTCTCTCTCTCTCTCTCTCTCTCTCGTGTTCTTGATTTGACACGATCTTGATGTATCATGAGCTTTGCGATTATAGTTGGATCTTATGTTTCTCCTCCCCCTCTACTCTCTTGTAATGGATTGAGTTTCCCCTTTGAAGTTACCTTATCGGATTGAGTCTTTAAAGATTTGAGAACACTTGATGTATGTCTTGCCGTGCATATCTGTGGTGACAATGGGATATCACGTGATTCACTTGATGTATGTTTTGGTGACCAACTTGCGGGTTCCACCCATGAACCTATGCATAGGGGTTGGCACACGTTTTCATCGTGATTCTCCGGTAGAACTTTGGGGCACTCTTTGAGGTCCTTTGTGTTGGTTGAATAGATGAATCTGAGATTGTGTGATGCATATCGTATAATCATACCCACGGATACTTGAGGTGACATTGGAGTATCTAGGTGACATTAGGGTTTTGGTTGATTTGTGTCTTAAGGTGTTATTCTAGTACGAACTCTAGGGCTGTTTGTGACACTTATAGGAATAGCCCAACGGATTGATTGGAAAGAATAACTTTGAGGTGGTTTCGTACCCTACCATAATCTCTTCGTTTTTTCTCCGCTATTAGTGACTTTGGAGTGACTCTTTGTTGCATGTTGAGGGATAGTTATGTTATCCAATTATGTTAGTATTGTTGAGGGAACTTGCACTAGCGAAAGTATGAACCCTAGGCCTTGTTTCAACGCATTGCAATACCATTTGTGCTCACTTTTATCATTAGTTACCTTGCTGTTTTTATAATTTCAGATTACAAATACCTTTATCTACCATCCATATACCACTTGTATCACCATCTCTTCGCCGAACTAGTGCACCTATACAATTTACCATTGTATTGGGTGTGTTGGGGACACAAGAGACTCTTTGTTATTTGGTTACAGAGTTGCTTGAGAGAGACCATCTTCATCCTACGCCTCCTACGGATTGATAAACCTTAGGTCATCCACTTGAGGGAAATTTGCTACTGTCCTACAAACCTCTGCACTTGGAGGCCCAACAACGTCTATAAGAAGAAGGTTGTGTAGTAGACATCAAGCTCTTTTCTGGTGCCGTTGCCGGGGAGGTTAGCGCTTGAAGGTATATCTTTAGATCTTGTAATCGAGTCTTTTAGTTTCTTATTTTATCACTAGTTTAGTTTATAAAAGAAACTATAAAAAAATGGAATTGAGTTTGTCTCATACGCTTCACCTTTTTAATATCTTTCGTGAGTATGATGGAAAGGATAATTGTGCTCAAGTGCTAGAAGAAGAAATCTATAAAATGTTTGGCACTAAATATTTGAATGATGAGAATGATTGCAATGTTGTTAGTATGAATTCCTTGAATATCCATGATGCTAATGATATGCAAAGCCACAAGCTTGGGGAAGCTTTGATGAGCAAATTTATTATGATGAGAACAAAGTTGCTACTTATGATGATTATTGTGATGAAACATATGCTATAAAAAGTAGTGTTGATTATATTTATAAAGCTTGTCATGATTATGATTACCCCTTCTCTGAACATTACTCTTTTAATGTGGAAACAATTTATAGTATTCGAGTCTCTTATGATGCTCCCACTATTCTGAATGAGAAGAATTTTGCTTATGTGGAGAGTAATAAAATTCTATGCTTGTAGATCATGAAAAGAATTCTTTAGGTGCTGGTTATATTGTTGAATTCATTCATGATTCTACTAAAAATTATTATGAGTGAGGAATATATGCTTGTAGGAATTGCAATAATATCAAGTTTCCCCTCTATATGCTTAAAATCTTGAAGTTATGCTTGTTTTACCTTCCTATGCAAGTTGATTCTTGTTCCCCCAAGTTGTTTGCTCACAAAATCCCTATGCATAGGAAGTGGGTTATACTTAAATGTGCTAGTCATATTATTCATTATGCTCTCTTTATGTTTCAATTCTTATCCTTTATGTGAGCATCATTGAATTCACCATGCCTAGCTAGGGGCATTAAACGGTAGCGCTTGTTGGGAGGCAATCCAATTTTATTTTTGTTCCTTGCTTTTTGTTCATGTTTAGTAATAAATAATTCATCTAGCCTCTGTTTAGATATGGTTTTATGCTTTTAATTAGTGTTTGTGCCAAGTAGAACAGTTGGGAAGACTTTGGGAAAGTCTTTGCGATCATGCTGTAAAAAACAGAAACTTTAGCGCTCACGAGATTTGCTTCCATTTTTTATTGGACAGTGCTATTGAGTTAATTATTTTTGAAGATGATTAATAGAAAAATTACTCAGGTCCACCAATTTATTTGAGAATTTTATGAGTTCCATAAGTATATGTTTGATCCAAATTACTACAGACTGTTCTGTTTTTGACAGATTCTGTTTTCGATGTGTTGTTTGCTTATTTTGATGAATCTATGAGTAGTATCGGAGGGTATGAACCATAGATAAGTTGGAATACAGTAGATATTACACCAATATGAATTTATAATGAGTTCACAACAGTACCTAAGTTGTGATTTATTTTCTTATATTAACGGAGCTTATGAGTTTTCTGTTAAGTTTTGTGTTGTGAAGTTTTCAAGTTTTGGGTAAAGATTCGATGGACTATGGAATAAGGAGTGGCAAGAGCCTAAGCTTGGGGATGCCCAAGGCACCCCAAGGTAATATTCAAGGACAACCAAGAGCCTAAGCTTGGGGATGCCCCGGAAGGCATCCCCTCTTTCGTCTTCGTTCATCGGTAACTTTACTTGGAGCTATATTTTTATTCGCCACATGATATGTGTTTTGCTTGGAGCGTCATTTCATTTTATTTAGTTTTGATTGCTATTTGAATAAAATACCAAGATCTGAAATCCTTAAATGTTAGAGAGTCTTCACATAGTTGCATACTTATTCGACTACTCATTGATCTTCACTTATATCTTTCGGAGTAGTTTGTTGTTGCTCTAGTGCTTCACTTATATCTTTTTAGAGCACGATGGTGGTTTTATTTTATAGAAATAGATGAACTCTCATGCTTCACTTATATTATTTTGAGAGTCCTAAACAGCATGGTAATTTTCTTTGGTTATGAATTTAGTCCTAATATGATGGGCATCCAAGAGGGATATAATAAAAACTTTCATATAAAGTGCATTGAATACTATGAGAAGTTTGATACTTGATGATTGTTTTGAGATATGAGGATGGTAATATTAGAGTCATGCTAGTTGAGTAGTTGTGAATTTGAGAGATACTTGTGTTAAAGTGTGTGATTCCCATAGCATGCACGTATGGTAAACCGTTATGTGATAAAGTCGGAGCATGATTTATTTATCGATTGTCTTCCTTATGAGTGGCAGTCGGGGACGAGCGATGGTATTTTCCTACCAATCTATCCCCCTAGGAGCATGCGCGTAGTACTTTGTTTCTATAACTAATAGATTTTTTCAATAAGTATGTGAGTTCTTTATGACTAATGTTGAGTCCATGGATTATACGCATGTTGGGGAACGTAGCAGAAATTCAAAATTTTCTACGCATCACCAAGATCAATCTATGGAGTAATCTAGCAACGAGGGGAAGGAGAGTGCATCTACATACCCTTGTAGATCGCTAAGCGGAAGCATTCAAGTGAACGGGGTTGATGGAGTCGTACTCGTCGTGATCCAAATCACCGATGATCCTAGTGCCGAACGGACGGCACCTCCGTGTTCAACACACGTACAACCCGGTGACGTCTCCTACGCCTTGATCCAGCACGGGGAGAAGGAGAGGTTGGGGAAGACTCCATCCAGCAGCAGCACGACGGCGTGGTGGTGGTGGAGGAGCGCGGGACTCCAGCAGGGCTTCGCCAAGCACTACGAGAGACAAGGAGGGAGATGGGTAGGGCTGCGCCAACAGGGAGAGCAAATCACATGTGTTGGGCAGCCCCAAACCTCAAGTATATATAGGGGGAGGGCTGCGCCCCCACCTAGGGTTCCCTCCCTAGGGGTGGCGGCAGCCCCCAGATCCCATCTGGGTGGCGGCCACAAGGGGGAGAGGGGGAGGCGAACCTGGGGTGGGCCTTAGGGCCCATCTGCCCTAGGGTTTGCCCTCTTCCCCTCTTGGAGGCGCCTTGGGCCTTAGTGGGAGGCGCCCTAGCCCACCTAGGGGCTGGTCCCTTCCCACTATCGGCCCATGTAGGCCTCCGGGGCTGGTGGCCCCACCTGGTGGACCCCCGGACCCCTCCGGTGGTCCCGGTACACTACCGGTGATGCCCGGAACACTTCCGGTGGCCAAAACCATACTTCCTATATATCAATCTTTACCTCCGGACCATTCTGGAACTCCTCATGACATCCGGGATCTCATCCGGGACTCCGAACAACATTCGGTAACCGTGTACATACTTTCCCTATAACCCTAGCGTCATCGAACCTTAAGTGTGTAGACCCTACGGGTTCGGAAGTCATGCATACATGGCCGAGACAACTCTCCGGTCAATAACCAACAGCGGGATCTGAATACCCATGTTGGCTCCCACATGCTCCACGATGATCTCATCGGATGAACCACGATGTCAAGGACTTAATCAATCCCGTATACAATTCCCTTTGTCTAGCGGTACGATACTTGCCCGAGATTCGATCGTCGGTATCCCGATACCTTGTTCAATCTCGTTACCGGCAAGTCTCTTTACTCGTTCCGTAACACATCATCCCGTGATCAACTCCTTGACACTGGTAGGAAAAGGGCCTATAGTCCCGGTTCGTAAGGGCCTTTAGTCCCGGTTCCGGAACCGGGACTAAAGTGTCGGTACTAATACCTCCCCCCTTTAGTCCCGATTCAATCCAGAACCGGGACTAAAGGCCCTCCACGTGGGCAGTGCGCAGAGCCCAGTCAGGAGACCCTTTGGTCCCGGTTGGTGGCACCAACCGAGACCAATAGGCATCCACGCGTCAGCATTTCTGTGGCTGGGGTTTTTGTTTTTTTGGAGGGGGGTTGGGGTTTTGGGGGTTAATTTAGGTGTTTCATATATTGTGTTAGCTAGCTATAATTAATAGAGAGAAGTGTCCTCTCTTATGTCCGTGCTTGGTCGACGCTTCGTACTATACATACATTATAGAGAGGACTAGACACGCTGGCTAGCTAGTAAGCAAGCGAAGGAAATGAAGATCGTCATGAACATATATGCATACAGAGAGAAGTGATATCGACCACCTCTCCTTCTCCGAGAGATTGGTCGAACAACAAGTTCTCGTATATCTATCTGACACTACCGGCTACATATATACAATAATTATCTCTTACAAATATAATCTCCTACATTATGGACGCATGGTCCACATAGAATTCTCCGTCTTCAGGGATCACGTGGTCAAGAAAGAATGCCGCCAATTCCTCTTGAATTGCTCGCATGCGAGCTGGTGCTAGGAGTTCATCCCGCTTTCGAAACATCTAATTTGAAGAAGGGGGTCAATACATATATATATGAATGAATGAAACTCAACACAAATGATGGTAATAAAATAAAATTGTGAATGTTGTTATTTACGTACTTCATATTGTTCGTTAGAGTACCCGCCCCGCTCACAGGTCGTGTGGCGGATGGACTCGCAGACGTAGTATCCACATAAATCATTCCTTGTTCCTGCCACAACCACTTTACAAGAAATAGAGGTCAATCAAATTGATAAGCAAGAATGCTAAATGGTATTGATGAAACTAGCGCTTGAATCACTAGGAGATGCGCGGAACATGCTACTATAGTACTTACTTTCGGGTGTCTAAATTCCAGCTCCTTCGGCAGTCCCGGAACTGTTTTGGTGAATTTTTCTCCAAACCCTGCCGGACAAAGAAAACAATTACTTGATATCAGGAAATGAACAAAGTTGCTGATATGGTGGATAATGATCGATTTAACTTACTTCTGGAGTATTTGAGTCATGTCTGCATATTCCTGGGGATCTTTTCGTTTAGAGTCTAAGACGGTTACTACTCCCTGCTCAAGCTTAATCTCTAGGAGAATATAGTGGAAACTGCACACACATGCATAACTCATCAATTACATTACTATAACCTTGACTAATATATAAGGGAAACCGAATACGCACAAGACAGTAACACTCACCTGAAGTTGTAAGGAAAGAGTATTATATCTTTGTTTTGATTTATTACGAAAGATCGTAGCAAGTTGGCCTCGGTAGATGCGGCATGAAGTTTAACCTCAGTTGCATCTATGAGATATGTGTTAATGAACCCAATATCACTGACTTGTCTTTTCTTCAATTCGGCGATCTTCAATCTGCATAATATAGTGAGGATGATTATAAATACATGCAATGAAAGAGCTAAGCTATATAGAGAAACTTAATGATGAAGTAGTACTACTTACAGACGAGTGAGCGACCGTTGTTTTATCGAGGGCCAATTGATTGAAAAACTGATAGAACTCCTCAAATGGAACAGGCAACAGATCAATTCCAACGAGGTCATGCTCCTTTTTAACTTTCACATACAAAGTACTCCTCCCCCCAGAGTCTCTGCAGATTTTCAAGTACCAATCATGCAATCTTCGCATCATCGTTGATAGAGATCTTTCATCTTTGACGAGAGGCTTCCCGTACTCGTATCTTTGTATCTGCACGTCCATGGGTTCATAATGTACTTCGTCGGGCAGGTAATCTGCAAGATTGCTATAACCGGGCACCATCCTCGGATCATTAGCGACGTTGTGGCTAGGCACCTTGAGCGGGGGGCACGATTGCTTCGCTTGTTCGCCGAGCAGGGCAATTTGTTTCCCAGCTCGTCGTTCTTTCAGCCTTTGATCACTGGCAGTACTTCCCGACCGCTCCGCTTCGGCAAATTCCTTTCCAATAATGCGGTCATAGTTTCCTTTCGGCGGATCAGACTTCGGTGGTTTTGTCAGGGCAGCCAGAGTGCGCTTCACTTTCACCCGATCTACCTTCTCCTTCGGAGGTGGATGCTTCTTTGCTTTCACCCCTTCAAAGAAGCTCCTCACTTCTTCTCGCGCGATCTCGGCGTTCTCCTCCAGGGTCCTCTCATATGGTAACTTCTCTGGAGTCTTCAGAGAAGGAACGAATCTGTATGTCCTCCCGCCTCTGGTTGTACTGCTAGACGCCGACCGACAGACGTAGCGGTTGTCTTCTTTACTTGCTTAAGAGGCGGAGGAGAAGGACTACGACGCGCCGGAGCAGCTGGAGCGGCGGCAGGTCTCTTCCGCCCTTGCTGACGAGGCAGAGAAGGAGGAGGCTGGCTGCTCGGGCGCGTCGGCGCAGGCGGAGAAGGAGGCGGAGTGCCGCCACGCCGGAGAAGGAGCCGGCCGAGGGCCTGATCGTCACTTTCCCGGAGGAGGCGGTGGAGGCGGAGTGCCCTGACTCACGGAGGAGGAGGAGGAGGCGGTGGCGCCCAGTTCGGAAGGTTGATGAGCTCCTTCCGCCATAGGCATGGAGTCTTGAGCGGACCCAGCCGAGTCTCCCATTCACCGGTAGGGTGGTCAAGTGGAGGTCCTCAAATCCTCCGTTATCTCATCCACCATCACCCTAGCATATCCTTACGGAATCGGCCGGCGGTGAAAAGTTGCGCCGGGTTGATGAGGATAAACAGAGCCAACAGCTGCCTTGACCTTCAAATTCATCCATTGCGTCATAAGGTGGCAATTTGAGACTCGTTATAGCATCCACGGATAGCTGGCGGGAGCCGTCAAGGCATGCTCCGCTGAAGCAGCTCGGTGGAAGCCACGCTGCTTCGCTACCGAGATGGCGGGTAACCGGGGAGGCTTGGCGATCGCTTGCTGCGATTTGCTTCTCGTTCCTCTATCGCGTCTACCCTTGCTTGCAGCGCTTTGCATTTGGGTCTGCTGCACTTTTGCCTCCTCTCATGGGATTTGTAACCGCTGCGTCCGAAACCCAACCTTCCATGGAATGGAGCTGGCGTGCCTCGTGTCCGTCGAGGGTGCTCGAGATTCGAGGGCCATTGTGAGCTCGTCGTTCTCTCTGTCTGGAAAAACGTCCCTTCTGCGCTTGCTTCGATATCTTGCTTAAGCTTCTTGACTGGTATGTCCATTTGATCGTTCGTCCAAATGCACTTCCTATTCTGAGGTCGAGGTTCCATAAGCCCGAAGAACCAAGTCCGCAAGCGGTGCGGCGATTAATTGTCTCGGTTCGATCCTTTATGAACCAGATCATTCTCGATCTTGGACCACTTAGGCGGGCTACGAGGTAGCCACGACCCGTCATGATGGTGAAGCTTCTTCTTCGCAGCATTTTGCTTGTTTGTCGCCGACATCTTGACTCTTTTCCGATGTCTTGTGGGCCACAAATGCGGGCGATGATCTCGATCTTCTCATATCGCCCTTGAATTCTGGTGTCTCATTATTTTCGACAAACTTATTCAGCTCTTTCTTCCACCTCCTGAATAGTTCGCCATCCTCTTTAGAGCAAAAGACTTGATTAATTTCTCTTTAACTGGGTTCTCTGGATTATCCTCAGCGGTAGGGTGAAATTTGACTTCAGCTCGATCCGAGATCATTTTTCGCATATCATTGACATAAGAGACCTCGGGGTCTTACATGGCAGCTTAAACCATTCTTTGGATGCTTATCGGGATCTTGTCCCTAACTAGAACCCCGCACTGAGCAACAAATGCGCTCTTTGTCTGGAGGGGTTCAATAGGTTGGCCGTCGGGCGCGATTGCTATGATCTCAAACTTTTCATCCGAGCTCAACTTTTTCTTCGGGCCTCGTCTCTTTACTGAAGTTGTGCTCGATCCGGAGGGCTAGAAAAAAGAACAAAGACTTAATTAATATGTGTACATACCAAAACAACGAATGCATCAATCAGCTAGTCAGCATAGGCTTAACTAATATATATACCTGGCCGGACTCGGTTCGGTCACCGGAGCCGTCATCACGGTCTCCTTCTTGCACCGGCATTGGGTCACCAGAGCCGTCCTCATGTTCTTCTTCTTGCACCGGCATTAGGTCACCGTAGCCAGCTTGTTCACCCTCTCCTTCCAGACCATCGGTTTCGTTGAGAAACAACGAGATGGCATCACTTCCTTCTGCGATTATGTCCCTCAACAACGCTTCTTTTGTTGCTTCGTCTAGGGCGGTGTCCATAGTTTCTACAAATATTTACAACATGGCAATTATTATTCAAACATGACAGATGAATATATTAGTGCCAAACGTAGAACTAGCTACCTAATCATAGTAAGCTTTCGGGAGGGGGTGTATATCGACAACGATGACAATACATCTATGTCCCTCGACGACCCTCATTCCCGATAAAAAAAAGAGGAAGAAGAAGAAAAAAAGAGGAGAAGAAAGAATAGAGGAGAAGAACCCTCGAACCCTCGACCCCTAGACGACCCTCTTCTTCCTCTC
Source organism: Aegilops longissima (assembly GCA_021605205.1). Lineage (NCBI taxonomy): Eukaryota > Viridiplantae > Streptophyta > Magnoliopsida > Poales > Poaceae > Aegilops > Aegilops longissima. The sequence goes on from CM038676.1 coordinate 663,818,865, forward strand.
ATGTTCGAGAGGATCGCCGAGGGGTCGGGAGGTTGCCTAGTGTCAAAGGATTCAACAAAACCATGTCTTCATCATTAGGCGAAAGTAACATGTGCATGATGGTACGGAGCTCTTCAAAGTTGTTCTGGAACGGAGTCCCAGATAGGATAATTCGCTTTTTGGTACAAAGTTCAGCAAGAGCCTTCCGAATATCGCTATTTGGAAGGCCTTTGCTGAATTCGTACCAAAAGGCGGATTATTCTATCCGGGACTCCATTCCAGAACAACTTTGCAGAACTTCGTACCAACATGCCCTGGTTACTTCCGGCTAATGATGAAGGCATGGATTTCTTCAATACTTTGACACTCGGAAACCTCTCTCAACCCCTCGGCGATCCTCGACCCCTCGAACCCTCGACGACCCTGGAACCCTCGACCCCTAGACGACCCTCTTCTTCCTCTCATGTTCGAGAGGATCGCCGAGGGGTCGGGAGGTTGCCTAGTGTCAAAGGATTCAACAAAACCATGTCTTCATCATTAGGCGAAAATAACATGTGCATGATGGTACGAAGCTCTTCAAAGTTGTTCTGGAACGGAGTCCCAGATAGGATAATTCTATTTTTGGTACAAAGTTCAGCAAGAGCCTTCCGAATATCGCTATTTGGAAGGCCTTTGCTGAATTCATACCAAAAGGCGGATTATTCTATCCGGGACTCCATTCCAGAACAACTTTGCAGAACTTCGTACCAACATGCCCTGGTTACTTCCGGCTAATGATGAAGGCATGGATTTCTTCAATACTTTGACACTAGGAAACCTCTCTCGACCCCTCGGCGATCTTCGACCCCTCGAACCCTCGACGACCCTGGAACCCTCGACCCCTAGACGACCCTCTTCTTCCTCTCATGTTTGAGAGGATCGCCGAGGGGTCGGGAGGTTGCCTAGTGTCAAAGGATTCAACAAAACCATGTCTTCATCATTAGGAGAAAATAACATGTGCATGATGGTACGAAGCTCTTCAAAGTTGTTCTGGAACGGAGTCCCAGATAGGATAATTCTCTTTTTGGTACAAAGTTCAGAAAGAGCCTTCCGAATATCGCTATTTGGAAGGCCTTTGCTGAATCGTACCAAAAGTCGGATATTCTATCAGGGACTCCATTCCAGCAACTTCTGTAACTCGCACCAACATGCCCTGGTTACTTCCGGCTAATGATGAAGGCACGGATTTCTTCAATACTTTGACTCTAGGAAACCTCTCTCGACCCTTCGGCGATCCTCGACCCCTCGAACCCTCGACGACCCTGGAACCCTCGACCCCTAGACGACCCTCTTCTTCCTCTCATGTTCGAGAGGATCGCCGAGGGGTCGGGAGGTTGCCTAGTGTCAAAGATTCAACAAAACCATGTCTTCATCATTAGGCGAAAGTAACATGTGCATGATGGTGCGAAGCTCTTCAAAGTTGTTGCAGGCGGAGTCCCGAGATAGGATAATTAAGCTTTTTGGTACAAAGTTCAGCAAGAGCCTTCCGAATATCGCTATTTGGAAGGCCTTTGCTGAATCGTACCAAAAGGCGGATATTCTATCCGGACTCCATTCGTAACAACTTGCGTAACTTCGTACGAACATGCCCTGGTTACTTCCGGCTAATGATGAAGGCATGGATTTGTTCAATACTTTGCCCCTAGGAAACCTCGACCCTTGACCCTGAAACCCTCGACCCTTGACCCCTTAACGACCCTCGACCCTCTACCCTAGTTCCCGACCCTCGACCCCTCGAAGAGGAGAAATAAATAAGAACAAGAAAAAAGAAGAAAAAAAAGAGGAGAAGAAGAAAATAGAATATATTCTATTTTCTCTTCTTCTCCACTATTCCTTTCTTCCTTCTCCTCTTCTTTTTCTTCTTTTTTCTTCTTCTTATTTATTTCTCCTCTTCTTTTCCTCTCCTCTTCTTCTTTCTTTCCTCTTCTTATTTTCTTCTTTCCTATCCTTCTTTTTCTAAAATTGTAATTTTTGCATATATAAAACTTTTCTAAAATTGTAACTTTCTATATAAAACTTTCCTATCGGGAGGGGGAGAAGATCGAAGAAAAAAAAGAAGAAAAAAAAGAGGAGAAGAAGAAAGGAATAGAGGAGAAGAAGAAAAAATAGATTTTTTTTCTATTTTTTCTTCTTCTCCTCTATTCCTTTCTTCTTCTCCTCTTCCTTTTCTTCCTCTCCTCGTCTTCTCCTTCTTCTTCTCCTTCTTTCTCTACTTATTTTCTCCTTATTTTACTTTTTCTTCTCCACTAACATAAAATGCACTAACCTAAAATGCAACAAACATAAAATGCACTAAAGAGGCTCAACTAACCTAAAATCAGTGATAAAATGCACTAACCTAAAATCGATATCTACTAACAACTTAAAAAATTAATACATATATGAAAAAATGCATATTTGAAAAAAAAACATCATCATATCATAAACAGAAAAAAAACATCATCATATCATCAACAGAAAAATAACATCATCATATCATCAACAGAAAAAAAACATCATCATATCATCATATCATCAACATCATCAAGCTAAAGGGCGGGGCATGCAGGGACGATAAATGGGTGGGCGGCGACAGGATCAGGCGGTGACGGGCGGGCGACGGCGGTGGGCTCGAGGGCATGACAGGCGAGGCGGCAATGGCGTGGGCGACGACGGGCTCGGGCGACAGGCGCTGGCGGCGACGTCTGGGCTCGAGGCGGCGGCAGGCGCGGGCGGCGGGCGAGGCGAGGCGGCGGCGGCGGTGAAGGCGACAGCTCTGGGCGACAGCGGGCTCGGGCGGCGGCGACGGCGACGACGGCGGGCTCGGGGCGGCTCGGGGCGAATGGGAGGCGGTTGGCCAAAATTTCACAAGTGTTGGCTTATATAGCCAGAGCAATGGTCCCGGTTCGTGCTACGACCCGGGACTAATGCTCCCTTTAGTCCCGGTTGGTGCGACGAACCGGGACCAAAGGCCAATTTTCAGCAGCCGAAAGGGCGGGAAGCGAAGGCCATTGGTCCCGGTTGGTGGCACCAACCGTGCTCTAGTCGGTTGGTGCCACCAACCGGGACCAATCTCTTTAGTCGGTTGGTGCCACCAACCGGGATCATGGCCTTGTGCTGCCTTGCGCCCAAAAGTTTAGTCCCACATCGCTAGTGAAGGGCGCCGCACTGGTTTATAAGCGCTAGTGTGCCTCCCTTCGAGCTCCTCTCTAATGCAAGGCTTTGGGCCTAAACTTGCTCTTGCTGTGGGCTATTGGGCCTCTGCGAACTGAATCTGGCCCATGTAGGGTTTCTAGTCGTATTCAGGCCGTGGAGGCCCAGTAGGAGGCATTTTTTTTGGTTTTTTCTTTTTTATTTCTACATTTTTTTGGTTTTTTATTTTTTTTATTTCTACTTACAACTAAATACTTACAGTTTTTTAGTGGTTTCTTTTTGCTTTTAGGTCACAAAATTATAAACTTTCTGTTAGTGCCATTAGTTTTAAATTTTGAATAGTTTAAATTTGAATTTTTAAAATTTATGAATAACTTTACTATAAAAATAGAATTTTTTCCATTTATTTTTATTTCTACTTACAACTAAATACTTACAGTTTTTAGTGATTTATTTTTGCTTTTAGGTCACAAAAATTATAAACTTTCATTAGTGCCATTAATTTTAAATTTTGAATAGTTTAAATTTGAATTTTAAAAATTTGTGTGAATCACTAGTTTATGAATAACTTTACTATAAAAATAGAATTTTTTCTATTTATTTTTTATTTATATTTACAACTAAATACTTATAGTTTTTAGTGATTTCTTTTTGATTTTAGGTCACAAAATTATAAACTTTCTCGTTAGTGCCATTAGTTTTAAATTTTGAATAGTTTAAATTTGAATTTTTAAAATTTGTGTGAATCACTAGTTTATGAATAACTTTACTATAGAAATAGATTTTTTTCTTCTTTGCTATTTATTTTTATTTATACTTACAATTAAATACTTATAGTTTGATTTTAGGTCACAAAAATATATTCTTTTTGCTATTGAAGAATATTATAGTTTTATTTTAGTTGATCATAACATAATGTTTTAATTGATTGTTTTTATTTTCATAAAAGTTTTGTAGTTCATTCTGTTTGCTATTAATTCATTCTTTGAGCTAAATGAACTCTGGAAAGGTTGAAAGTTGGCATGGTATCATCATTTCACCTACATAGCATGTTCCAAAAGGTAGAGAGGGTTACGACAAAAACTTGATGCACTTCGTGTACAAATGGACAATCACTTTCGAAGTATCAAAGTTTCGAACCATAAGACATGAAAGCATTTCAAATGAACTCTGAAAAAGTTGAAAGTTGGGATGGTATCATAATTTCACCCACATAGCATGTGCATGTACAAAACGGACAATGGTAGCATGTTCGTCTGTTACAAATTTGGCATGGTATCATCATAATAGTTGCGGGAGAAAGTCTTCACTTTTTCTTCGCTTGTGTCATTTGCTTATTGCACCGTAACCATGGATAATGTTCATTGTTTATCAGGATGCCTGGGTCAGCCTTGACATTGAAGGGAGGAATTTCATGAAACTTTTCATAATCTTCAGACATGTCTATCTTGCCGTCCACTCCCAGGATGTCCCTTTCTCCTGAAAGAACTATGTGGCGCTTTGGCTCATCGTATGATGTATTCGCTTCCTTATCTTTTCTTTTTCTCGGTTTGGTAGACATGTCCTTCACATAGATAACCTGTGCCACATCATTGGCTAGGACGAACGGTTCGTCAGTGTACCCAAGATTTTTCAGATCCGTTGTTGTCATTCCGTACTGTGGGTCTACCTGTACCCCGCCGCCTAACAGATTGACCCATTTGCACTTAAACAAAGGGACCTTAAAATCAGGTCCGTAGTCAAGTTCCCATATGTCCACTATGTAACCATAATATGTGTCATTTCCGCTCTCGGTTGCTGCATCAAAGCGGACACCGCTGTTTTGGTTGGTGCTCTTTTGATCTTGGGCGATCGTGTAAAATGTATTCCCATTTATCTCGTATCCTTTGTAAGTCAATACAGTCAAAGATGGTCCCCTTGACAACAAGTACAACTCATCACAAACAGTGTTGTCACCTCTGAGACGTGTTTCCAACCAACTGCTGAAAGTCCTGATGTGTTCACATGTAATCCGATCGTCACCCGCTCCGGGTGTTTGGGCGCAGATCGTTCTTGTGTTCATCGACATACGGGTCACCAAGGTAGAGTTACGTAGAAGCTGTGTAGTGTGCTTGAGACCAAGAATATCCGTCCTGCATATTATTGAGTCTCTTCCAAGAGTGCCTTTTCCAGTTAGTCTCCCCTCATACTGCAATTTAGGGAGACCTATCTTGTTAAGGCCAGGAATGAAGTCAACACAAAACCCGATAACATCCTCTCGTTTGATGGCCCATGGAGATGCTTCCTTCGGCCTAAGCGATTCTGGACATATTTCTTTAGGACTCCATGAACCTCTCAAAGGGAACATATTGTGTAGAAATACGGGCCCTGTGGATGACAATCTCGTCGACTAGATGAACTAGGGCGTGCGTCATGATATTGAAGAAGGATGGTGGGAACACCAGCTCGGCCCGACAAGACATTGCGCCACATCACTCCTTAGCCTTGGTACGATTTCGGATCGATCACCTTCGAGAAATTGCATTGAGGAATGCACATAGCTTCACAATGGCTAATCGGACGTTTTCGGTAGAAGCCCCTCAATGCAACCGGAAGCGATTGCGTCATAATCACGTGGCGATCATGAGACTTTAGGTTCGAAACTTTTTCTCGGCATATTTATTATTCCTTTATATTCGACGAGAAGCGATCGTGACCTTCATCTTGAGCAGGCATTCAAAGAAGATTTCTTTCTCTTCTTTCGAAGAGCGTGGTGGCGGGACCTTTATCTTCGCTTGAGGCATGCCGTCTTTTTCATGCAAGCGTTGCAGGTCCTCTCGTGCCTCGGTGTATCTTTTGTCTTCCCATACACGCCCAAGAAGCCTAGCAGGTTCACGCAAAGGTTCTTCGTCACGTGCATCACGTCGATTGAGGAGCGGACCTCTAGGTCTTTCCAGTAGGGTAGGTCCCAAAATATATATTTCTTCTTCCACATGGGTGCGTGTCCCTCAGCGTCATTCGGAACAGCTAGTCCACCGGGACCCTTTCCAAATATTACATAGTGTAAATCATTGACCATAGCAAGCACGTGATCACCGGTGCGCATGGCGGGCTTCTTCCGGTGATCTGCCTCGCCTTTGAAATGCTTGCCTTTCTTTCGACATTGATGGTTGGTCGGAAGAAATCGGCGATGGCCTGTGTACACATTCTTCCTGCATTTGTCCGGTATATACTTTCGGTGTCATCTAAGCAGTGCGTGCATGCGTGGTATCCTTTGTTTATGCGTCACGAAGGTTCTTGAGAGCGGGCAATCGTTGATGGTCACGAACAACAACGCCTTAAGGTTAAATTCCTCTGTCTGTGCTCATCCCACGTACATACACCGTTTCCATTCCACAGCTGTAAAGTTCTTCAACTAATGGCCTTAGGTACACATCAATTTCGTTGCGGGTTGCTTAGGGCCTTGGATGAGAACGGCATCATAATGAACTTCCGCTTCATGCACATCCAAGGAGGAAGGTTATACATACATAGAGTCACGGGCAGTCTTGTGATTGCTGCTCTGCTCCCGAAAGGATTAATGCCATCCGCGCTTAAAGCAAACCATACATTCCTTGGGTCCTTTGCAAACTCATCCCAGTACTTCCTCTCGATTTTTCTCCACTGCGACCCGTCAGCGGGTGCTCTCAACTTCCCATCTTTCTTTCGGTTCTCACTTGTGCCATCGCATCAACTTGGCATGCTCTTCGTTTTCGAGCAGACGTTTCAACCGTGGTATTATAGGAGCATACCACATCACCTTCGCAGAACCCTCTTCCGAGGGGCTCGCCGTCAACATCACCAGGCCATCTCGTCGATCTTATATCATAACGCACCGTGATCTAGGGCATGCGTTCAGATCCTTGTATGCACCATGATAGAGGATGCAGATCATTAGGGCATGCATGTATCTTCTCCACCTCCAATCCTAGAGGGCATACGATCTTATTTGTTGCATATGTCTTTGTCGGGCAATTCGTTATCCTTTGGAAGCTTCTTCTTCAATATTTTCAGAGCTTCTCAAATCCTTTGTCACCACAACATTCTCGCCTTCCACTGCAGCAATTCGAAGACGGTACCGAGCTTTGTGTTGCCATCTTCGCAATTGGGGTATAACCCTTTTTTGTGATCCTCTAACATGCGATCGAACTTAAGCTTCTCCTTTTGACTAATGCATTGCGTCCTTGCATCGACAATGACCGGCGGAGATCATCATCATCGGGCACATCGTCTGGTTCCTCTTGATCTTCAGAGCTTCACCGTGGCAGCATCATTGGGCACATCGTCGGTTCCTCTTGATCTTCACCAGCTCCCCGTTGCAGCATCACCGTATTCAGGGGCACATAGTTGTCATCGTACTCTTCTTCTTCGCCGTCTTCCATCATAACCCCTATTTCTCCGTGCCTCGTCCAAACATTATAGTGTGGCATGAAACCCTTGTAAAGCAGGTGGAAGTGAAGGATTTTCCGGTTAGAATAAGACCTCGTATTCCCACATTCAGTGCATGGACAACACATAAAACCATTCGCTTGTTTGCCTCGGCAAGATCGAGAAACTCATGCGCCCTTAATGTACTCATGGTGTGTACATCACCGTACATCCATTGCGGTTCATCTCGTGCATTATATATAATTAAGTGTCCAAATTAATAGAAGTTCATCATCACATTAAAACCAAAGTGAATACATAGTTCTCATCTAACAACATATAGCTCTCGAGAGCATCTAATTAATTAAACCATACATTGAAACTATGTAAAACATTTCAATGCGAAAACAAATGCGATCATAATCGCAACCAAGGTAACAATTGATCCAACGGCATAATGATACCAAGCCTCGGTATGAATGGCATATTTTCTAATCTTTCTAATCTTCAAGCGCATTGCATCCATCTTGATCTTGTGATCATCGACGACATCCGCAACATGCAACTCCAATATCATCTTCTCCTCCTCAATTTTTTTTATTTTTTCCTTCAACAAATTGTTTCTTCTTCAACTAAATTTAACCTCTCGACAATAGGGTCGGTTGGCATTTCCGATTCACATACATCCTAGATAAAATAAAATCTATGTCACGTTGGTCGGCATAATTTTCATAAACAATAAATGAACCAATAGTTATAAAGATAATATACATACCAAATCCGAATCATAGACAGGACGAGGGTCGACGGGGGCGGATACCAAAACCATCGCACTATATAAGATGCAATAATAAATGTAAGAAAATGATACAAGTATCTATCTAAACATACAAGTAAGAATATTTTTCCTTTCAGAAAGAAGATAAGAACAAGAGGCTCACCACGGTGGTGTCGGTGATGAGATCGGCGCGGGTGATCGACGGCGGTGAAGACGGGGACGAGGCGTGACGGACCGCTAAATCTAGACAAATCTCGAGGAAAATGGAGCTTGGAGGTCGAGCTTCGAGAGGAGAAAGCTTAAGTAGTGTGGCTCGGGCATTCCATCGAACACCTCATGTGCATAGGAGGTGAGCTAGAGCACCACAAAGCCCTCTCCCCCTCGGCCGGAAAAAAGAGCACCGTGTGCTCGCTCTTGCTGAGGGGTATATATAGGCACCTCATTGGTCCCGATTGGTGGCTTGAACCGGGACCAAAGGGTCCTGTTCAAGCCACCAATCGGGACCAATGGTGGTGGGGCCAGGAGTGAGGCCCATTGGTCCCGGTTCGTCCCACCAACCGGGACCAAAAGGTCCAGACGAACCGGGACCAATGGCCCACGTGGCCCGGCCGACCCCCTGGGCTCACGAACCGGGACCAATGCCCACAATGGTCCCGGTTCTAGACTGAACCGGGACTAATGGGCTGAGCCGGCCTGGACCATAGCCCTGTTTTCTACTAGTGTGATCACATTGTGCACATTATAATGATGTCCTACCGAGTGGGCCCAGAGATACCTCTCCGTTTACACGGAGTGACAAATCCCAGTCTCGATTCGTGCCAACCCAACAGACACTTTCGGAGATACCTGTAGTGTACCTTTATAGCCACCTAGTTACGTTGTGACGTTTGGCACACCCAAAGCACTCCTACGATATCCGGGAGTTGCACAATCTCATGGTCTAAGGAGATGATACTTGACATTAGAAAAGCTTTAGCATAAGAACTACATGATCTTGTGCTAGGCTTAGGATTGGGTCTTGTCCATCACATCATTCTCCTAATGATGTGATCCCATTATCAACGACATCCAATGTCCATGGTCAGGAAACCGTAACCATCTATTGATCAACGAGCTAGTCAACTAGAGGCTTACTAGGGACATGGTGTTGTCTATGTATCCACACATGTATCTGAGTTTCCTATAAATACAATTCTAGCATGGATAATAAACGATTATCATGAACAAGGAAATATAATAATAACCAATTTATTATTGCCTCTAGGGCATATTTCCAACAATGCACTCTCACCCTTCCACCATTGCTAGCCTCTCTAGTACCGCGCAACTTTCGCCGGTACCATAAACCCACCATATACCTTCCTCAAAACAGCCACCATACCTACCTATTATGGCATTTCCATAGCCATTCCGAAATATATTGCCATGCAACTTTCCACCGTTTCGTTATTATGACACGTTTCATCATTGTCATATTGCTTTGCATGATCATGTAGTTGACATCGTATTTGTGGAAAAGCCACCGTTCATAATTCTTTCATACATGTCACTCATGAGTCATTGCACATCCCGGTACACCATCGGAGGCATTCATATAGAGTCATATTTTGTTCTAAGAATCAAGTTGTAATTCTTGAGTTGTAAGAAAATAAAAGTGTGATGATCATCATTATTAGAGCATTGTCCCAGTGAGGAAAGGATGATGGAGACTATGATTCCCCCACAAGTCGGGATGAGACTCCAGACGAAAATAAATAAATAAAAGAGGCCAAAGAAGCCCAAATAAAAAAAATAGAAAAGAGGCCATAAAAAAAGAGAAGGCCCAAATAAAAAACATAAAAAATAAAAAAAAATGAGAGAAAAAGAGAGAAGGGACAGTGCTACTATCCTTTTGCCACACTTGTGCTTCAAAGTAGCACCATGATCTTCATGATAGAGAGTTTCCTATGTTGTCACTTTCATATACTAGTGGGAATCTTTCATTATAGAACTTGGATTGTATATTCAAATGATGGGCTTCCTCAAAATGCCCTAGGTCTTCGTGAGCAAGCAAGTTGGATGCACACCCACTTAGTTTCTCTTTGAGCTTTCATACACTTATGGCTCTAGTGCATCCGTTGCATGGCTATCCCTACTCACTCACATTGGTATCCATTGATGGGTGTAGCGACCCGACCCAAAATCGGTCAAGTCTCTGTGTAGCTGTACCATCCCAAGATCATGCTGGCACACACAGTACATTGATGAAATAATCAAAGTTCAATCACACCTGAATTTATTACACGATTCTCATATCGAGTCTTTATTACAACAGAATAAATTCGGCCGAAGGCCAACTCATGAGAAATAAACTAAATAAAGCTGTGGAAGCGTAGAAGAATAGCGAGTCCATCCCACTCCATAGGGCAATCGCCAAGCGTGGATCGTAGCCTCACTCCGATCGAATACTCCTCGCAACATAAGGCGTTGCAGCCGTGTAGGTCAGCATTTTGAATATGCCGCAAGTCATGAAGAGAGAATAACAATAAAATTACTAACACTATATGCAATTTGGCTGTGGGGCTCTAAGTTTCATTGTTTTTTGAAAAAGCCAGTTTTCCCTACAACAATGGACTTGTTTGCAAATACTACAAAATGTTGGTAGTTATTGAGATGGTTCCGCCAACCAATGTCTCATTCCCAATTATTAAATAACCCCCTCAATTAAATTATTAATTTTGGTGTTGAGATATCCGAAATACTCCAAGTTCCAGAGGCTCAAATTGTCCGTAATCGGGACACGGCTAACCGATTAGATCTTCACTCTCAGAGGTTTATGACTTTACCCAAGATTCGTTCCTCCTTTAAGTCTTCGCACTTCATGGTGTTTGAAGACGGACGAACGAAACAGGGTCTTCAGAAGAGTTCCTCTAGCCACTGCCGGTACCCATCCAATCCTACCGTTCTTCTACATCTCGTAGCACCGTCCGGCCAGAGTCACACCTAAGGTTGACCAAGCCAGAGCCCATAATGGCTTGTGGCTGCACAGGTAAGCTTCCGGTCAATGGGGTATACATCCGGCTCTTCGTGGCTGGGTGAAGCTTTCCGCAAGATGTCATGGCGCTTCTCCATGCATCCCGGCCAACCGCTGGTTTTCTCCAGGGTGCCCGTCAACCGTCCTCCACCCAGTAGTGAATTTTGAAGTCCTTCTTGAGCTTGAAGTCATGGGGTTGTCATCATCTTGACTCTCACATCTCCCTTATGAATCTCTCAACCAATCCCGTCTACGAGCATAGCAAAATAAACTACTTCATCCCGGGCAATGGTAACAAGGGGAATTGGGTTCATCCTACCTCATGATACTACTCAAGAACATAACTTCAAATTCTCCTACTGCATGCATGGTGGGGAGGTATAATTCTAATGCAATAAAATCATAGGTATAATAAAAGAAAATATGATCAATGACTTGCCTTGCTGACGATCTTCGAAAGCTAGGGACTCGTGGTAGCAAGCTTCGCACTCCGGAAATTCTACCGAGGCAAACAACAATCATAATAAGCATAAGAACATACAATCACTTAACATAACAACATACTAACATAACACATCAAACAATTGAACCAAAACCCAAAGAAAACTCGAAGAAATCCAAATCAATGCTTTTACCACATCAAACAACAACCAAAAAATAGTTTTACACAACCAAATTTTTCTTAACAGAACCTAAGCATGGGTTTTTGCTAACTAACAGAAGAGAAAACATCATGCAACTAGGAGCAAAAAGAATCACATCAAAAGCTATTATAGAACTCCTATTATGCCTAAAACAATCCTAGCAAAAAAAAATAAAATAAAAGTTTTATTTAATGTAAATAAAAGTTCATGTTCTAAAGTTACAGAAACTAACCTAAAATAAACTATCACATAGGAAAAATAAAATTATTTGCTAAATAAAACAATAGGAAAACAGTAGCTAGTTAAATAAATAAGAACCACATGATTTTGATTAAAACTATTTTTTATTAAATATAAAATGCCCAAATAAATTCCTACGGTTAGGCAAGGTCAAAATAAAGTAGTGACAAAAATAATCACTAAAATAAAATAATTCTAACTCACTTTATAGCAGAATTACTAATCTGTCTAAATCTAAAATAAAATAATTTCTAATAATTTTAACATGACTAAACATATTTTCTACAGAAACTACAACAAATTTTCAAACCAACAAAAAAGAATCAATTAAAAATATTAAGTAGATTAAAAGATATGGATTTTACAAAACTGAAACTATTCTGTTAAAAACAGAAACGAAAAAATTAACTAAAAAGAAAAACTGGTGCTAATGGGCCTATCTAACGCTCGGGCGTAATATAGTTAAAACGTGCCGGGGAGATAAACCGAGTCGGGCCGGTCTAAACTAAACCTAAATAAAACCAAATAAACCGAAACTAAAACCGGTCCATTTAAATTAAACCGTACCCCTTCGGGGATCTAATCTAGACCCTACGTTTAGATCGGACGGTGGGGGCATCTCCGGCGACTTACCGCGGAGACGGCGGCTCGGGCGGCGACGGTGCGGTGGCTCCGGTGGTCGGGGACGACGGTGGAGACCTCCGTGGTCTTGGCGGAGCGCGGGGACTCGGGGTGGTGTCGGTGGAGCTCGGGGGTTCGAGGCGGCGGGCGGTGGCAATGGCGTGGCGGGCACTCGGGCTCCATGACGGATTCATGGGCGAGGGAGGGGTCAGGCGGGGAAGTGGGGAAGCGGGTCGAGGGGCGGTATTTATAGGGGGCCTCGACTTGGAGGAGGGGCGGATCGGGAGGCGATCCGGATCCTTCGGGATTCCGTGAGGTGGTGTGTGGGTTGGCTTGGGCGAGGGAAGAAGGCAGGGGTGGGGTCGGGGTGTCGGTGAGAGAGGGGAGAGGGGTGAGCGACGGCTCGGGTCGGCTGGCTCGGGCTGGCTGGGCTGCCTGGTTGGCTCTTGCCTGGCTGCCTTCGGGCTGGTTGGCTTGGCATGGTGGGCCGTCTGGTCTGGCTGGGCGGTTGGCTGGTGGCGCTGGGTCTTCTTTCCCTTTTTTTTGAATTAGTGAGAGATAGAAAATATATTTAAATATATATATTTTATATAGGACATATATATATATCAAAATGATCAGGGGAAAATTCCTATAATTTGAACATTTTTCCAGGGGCAAAACTCAAACTTAAAAAAAAAACATTTTTCTAAAATCCCAAATAAAATCAAAATTTGAATTCAAACTTTTTGGCAATGTTTTTCATCTGACATTTTTGGAGTGTCATGTTTACTCCTCTCATACCTTTTCTCAAGTATTTGTCAGGCATAGTTTTGAAATAATTTTCAACTGCCAATTTGAATTCAAATTCCAACAACTCAAAAACTTCTGAAACTTCAAATGCCACTCAATTTCAAACAATATGCATAGATGCTTAGCTATAATTGTAAAACATTCCAAATGGGAAATTTGGGATGTTACAAACCTACCATTTTAAGATGAATCTAGCCCTCGAGATTCGGGTTGGCTAGCAAATAGGTGCGGGTGGTCTCGGCGGAGGTCTTCTTCTCGCTCTGTGTGGCTTCCTCCTCGGAATGATGACTCCACAAGACCTTGCAAAACTTGATGATCTGCTGCGGGTGACTCTGTTCGCAGTCTCGAGAATTCGTACGGGTTTCTCCTCATAAGTCAGATCACTATCGAGCTGTATGGCCTCTAGGGGCACCGTGTCTCTCAACGGAATATCGGCCATGTCGGCATGGCATTTCTTCAGCTGAGAAACATGGAAGACATTATGAACTCCGGACAATCCTTCCGGCAATTCGAACTTGTAAGCAACTTCTCCACGGCGTTCGAGGATTTTGTAGGGGCCAATGAACCGGGGTGCTAACTTTCCTTTAACACCGAACCTCTTGATTCCACGAAGTGGGGACACACGAAGATATGCCGGTCTCCGCTTCGTAAGTTACTTCCTTGCGTTCTTCGTCGGCATAACTCTTACGCCTCGATCGAGCTACCTTGAGCCTATCTCGAATCAGCTTGACTTTCTCTTCGAATCTCGATAAGATCGGGACCGAAAAGTTTTCGATCTCAACACCATCCCACAACAATGGTGTTCGCACCTCCTTCCGTATAGAGCTTGAAGGGGCCATCTTGATCGGTGCGATAACTGTTATTGTATGAAAACTCCGCGATGGCAAATTATCATCCCAGCTAGACCCATAGTCTAGCGCACAAGCTCTCAACATGTCCTCCGAGGATCTGGTTGACTCTCTCGGTCTGTCCATCTGCTGCGGATGAAAAGCATCTTGAACTCCAGCCTCGCACCCAAAGTTTCGTGCAACTGATTCCAAAACTTTGAGGTAAATTGTGTTCCTCTATCGACACGATACTCCTCGAACTCCATGCGGACATACGATCCTGGTCATGTATATCTTGGCTAACTTAGCACTGGTATAGGTAGTCTTCACGGGATGAAATGAGCTACCTTGGTCAATCGATCAACCACTACCCAGATGGAATCATAACTGAACGGGTCTGGGTAATCTGTGATAAAATCCATTCCAAGTTTTTCCCATTTCCACTCGGGAATCGGCAAAGGTTGAAGTAACCCTGCTGGCTTCGATGTTCGCCTTTACTCGTTGACAAACATCGCATCGCTACGTACTCGGCAATATCCTTCTTCATACCGTCCACCGAAACTTTCTTTCAAATCCAGATACATCTTGGTGTTACCGGGTGAATCGAGTACGGTGAATCATGAGCCTCTGAACAATTAGCTTCACGAGTTCGGGATCATTGGGTACATAAATACGATCCTCGAACCATGTAGCTCTGTATTCATCCTTACGAAACCCTTTACCTTTTCCTTCGTTCATCCTTTTCTTTATCTCCTCAATTTCCTTGTCCGACTTCGGGCTTCACGAATTCTTTCGCCAAAGTGGACTGAACTTCCGAGTTGCAACATATCCTCTGGAACTATCTCCATCGAAGATCTACGAGGTCATCGACTAACTCTGGGTAATCCTCCGCTATAAGAGTATTCACATAACTCTTACGGCTCAAAGCATCTGCTACAACATTAGCCTTTCACGGGTGGTAATGCAATCTCATGTCATAGTCCTTGATTAACTCTAGCCATCTCCTCCGCTCGAGGTTCAACTCTTTTGCGTGAAAATATACTTCAAGCTCTTATGATCGTGTAAACATCACAACGGTTTCCGATAAGAAAATGCCTCCTGTGTCTTGAGTGCATGCACTACTCTGCTAATTCCAAATCATGTGTGGCATAATTCATCTCGTGTGGTCGTAGCTGTGCGGAGGTATAAGCTACAACTTTTCCTTCCTGCATGAGTACTCCTCCGAGTCCCTGACGAGAAGCGTCACAATATACCTGGTAATCCTTGTGTATGTCCGGCAAAATCAGTACTAGGGCTGTAACCAAACGTTTCTTCAATTCCTGAAAACTGGCTTCACAATCCTCGGTCCAAATGTACTTGGCGTCCTTCTTCAATAGCTCAGTCATGGGCTTGGCAATCTTCCAGAAATTCTCAATAAACCTCCGATAATATCCTGCGAGTCCGAGAAAACTGCGGATCTCCTTGACTGAGGTGGGCGACTGCCAATCGGTAACTGATGCAACCTTGGCGGGGTCAACTGCTATTCCTTCTCCTGAAATAACATGTCCGAGGAATCCGACTTCCTTCAGCCAAAATTCACATTTACTGAACTTGGCATACAACTGATGTTCTCGGAGTTTCTCTAGAACTAGACGCAAATGTTCCTTATGCTCTTCCTCGCTCTTGGAGAAAATCAGTATATCATCAATGAACACCACGACAAACTTGTCCAGATATTCCATAAATACCTTGTTCATCAAATTCATGAAGTATGCAGGGCATTAGTCAATCCGAATGACATGACGGTATACTCATATAAACCATACCGTGGTAAATGCTGTTTTGGGTATATCCTTTTCACGGATTTTCAATCGATGATACCACGATCAAGATCGATCTTGGAGAATACCTTGGCTCCAACTAGCTGATCAAACAGGTCATTAATCATCGGCAGAGGGTACTTGTTCTTGATGGTCACGTCGCTCAACGAACGATAATCCACAACCATTCTCGTGGTTCCATCCTTCTTCTCTACCAAAAGAACTGGGGCTCCCCAAGGTGATGAGCTTGGCGAATATATCCCTTCTCCAAGAGTTCATTAATTTGATTCTTGATCTCTTTCAAATCGCTCGAGGGCATCCGATAGGGTCTCTTGGATATTGGGGCTGTGCCGCAATAACTCAATCAGAAATTCAATGTCTCGTCCGGTGGCATTCTGGTAATTCCTCCGAAACACATCGGAAAATCTTGCACCATCGGCACTTCCTCTGAACAACTCCCGTGAGGGAATTCACTGATTCTTCATCGGGATACGTGCGGATACATACTTGATCCTCTTCGCTCCGAGTGGTGAGCGAGAATCGACTTGCGGGCACACATCTATGTTTCCTTCAAACTTCGTCAACCAATCCATGCCTAGGATCACATCCAAGGTCCGGGTTTCCAATACTATGAGGTCTACGGAAATTTATGGTTTCCGATGTTGAGGGTTGCATGACAGCCTAAGCTCGCCATCATTTCTCCTCTGCGAACCGACGTGAAGAGGGCTTCTAAGGGTTCTAGTGGGCAACCCGTACTTTTCCACAACTACCCTTGATATGAATGAATCGTTGCACCGAATCAAAGAGTACCAATCTGGATGTGCATTTAATAAAACTTACCAACCACGATTATTCGGCTGATCATAGACGTCCTCCACGTCAATGTGGTTCATCTGAGCACGAGGAAAAGTGTTGGGTTTCTTTGCTGAGCTTCCATTGCCGTTTCCATTCCTCTGCTTGGCCTCCGGGCGTCGGTGGCATAGTGCCTGTTTTCGGCACTTGAAGCAGTGATGTGACTCAGATCCTTCGAGCCGGGCAGGACGATGCTGGTTGCCATTGCCATTTCCATTGCCGTTTCCATTGCCTGTCTTGTTGTCCTGGTTGCGGTTGTTCCCATTTCCTCCATGGTTATGTCCTCCATGGTTATGATGGGTATGCCCTCCAGTATGGGGCATAACGGGCTTCTGCTGAGCTCTAGTGTTGTACTTCCCTGGCCATACTTCCGCTATGACTATCAATCTGCTGCTGCTTGCCTTCAAGTATGGTGGCCTTGTCTACCAGCTCCGGTAGTTGTTGAAGGTAGCCACCATTAGCTGCATACCCAGCTCGTCATTGAGTCCTCGAGAAACTTTTCCTGCTTTGCGGCATCTGTGGCCACATCATCCGGGGCATAGCGAGCTAACTTGCTGAACTCATCCACGCATCGCCCTACGATGACGGTTCCCTGAGTAAGTTGCGGAACTCACGCTTCTTCGAGACTCATGGCTCCGGCTGAAACATGAGCGGTGCGGAAAGCCTCTGGAACTGATCCCGTGATGGTGGCGATGGGATAAGTGGCGGTGTAGTTCTCCCACCAAGAGGCTGCAGGTCCATCAAGCGATGTGCGGCAAAGCGCACCTTCTCTGCATCTGTGCATCCAGCGGTGGCTAACTCCTTCCGACCTTGCGGAGCCAATCATCAGCCACAATCGGCTCAGTGCTGCTAGAGAACACCGCGGATTCAGCCTTAGGAAGCGAGTCAAGTTGTCAACAGGGGGTGGTGGTGGTGGATTGTTGTTGTTGTTGTTGTTCGGTTCGGATGAGCATCCGCATAAGGGCATTCTCGCTGCTGGATCAGTGGGTGAGCTCCGCGGAAAGTTGAGACCGGGGTCACGTCTCGGAGGCATCTGGTGTTTTGGTGTGGATGAGAAAATTAGAATAGAACAAGGGTCTAATGAGAAAATATCACTACCCATATGAATGCACAATCATAATCACACCAATCATTTATTCAATCCACTCAAACATGGTTCAATCTCGGATTACAAATTCTCACGACTAATCGAAAATAACGGCCTAACTGATCGACGGAAAAATAAAATAACATGGCGGTCGACTAAATGTCTTCATCAATTATCCTTGCGTCCTCAGTGCGGCGTCCTCCGATGTGGCGCCCCTCGATGCGGCGCCTCCTCTTGCGGCTTTCTTCGGTGGAGCTCTCTTCATAATCCTGGTCATTGCTCACGAGGGGTCCGTCATCTCCACTCGGAAAAAGGTCTTCTCCCAAGTCCATCTTCTCTTCTAATGCGGCAACATCCATCTCCAGCTTGTCAACTCTCTCCATGAAATCCTTGATTTCTTCTTCATGATCAAGGAAGTCTGCGTGTACTTTCTCCTCCTGTTCCAGTTCACGGAACAACAGCCTCCTGTGTACCTTCGAGTTACGGCGAGTCTGGATCTCCCGTTTCCTGAGGAGACACTCCAAGTCTTGGACATATGAGAGAATGGAGTCGTCCTCTACGGTACGGATGATATCTCCATTCCTAGCTCTACGAGAAATCATGGCGAGGTCTGATGGGTCGAGCTCGGCCCAGTACTCTTCTCGGAGATGTCCAAGTGCACGATAAATTGCCATGTCCCTTCCGAGGATCCAATTGAAATCGGTAAACTCAAAGTCAATGGGCTCTGAATGTCCTCCGAAGGTCCTCCCTGGAATGTGCACCTCAATCCTATAGCGGGTATCCGTCGGAAGTGCATTGGTAGGCTTCCCGGTGATCGAGGGCAGAGCAATCTTCAGCTTCTTCACGATCTGAACCAGCTTCTTGCCGAGAGGCATCGTCTCATCTGGCTGGCAAAACTCCGGTAGCAGAACTGGGGTGAACTCGGCGGCCATCTAGAATGTTGAAAATCAGAGAGGAGTCAGAAATGAATAGAGGAGAATTATGGAATGATAAGGACATAAAATAAATAGTCTCTTCCTATGGCTTTCCGATCCTAGGGGTTCGCCCTACGGTCGTGTGCTCTGAATACCATCTCTGTAGCGACGACCCAAAATCGGTCAAGTCTCGTGTAGCTGTACCATCCCAAGATCATCTTGCACACACAAGACATTGATGAAATAATCAAAGTTCAATCACACCTGAATTTATTACACGATTCTCATATCGAGTCTTTATTACAACAGAATAAATTGGCCAAGGCCAACTCATGAGAAATAAACTAAATAAAGCTGCGAGAGCGAGAAGAATAGTGAGTCCATCCGACTCCATAGGGCAATCGCCAAGCGTGGATCGTAGCCTCACTCTGATCGAATACTCCTCTCGCAACATAAGACGCTGCAGCCGTGTAGGTCAGCATTTTGAATATGCCGCAAGTCATGAAGAGAGAATAACAATAAAAATTACTAACACTATATGCAATTTGGCTGTGGGGCTCTAAGTTTCATTGTTTTGCGAAAAAGCCAGTTTTTCCCTACAACAATGGACTTGTTTGCAAATACTACAAAATGTTGGTAGTTATTGAGATGGTTCCGCCAACCAATGTCTCATTCCCAATTATTAAATAACCCCCTCAATTAAATTATTAATTTTGGTGTTGAGATATCCGAAATACTCCAAGTTCCAGAGGCTCAAATTGTCCGTAACCGGGGACACGGCTAAACGATTAGATCTTCACTCTGCAGAGGTTTGCGCACTTTACCTACAAGATTCGTTCCCTCCTTTAAGTCTTCGCACTTCATGGTGTTTGAAGACGGACGAACAAACAGGTCTTCCAAGAGTTCCTCCGCCACCGCCGTACCCATCCAATCCTACCGTTCTTCTACATCTCGTAGCACCGTCCGCCGAGTCACACCTAAGGTTGACCAAGCGAGCCCATAATGGCTTGCGGCTGCACATGTAAGCTTCCGGTCAATGGGGTATACATCCATCTCTTCGTGGCTGGGTGAAGCTTTCGCAAGATGTCATGGCGCTTCTCCATGCATCCCGCCAACCGCTGGTTTTCTCCAGGTGCCCTCAACCGTCCTCCACCCAAGAGTGAATTTTGAAGTCCTTCTTGAGCTTGAAGTCATGGGGTTGTCATCATCTTGACTCTCACATCTCCCTTATGAATCACTCAACCAACCCGTCTCACGAGCATAGCAAAATAAACTACTTCGTCCCGGCAATGGTAACAAGGAATTGGGTTCATCCTACCTCATGATACTACTCAAGAACATAACTTCAAATTCTCCTACTGCATGCATGGTGGGGAGGTATAATTCTAATGCAATAAAATCATAGGTATAATAAAAGAAAATATGATCAATGACTTGCCTTGCTGACGATCTTCGAAAGCTAGGGACTCGTGGTAGCAAGCTTCGCACTTCGGAAATTCTACCGAGGCAAACAACAATCATAATAAGCATAAGAACATACAATCACTTAACATAACAACATACTAACATAACACATAAAACAATTGAACCAAAACCCAAAGAAAAACAAATCCAAATCAATGCTTTTACCACATCAAACAACAACCAAGAAATAGTTTTACACAACCAAATTTTTCTTAGCAGAACCTAAGCATGGGTTTTTGCTAACTAACAGAAGAGAAAACATCATGCAACTAGGAGCAAAAAGAATCACATCAAAAGCTATTATAGAACTCCTATTATGCCTAAAACAATCCTAGCAAAAATAAAATAAAATAAAAGTTTTATTTATTGTAAATAAAAGTTCATGTTCTAAAGTTACAGAAACTAACCTAAAATAAACTATCACATAGGAAAAATAAAATTATTTGCTAAATAAAACAATAGGAAAACAGTAGCTAGTTAAATAAATAAGAACCACATGATTTTGATTAAAACTATTTTTTATTAAATATAAAATGCCCAAATAAATTCCTACGGTTAGGCAAGGTCAAAATAAAGTAGTGACAAAATAATCACTAAAATAAAATAATTCTAACTCACTTTATAGCAGAATTACTAATCTGTCTAAATCTAAAATAAAAATAATTTCTAATAATTTTAACATGACTAAACATATTTTCTACAGAAACTACAACAAATTTTCAAACCAACAAAAAAAGAATCAATTAAAAATATTAAGTAGATTAAAAGATATGGATTTTACAAAACTGAAACTATTCTGTTAAAAACAGAAACGAAAAAATTAACTAAAAAGAAAAACTGGTGCTAATGGGCCTATCTAACGCTCGGGCGTAATATAGTTAAAACGTGCCGGGGAGATAAACCGAGTCGGGCCGGTCTAAACTAAACCTAAATAAAACCAAATAAACCGAAACTAAAACCGGTCCATTTAAATTAAACCGTACCCCTTCGGGGATCTAATCTAGACCCTACGTTTAGATCGAACGGTGGGGGCATCTCCGGCGACTTACCGCGGTGGTCGATGGCGACGGCGGCTCGGGCGGCGACGGTGCGGTGGCTCCGGTGGTCGGGGACGACAGTGGAGACCTCCCGTGAGTCTTGGCGGAGCGAGGGGACTCGGGGTGGTGTCGGTGGAGCTCGGGGGTTGAGGAGGCGAGGCGGTGGCAATGGCGCGGGGCACTCGGGCTCGGCGACGGATTGCAGGCGAGGGGAGGGTCAGGCGAGGGGAAGTGGGGAAACGGGTCGAGGGGCGGTATTTATAGGGGGCTCGACTTGGAGGAGGCGGATCGGGAGGCGATCCGGATCCTTCTGGATTCCGCGAGGTGGCAGTGGGTTGGCTTGGGCGAGGGAAGAAGATGGGGTGGGGTCGGGGTGTCGGTGAGAGAGGGAGAGGGGTGAGCGACGGCTCGGGTCGGCTGGCTCGGGCTGGCTGGGCTGCGCCTGGTTGGGCTGCGCCTGGCTGCGTTCGGGCTGGTTGGCTTGGCCCATGGTGGGCCTGGTGCCGGTCTGGTTGGGCAGTTAGCTGGTGGCGCTGGTCTTCTTTTCCTTTTTTTTTGAATTAGTGAGAGATAGAAAATATATTTAAATATATACATATTTTATATAGGACATATATATATCAAAATGATTAGGGGAAAATTCCCTATAATTTGAACATTTTTCCAGGGGCAAAACTCAAACTTAAAAAAAACATTTGTCTAAAATCCCAAATAAAATCAAAATTTGAATTCAAACTTTTTGGCAATGTTTTTCATCTGACATTTTTGGAGTGCCATGTTTACTCCTCTCATACCTTTTCTCAAGTATTTGTCAGGCATAGTTTTGAAATAATTTTCAACTGCCAATTTGAATTCAAATTCAAACAACTCAAAAACTTCTGAAACTTCAAATGCCACTCAATTTCAAACAATATGCATAGATGCTTAGCTATAATTGTAAAACATTCCAAATAGGAAATTTGGGATGTTACAATGGGCATCTCCATAGCCCGTTGATATGCCTAGTTGATGTGAGACTATCTTCTCCTTTTTTGTCTTCTCCACAACCACCATTCTATTCCACCTATAATGCTATATCCATGGCTCACGCTCATATATTGCGTGAAGATTGAAGAAGTTTGAGAACATCAAAAGTATGAAACAATTGCTTGGCTTGTCATCGGGGTTGTGCATGATTTAAATATTTTGTGTGGTGAAGATGGAGCATAGCCAGACTATATGATTTTGTAGGGATAGCTTTCTTTGGCCATGTTATTTTGAGAAGACATGATTGCTTAGTTAGTATGCTTGAAGTATTATTGTTTTTATGTCAATATTAAACTTTTGTCTTGAATCTTATGGATCTGAATATTCATGCCACAATTAAGAAGAATTACACTGAAATTATGCCAAGTAGCACTCCGCATCAAAAATTCTGCTTTTATCATTTACCTACTCGAGGACGAGTAGGAATTAAGCTTGGGGATGCTGATACGTCTCCAACATAGTTGATTGCTCCATGCTATATTATCTACTATTTTTGATGTTTATGGGCTTTATTATACACTTTTACATCATTTTTGGGACTAACCTATTAACCCGGAGCCCAGTGCTAGTTTCTGTTTTTTTGGCCTATTTTAGGGTTTCGAAGAAAAGGAAAATCAAAAGGAGTCCAATTGACCTGAAACTTCACGGAACTTATTTTTGGAAGGAAAGCAACCTGATGGACTTGGAGTGCACGTCAGGAAATAAACTAGGGAGCCAAGAGGTAGGGGGGCGCCCACCCCCCTAGGGCGTGCCCTCCACCCTCGTGGCCCCCTCGTGGCCCCCCTGATGTACTTCTTCCGCCTATATATCTCCATATACCCTAGAAACATCCGAGAGCACAATAGATCAGGAGTTCCGCCGCCAGAAGCCTCCGTAGCCACCGAAAGCCAATCTAGACCTGTTCCGGCACCCTGCCGGAGGGGGAATCCCTCTCCGGTGGCCATCTTCATCATCCCGGTGCTCTCCATGATGAGGAGGGAGTAGTTCTCCCTCGGGGCTGAGGGTATGTACCAGTAGCTATGTGTTTGATCTCTCTCTCTCTCTCTCTCTCTCTCTCTCTCTCGTGTTCTTGATTTGGCACGATCTTGATGTATCGCGAGCTTTGCTATTATAGTTGGATATTATGTTTCTCCTCCCCCTCTACTCTCTTGTAATGGATTGATTTTCCCCTTTGAAGTTACCTTATCGAATTAAGTCTTTAAAGATTTGAGAACACTTGATGTATGTGTTGCTGAGGGAGTCCTGGATTAGGGGTTATCCGGACAGCCGGATTATATCCTTTGGCCGGACTGTTGGACTATGAAGATACAAGATTGAAGACTTCGTCCCGTGTCCGGATGGGACTCTCCTTGGCGTGGAAGGCAAGCTTGGCAATACGAATATGTAGATCTCCTTCCTTGTAACCGACTTTGTGTAACCCTAGCCCCTACGGTGTCTATATAAACCGGAGGGTTTAGTCCGTAGGACCAACAACACACAATCATACCATAGGCTAGCTTCTAGGGTTTAGCCTCTCTGATCTCGTGGTAGATCAACTCTTGCACTACTCATATTATCAAGAGCAATCAAGCAGGACGTAGGGTATTACCTCCATCAAGAGGGCCCGAACCTGGGTAAACATCATGTCCCCTGCCTCCTGTTACCATCCGCCTAGATGCATAGTTCGGGACCCCCTACCCGAGATCCGCCGGTTTTGACTTCGACATTGGTGCTTTCATTGAGAGTTCCTCTGTGTCGTCATCGTTAGGCTGGATGGCCCCTTCAATCATCGATAGCGATGTAGTCCAGGGTGAGACTTTCCTCCCCGGACAGATCTTTGTATTCGGCGGCTCCGCACTGCGGCCCAACTTGCTTGGCCATCTGGAGCAGATCGAGAGTTACGCCCCTGGCCACCAGGTCAGGTTTGGAAGCATAAACCACACAACCGACATCCACGGAGACTTGATCTTCGGCACATTCGAGCCCTTGCCGAGTGTGCCGCACGGTCACGATGAGCATGATTTAGCTCTACCATCGGACAGTGTTCGGGAGATCGCACCGGCAACCGCTCCGATCCTCAATTCGGAGCCAATTGTGCCATCCATGGACGGGTGGATAGACCCCGCCACGGAGGCCGCATTCTCAGCGGCGATCGAGCCGAGTATCGACCTTACCCTTCACGGGAGCCGTGACGCCGAACTACCGGATTCTTCCCCGGCCACGGACTCCGAACCGCATGCGCCCGTGCCTATCGAATCCAACTGGGCGCCGATCATGGAGTTCACCTCCACGGATATCCTTCAGCACTCGCCCTTCGGCGACATACTGAACTCATTAAGGTCTCTCTCCTTGTCAGGAGAGCCCTGGCCGAACTATGTCCAGCAGGATTGCGATGCGGATGACGAAGAAATTCACCGCCCACCCACCACCCACTTAGTAGCCACTGTCGACGATTTGACCGGCATGCTCACCTTCGAATCCGAAGACATCGACGGTATGGACGACGATGCAGGAGACGAACAGGAGCCACTGCCCACAGGGCACTGGACGTCCACTTCATCATATGATGTATACATGGTGGACACACCCAAAGAAAATGACGAAGAGGAACGAAAGGACGCAGCGAAGGATCGATCCCTCGAGAAGCAGTCAAAGCGGCGGAGTAAGCGCCGCTCCAAATCCTGCCTCGGCAGAAATAGCGATCATATAGACCCAGCGATAGAGCAGGGTGAGCCAGCGGACGACGAACACGGCATTGAACCACCGTCCGACCACGGCAACACGGAGAATCAAACCAAACAACATGCCTCTATGTCCTCTCTGCCTTTTTGGCGTCTCGATGCCAAAGGGGGAGAGAATGTAGGACACAACTCGCAAATCCTACATTCTCTCCCCCTTTGGCATCGAGATGCCAAAAAGGCAGAGAGGACACCTACAAAAATAGTGGTGGCTCAAGCTAAGTGGTCACTTGCACGCTCCCCGTCAGACTTGGCAGCTGGGACAGACTCTTCCTCAGACTCAGTCCAGTGATAACCCTGCTTGGCGATCCATTCTGCCTCTGGGGTGACGTCCTCCTCTGACCCGCTGGAGATGTTCTCGCCAAAGGTCCTGAAAATCCGCTTGTCGCGGCGGCGAGTCTCCTTGGAAGCCACATGGGTCTTGTACTGCCCCTTTGCTTGCATACAGAACAACATCTTCATCTTGTTCTTCAGTCGCTTAGCCCAAGATGGCTCAGAAGTGGGAGGGGTGTAACCCTCAGAGTTGTCCTCGTCTGCTGCCTCCTCCTCATGCTCATCTGCACCCACGTCCATGTCAGCCGCGGCATCAGCACGAGAGGTAGTGTTGGCCCACTGAGTCTTGACACGGAGGTTGACGGGCTCATGCCGGATCCAACTAGGGGCATCAAAATCACCCCGAGGGTAGAGCTGCTCCCAAGTTGCTGAGATCAACTGAAACAGATAAGGTCCATAGATGGGGACATTGCGGTTGTAGACCGCAAACCGAAGCTCATTCCACATGATATGTGAGACATCAAGTGGTAGTGTCTGAGAGTTGCGAGCGTCTTCACACAGGAGCATCATATCCACAAGATAGGCATGCACCTTGTAATTGTCCCCAATGCATGGGAAGAGAGTGTTGCGGAAGATCCGGTGCATGATGTCAAGAAAGGAGTTGAGTACCCAAGTTGACTTGCCATTGGAGAGCTTCTTCTCCACATAGAAGGTCAAAAGCCTGTTCTTGTTTGCAGAGTCGGAATTGGCATGAGGGCGAACACCTTGGGGTGTGGCGAGCCCCTCATCCGGAACCCCAAGAAAAGTCATCAATTCCTTCCAAGTAGCAGTCAGCTACCAACCATTGGTCATCCAAGTCATGGTCCTTTCCTCATTGGGATGAAAATGCACCGAGGCAAAGAACTGAGCAATGATCTCAGGATCAAAGTCTTTGTGGAATGAGATGATATGCTCAATGCCAAATTGCTCCATGAGGTCTAAAGCCTCACCAAAGTATTCCCGGTGCTTCTCTTGCTTCATGTGATGCATGTTGATCCACTTCACCTCCACATAGGTGTTTTGCTTGGCTTTGATGACATCCAGATAGATGAGATTCTGCTGCTTGGTCCAAAATAGCTCATTCCCTCAAAAGTTAGCACGAGGGTTTCCATATGGATTGATCTTCCTCCGAGCGATGAACTCAGCAAGCGGTATCTCATTGATGTCTACTACACAACCTTCTTCTTGTAGACGTTGTTGGGCCTCCAAGTGCAGAGGTTTGTAGGACAATAGCAAATTTCCCTCAAGTGGATGACCTAAGGTTTATCAATCCGTGGGAGGCGTAAGATGAAGATGGTCTCTCTCAAACAACCCTGCAGCCAAATAACAGAGAGTCTCTTGTGTACCCAACACACCCAATACAATGGTAAATTGTACAGGTGCGCTAGTTCGACGAAGAGATGGTGATACAAGTGGTATATGGATGGTAGATAAAGGTTTTTGTAATCTGAAAATATAAAATCAGCAAGGTAACTAATGATTAAAGTGAACACAAACGGTATTGCAATGCTAGGAAACAAGGCCTAGGGTTCATACTTTCACTAGTGCAAGTTCTCTCAACAATAATAACATAATTGGATCATATAACTATCCCTCAACATGCAACAAAGAGTCACTCCAAAGTCACTAATAGCGGAGAACAAACGAAGAGATTATGGTAGGGTACGAAACCACCTCAAAGTTATTCTTTCCAATCAATCCGTTGGGCTATTCCTATAAGTGTCACAAACAGCCCTAGAGTTCGTACTAGAATAACACCTTAAGACACAAATCAACGAAAACCCTAATGTCACCTAGATACTCCAATGTCACCTCAAGTATCCGTGGGTATGATTATACGATATGCATCACACAATCTCAGATTCATCTATTCAACCAACACATAGAACCTCAAAGAGTGCCCCAAAGTTTCTACCGGAGAGTCAAGACGAAAACGTGTGCCAACCCCTATGCATACATTCCCAAGTTCACAGAACCCGCAAGTTGATCACCAAAACATACATCAAGTGGATCATAGAATACCCCATTGTCACCACAGGTATCCCACGCAAGACATACATCAAGTGTTCTCAAATCCTTAAAGACTCAATCCGATAAGATAACTTCAAAGGGAAAACTCAATCCATTAAAAGAGAGTAGAAGGGGAGAAACATCATAGGATCCAACTATAATAGCAAAGCTCACGATACATCAAGATCGTACCACCTCAAGAACACGAGAGAGAGAGATCAAACACATAGCTATTGGTACATACCCTCAGCCCCAAGGGAGAACTACTCCCTCCTCGTCATGGAGAGCACCGGGATGATGAAGATATCACTATCTCCATATCTCAAAACAATCATCAAGTATCAAACTTCTCTTAGTATTCAATGCACTTTATATGAAAGTTTTTATTATATCCCTCTTGGATGCCCATCATATTAGGACTAGTTTCATAACCAAAGCAAAATACCATCCTGTTCTAAAGACTCTCAAAATAATATAAGTGAAGCATGAGAGTTCATCTATTTCTTCAAAATAAAACCACCACCATGCTCTAAAAAGATATAAGTGAAGTACTAGAGCAAATGACAAACTACTCCGAAAGATATAAGTGAAGATCAATGAGTAGTCGAATAATTATGCAACCATGTGAAGACTCTCTAACATTTAATAATTTCAGATCTTGGTATTTTATTCAAACAGCAAGCAAAACAAAATAAAATAAAATGACGCTCCAAGGAAAACACATATCATGTGGCGAATAAAAATATAGCTCCAAGTAAAGTTAGCGATGAACGAAGACGAAAGAGGGGATGCCTTCCGGGGCATACCCAAGCTTAGGCTCTTGGTTGTCCTTGAATATTACCTTGGGGTGCCTTGGTCATCCCCAAGCTTAGGCTCTTTCCACTCCTTATTCCATAATCCATCAAGTCTTTACCCAAAACTTGAAAACTTCACAACACAAAACTTAAAGTAGAAAATCTCGTGAGCTCCGTTAGCGAAAGAAAAAAAAACACCACTTCAAGGTACTGTAATGAACTCATTATTTATTTATATTGGTGTTAAAACTACTGTATTCCAACTTCTCTATGGTTTATAAACTATTTTACTAGCCATAGATTCATCAAAATAAGCAAACAACACACGGAAAACAGAATCTGTCAAAAACAGAACAGTCTGTAGTAATCTGGATCAAACATATACTTCTGGAACCCCAAAAATTCTAAAATAAATTGAAGGACGAGAGGAATTTATCTATTAATTATCTGCAAAAAGAATTAACTAAATAGAACTCTCCAATAAAAAATGGCAGCCTTGTGAGCGCTAAAGTTTCTGTTTTTTACAGCAATATCAACAAGACTTTCCCCAAGTCTTCCCAAAGGTTCTACTTGGAACAAACACTAATTAAAAGCATAAAACCACATCTAAATAGAGGCTAGATGAATTATTTATTACTAAACAGAAACAAAAAGCAAGGAATAAAAATAAAGTTGGGTTACCTCGGCTCCCAACAAGCGCTATCGTTAACACCCCTAGCTAGACATGATGATTTCAATGATGCTCACATAAAAGATAAGAATTGTAACATAATGAGAGCATCATGAAGAATATGACTAGAAAATTTAAGTCTAACCCACTTCCTATGCATAGGATTTTGTGAGCAAAAAAATTGTGGGAACAAGAATCAACTTGCATAGGAAGGTAAAACAAGCATAACTTCAAAACTTTAAGCACATAGAGAGGAAACGTGATATTATTGCAATTCCTACAAGCATATGTTCCTCCCTCATAATCATTTTCAGTAGCATCATGAATGAATTCAACAATATAACCAGCACATAAAGCATTCTTTTCATGATCTACAAGCATAGAAAATTTACTACTCTCCACACAAGCAAAATTCTTCTCATGAATAATAGTGGGAGCAAACTCAACAAAATAATTATCATGTGAGGCATAATCCAATTGAAAACTAAAATCATGATGACAAGATTCATGGATATCGTTATTCTTTATAGCATACAAGTCATCACAATAATAATCATAGATAGAAACTTTGTTCTCATAATCAATTGGAACCTCTTCCGAAATAGTGGATTCATCACAAAATAAAGTCATGACCTCTCCAAATCCACTTTCATCAATATAATCATCATAAATAGGAGGCATACTTTCATCATAATAAATTTGCTCATCAAAACTTGGGGGAAAAATATCGTCTTCATCAAA
The DNA here is from genome assembly GCA_021605205.1 of Aegilops longissima. NCBI lineage: Eukaryota > Viridiplantae > Streptophyta > Magnoliopsida > Poales > Poaceae > Aegilops > Aegilops longissima. The sequence goes on from CM038676.1 coordinate 663,848,739, forward strand.
CATAGCTTCCCCAATCTTGTGGCTTTGCATATCATTAGCATCATGGATATTCAAGGAATTCATACTAACAACATTGCAATCATGCTCATCATTCAAATATTTAGTGCCAAACATTTTAATGCATTCTTCTTCTAACACTTTGGCACAATTTTCCTTTCCATCATACTCACGAAAGATATTAAAAAGATGAAGCATATGAGGCAAACTCAATTCCTTATTTTTTTGTAGTTTTCTTTTATATACTAAACTAGTGCAAAAACAAGAAACAAAAAGATTCGATTGCAAGATCTAAAGATATACCTTCAAGCGCTAACCTCCCCCGCAACGGCGCCAGAAAAGAGCTTGATGTCTACTACACAACCTTCTTCTTGTAGACGTTGTTGGGCCTCCAAGTGCAGAGGTTTGTAGGACAGTAGCAAATTTCCCTCAAGTGGATGACCTAAGGTTTATCAATCCGTGGGAGGCGTAGGATGAAGATGGTCTCTCTCAAACAACCCTGCAACCAAATAACAGAGAGTCTCTTGTGTCCCCAACACACCCAATAGAATGGTAAATTGTATAGGTGCACTAGTTCGGCGAAGAGATGGTGATACAAGTGGTATATGGATGGTATATAAAGGTTTTCGTAATTTAAAAATATAAAAACAGCAAGGTAACTAATGATAAAAGTGAACACAAACGGTGTTGCAATGCTAGGAAACAAGGCCTAGGGTTCATACGTTCACTAGTGCAAGTTATCTCATCAACAATAACATAACTGGATCATATAACTATCCCTCAACATGCAACAAAGAGTCACTCCAAAGTCACTAATGGCGGAGAACAAACGAAGAGATTATGGTAGGGTACGAAACCACCTCAAAGTTATTCTTTCCAATCAATCCGTTGGGCTATTCCTATAAGTGCCACAAACAGCCCTAGAGTTCGTACTAGAATAACACCTTAAGACACAAATCAACCAAAACCCTAATGTCACCTAGATACTCCAATGTCACCTCAAGTATCCGTGGGTATGATTATACGATATGCATCACACAATCTCAGATTCATCTATTCAACCAACACATAGAACCTCAAATAGTGCCCCAAAGTTTCTACCAGAGAGTCAAGACGAAAACGTGTGCCAACCCCTATGCATAGATTCCCAAGGTCAAGGAACCCGCAAGTTGATCACCAAAACATACATCAAGTGGATCATAGAATACCCCATTGTCACCACAGGTATCCCACGCAAGACATACATCAAGTGTTCTCAAATCCTTAAAGACTCAATCCGATAAGATAACTTCAAAGGGAAAACTCAATCCATTACAAGAGAGTAGAGGGGGAGAAACATCATAGGATCCAACTATAATAGCAAAGCTTGCGATACATCAAGATCGTACCACCTCAAGAACATGAGAGAGAGAGATCAAACACATAGCTATTGGTACATACCCTCAGCTCCGAGGGAGAACTACTCCCTCCTCGTCATGGAGAGCACCAGGATGATGAAGATAGCCACTGGAGAGGGATTCCCCCTCCGGCGGGGTGCTGGAACGGGTCTAGATTGGCTTTCGGTGGCTACAAAGGCTTCTGGCGGCGGAACTCCCGATCTATTCTTCTCCCCGATCATTTTAGGGTATATGGATATATATAGGCGGAAGAAATACATTAGGGGAGCCACGAGGGGCCCACGAGGGTGGAGGGCGCGCCCAGGGGGTGGGCGCGCCCCTGCCTCGTGGCTTCCTCGTTGATCCCCTGACATGCACGCCAAGTCTCCTGTATTGCTTTCTTTCCAAAAATAAGTTCCGTGAAGTTTCAGGTCAATTGGACTCCATTTGATTTTCCTTTTCTGCGATACTGTAAAACAAGGAAAAAACAGAAACTGGCACTGGGCTCTAGGTTAATAGGTTAGTCCCAAAAATCATATAAAATAGCATATACATGCATATAAAACATCCAAGGTTGATAATATAATAGCATGGAACAATAAAAAATTATAGATACGTTGGAGACATATCACTCATCCATACCCATGGTGGGTTCCTTCTCTTTGGTGGCGGTGGTCTTGGTTCTGTGTTGGGGGGGGGGGGGGCATTGGAGCCCTCTGCTACCTCTGAGTTGCGCATACGCTTGGATCCCGTGTTACTGCTTGGATTGGAGCGGCGAGCCGGAGCACCTGAGCCACCACCTAAAACACACACCACAAATCAACCACGCACGAAACGCGAGAAGGATCAATGCAAAGACCACAACCAAACGAGTGAAACAAGTAGACATAGCAAGTGAGAAGTGCCACAAGAGGGATTTGAGACAACGGTAGTAGCGTGTGTTGCGCCACGTGCGGTAGTACCAGCGACGCGGTAGTACCGCACTAGTAGGGCGGTAGTACCGGACGCGCGGTAGTACCGCACCTGAAGAGCGGTAGTACCGCACGATTGCAGATCCGTAACGGCCACGGAGATCTGAGCATAACCGTGTCAACACGCGGTACTACAGTCGATCAAATCCAGCACGGGACAACTATAGCAAGTACCATCACTACACAAAACCATTCTCCTATATCCTACTCTTGCAAAGATTTGGCCTAAAATCGCACGAACAACTTGCATCTCCCCAAAACCTAAAAACAACAAGACGAACAAGAAAAAGGAAGGGATTGGGGAGAAACCTTGTTCCATGGCAAGAGGGAGTGGTGGGGAACGATCCCACCGGTTAGAATCTGAGGAGAGCGGCCGGAGACGGATATCCGGCGAGGACCTCTACGTCGTTCTTGAGTGAGAGAGAGACGGAGTGGGGAGAGAGACGAATGGGTATGGGGGAGTTAGAACTCCCCCTGCCCGTGTTTAACCCCCCACGCCCCTCGACCGCACAAATGGGTATGGGGGAGAGAGACGAATGGGTACCGCACGTCATCGCGGTAGTACCGCCTCGGGCGGAAGTACCGCGCCGTGGTTTTAGTACCGCTCCCCCAGGCGGCAGAAAAAAATTCTGCCGTGCTGGGTGCGGAAGTACCGTGCACTCCTCACGTGGTAGTACCGCACTTCATTGCGGTAGTACCGCCCGGGCAGAAGTACCGCATCGAGGCCGTAGTACCGCTCCCCCAGGTGGCAGAAAAAAAATTCTGTCGCGCTGGGTGCGGAAGTACCGCGCGCTCCCCTCGCGGTATTACCGTGGCAGGCCGCGGTAGTACCGTGAGCTCAAGAAAGAGCAGTTTCAATCAACCGAGAGAACGAAGCACTGAACCTTCAAGCGAAAGACCACACCAACGAGCTAACCCATAGGACACCACAAGCATAAGCTCGGCACGAAGGAAGAGAAGCAAGAGACAGCACAGACCAAAAACGAGACACAAACTCTCCAAGGAGAGGGCGGTGGCTGGAGCCACCTATGTTTGAGTCAATTGGTATGGCACCGCGAAGAATTATCCTTGGGCCCATGACCAAAACTCGTCTTTGAAGCACAAGTACCATAAAAAATGACTAATGTGAAAGAGTTGATCGCTTTATGCATAATGGGGGAGGGAGAGTTCATTGAGAGAACAACACTCCCCCTATGTCCATGCCTACACCTAGATTAGACAACAAGTTGAGTGAGGTGGGGTGTGCAAGGGTTCAACCAACATTGCTCGAATCAATGATATTTAGCTCATGCCTTAACTCGCGAAATCTTGCTTCATCCAAAGGCTTCGTGAAAAATATCTGCAAGGTTATCATGGGTGTTGATGTAGTTGAGCTCGATCTCCCCTCGCCTAATGTGATCCCGGATGAAGTGATACCGAATCTCAATATGCTTCGTCTTGAAGTGTTGCACCGGGTTGAGGGAAATCTTGATCGCACTTTCATTGTCACACCAAAGAGGCACTTTGTCACAAATGACACCGTAATCCTTTAAAGTTTGCCTCATCCATAAGAGTTATGCACAACAACTACCGGAAGCCACATACTCCGCTTCTGTGGACGAGAGAGATACGCAACTTTGCTTCTTGAAAGACCAACTCACCAAAGAGCAACCAAGAAATTGGCACCCTCCGGAAGTGGACTTCCTATCCACTTTGTCTCCCACCCAATCCGAGTCCGAATAACCTACAAGCTTGAAGTTTGCTCCCCTTGGGTACCATAAGCCAAAGTTTGGGGTATGAGACAAATATCGAAAGATTCGCTTGACCGCCACAAAGTGACTTTCCATAGGTGCGGCTTGAAACCGTGCACAAATTCCCACACTCAACATGATATCCGGTCTAGATGCACAAAGGTAAAGCAAGGAGCCAATCATGGAGCAATATACCTTTTGATCCACTGCTTTACCATTGAGATCAATGTCAAGTTGGCACTTGGTGGGCATGGGAGTGGAAGACGGCTTGACATCACTTAGCTTGAATCTCTTGAGCATGTCTTGAGTGTATTTGGCTTGGTTGATGAAGGTTCCTTCTCTCCTTTGCTTCACTTCAAACCCGAGAAAGAACTTCAACTCTCCCATGAAGACATCTCGAACTTTGAGGTCATGAGAGCGGCAAATTACTCATTGAAAGCTTTGTTAGGGGAACCAAAGATAATATCATCAATATATAATTAGCACACAAACAACTCCCCTTTGACCTTCTTAGTAAAAAGAGTGGGGTCGATTAGCCCAACTTCAAAACCACGGTCTTGTAACAACTCGGTAAGGTGGTCATACCACACACGTGGGGCTTGTTTAAGGCCATAGAGTGCCTTATCGAGTTGATACACATGATCGGGAAAGTAGGGATCCTCGAACCCGGGGGGTTGCTTGACATATACCAATTCATTAATCGGACCATTAAGGAAAGCACTCTTCACATCCATTTGTTGTAACTTAAAGTTATGATGAGAAGCATATGCAATCAACATGCGACTGGATTCAAGACGAGCAACAGGGGCAAATGTTTCACCGTAGTCAATAACCTCGACTTGGGAGTAGCCTTGTGCTACCAAACGAGCCTTGTTGCGAATGATAATCCCATGAGCATCTTGCTTGTTCTTGAATATCCACTTGGTTCCAATGACATTGTGGTTCTCCGTTGGCCTTGGCATCAATCTCCACACTTTGTTGCGCTCGAAGTTGTTGAGTTCTTCATGCATGGCATTGAGCCAATCTGGATCTTCGAGCGCCTCATAGACCTTTTGGGGTTCAACACAAGAGACAAACGCATGATGTTCACAATAGTTTGCTAATTGTCTACGAGTGCTTACCCCCTTTCTTAAGCTTCCAAGCACATTTTTCATGAGATGATCCTTGGTGGAGAGCTTGGAAGCAATCTTAGCGGCACGACGCTCTAATTCCTCCTTGGGGGTGAGACGAGGAGTGGTCACTTGATCATCTTGAGCGCCGTCTTGAGCTTGGTCTTGATCTCGAGGAAGCTCTTGATCTTGAACTTGCTCCGAGGAGAGAACTTGGCCTTGGTCATCACTTGATGTTACAACACCATCTTGAGATTGACCTTGCCCTTGGTCTTGTTCTTGAGGTTGGTGGCCTTCACTTTGTTCTTCGGAAGCGTGTGGGTCTTGGGTTGGTGAAGGTTCCACTTGAGTGGAACATTGTCTTTCTTCTTCGGCCACAAGGGGTTCCTCAATGGGTAGGATATGACCAACACCCATTCTTCTTATGGCTTGGGGAGGAATTTCATCACCTACATCACAAGTACCACTTTGCTCCACTTGGGAGCTGTTATTCTCATCAAACTCTACGTTACATGTTTCCTCAATAAGTCCCGTGGACTTATTGAGAACACGGTAAGCATGAGAGTTTGTAGCATGACCAACAAATATGCCCTCATAAGCTCTAGCCTCAAATTTAGACAAACGGACACCTTTCTTGAGAATGAAACACTTACACCCGAACACCCGGAAGTACTTGAGGTTGGGCTTGTTACCGGTGAGTATCTCATATGGAGTCTTGTTCAAGCCTTTGCGGAGGTAGAGCCGATTATATGCATGACATGCGGTGTTGATGGCTTCGGCCCAAAAGTTGTAGGGGGACTTGAACTCCGCCATCATGGTCCTTGCCGCATCCATCAACATCCGGTTCTTCCTCTCCGCTACACCATTTTGTTGAGGGGTATAAGGTGCGGAATATTGATGCTTGATTCCCTCATCACTCAAAAACTCATCCAAGGTGTAGTTCTTGAACTCGGAGCCGTTGTCACTTCTTATAGTCAAGATCTTTGTATTGTGTTATCGTTGAGCTTCATTTTCAAAGTCGATGACGGTTTGTTGGGTATCGCTCTTCCTCTTGAAGAAATTGATGGGGAACGTTGCAGAAAACAAAAATTTTCCTACGGTTTCACCAAGATCCATCTATGAGTTCATCTAGCAACGAGTGATCGGATTGCATCTACATACCTTTGTAGATCACGCGCGGAAGCGTTCAAAGAACGGGGATGAGGAAGTCGTACTCGACGTGATCCAAATCACCGGAGATCCTAGCGCCGAACGGACGGCACCTCCGCGTTCAACACACGTACGGTCAGCGTGACGTCTCCTCCTTCTTGATCCAGCAAGGGGGAAGGAGAGGTTGATGAAGATCCAGCAGCACGACGGCGTGGTGGTGGATGCAGGAGTCACCGCAGCAGGGCTTCGCCGTTCTACTGCGAGAGGGAGAGGTGTAGCAGGGGAGAGGGAGGCGCCAAGAGTCAAGGGTGCGGCTGCCCCCCCCCCCTTTATATAGGCTCCCCAAGGGGGGGCGCCAGCCCTAGGAGATGGGATCTCCTAGGGGGGGCGGCGGCCAAGGGTGGAGTGGCCCCCAAGGCAAGTGGGCCCCCCCACCCTAGGGTTTCCAACCTAGGCGCAGGGGGTGGGCCAAGGGGGGCGCACCAGCCCACTATGGGCTGGTTCCCCTCCCCACTTCAGCCCATGGGTCCCTCCGGGATGGGTGGTCCCACCCGGTGGACCCCCGGGACCCATCCGGTGGTCCCGGTACAATACCGGTGACCCCCGAAACTCTCCCGATGGCCGAAACTGCACTTCCTATATATAATTCTTCACCTCCGGACCATTTCGGAACTCCTCGTGACGTCCGGGATCTCATCTGGGACTCCGAACAACTTTCGGGTTACTGCATATTCATATCTCTACAACCCTAGCGTCACCAAACCTTAAGTGTGTAGACCCTACGGGTTCGGGAGACATGTAGACATGACCGAGACGGCTCTCCGGTCAATAACCAACAACGGGATCTGGATAACCATGTTGGCTCCCACATGCTCCTCGCTGATCTCATCGGATGAACCACGATGTCGAGGATTCAAGCAACCCCGTATACAATTCCCTTTGTCAATCGGTACGTTACTTGCCCGAGATTTGATCGTCGGTATCCCAATACCTCGTTCAATCTCGTTACTGGCAAGTCACTTTACTCATACCGTAATGCATGATCCCGTGACCAGACACTTGGTCACTTTGAGCTCATTATGATGATGCATTACCGAGTGGGCCCAGAGATACCTCTCCGTCATACGGAGTGACAAATCCCAGTCTTGATCCGTGTCAACCCAACAGACACTTTCGGAGATACCTGTAGTATACCTTTATAGTCACCCGATTCGTGTGGACGTTTGGTACACCCAAAGCATTCCTACGGTATCCGGGAGTTACACGATCTCATGGTCTAAGGAAAAGATACTTGACATTGGAAAAACTCTAGCAAACGAACTATACGATCTTGTGCTATGTTTAGGATTGGGTCTTGTCCATCACATCATTCTCCCAATGATGTGATCTCGTTATCAATGACATCCAATGTCCATAGTCAGGAAACCATGACTATCTGTTGATCAACGAGCTAGTCAACTAGAGGCTTACTAGGGACATGTTGGTGTCTATGTATTCACACATGTATTACGATTTCCGGATAACACAATTATAGCATGAATAAAAGGCAATTATCATGAACAAGGAAATATAATAATAATCCTTTTATTATTGCCTCTAGGGCATATTTCCAACAGTTTCCCACTTACAGTAGAGTCAATAATCTAGTTACATTGTGATGAATCGAATACCCATGGAATTCTGGTGTTGATCATGTTTTGCTCTAGGGAGAGGTTTAGTCAATGGATCTGCTATATTCAGGTCTGTATGTACTTTACAAATATCTATGTCTCCATCTTGAACATTTTCACGAATGGAGTTGAAGCGACGCTTGATGTGCCTGGTCTTCTTGTGAAACCTGGGCTCCTTGGCAAGTGCAATAGCTCCAGTGTTGTCACAGAAGAGTTTGATCGGCCCCGACGCATTGGGTATGACTCCTAGGTCGGTGATGAACTCCTTCACCCAAATTGCTTCATGCTTTGCCTCCGAGGATGCCATGTACTCCGCTTCACATGTAGATCCCGCCACGACGCTCTGCTTGCAACTGCACCAGCTTACCGCCCCACCATTCAAAATATACACGTATCCGGTTTGTGACTTAGAGTCATCCAGATCTGTGTCGAAGCTAGCATCGACGTAACCCTTTACGACGAGCTCTTCGTCACCTCCATAAACGAGAAACATTTCCTTAGTCCTTTTCAGGTACTTCAGGATATTCTTGACCGCTGTCCAGTGTTCCTTGCCGGGATTACTTTGGTACCTACCTACCAAACTTACGGCAAGGTTTACGTCAGGTCTGGTACATAGCATGGCATACATAATAGACCCTATGGTTGAGGCATAGGGGATGACACTCATCTCTTCTATATCTTCTGCCGTGGTCGGACATTGAGCTAAGCTCAATTTCACACCTTGCAACACAGGCAAGAACCCCTTCTTAGACTGATCCATATTGAACTTCTTCAATATCTTATCAAGGTATGTGCTTTGTGAAAGACCTATGAGGCGTCTTGATCTATCTCTATAGATCTTGATGCCTAATATATAAGCAGCTTCTCCAAGGTCCTTCATTGAAAAACTCTTATTCAAGTAGGCCTTAATGCTGTCCAAAAGTTCTATATCATTTCCCATCAAAAGTATGTCATCTATATATAATATGAGAAATGCTACAGAGCTCCCACTCACTTTCTTGTAAACGCAGGCTTCTCCATAAGTCTGCATAAACCCAAATGCTTTCATCATCTCATCAAAGCGAATATTCCTACTCCGAGATGCTTGCACCAGCCCATAAATGGATCGCTGGAGCTTGCATACCTTGTTAGCATTCTTAGGGTCGACAAAACCTTCTGGCTGCATCATATACAATTCTTCCTTAAGGAAACCATTAAGGAATGCCGTTTTGATGTCCATTTGCCATATCTCATAATCATAGTATGCGGCAATTGCTAACATAATTCGGACGGACTTCAGCCGCTCACGGAGAGAAAGTCTCATCGTAGTCAACCCTTGAACTTGCCGATAACCCTTAGCGACAAGTCGAGCTTTATAGATGGTAACATTACCATCCGCGTCCGTCTTCTTCTTAAAGATCCATTTGTTTTCTATCGTCACGATCATCGGCAAGTCTGTCAAAGTCCATACTTTGTTTTCATACATGGATCCTATCTCGGATTGCATGGCTTCAAGCCATTTGTTGGAATCTGGGCCCGCCATCGCTTCTTCATAGTTTGAAGGTTCACCGTTGTCTAACAACATGATTTCCAAGACAGGGTTGCCGTACCACTCTGGTGCGGAATGTGTCCTTGTGGACCTACGAAGTTCAGTAGCAACTTGATCTGAAGTTTCATGATCATCATCATTAACTTCTTCTCTAGTCGGTGCAGGCACCTCAGGAACATTTTCTTGAGTTGCACCACTTTCCAGTTCAAGAGGTAATACTTCATCAAGTTCTACTTTCCTCCCACTTACTTCTTTCGAGAGAAACTCTTTCTCTAGAAAGGATCCATTCTTGGCAACAAAGATCTTGCCTTCGGATCTGAGGTAGAAGGTATATACAATAGTTTCTTTAGGGCATCCTATGAAGACGCATTTTTCTGACTTGGGTTCGAGCTTTTCAGGTAGAAGTTTCTTGACATAAGCATCGCATCCCCAAACTTTTAGAAACGACAGCTTAGGTTTCTTCCCAAACCATAATTCATACGGTGTCGTCTCAACGGATTTCGACGGTGCCCTATTTAAAGTGAATGCGGCAGTCTCTAAAGCATAGCCCCAAAATGATAGCGGTAAATCGGTAAGAGACATCATAGATCGCACCATATCTAATAGAGTGCGATTACGACGTTCGGACACACCATTACGCTGAGGTGTTCCAGGCGGCATTAGTTGTGAAACTATTCCACATTTTCTTAAGTGTGTGCCAAATTCGTGACTCAAGTATTCTCCTCCACGATCTGATCGCAAGAACTTGATTTTCCTATCACGTTGATTCTCAACCTCACTCTGAAATTCCTTGAACTTTTCAAAGGTCTCAGACTTGTGTTTCATTAAATAGACATACCCATATCTACTCAAGTCATCAGTGAGGGTGAGAACATAACGATAGCCATCGCGAGCCTCAACACTCATTGGACCGCACACATCAGTATGTATGATTTCCAATAAGTTGGTTGCTCGCTCCATTGTTCCTGAGAACGGAGTCTTGGTCATTTTACCCATGAGGCATGGTTCACACGTGTCAAATGATTCGTAATCAAGAGACTCTAAAAGTCCATCTGCATGGAGCTTCTTCATGCGTTTGACACCTATGTGACCAAGGCGGTAGTGCCACAAGTATGTGGGACTATCATTATCAACCTTACATCTTTTGGTACTCACACTATGAATATGTGTAGCATTACGCTCGAGATTCATTAAGAATAAACCATTCACCATCGGAGCATGACCATAAAACATATCTCTCATATAAATAGAACAACCATTATTCTCGGATTTAAATGAGTAGCCATCTCGTATTAAACGAGATCCTGATACAATGTTCATGCTCAAACTTGGCACTAAATAACAATTATTGAGGTTCAAAACTAATCCCGTAGGTAAATGTAGAGGTAGCGTGCCGACGGCGATCACATCGACCTTGGAACCATTCCCGACGCGCATCGTCACCTCATCCTTCGCCAGTCTCCGCTTATTCCGCAGCTCCTGTTTTGAGTTACAAATGTGAGCAACTGCACCGGTATCAAATACCCAGGAGCTACTACGAGTACTGGTAAGGTACACATCAATTACATGTATATCACATATACCTTTTGTTTTGCCGGCCTTCTTGTCCGCTAAGTATTTGGGGCAGTTCCGCTTCCAGTGATCACTTTCCTTGCAATAAAAGCACTCAGTCTCGGGCTTGGGTTCATTCTTTGGCTTCTTCCCGGCAGCTTGCTTACCGGGCGCGGCAACTCCCTTGCCGTCCTTCTTGAAGTTCTTCTTACCCTTGCCTTTCTTGAACTTAGTGGTTTTATTCACCATCAACACTTGATGTTCCTTTTTGACTTCTACCTCTGCTGATTTCAGCATTGCAAATACTTCAGGAATGGTCTTTTCCATCCCCTGCATATTAAAGTTCATCACAAAGCTCTTGTAGCTCGGTGGAAGCGACTGAAGGATTCTATCAATGACCGCGTCATCTGGGAGATTAACTCCCAGCTGAGTCAAGCGGTTATGTAACCCAGACATAGTGAGTATGTGCTCACTGACAGAACTGTTTTCTCCATCTTACAGCTGAAGAACTTGTCAGAGACTTCATATCTCTCGACCCAGGCATGAGCTTGAAAAACCATTTTCAGCTCTTCGAACGTCTCATATGCTCCATGTCTCGCAAAACGCTTTTGGAGCCCCGGTTCTAAGCTGTAAAGCATGCCGCATTGAACGAGGGAGTAATCATCGGTACGTGTCTGCCAAGCGTTCATAACGTCTTGTTCTGCAGGGAGACCAGGTGCTTCACCTAGCGGTGCTTGTAGGACATAATCTTTCTTGGCAGCTATGAGGATGATCCTCATGTTCCGGACCCAGTCCATATAATTGCTGCCATCGTCTTTCAGCTTGGTTTTCTCTAGGAACGCGTTGAAGTTGAGGACAACGTTGGCCATTTGATCTACAATACATGTTGTAAAGATTTTAGACTAAGTTCATGATAATTAAGTTCATCTAATCAAATTATTCAATGAACTCCCACTCAGATAGACATCCCTCCAGTCATCTAAGTATAACATGATCCGAGTTAACTAGGTCGTGTCCGATCATCACGTGAGACGGACTAGCCAACATCGGTGAACATCTTCATGTTGATCGTATCTTCTATATGACTCATGCTCGACCTTTCGGTCTTCTGTGTTCCGAGGCCATGTATATACATGCTAGGCTCGTCAAGTCAACCTAAGTGTTTGCATGTGTAAATCTGTCTTACACCCATTGTATGTGAACGTTGGAATCTATCACACCCGATCATCACGTGGTGCTTCGAAACAACGAACTGTCGCAACGGCGCATAGTTAGGGGGAACACTTTCTTGAAATTATTATGAGGGATCATCTTATTTACTACCGTCGTTCTAAGTAAACAAGATGCCAAAACATGATAAACATCACATGCAATCAAATAATAATAGTGACATGATATGGCCAATATCACATAGCTCCTTTGATCTCCATCTTGGGGCTCCATGATCATCTTGTCACCGGCATGACACCATGATCTCCATCATCGTGTCTCCATGAAGTTGCTCGCCAACTAACTATTACTTCTACTACTATGGCTAACATGTTTAGCAATAAAGTAAAGTAATTTACATGGCGTTTCTCAATGACACGCAGGTCATAAAAAAAATAAAGACAACTCCTATGGATCCTGCCATTTGTCATACTTGTCGGTATCAAAACCGGCGGATCTCAGGTAGGGGGTCCCGAACTGTGCGTCTAGGCCGGATGGTAACAGGAGACAAGGGACACGATGTTTTTTACCCAGGTTCGGGCCCTCTCGATGGAGGTAATACCCTACTCCTGCTTGATTAATATTGATGATATGGGTAGTACAAGAGTAGATCTACCACGAGATCAAGGAGGCTAAACCCTAGAATCTAGCCTATGGTATGATTGTTGTGTATGGAGTTGATTGCCTACGGACTACAACCCTCCGGTTTATATAGACACCAGATAGGGTTAGGGTTACACAGAGTCGGTTACAATGGTAGGAGATCTTGAATATCCGCATCGCCAAGCTTGCCTTCCACGCCAAGGAAAGTCCCATCCGGACACGGGACGAAGTCTTCAATCTTGTATCTTCACAGTCCAGGAGTCCGGCTGAAGGTATAGTCTGGCTACCCGAACACCCCCTAATCCAGGACTCCCTCAGTAGCCCCTGAACCAGGCTTCAATGACGACGAGTCTGGCGCGCAAATTGTCTTCGGCATTGCAAGGCGGGTTCCTCCTCCAAGTCCTTCGTAGAAGATTTTAAACACCAAGAGTAGTGTCCGGCTCTGCAAAATAAGTTTCCACATATTGCCATAGAGAGAATAATATTGACACAAATCAAATCTGCCGACATATTCCGCAGTGCGTCATCACACTACAGCCAAGTCCTTTACTCAAATCGTTTTTACTTTTCCACCTCAGCATGTTTTGCGAGGCGGTTTCCTTGGCACGTCTTGTCAAAGCAGAGATCGTGTGCCTCCCTTTTACGGGATTCTCATCAATACGGACGTGGGTAACCCAATCGTGCCCGTTAGCATGTTTTTTCGATTAAAGGCGAGTCCCAAACGGTTACGGGGAGGGCTCCTGGTATTCAACCTCTTATAAAGAGACCAAGGCCTTCCTCTTTTTCCAGTCTCAAACGACTTCGCCCGTCGCCTCGAGTTCCAACACCCTAGGCTCCAGATTCCAGGCGCTTCGGACCTTCGACAATGTCCGGTTCCGAGCTTCAAGGCCGATGGATGCCTTCCTCCGTCACGGAGGAGGACGTGCTAAAGTTGAGAGAGGCTAAGTTCTTGACCGCTGAAATCCTGCATAGGTTGCCTGCTCAAAGGCAGGCTATTCCCAGTCCCCAGCCCGGTGAGGGCGTAGTGTTCATGTCTCACTTCCTTTGGGGGTTAGGCTTCCCGATGGATCCCTTCGTGAGGGGGCTGCTGTTTTATTACGGGCTGGAATTTCATGACTGAGCTCCGGAGTCCATCCTCCACATTTCCTCATTCATCGTTGTGTGCGAAGCGTTCATTCGTGTTACTCCTCACTTCGGATTGTGGCTCAAGACCTTTGGAGTGGAGCCGAAGATGATCGAGGGACGGTACGCAAAGTGCGGAGGCGCTGTCATAAGTAAGAATGCTGATGCTCCATGGCCCGAGGGCTCCTTTCAAGAGGAGCTCGGCTTGTGGCAACGAGAATGGTTCTATATCACCGCTCCCAGGAGCGCCAAGTGGGCGGCGCCTCCTGCCTTTCGCTCGGGTCCCCCATCACGGCTAGCGTCATGGGTCAACAAAGGATTAGATTGGGGTTTGCCCAAAGACGTGCCCCTGTTACAGGGCCGAATTAAGGATCTCTTGGAAGGAGACCTCAGCTTGGTCAAGGTGACCCAGGTCATGCTGATTCGCCGAATATTGCCCGGCAAACGTCGCTCCCTTCTCCTGTGGGAGTTTAATCCAGAGGGACCACGAGCTCTCCAGAACTTTATGGGCGCAACGCCCGCGGAGATGTATAGACTGTTCTTTGGATCACAAGAGATGTGTCCGGATTTAACCGAGGACGCAGGCCTAAGCTGCAATCGCCCGGATACTCAAGTAAGCAACCTTGTGCCCGGACCTTCTATCCGTATAATTGTCATAAACTTGCCCCTAAAAGAGCCGTCCTTTTAAACAAGAGTGGATAGCGAAGTCAAAGCTGATTAGGTGTCCGGCCCCCTTCCTGAAACAAGGCCGGATCCTGTACTAGTCAGGATGTTGGAGATAATGCCTTTGGAGGGGGAGGACAAGGAACCTATGGCCTCCTCGAAGGAGGCTGCTCCGAAGGGAGGAACCGACAATTCCTCTCCTAAGGGGAAGAAGAGAGCCGCCTCTGACTGAAGGAAATATGCCCTAGAGGCAATAATAAAGTTATTATTTATTTCCTTATATCATGATAAATGTTTATTATTCATGCTAGAATTGTATTAACCGGAAACATAATACATGTGTGAATATATAGACAAACAGTATGTCACTAGTATGCCTCTACTTGACTAGCTTGTTAATCAAAGATGGTTATGTTTCCTAACCATGAACAAGGAGTTGTTATTTGATTAACAAGGTCATATCATTAGTTGAATGATCTGATTGACATGACCCATTCCGTTAGCTTAACACTTGATCGCTTAGTATGTTAATGCTTTCTTCATGACCCATACATGTTCCTGTAACTATGAGATTATGCAACTCCGTTTACGGAGGAACACTTTGGGTACTACCAAACGTCACAACGAATCGGGTGATTATAAAGGAGTACTACAGGTGTCTCCAAAGGTACTTGTTGGGTTGGCGATTTGAGATTAGGTTTTGTCACTCCGATTGTCGGAGAGGTATCTCGAGGCCTTCTCGGTAATGCACATCACCTAAGCCTTGCAAGCATTACAACTAATGAGTTAGTTGTGAGATGATGTATTACGGAACGAGTAAAGAGACTTACGTAGCGAGATTGAACTAGGTATTGGATACCGACGATCAAATCTCGGGTAAGTAACATACCGATGACAAAGGGAACAACGTATGTCGTTATGCGGTTTGACCGATAAAGATCTTCAGAGAATATGTAGGAACCAATATGGGCATCCAGGTTCCGCTATTGGTTATTGACCGAGAATGGTTCTAGGTCATGTCTACATAGTTCTCGAACCCGTAGGGTCCGCACGCTTAACGCTTCGATGACAGTTCATAATGAGTTTATAAGTATTGATGCACGAAGGTTGTTCGAGTCCGGATGTGATCACGGACATGACGAGGAGTCTCAAATGGTCGAGACATAAAGATTGATATATTGGAAGCCTATGTTTGGACTTGGAAGTGTTCGGGTGAAATCGGGATTTTATCGAGTACCGGAGGTTACCGGAACCCCGGAAGTCTATGGGCCTTAATGGGCCATGGGAGAAGAGGAAGGGCAGGCCAAGGTGGGCTGCGCCCCTCCCCTCTAGTCCGAATAGGACAAGGAGGGGGGGGCGGCGCCTTCCTCTTCCCCTCCTCCAATCCTAGTCCAACTAGGAGAAGGGGAGTCCTACTCGGTGGGAGTAGGACTCCTCCTTGTCGCGCCTCCTCTAGGGCCGCCACCTCCCCTTGTCTCCTTTATATACGGGGCAGGGGCACCCCAATACACACAAGTTGATCTACGGATCTTGCCTTAGCCGTGTGCGGTGCCCCTTCCACCATATTCCACTTGGTCATATCGTCATGAGCTTAGGAGAAGCCCTGCGCGGAGAAGTCATATCATCGCGGAGCTTAGGCGAAGCCCCGCGTCGGTGGAGCATCAACATCGCCACCACGCCGTCGTCGACGGAACTCATCCCCGACACTTTGCTGGATCGAGTCCGGGATCGCCATCGAGCTGAACGTGTGTAGAACTTCGGAGGTGCCGACGTTCGGTGCTTGATCGGTCGGATCGTGAAGACGTCGACTACATCAACAGCGTTGTTATAACGCTTCGCTTTCGGTCTCACGAGTGCGTGGGACGGACACTCTCCTCTCGTTGCTATGCCATCACCATGGTCTTGCGTGATCGTAGGAAATTTTTGAAATTACTACGTTCCCCAACAAATGGCATCCGAGCCTGGTTTTATGCGTTGATGTCATGTGCACGAGTAGAACACAAGTGAGTTGTGGACGATACAAGTCATACTGCCTACCAGCATGTCATACTTTGGTTCAGCGGTATTGTGAGATGAAGCGCCCGGACCGACATTACGCAGACGCTTACGCGAGACTGGTTTCACCGCCCGAGCACTCGTTGCTTAAAGGTGACCGGCGGTGTCTGCTCTCTCACTTTAGTTGAATCGAGTATAGCTACGCCCGGTCCTTGAGAAGGTTAAAACGGAGTCTATTTGACGAAGTATCGTTGTGGTTTTGATGCGAGGTAAGAACGGTTCTTGCTCAGCCCGTAGCAGCCACGTAAAACTTGCAACAACAAAGTAGAGGACGCCTAACTTGTTTTTGCAGGCATGTTGTGATGTGATATGGTCAAGACGTGATGCTATATTTTATTGTATGAGATGATCATGTTTTGTAACCGAGTTATCGGCAATCGGCAGGAGCCATATGGTTGTCGCTTTATTGTATGAAATGCAACGCCATGTAATTGCTTTACTTTATCACTAAGGAGTAGCGATAGTCGAGAAGCAATAGTTGGCGAGACGACAACGATGCTACGATGGAGATCAAGGTGTCGCGCGGTGACGATGGTGATCATGACGGTGCTTGGCGATGGAGATCACAAGCACAAGATGATGATGACCATATCATATCACTTATATTGATTGCATGTGATGTTTATCCTTTATGCATCTTATCTTGCTTTGTTTGACGGTAGCATTATAAGATGATCTCTCACTAAAATTATCAAGAAGTGTTCTCCCGAGTATGCACGTTGCCAAAGTTAAGTAGTACCCGGACACCACGTGATGATCGGGTGTGATAAGTTCTACGTCCATCTACAACGGTGCAAAACAGTTGCACACGCGAATACTCAAAGTTAAACTTGACGAGCCTAGCATATAACAGATATGGCCTCGAACACGGAGACCGAAAGGTCGAACGTGAATCATATAGTAGATATGATCAACATAGTGATGTTCACCATTGAAACTACTCCATCTCACGTGATGATCGGACATGGTTTAGTTGATTTGGATCACGTGATCACTTAGATGACTAGAGAGATGTCTGCTTAAGTGGGAGTTTTTAATATGATTAATTGAACTTAAATTTATCATGAACTTAGTACCGATAGTATTTTGCTTGTCTATGTTTAATGTAGATAGATGGCTCGTCTTTGTTGTTCCGTTGAATTTTAATGCGTCCCTGAGAAAGCAAAGTTGAAAGATGATGGTAGCAATTACACGGACTGGGTCCGTAATTTGAGGATTATCCTCATTGCTGCACAGAAAAATTACGTCTGGAAGCACCTTTGGGTGACAGTTCTGCTGCAGATCTTGAGCCGAAGTTATGAACGTCGCAAAGCGAGCTGATGACTACTCTATAGTTCAGTGTGCCATGCTTTACGGCTTAGAACCGGGTCTTCAACGACGTTTTGAACGTCATGGAGCATATGAGATGTTCCAGAGTTGAAGTTAATATTTCAAGCAAATGCCGGATTGAGAGATATGAAGTCTCCAATAAGTTCTATAGCTGCAAGATGGAGGAGAATAGTTACGTCGGTGAGCACATACTCAAAATGTCCGGGTATAACAATCACTTAATTCAGCTGGGAGTTAATCTTCCGGATGATAGTGTCATTGATGAATTCTCCAATCACGCCACCAAGCTACAAGAGCTTCGTGATGAACTATAATATGCAAGGGATGACTAAGACAATTCGAGCTCTTCGCAATGCTAAAAGCTGCGGAGGTAGAAATCAAGAAAGAGCATCAAGTGTTGATGGTCAACAAGACCACTAGTTTCAAGAAAAGGGCAAAGGGAAGAAGAAGGAAACTTCAAAAGAACAGCAAGAAAGTTGCTGATCAAGAGAAGAAACCCAAGTCTGGACCTAAGCCTGAAACCGAGTGTTTTTACTACAAGCAGACCGGACATCGAAGCGGAACTGCCCCAAGTATTTGGCGGATAAAAGGATGGCAAGGTGAACAAAGGTATATGTGATATACATGTTATTGATGTGTACCTTACTAGAGCTCGTAGTAGCACTGGTATTTGATCTGGTTCATTGCTAATATTTGCAACTCAAGCAGGGACTACGGAATAGACGAGCATCGGCAAAGGACGAGGTGACGATGCGCGTGGGAAATGGTTCCAAAGTCAATGTGATCGCGGTCGGCACGCTACCTCTACATCTACCTTCGGATTAGTTTTAGACCTAAATAATTGTTATTTGGTGCCAGCGTTGAGCATGAACATTATATCTGGATCTTGTTTAATGCGAGACGGTTATTCATTTAAATCAGAGAATAATGGTTGTTCTATTTATATGAGTAATATCTTTTATGGTCATGCACCCTTGAAGAATGGTCTATTCTTGTTGAATCTCGACAGTAGTGATACACATATTCATAATGTTGAAGCCAAAAGATGCAGAGTTGATAATGATAGTGCAACTTATTTGTGGCATCGCCGTTTAGGTCATATCGGTGTAAACGCATGAAGAAACTCCATCTTGATGGGCTTCGGAATCACTTGATTATGAATCACTTGGTACTGCGAACCGTGCCTCATGGGCAAGATGACCAAAACGCCGTTCTCGGAACTATGGAGTGAGCAACTGATTTGTTGGAAATCATACATCCGATGTTTGTGGTCCAATGAATGTTGAGGCACTTGGCGGTATCGTTATTTTCTCACCTTCACAGATGATTTAAGCAGATATGGGTATATCTACTTAATGAAACACAAATCTGAAACATTTGAAAAGTTCAAAGAATTTCAGAGTGAAGTGGAAAATCATCGTAACAAGAAAATAAAGTTTCTACGATCTGATCGTGGAGGAGAATATTTGAGTTACGAGTTTGGTTTACATTTGAAACAATGTGGAATAGTTTCGCAACTCACGCCACCCGGAACACCACAGAGAAATGGTGTGTCCGAACATCGTAATCGTACTTTACTAGATATGGTGCGATCTATGATGTCTATTTCGATTTACCGCTATCATTTTGGGGTTATGCTTTAGAGACGGCCGCATTCACGTTGAATAGGACACCGTCAAAATCCGTTGAGACGACGCCTTATGAACTGTGGTTTGGCAAGAAACCAAAGTTGTCGTTTCTTAAAGTTTGGGGCTGCGATGCTTATGTAAAGAAACTTCAACCAGATAAGCTCGAACCCAAATCGAAAAATGTGTCTTCATAGGATACCCAAAGGAGACTGTTGGGTACACCTTCTATCACAGATCTGAAGGCAAGATTTTCGTTGCTAAATTCGGGTCCTTTCTAGAGAAGGAGTTTCTCTCGAAAGAAGTGAGTGGGAGGAAAGTAGAACTTGATGAGATAATCAGATCTGCTCCCTTATTGGAAAGTAGTTCATCACAAGAAATGGTTCTGTGACAACTACACCAATTAGTGAGGAAACTAATGATGATGATCATGAAGCTTGAGATCAAGTTGCTATGAACCTCGTGAGGTCAACCAGAGTAAAATACGCACCAGAGTGGTACGGTAATCTTATTCTGGAAGTCATGTTACTTGACCATGGCGAACCTACAAACTATGAAGAAGCGATGGTGAGCCCAGATTCCGCAAAATGGCTGGAAGCCATGAAATCTGAGATGGGATCCATGTATGAGAACAAAGTATGGACTTTGGTTGACTTGCCCGATGATCGGCAAGCCATTGAAAATAAATGGATCTTTAAGAAGAAGGCGACGCCGATGGTAATGTAAGCTGTCTACAAAGCTCGACTTGTTGCAAAAGGTTTTCGACAAGTTCAAGGAGTTGACTACGATGAGACTTTCTCACCCGCAGCGATGCTTAAGTCTGTCCGAATCATGTTAGCAATTGCCGCATTTTATGATTATGAAATTTGGCAAATGGATGTAAAAACTGCATTCTTGAATGGATTTCTAGAAGAAGAGTTGTATATGATGCAACCAGAAGGTTTTGTCGATCCAAAAGGTGCTAACAAAGTGTGCAAGCTCCAGCGATCAATTTATGGTCAGTGCAAGCCTCTCGGAGTTGGAATAAACGCTTTGATAATGTGATCAAAGCATATGGGTTTGTACAGACTTTTGGAGAAGCTTGTATTTACAAGAAAGTGAGTGGGAGCTCAGTAGCATTTCTAATATTATATGTGGACGACATATTATTGATTGGAAATGATATAGAATTTCTGGATAGCATAAAAGGATACTTGAATAAAAGTTTTTCAATGAAAGACCTCGGTGAAGCTGCTTACATATTGGGCATCAAGATCTATAGAGATAGATCAAGGCGCTTGATTGGACTTTCACAAAGCACATACCTTGATAAAGTTTTGAAAAAGTTCAAAATGGATCAGGCAAAGAAAGATTTTTACCTGTGTTACAAGGTGTAAGATTGAGTCGGACTCAATGCCCGACCACAGCAGAAGATAGAGAAAATGAAAGATGTTCCTATGCTTCAGCCATAGGCTCTATCATGTATGCAATGCTGTGTACCAGACACTGACGTATGCTTAGCTGTAAGCTTGGCAGGAAGGTACCAAAGTAATCCAGAGTGGATCATGGACAGCGGTCAAGAACATCTGAAATACGAAAAGGACTAAGGATATGTTTCTCGTATATGGAGGTGACAAAGAGCTAGTCGTAAATGGTTACGTCGATGCAAGCTTTGACACTGATCCGGACGATTCTAAATCGCAAACCGGATCGTGTTTTTATTAAGCGGTGGAGCTGTCGGTTGGTGCAGTTCTAAACAAAGCATCGTGGCGGGATCTACATGTGAAGCGGAGTACATAGCTGCTTGAAGCAGCGAATGAAGGAATCTGGATGAAAGAGTTCATTTCCGATCTAGGTGTCATACCTAGTGCATCGGGACCGATGAAGATCTTCGTGACAATCTTGGTGCAATTGCCTTGGCAAAGGAATCCAGATTTCACAAGAGGACCAAGCACATCAAGAGACGCTTCAATTCCATTCGGGACCAAGTCCAAGTGGGAGACATAGAGATTTGCAAAATACATACGGATCTGAATGTTGCAGACCGTTGACTAAGCCTCTTCCACGAGCAAAACATGATCAGCACCAAGACTCCATGGGTGTAAGGATCATTACTTTGTAATCTAGATTATTGACTCTAGTGCAAGTGGGAGATCAAGGAAATATGCCCTAGAGGCAATAATAAAGTTATTATTTATTTCCTTATATCATGATAAATGTTTATTATTCATGCTAGAATTGTATTAACGGAAACATAATACATGTGTGAATATATAGACAAACAGTATGTCACTAGTATGCCTCTACTTGACTAGCTTGTTAATCAAAGATGGTTATGTTTCCTAACCATGAACAAGGAGTTGTTATTTGATTAACAAGGTCATATCATTAGTTGAATGATCTGATTGACATGACCCATTCCGTTAGCTTAACACTTGATCGTTTAGTATGTTAATGCTTTCTTCATGACCCATACATGTTCCTGTAACTATGAGATTATGCAACTCCGTTTACGGAGGAACACTTTGGTACTACCAAACGTCACAACGAATCGGGTGATTATAAAGGAGTACTACAGGTGTCTCCAAAGGTACTTGTTGGGTTGGCGTATTTGAGATTAGGTTTTGTCACTCCGATTGTCGGAGAGGTATCTCAGGCCTTCTCGGTAATGCACATCACCTAAGCCTTGCAAGCATTACAACTAATGAGTTAGTTGTGAGATGATGTATTACGGAACGAGTAAATAGACTTACCGTACGAGATTGAACTAGGTATTGGATACCGACGATCAAATCTCGGGTAAGTAACATACCGATGACAAAGGAACAACGTATGTCGTTATGCGGTTTGACCGATAAAGATCTTCGTAGAATATGTAGGAACCAATATGGGCATCCAGGTTCCGCTATTGGTTATTGACCGAGAATGGTTCTAGGTCATGTCTACATAGTTCTCGAACCCGTAGGGTCCGCACGCTTAACGTTTCGATGACAGTTCATAATGAGTTTATAAGTATTGATGCACCGAAGGTTGTTCGGAGTCCCGGATGTGATCACGGACATGACGAGGAGTCTCGAAATGGTCGAGACATAAAGATTGATATATTGGAAGCCTATGTTTGGACTTCGGAAGTGTTCCGGGTGAAATCGGGATTTTACCGGAGTACCGGGAGGTTACCGGAACCCCCCGGGAAGTCTATGGGCCTTAATGGGCCATGGGAGAAGAGGAAGGGCAGGCCAAGGTGGGCTGCGCGCCCCCCTCCCCCCTCTAGTCCGAATAGGACAAGGAAGGGGGCGGCGCCTTCCTCTTCCCTCCTCCAATCCTAGTCCAACTAGGAGAGGGGGAGTCCTACTCCGGTGGGAGTAGGACTCCTCCTTGTCGCCTCCTCTAGGGCCGCCACCTCCCCTTGTCTCCTTTATATACGGGGCAGGGGCACCCCAATACACACAAGTTGATCTACGGATCTTGCCTTAGCCGTGTGCGGTGCCCCTTCCACCATATTCCACTTCGGTCATATCGTCATGAGCTTAGGAGAAGCCCTCGCCGGAGAAGTCATATCATCGCGGAGCTTAGGCGAAGCCTGCGTCGGTGGAGCATCAACATCGTCACCACGCCGTCGTCTTGACGGAACTCATCCCGACACTTTGCTGGATCGAGTCCGGGATCGTCATCGAGCTGAACGTAGTAGAACTCGGAGGTGCCGTCGTTCGGTGCTTGATCGGTCGGATCGTGAAGACGTCGACTACATCAACAGCGTTGTTATAACGCTTCGCTTTCGGTCTCACGAGGGTGCGTGGACGGACACTCTCCCCTCTCGTTGCTATGCCATCACCATGGTCTTGCGTGATCGTAGGAAAATTTTTGAAATTACTACGTTCCCCAACACTGACGACCCGGAAACCATGGCCTCAAAACGGGGGAGAAAATCCTCGTCAGAGGGTCCGACGCGGGGGAGTTCCTCGGCCGGACTACGCCCTCAAAGGGATCAGCCCTCCAGCGAGCCGTAAGTAGAGAGAGGTTTTCCTTTTGAGGGATGAGAGAAATCCTTGATTTATATCTGAGAAGATTTAACCGAAATTTTACCTTGTAACTCGGACCTCAGCCCTTCTCAGCAGAGCTCGTCTTCGGGGGATCTTCTTCCGGAGATGATGGAGAGCGGGACGCCTCCCCCTGCCGTACCGCTTAGCGAGGCGGGCGACCCTGAGGTGTCGTCGCGGAGGGTTTCTCTGAATCCGGCAGGGGCGGAAGATAGCTATGTGGCCCCCCAAGGCTCTCCGCGTCCGGCCTTTGAAAGAGGCCATAGGACAAGTCCGACACCGTCTGGTATTCGGCCGGAGGAGCTAAAGATTCTGCTGGGGCGAGCTCTATCTCAGAGGAGCACCGTGATTTGATGGGCACGGTGATTGAAAGGATTTCATCCGCAGAAAGCGGATTGCATGAGGCCGTCAAAAGTTTACTGACGGGTTTTGAGGTACGTTAGATAATGTACACTTTTGTCAGTTGCGCATAAGTAAGATGCGCCCTGTGTAGATAGTAGCCCCTAAGACTCTGCGCGTTGTCAAGAAATGACGGCACGCAGAGGATCATAATCCCAGGTCTAAGATGTCGCCTTTGAATGTAGGTGGCGAGGTGTCCGGAATCAAGCCGAACTGATGAAGTGGCCGAACTAAAGCGGCAACTGGACGTGGCAGATGCCGACATCGCGCTTGTCAACAAGCGGCTTGATGAGGCTCGAGGTATGTAATTCTTCGGGCGGCATCAGGTAAGAGGAGCTTCATGCCAGTGTCTTACAATGTGTGTGCTTGATGCAGATGGTACGGCCGCCGTGGAGAATCTTAGGCAGAACTTGCCCGAGCTAAGGAGCAAGCCAGAAAAGGCGATGCGGCTGCCGAGAAGGCCCTTGAAGAGCTGAGAGCCGAACAGGCTACTCACTGCCGAAGCAAAGAAGAGATGGCCGAGATGGCCGAGAAGTTAAAGAGCGCTGCAGACCGTTGCAAACTTCTTGAGAAAGAAGTCCGGGCGAGACAGACGGACTTAGAGAAGGCCGTTGCTGATGCCAAGGACGCTCGCTCTGCGATGAGAGCTGTGAAAGAGGAGCTGCGTCAGGCCGAACAGATTGCGGCTGGAAAGCCCTTTATGCTGCGGAGGAAGTTTTGTGATCCGAAGTTTGCTCCGTTGGACCGGATGTGGAGTGTGGAGGACACCTATCTGGATTTGGCAGCAAGTGCTGCTGATGCGACCGAACACTTTCGAGATCTAAAAGATCACGAAGTGGAAAAGCTTTTCTGGTCACAGTTCCACAATCCAGAGCGTCCACTGGCAGTGGACGATCGCCTGGCTCAATGGGCCGATCAGAACAGATTGTCCGGACTCGCCATGAAGTACGTCATGGGTCATCTGTGGCCTGGGAGATCGAAGCCGAAGAGTTATTTCAGCTTGGTGCAGCAATTCCTTGACGCGGTGCCGCGTATAAATGCAATGAAGAGGTCAGCATGCATAGAGGGCGCTAGGATGGCTCTTGCCCATGTTAAGACATACTGGGCAGAGATGGAGACCACCATTGTTGCGTCCCGAGATTCGGACAAAAGCCGAGTACCCTCCGAGCACTATTTTCAGGAAGTTCTTGAAGGCGCTCGTGTAATAGAGACGCAGTGCCCGAAAGATGCTATGTTATGATAGCAAATGTAATTATAAAGTAATATTTTGATAAACTGTAGTGGCCTTTTTATACTTCTGCCTCCAAGTATTGGGAACACCTCCTGTGCGGCCTTTTAGGAGTGTATATATATATATATATATATATATATATATATATATATATATATATATATATATATATATATATATATATATATATATATATATATATATATATATATATATATATATATATATATCTGAAAGATGGCAGTCGTTGGCTTCAGGCCCCATGCACATAGTGCGGGGGTGCTCGCAGAAGACGCATTTTCACACTTAACCCAACGTTTTGGTCCTACAAAGGAGGTGATAGCGCAGCGGGCCAGGCAACCGGACTATAATGCTTTAACACTTTCATTTAGCCATATGTGTTTGACAATAAGACTCTTTAGGTAGCTCCTTGGTGGCAACTGCACTCGTCCGAATTCGGGCCGCGTATGTGCCTGACCGGGAAGCGGCCCTTCGTTAAAGCGGAGGAATCCGATAAATTCCGATAGGTCATCGAGTGGCTGACCAGTCTCACGCTACATCATGACAGTCAGTTTTCGGCTTTCTCTACTGAGGTGCTCGCCCGGCCGAACCGGGGCACAATCGCAGTAGTTCTCCTGGTGCTACCTTAGCCGATAGAGCGGAACGTAAGGTAGCCGAACTCAGGAGCCGGGCAACCCAACATTTGACCAAAGACATGATTCGGAGCTGATGCATATAATGCCAAAACTCGCGACGCCGAACACTCCCTAAGGTGTTCGGTCTTTATGAGTGCGGGCGAAACAACACTCTTTATTAAAAAAGCCCCTAGTGTCCAGGTACGTGCAAAAATTCTGACGTGGCCACATGCCAAGACGCCAGCCTCCTCCTTGGTTATATCAGAAAGAAAAAACCAGGGGATGTGTAGCAACAAGAGATAGTAAAAAAGGTTTACGCAGGGTCTTAATCTAAAAAGAATCCTTTAGGACGGCTCCCTACTGCATGTCTGCGCCTGTGTCTCCGTTGTGCCGTATCCTGGACGGGCGCCGCACGACGTTCATCTGTAAAAGAGAGGAACTGAGTTGAAAACGGGTCATGCCGAAAAGGTTTAAAATAAGCAAAGTATAAAGTAAGATATATAAGTTTGAGCTTTATTGTCTCTTATTGTATATGCGTGGAGCCCCTAGTGCGGGGGTATATGGCTTCTAGGCCTGCATCAATGATGATTTTGCACCGAACTCGTCTATCCGCGTTCGTGGTCTTGAATGACCTATTTCGAAGTTTTTTGGCCGGTGAGGCCATTTTGCTATGGGGCTGTCAAATCGGCCGCACAGCCCTCCGCTTGGGGAGGCGCACTTTAGTGCTTCCCCTTCAAAGAGATGATGCCTCGTGGACCGGGCATCTTAAGCGTAAGAGATGCATAATGCGGTATTGCGTTAAAGCGAGCGAAAGCTTCGCGTCCCAGTAGTGCTTGATAGCGACTTGAAAACGGGACGATATGGAAGGTCAGCTTTTTGCGGCGGAGGTTATCGGCAGAGCCGAATGTGACTGTGAGCTGGGGAAAACCCGTAGAATGGGTGTCCGGACCAGGTATTACCCCTTGAAAGGAGGTTTTGCTGCGGTGGATTCTTGCTGGGTTTATCCCCATGTGCTGGATTGTATCCTTATATATCAGGTTTAGTCCACTGCCGCCGTCCATAAGGACATTTGAAAACTGGAGTCCGCCAATTATTGGATCGAGTATCAAGGCAGTCCAGCCTACATTCTTGATATTCCTAGAATAATCTAGCTGATCGAAGATGATTGGTTTTGACAACCAGTGGCAGGACCCTTTGGGCCGTGTGGTGCGTACCTTTACGGGCGCCGCACATTTTGTTATGTGAAGTGAGTTCACTGTTTTTACTTCTTGTGGGAAGTTCTTTTGTTTCCTGGTGCTCTGCTTTTGGGGTTCGTCCTCGTCTTCGCTTGGTGTGTCGAGCCCCTTGTGTTCGGCATTGAGTCTGCCGGATTGTTTGAAAACCCAACAGTCTCTGTGAGTATGGTAGCAGGCTTCCCGGGAGTACTGTGTATCTGACATATCCTGTCCAGGATTTTATTCAGGTTGGATGGATCGTCCCTGTTATCTTGGGGGGCGATTTTTCCTGATTTTGTCGTGAGCCTTTGAATCCGGCATTGACTGCCGTGCTCTTCAGACTTTTGTCCTTAGTCCAGCAACGGTCCTTGTTGCGTCGCGGTTTTCTGTTTCCATCCCTAGTTTCGGATGTACTTGGGTTGCTGGGCTGCACCTTGCCAACCAGCTATCCTCCCCTACACAAAAGCGGGTCATGAGGCTTGTTAGTGCGGCCATTGTTCTTGGCTTTTCTTGGCCGAGGTGTCTGGCGAGCCATTCGTCTCGGACATTATGCCTGAAAGCTGCCAAGGCTTCGGCGTCCGGACAGTCGACTATCTGATTCTTTTTAGTGAGGAATCTATTCCAGAACTGCCGAGCTGATTCTCCGGGTTGTTGAGTTATGTGACTAAGATCGTCTGCATCCGGAGGGCGGACATAGGTCCCTTGAAAGTTTGCTCGGAAAGCATCCTCGAGCTCTTCCCAACTTCCAATTGTGTTTTCGAGAAGGCTTTTAAGCCAATGCCGGGCAGGCCCTTTAAGCTTAAGGGGTAGATATTTTATGGCGTGGAGATTATCTCCTCTAGCCATGTGTATGTGGAGGATATAATCCTCGATCCAGACTCCAGGGTCTGTTGTTCCATCATATGCCTCTATGTTTACGGGTTTGAATCCCTCTGGGAATTCATAGTCCAGGACCTCATCGGTGAAACATAGGGGGTGTGCGGCGCCCCTGTATTTGGGTGTGCCGGATTCTGATGATGGCTTCATAGCGTTGCTTACGAGAGCTTGCTTTCTTGGCCTATAAATGGACCTGACTGGGCCATGGTGCGAATCCTTAAGTGGGTCGCATGCCGATTTAGGTGCGGCGCCGCTTTCCGCTTTAAGGGGTCGTCTATCCGACCGTGTGGCTTTTTCATTTTTTGTATGCGAGGGCTCTAGGGCCTCTTCGTCGAATTCAGGCAGTAGCTTTCTTTTCGGATAGCTTTTAGTGCGGCGACTGTCGCCGTACTTATCTGTGGTATTGATTACTTTGCTCCATCTAATCCGGAGTGCGTCTTCCGCTGTTTTTAGCTTCCGCTTCTGCTTCTTTAGGCTGCGTGCAGTTGCAATGAGCCTCTCGTGGAGATTCTTCTGCTCCGTAGGTTTATTCGGCGTGAGGTCGTCCGGAGTGCCGTTTTCGCCGGAGGAGGGATGTTCGGTTTCTCTATCCGTGTTTCCTTGTTCGGACGGCTGCTTTAAGGCCTGCTTGTCGTCTACCGGCTCGTCCTGCTCTATGGCTGGGTTTTTGTTGAGGCGGGGCTTGGGTCGTCATTTACGCCGACGCTTTGATTGCTTTTCGGGGGGTCGATCTCCCGTCCCATCCCCTTTTTCATCGTTGTCGCTTCCTTTAGGGGTATCCACCATGTACACATCGTGAGATGAGGTGGCTGTCCAATGCCCTATGGGCGTTGGTTCGTCGGTATCTCCTGCATCGTCATCCATGTTGTCGATGTCTCCGGAGTCGAAGTTGAGCATGTCGTTTAAATTGTCGACAGTGGCTACCAAGTGGGTGGTGGGTGGGCTTTGAATTTCTTCATCGTCTGTATCCCATCCTCGCTGACCGTAGTTCGGCCAGGGCTCTTCTGATAAGGAGAGAGACTTGAGAGAGTTCAAGATATCGCCACAAGGCGAGTGCTGCAAGATGTCTGCGGTGGTGAACTCCATTATCGGCGCCCAATCGGATTCGATTGGCAGGGGCGCTGGGGGTTTGGAGTCCGAGGAGGAGTCCGGATCCTTGGAGTCACGGGTCGTGCAGAGTGCGGGGCTAGCGTTCAGCTCGATCGCCTCTGAGATCGCAGCTCCTGAGGCAGCGTCCAACCGCTGATCCTCGATCGGCGCAGTAGGCTCCGAATCAATGGTCGAAACCGATGCGTATGCGGCCTCCCAGGCGCTGTTCGGCGGCAGAGCTATATCATGCCCATCGAGACAGTGCGGCGCGCTTGGCTGTGGCTCGAATCCGTCGAAGATCAAGTCTCCGCGGATGTCAGCCGTGTAGTTTAAGCTTCCAAACCTGACTTGATGGCCAGGGGCGTAGCTTTCGATCTGCTCCAGGTGGCCGAGCGAATTGGCCCGCAGAGCGAAGCCGCCGAAGACGAAGATCTGTCCGGGGAGAAAAGTCTCACCCTGGACCGTATCGTGGTTGATGATTAAAGGAGCCATCGGGCCTAAAGGCGACGACACAGAGGAACTCTTAATGAAAGCACCAATGTCGGTGTCAAAACCGGCGGATCTCGGGTAGGGGGTCCCGAACTGTGCGTCTAGGCCGAATGGTAACAGGAGACAAGGGACACGATGTTTTTTAGCCAGGTTCGGGCCCTCTCGATGGAGGTAATACCCTACTCCTGCTTGATTAATATTGATGATATGGGTAGTACAAGAGTAGATCTACCACGAGATCAAGGAGGCTAAACCCTAGAAGCTAGCCTATGGTATGATTGTTGTGTATGGAGTTGATTGCCTACGGACTACAACCCTTCGGTTTATATAGACACCGGATAGGGTTAGGGTTACACAAAGTCGGTTACAATGGTAGGAGATCTTGAATATCCGCATCGCCAAGCTTGCCTTCCACGCCAAGGAAAGTCCCATCCGGACACGGGACGAAGTCTTCAATCTTGTATCTTCACAGTCCAGGAGTCCGGCTGAAGGTATAGTCCGGCTACCCGAACACCCCCTAATCCAGGACTCCCTCAATACTCATCGACATGCAAGTCGTGATTCCTATTACAAGAACATGATCTCATACATCACATATATATCATTCATCATTCATCACAACTTTGGCCATATCACATCACAGAACACTTGCTGCAAAAACAAGTTTGACGTCCTCTAATTGTTGTTGCAAGTTTTTACGTGGCTGCAAGAGGGTTCTAGCAAGAACGTTTTCTTACCTACGTTAAAGCCACAACGTGATTTGTCAACTTCTATTTACCCTTCATAAGGACCCTTTTCATCGAATCCGCTCCAACTAAAGTGGGAGAGACAGACACCTGCCAGCCACCTTATGCAATTAGTGCATGTCAGTCGGCGGAACCGGTCTCACGTAAGCGTACGTGTAAGGTTGGTCCGGGCCGCTTCATCCCACAATACTGCTAAAGCAAAATAAGATTAGTAGCGGCAAGAATGTTGACAACATCTACGCCCACAACAAATTGTGTTCTACTCGTGCAAAGAGAACTACGCATAGACCTAGCTCATGATGCCACTGATGGGGAACGTTGCAGAAAACAAAAATTTTCCTACGGTTTCACCAAGATCCATCTATGAGTTCATCTAGCAACGAGTGATCGGATTGCATCTACATACCTTTGTAGATCACGCGCGGAAGCGTTCAAAGAACGGGGATGAGGAAGTCGTACTCGACGTGATCCAAATCACCGGAGATCCTAGCGCCGAATGGACGGCACCTCCGCGTTCAACACACGTACGGTCAGCGTGACGTCTCCTCCTTCTTGATCCAGCAAGGGGGAAGGAGAGGTTGATGAAGATCCAGCAGCACGACGGCGTGGTGGTGGATGCAGGAGTCACCGCAGCAGGCTTCGCGCTTCTCTCATGAGAGGAGAGGTGTAGCAGGGGAGAGGGAGGCGCCAAGAGTCAAGGGTGCGGCTGCCCCTCCCCCCTTTATATAGGCTCCCCAAGGGGGGGCACCGTCCCTAGGAGATGGGATCTCCTAGGGGGGGCGGCCAAGGGTGGAGTGGCCCCCAAGGCAAGTGGGGCGCCCCCCACCCCCCACCCTAGGGTTTCCAACCCCTAGGCGCAGGGGGTGGGCCAAGGGGGGCGCACCAGCCCACTATGGGCTGGTTCCCCTCCCCACTTCAGCCCATGGGTCCTTCCGGGATAGGTGGTCCCACCCGGCGGACCCCCGGGACCCATCCGGTGGTCCCGGTACAATACCGGTGACCCCCGAAACTCTCCCGATGGCCGAAACTGCACTTCCTATATATAATTCTTCACCTCCGGACCATTCTGGAACTCCTCGTGACGT
This sequence comes from Aegilops longissima, assembly GCA_021605205.1. Lineage (NCBI taxonomy): Eukaryota > Viridiplantae > Streptophyta > Magnoliopsida > Poales > Poaceae > Aegilops > Aegilops longissima. The sequence continues at coordinate 663,880,206 of CM038676.1, forward strand.
CCGGGATCTCATCCGGGACTCCGAACAACTTTCGGGTTATTGCATATTCATATCTCTACAACCCTAGCGTCACCAAACCTTAAGTGTGTAGACCCTACGGGTTCGGGAGACATGTAGACATGACCGAGACGGCTCTCCAGACAATAACCAACAACGGGATCTGGATAACCATGTTGGCTCCCACATGCTCCTCGCTGATCTCATCGGATGAACCACGATGTCGAGGATTCAAGCAACCCCGTATACAATTCCCTTTGTCAATCGGTACATTACTTGCCCGAGATTCGATCGTCGGTATCCCAATACCTCGTTCAATCTCGTTACCGGCAAGTCACTTTACTCGTACCGTAATGCATGATCCCGTGACCAGACACTTGGTCACTTTGAGCTCATTATGATGATGCAATACCGAGTGGGCCCAGAGATACCTCTCCGTCATACGGAGTGACAAATCCCAGTCTTGATCCGTGTCAACCCAACAGACACTTTCGGAGATACCTGTAGTATACCTTTATAGTCACCCAGTTACGTTGTGACGTTTGGTACACCCAAAGCATTTCTACGGTATCCGGGAGTTACACGATCTCATGGTCTAAGGACAAGATACTTGACATTGGAAAAACTCTAGCAAACGAACTATACGATCTTGTGCTATGTTTAGGATTGGGTCTTGTCCATCACATCATTCTCCCAATGATGTGATCTCGTTATCAATGACATCCAATGTCCATAGTCAGGAAACCATGACTATCTGTTGATCAACGAGCTAGTCAACTAGAGGCTTACTAGGGACATGTTGGTGTCTATGTATTCACACATGTATTACGATTTCCGAATAACACAATTATAGCATGAATAAAAGGCAATTATCATGAACAAGGAAATATAATAATAATCCTTTTGTTATTGCCTCTAGGGCATATTTCCAACAGAAATATACCAAAGTGTATCTTGAATAGTCATCCACAATCACCAAGCAATACTTTCTACTTCCAAGACTATCAAAGATGGAGGCCTAAAGAGATCCAAATGAATGAGCTCCAAAGGCCTCTTCGAGTAGATGATAGTCGTGGGAGGGTTAGCCTTCTCATGTAGCTTTCCTTCGATACAGGCACTGCAAGCACGATCTTTGGCAAAACTAACATTTGTTAGTCCATGGACATGGCCCCCCTTGAGAAGACTTTGCAAAGATCTCATATTGACGTGAGCTAAACGGCGATGCCAAAGCCATCCCACGTCAACCTTAGCCATTAGGCATGTCGCGGTCTTAGTGGGTCGCTTCAAAAAGTTAATCACATAGAGACCGTTCTCGACATGCCCAACAAAGGCTACTTTAAGAGTCTTGCTCCACAAGAGGGCCACGGTATCAATATCAAATAAAGTAGCAAAGCCCATAAGTGCTAGTTGACGAACGGAAAGTAAATTGTATGCAAGGGACTCAACAAGCATGACCTTCTCGATCGTAAGATCATGAGAAATGACAACTTTGCCGAGTCCCAATACCTTAGAGGATGAGGTGTCACCCCACTCGACATTGGTGGGCATGGATGGAATCTTTTGCACGTCCACCACCAAGTCCTTGCTTCCGTTCATATGATTAGTAGCTCCACTATCGAGCAACCATGATCCCCCACTAGAAGCAAACACCTACAAGAGATCAATGCTTGGTTTTAGGTACCCATTTTGTAATGGGTCCTTTGATGTTAGTAACAAGGGCCTTAGGAACCCAAGTAGACCATTCAGTGTACTCATAAGGAGAACCAACAAATTTGGCATAAACATGCCCATCTCTAGCACGACACAATACATAAGAAGGGTTAAAGTCGCTGGCTTTGTTGGGAATGGAAGCGTTGCCCTTCTTGGCATCACTACCCCTCACGGAGTTCTTCTCCTTCTCCTTAGTATCACCCTCTCCCTCCTTCACAAAAGTTTGCTTGAGAGGAGGAGGTCGTTTGGCCTTGTCATTCTTCTTTTTGTTCTTGGACTTGGGCACGTACCCAATCCCTTCCTTTGCCACAACTCCCTTTTGGTTGGTCAAAAGGTCGTTGAGATTCTTCTTGCCTTGTATGCAAGACACAAGACCTTTCTCAAGTTGCACCTTTAGCTTAGCGTTCTCCTCAACAAGATGCACATGCACACAACATGGGTTAGTAGCATTTGCATTATCAATTAACATCATACGAGGAAAAGTGGCTTTCTCCTTGGTTAGCTTTACTTGAAGTTGATCATGAGACTCTTTGAGGCTAGCATGAGCACCCTTCAAGACCTTGTGAGCCTTGTCAAGTAGGTCAAACTCCTCTTTGAGTCTAGCAAGATCAACCCCAAGCTTGACCTTCTTGGAGTTTAGCACACGAGAGGCAACAAGAGCATGATCAAAATCTTTCTTTAACTTAGCGTGATCAACGTTGTGTGACTCCTCAAGAGCCAAACGAAGACCACGCTCTTCCTCAAGAGCATTGGAAAGATCCGAAATCTCATTGGCATAGTCACGACTATGCCCCTCCATCTTGGAGATAGTATCTTCGTGAGCCTCGATCATGTCATTGGCTTCACCAAGTTGTTTCAAGAGAGCAACAAATGCTTCTTGGATTTACCCTTGAGTTTACCCATAAAGGACTCAAACTCATTTTCCTCCACATTGGATCCCTCATATTCATCAATGCAATCCGTCAAGGAAGGATTATTAATGATGGTAGTTTTGATGTTGGGGGTTACCTTGTTGGTGGCTTTAGCCATGAGGCACTTGGCGGTGATGTTCTCATTGGGTGAGTCGAAGAGAGACACTCGTGGAGTTTTTGCAATGGCAACGGAGGCCATGGCAACCGACTCACCATATCCATCACCATCATCATCCTCATGGTACTCTTCTTGAACCACCAACGCCTTGTGAGGGGTCTTCTTGGTGAAGTTGCTCTTGTTGGGGAAAGACTTGGCTTTGTCCTTTCGGATGAGCTTGCCACCATTGTCTTCCCTCTTCTCATACGGACACTCCACAACAAAATGGCTCACATTGCCACAATTGTAGCAAGTCCTTGCATGTTGCTTGCTCTTTGTGCCACTTGAGTTGTTTTTGTTGAAGTTTGGCCTTCAGTTCTTCTTGCTCCAAAATTGCCTTGAAGCAAGTGCCATGTGTTCATGATAGGCATACTTTGTATCTTTGGGGTTGCTTTCCTCTTCTTCCTCTTCTTCTTCTTCTTCTTCTTCAACACAAACCTTGGCCTTCAATGCAAGGTTGGGCTTCTTTGCCCTTTGAGAGCGAAGCACCGCATTGTCGGCGGTCTTGTCCAAGATGTTCATAGCCACAAACTCATCCAACACTTCACTTGAGGTCAAGGTGTGGAAGTCGGGCCTTTGACGAATGACGGAGGACATGGCCTTGTGGTAAGGCATCATTGCCTTTAGGAATTTGCGCTTGATCCAATTGTCATCTGTGTCCTTGCTCCCATGATCTCAGAGTGAGACCGCGAGTTTGGTTACTCTGCGATAAAGCTCACGAGGTTCTTCATCTTCTTTCATAGCAAACTCATCGGCTTCATCTTGCACTACTTCATAGTTGGAGCGTTGAATGCTTGCGCTTCCCCGGTAGAGAGAGATAACACAAAGCCATGCATCTTTGGCCAAGGCGAATGGTCGAAGATGAGGTAGATCTTCGGGTGGAATTGCATCTTGGATGATGAAGAGAGCATTCTCATTGAATTGATTATCCGCAGCTTCTCGAGGAGTGAAGTTGCTTGGGTCATGCGGATAGAAACCTTCTTCAATGATTCTCCAAAGATTAGTATTCACATGATTTAAATGATGCTTAAAGCGATAAACCCAAGAATCAAAGTCCTCATTTTTCACAATCTTAGGGGGAGGACCGGTATGATTCAAAACAAGTGGTGGTTCCACATGGGCAAACATGTCGGTGCCATTTTTACCACTAGAAGAAGGAGCCTTTTCACTACTAGCTTCCCCCTTGTCGGAGTTAGCACCCGTCACCTTGTCAGTGGGATCACCCACTTTCAATGGTGAGGTGGATAGTTTAAGCCCTTCAATGAATTTAGTAAACATGCTTTCAACCTCGGTCATCATTGAGGTTTTCAATGTCTCCAAGGCTACATTGAATTCCTCACGGGAGACCGAGGTTCCCCCATCACCCGTAGACGAGATCGGATTCACACCGGAGTGCTCCTCCACACCGCCTACGGTGTTAACCATACTCTTCGGACGGCAAAGTCCTTAGTAAAGAGACGAGACTCTGATACCAATTGAAAGGATCGATATGGTTGACTAGAGGGGGGGTGAATAGGCAACTAACAATTTTTAGCTTTTCTTTACCAAATTAAACTTTGCATCAAAGTAGGTTGTCTAGATGTGCAACTAGGTGAGCAACCTATATGATGCAACAACAACGAACACACAAGAAAGCATGAGAAGTAACACTAATAAGCTTGCACAAGTAAAGGTAAGAGATAACCAAGAGTGGACCCGGTGAAGATGAGGATGTGTTACCAAAGTTCCTTCCTTTTGGGGGGAAGTACGTCTCCGTTAGAGCAGTGTGGAGGCACAATGCTCCCCAAGAAGCCACTAGAGCCACCGTATTCTCCTCACGCCCTCACACAATTCAAGATGTCGCGATTCCACTATTGGTGCCCTTGGAGGCGGCGACCGGACCTTTACAAACAAGGTTGGGGCTATCTCCACAACTTAATCGGAGGCTCCCAACAACACCATGAAGCTTCACCACAAAGGACTACGGCTCCGTGGTGACCTCAACCGTCTAGGGTGCTCAAACACCCAAGAGTAACAAGATCCGCTAGGGATTGGTGGGGGAATCAAATTTCTCTTGGTGGAAGTGTAGATCGAGGCCTTCTCAACCAATCCTGAGCAAATCAACAAGTTTGATTGGCTAGGGAGAGAGATCGGGCAAAAATGGAGCTTGGAGGTAGAAGAGGTAGTCAACTAGAGGAAGAAGACACCCCTTATATAGTAGAAGAACAAATCCAACCGTTATCCACCAACTCAGCCTGCACTACACGGTACTACCGTACCAGAGGCGCGGTACTACCGCAGGGCCCCGCGGTACTACCGCCCACGCAGCAGAGACCGGAACAGCCCAAAATGCACTAAGGCAGAGGGCGGCAGTACTGCTGGTGCGGTACTACCTCAAGGCAGGGAATGTCCAGAGATGGGAAGGCACAGATATAATAAATTACATCCGTGGCTACTTCCGCAGAGTTGGAGTCGATGCAAAAACCCGACGCGGTAGTACCGTAAGCCAGCAGCGGTACTACCGCGCTAGGCGCGGATGAAAAAAATTTCATCCGCCCCTTACTGCCGCATACTTGCGGAACTAAGCCAGATACCATGGTACTACCGTGCCTAGAGCGCGGTACTACCGTGATGGGTGCCACCCACTAGGGAGAGGGTGGCAACATCTGGACTCCGGCCACAGTACTACCGCTTGCCAGGAAGCGATACTACCGTGGGCTCTTGTGGTACTACCGCACCGGCGGACGGTACTACCGCAAGGGCCTGCGGTACTACCGCTCTAAGGAGTAGTACTACCGCACGCCCTAGTTCAGCAAGCACGAGCAATATTCGCATAGACAAGGAAAACAGGATGCTCCAAAGGCTAGAAGAAAAGGAGGTACAAAGCAAGATGTGTACGTGATGAATCCACCCACCTTTTCCGACGCGGACCCCCTCTTAATAGTACGGCTTCCCTACAACTCAATACCACCAAAAAGAAACGTAGAGAAATGCCGTCTTCCATAGCCTTCGAGGGGAACCAAATCATCTTGTGCCTAGTCAGTATATATCTGAAATATTCGATGCACATGATTAGTCCGCAAAAGTATTGTCATCAATCACCAAAACCAACTAAGGGATAAAATGCCCTTACAGAGGCCTCTGAATTAGTAAATGCAAGTCAACTTCACATTGACATACACCTAATGGGTAGTATACACCCAGTGGATGGGAGACCTCCACCAACTTAGGTCATAGTGCACACAATGACTGGGACATCAGAATACCCGACTTAATGGCATTGAAAAATCGCGGGCAGTCACCATGGGTAACAATATTTCCATCAACTATACATATATAGATTTCAGAGAAACAAATAATCAGAAGTCTACAATTGTCGATATACATTTCTCAACTAGATTGCGGAAACCTCTGAAATGATTCAGATCCAAAGACCATGGTCATGGCAAAGTGTGAACAACACTCAGACTGAACTCAAGCAAAGGGTATAATCTAGGTAGAAATAATCTTGCTCAATAAAGGGAAGGTATTCACATAAGCAATACCTAGACAAATTTTCTTCTGGAAACAAAATTGAGAACAACGAGGTGGTGAAACATAGAGCAAGTACTATAGCACAAGGGTTCACACATATACCCAACTACTCTTTAGAGGTGGAATCTCAACTTATATCATTGGCAATACAAAATCATCTATCTATGCAGTTGGTAAATGTAGTGATTACTGATACGTCTCCAATGTATCTATAATTTTTGATTGTTCCATGCTATTACATTATCAACCTTGGATGTTTTATATGCATTTATATGCTATTTTATATGATTTTTGGGACTAACCAATTAACATAGAGCCTAGTGCCAGTTTATGTTTTTTCCTTGTTTTAGTGTATCGCAGAAAAGGAAAATCCAACGGAGTCCAATTGACCTGAAACTTCACGGAACTTATTTTTGGACCAGAAGAAGCCCACGGAGTATCGGAGATGGACCAGGAGAGTCCCGGGCTGCCCACGAGGGTGGGGGCGCGCAACCTGCCTCTTGGATAGCTCGGAAACCCACCGACGTACTTCTTCCTCCTATATATACCCATATACCCTAAAAACTTCGGGAAGCAGAATAGATCGGGAGTTCCGCCGCCAGAAGCCTCCGTAGCCACCGAAAACCAATCTAGACCCGTTCTGGCACCCTGCCGGAGGGGGAATCCCTTTCCGGTGGCCATCTTCATCATCCCGGTGCTCTTCATGATGAGGAGGGAGTAGTTATCCCTCGGGGCTGAGGGTATGTACGAGTAGCTATGTGTTTGATCTCTCTCTCTCTCTCTCGTGTTCTTGAGGTGATACGATCTTGATGTATTGCGAGCTTTGCTATTATAGTTGGATCTTATGATGTTTCTCCCCCTCTACTCTCTTGTAATGGATTGAGTTTTCCCTTTTAAGTTATCTTATCGGATTGAGTCTTTAAGGATTTGAGAACACTTGATGTATGCCTTGCATGGGATACCCATGGTGACAATGGGGTATTCTATTGATCCACTTGATGTATGTTTTGGTGATCAACTTGCGGGTTCCGCCCATGAACCTATTCATAGGGGTTGGCACACGTTTTCGTCTTGACTCTCCGGTAGAATCTTTGGGGCACTCTTTGAAGTACTTTGTGTTGGTTGAATAGATGAATCTGAGATTGTGTGATGCTTATCGTATAATCATACCCCACGGATACTTGAGGTGACATTGGAGTATCTAGGTGACATTAGGGTTTTGGTTGACTTGTGTCTTATGGTGTTATTCTAGTATGAACTCTATGATAGATTGAACAGAAAGAATAGCTTCGTGTTATTTTACTACAGACTCTTGAATAGATCGATCAGAAAGGATAACTTTGAGGTGGTTTCGTACCCTACCATAATCTCTTCATTTGTTCTCCGCTATTAGTGACTTTGGAGTGACTCTTTGTTGCATGTTCAGGGATAGTTATATGATCCAATTATGTTATTATTGTTGAGGGAACTTGCACTAGTGAAAGTATGAACCCTAGGCCTTGATTCAACACATTTCAATACCGTTTGTGCTCATTTTTGTCATTAGTTACCTTGTTGTTTTTATATTTTCAGATTACAACAACCATTATCTACTATCCATATACCACTTGTATCACCATCTCTTCGCCGAACTAGTGCACCTATACAATTTACCATTGTATTGGGTGTGTTGGGGACATAAGAGACTCTTTGTTATTTGGTTGCAGGGTTGCTTGAGAGAGACCATCTTCATTCTACGCCTCCTACGGATTAATAAACCTTAGGTCATCCACTTGAGGGAAATTTGCTATTGTCCTACAAACCTCTGAACTTGGAGGCCCAACAACGTCTACAAGAAGAAGGTTGTGTAGTAGACTGCTACCTCTTGAGCACTGCGTTGGATTTCCCCGAAGAGGAAGGGATGATGCAGCAAAGTAGCATAAGTATTTCCCTCGGTTTTTGAGAACCAAGGTATCAATCCAGTAGGAGGCTACGCTCGAGTCCCTCGTACCTACACAAAAACAATAGCTCAATGCAACCAACGTGCTTAGGGGTTGTCAATCCCTTCACGGTCACTTACGAAAGTGAGATCTGATAGAGATGATAAATAATATTTTTGGTATTTTTGGTATAAAGATACAAAGTAAATAAAGTAAAAGCAAAGTAAAAGCAAAGCAATAATAAAGTGATGGAGATTGATATGATGAGAAAGAGACCCGGGGGCCATAGGTTTCACTAGTGGCTTCTCTCAAGAGCATAAGTATTCTACGGTGGGTGAACAAATTACTCTTGAGATATTGACAGAATTGAGCATAGTTATGAGAATATCTAGGTATGATCATGTATATAGGCATCACGTCCGAGACAAGTAGACTGAAATGATTCTGCATCTACTACTATTACTCCACTCATCCACCGCTATCCAGCATGCATCTAGAGTATTAAGTTAAAAACAGAGTAACGCCTTAAGCAAGATGACATGATGTAGAGGGATAATTTCATGCAATATGATAAAAAAAACATCTTGTTATCCTCGATGGCAACAATACAATATGTGCCTTGCTGCCCCTTCTGTCACTGGGAGAGGACACCGCAAGATTGAACCCAAAGCTAAGCACTTCTCCCGTGGCAAGAACAACCAATCTAGTAGGCCAAACCAAACTGATAATTCGAAGAGACTTGCAAAGATTCAAATATTATTCATAGATAGGCTTGATCATAAACCCACAATTCATCGGTCTTAACAAACACACCGCAAAAAGAAGATTACATCAAATAGATCTCCACAAGAGAGGGGGAGAACATTGCATTGAGATCCAAAAAGAGAGAAGAAGCCATCTAGCTACTAGTTATGGACCCGTAGGTCTGAAATAAACTACTCACACTTCATCGGAGGGGCTTGGATTATGATGTAGAAGCCCTCCGTGATCGATGCCCCCTCCGGCAGAGCTCCGGAACAGGCCCCAAGATGGGATCTCGTGGATACAGAAAGTTGCGGCGGTGGAATTAGGTTTTTGCCTCCGTCCCCGATCGTTTGGGGGACGTGGATATATATAGGAGGAAGAAGTACATTTGTGGAGCTTCAAGGGGCCCATGAGGTAGGGGGCGCGCCCTGGGGGGCGCCCCCTACCCTCGTGACCACCTCATGGCTTTCTTGATGGAGGGTCCAAGTCTCCTGGATCTTATCTGATGAGTAAATCACGTTTCCGAAGGTTTCATTTCGTTTGGACTCCGTTTGATATTCTTTTTCTTCGAAACCCTAAAACAGGCAAAAAACAACAATTCTGGGCTGGGCCTCCGGTTAATAGGTTAGTCCCAAAAATAATATAAAAGTGGATAATAAAGCCCAATAATGTCTAAAACAGTAGATAATATAGCATGGAGCAATAAAAAATTATAGATACGTTGGAGATGTATCAAGCATCCCCAAGCTTAATTCCTGCTCGTCCTCGAGTAGATAAATGATAAAGACAGAATTTTTGATGCGGAGTGCTACTTGGCATAATTTTAATGTAATTCTTCTTAATTGTGGTATGAATATTCAGATCTGAAAGATTCAAGACAAAAGTTCATATTGACATAAAAATGATAATACTTCAAGCATACTAACTAAGCAATTATGTCTTCTCAAAATAACATGGCCAAAGAAAGTTCATCCCTACAAAATCATATAGTTTAGTCATGTATCATTTTCGTCACACAAGAATGCTATCATCATGCACAACCCCGATGACAAGCCAAGCAATTGTTTCATACTTTAGTAATCTCAAACCTATAAACTTTCACGCAATATATGAGCGCGAGCCATGGACATAGCACTATGGGTGGAATAGAATATAATGAGGGGGGTTATGTGGAGAAGAGAAAAAAGGAGAAAGTCTCACATCAACGAGGCTAATCAATGGGCTATGGAGATGCCCACCAATTGATGTTAATGCAAGGAGTAGGGACCGCCATGCAACAGATGCACTAGAGCTATAAATGTATGGAAGCTCAACAAAAGAAACTAGTGGGTGTGCATCCAACTTGCTTGCTCACGAAGACCTAGGGCACTTGAGGAGGCCCATTGTTGGAATATACAAGCCAAGTTCTATAATGAAAAATTCCCACTAGTATATGAAAGTGACAAAACAAGAGACTCTCTATCATAAATATCATGGTGCTACTTTGAAGCACAAGTGTGGTAAAAGGATAGTAACATTGTCCCTTCTCTCTTTTCTCTCATTTTTTTGGGCCTTTTCTTTTTTTATGGCCTTTCTCTTTTGTTTTTGGGCCTTCTCTTTTTTATGGCCTTTCTTTTTTTTATTCCTCACTTGGGACAATGCTCTAATAATGATGATCATCACACTTCTTATTTATTTACAACTCAATGATTACAACTCGATACTAGAACAAAGATGACTCTATATGAATGCCTCCGGCAGTGTACCGGGATATGCAATGAACCAAGAGTGACATGTATAAAATAATTATGAATGGTGGCTTTGCCACAAATACTATGTCAACTACATGATCATGCTAAGCAATATGACAATGATGATTGTGTCATGATGAACGTAATGATGGAAAGTTGTATGGCAATATATCTCGGAATGGCTATGGAAATGCCATAATAGGTAGGTATGGTGGCTGTTTTGAGGAAGATATACGGAGGTTTATGTGTGAAAGAGCGTATCAGATCACGGGGTTTGGATGCACCGGCGAAGTTTGCGCCAACTCTCAATGTGAGAAAGGGCAATGCACGGTACCGAAGAGGCTAGCAAGGATGGAAGGGTGAGAGTGCGTATAATCCATGGACTCAGCATTAGTCATAAAGAACTCACATACTTATTGCAAAAATCTACAAGTCATCAAAAACCTCGGCACTACGCGCATGCTCCTAGCGGGATAGATTGGTAGGAAAAGACCATCGCTCGTCCCCGTCCGCCACTCATAAGGAAGACAATCAAATAACACCTCATGTTTCAAATTTGTTGCATAACGTTTACCATACGTGCATGCTACGGGACTTGCAAACCTCAACACAAGTATTTCTCAATTTCACAACTACTCAACTAGCATGACTTTGATATTATTACCTCCATATCTCAAAACGATCATCAAGCATCAAACTTTTCTTAGTATTCAACACACTCATAAGAAAGTTTTATTATTAATCTTGCATACCAAGCATGTTAGGATTTTAAGAAAATTACCATGCTATTAAGACTCTCAAAATAATCTAAGTGAAGCATGAGAGATCAATAGTTTCTATAAAACAAATCCACCACCGTGCTCTAAAAGATATAAGTGAAGCACTAGAGCAAAACTATAAAGCTCAGAAGATATAAGTGAAGCACATAGAGTATTCTATCAAATTCCAAATCATGTATGGCTCTCTAAAAAGGTGTGTACAGCAAGGATGATTGTGGTAAACTAATAAGCAAAGACTCAAATCATAAAATACGCTCCAAGCAAAACACATATCATGTGGTGAATAAAAATATAGCTCCAAGTAAAGTTACCGATAGAAGTAGACGAAAAAGGGGATGCCTTCCGGGGCATCCCCAAGCTTGGGATTTTAGGTGTCCTTAGATTATCTTGGGGGTGCCATGGGCATCCCAAGCTTAGGCTCTTGCCACTTCTTGTTCCATAATCCAGCAAATCTTTACCCAAAACTTGAAAACTTCACAACACAAAACTTAAAGTAGAAAACTCGTGAGCTCCGTTAGCGAAAGAAAACAAAAAACCACTTCAAGGTACTGTAATGAACTCATTATTTATTTATATTGGTGTTATACCTACTGTATTCCAACTTCTCTATGGATTATAAACTATTTTACTAGCCACTGATTCATCAAAATAAGCAAACAACACACGGAAAACAGAATCTTTCAAAAACAGAACAGTCTGTAGTAATCTGTATCTAGCGCAAGATCTGGAACCCCAAAAATTATAAAATAAATTGCTGGACGTGAGTAATATATCTATTAATCATCTTAAAAATAATTAACTAAATATCAGTTTCAAAATAAAAATAAGAGCAGTTCTCATGAGCGCTAAAGTTTCTGTTTTTTACAGCAAGTTCACCAAGACTTTCCCCAAGTCTTTCCAACGGTGCTACTTGGCACAAACACTAATTAAACACAAAAAAACACAACCAAAGCAGAGGCTAAATAATTTATTTATTACTAAACAGGAGCAAAAATAAAGGAATAAAAGTAAAATTGGGTTGCCTCCCAACAAGCGCTATCGTTTAACGCCCCTAGCTAGGCGTAACAAGCAAGAATAGATAGAGGTATTGCCATCTTTGGTAGGCAATTCTTCAATGAGGCATCTATCTCCCTTAGGAATTTCTTTCTTTCTAGTGATTATCAAACTGTTAGGCACAAGATCGAAAAATTTATTTGTAGCAATTGGTTCCTTAATGATAGCAAAAAGATTGGGATGAATACTTATAGATTTAAGATCCGTAGTTTCCTTACTAGATGATTCACCCTTATTTTTAGGAACATACATAAGCTTGGCAATTTTAGTAGGAGGACTTGGAATATTCTTTACGGAAGAAAAAGCGGTTCCCAAGTTCGTAATGATACCCTCAAGTTTATCGATTCTAGTAGAATCTAAGTTTATTTTCTCATTAACTATGGGTTCCTTTTCCTTAATATTTTTCAAAGTCATTCCTACCTTATATCCGTATTGGGTAATTTGATTGTGGATATTTTTATCTAGATTTTCAATTAATTCAATAGTAGCAACTTTATTTTCAATAATTTCAAGTCTTTGCATAACATGCTCCAAAGTTAACATAGTTCCATTAACCAAAAGAGGTGGTGAGCCAAATAAATATAACATAGCATTATAAGAATCAAAAGTATGGCTACCCAAGAAATTCCCTCCGGTAATGGTATCGAGGATATATCTATACCAAGGATTAGCACCTACATAAAAATTGCAGAGAAGAACTGAAGTAGATTGCTTCCTAGTAGATCTATTTTGAGCATTGCAAATTCTATACCAAGCATCTTTTAGATTTTCTCCCTCCCTCTGTTTAAAATTTAGAACTTCATTCTCGGGAGACAACGGAGAAGATATGAGACTAGCCATAACGACAAGCAAACAAACTAACACACGAGCAAACAAAAAAGGCAACGGAGAAAGAGAGGGAGGATAGAGAGAGAGAGGGGGGAGAATAAAATGGCAAGGGTGAAGTGGGGGAGAGGAAAACGAGAGGCAAATGGCAAATAATGTAATGCGGGAGATAGGGATTGTGATGGGTACTTGGTGTGTTGACTTTTGCGCAGACTCCCTGGCAACGGCGCCAGAAATTCTTCTTGCTACCTCTTGAGCACTGCGTTGGATTTCCCCGAAGAGGAAGGGATGATGCAGCAAAGTATCGTAAGTACTTCCCTCAGTTTTTGAGAACCAAGGTATCACTCCAGTAGGAGGCTACGCTTGAGTCCCTCGTACCTACACAAAAACAATAGCTCAACGCAACCAACACGCTTAGGGGTTGTCAATCCCTTCACGGTCACTTACGAAAGTGAGATCTGATAGAGATGATAAATAATATTTTTGGTATTTTTGGTATAAAGATACAAAGTAAATAAAGTAAAAGCAAAGCAATAATAAAGTGATGGAGATTGATATGATGAGAAAGATACCCGAGGGCCATAGGTTTCACTAGTGGCTTCTCTCAAGAGCATAAGTATTCTACGGTGGGTGAACAAATTACTGTTGAGCAATTGATAGAATTGTGCATAATTATGAGAATATCTAGGCATGATCATGTATATAGGCATCACGTCTGTGACAAGTAGATCGAAACGATTCTGCATCTACTACTATTACTCCACTCATCGACCACTATCCAGCATTCATCTAGAGTATTAAGTTAAAAACAGAGTAATGCCTTAAGCAAGATGACATGATGTAGAGAGATAAATTCATGCAATATGAAATAAACCCCATCTTGTTATCCTCGATGGCAAGCGATACAATCGTGCCTTGCTGCCCTTCATCACTTTGGGAAAGGACACCGCAAGATTGAACCCAAAGCTAAGCACTTCTCCCATGGCAAGAACAACCAATCTAGTAGGCCAAACCAAACTAATAATTCGAAGAGACTTGCAAAGACAACCAATCATACATAAAAGAATTCAGAGAAGATTCAAATATTATTCATAGATAGACTTGATCATAAACCCACAATTCATCGGTCTCAACAAACACATCGCAAAAAGAAGATTACATCGAATAGATCTCCACAAGAGAGGGGGAGAACATTGTATTGAGATCCAAAAAGAGAGAAGAAGCCATCTAGCTACTAGCTATGGACCCATAGGTCTGAAATAAACTACTCACACTTCATCGGAGGGGCTTGGATGATGATGTAGAAGCCCTCCTGTTGGGGAACGCAGTAATTTCAAAAATTTCCTACGCACACGCAAGATCATGGTGATGCATAGCAACGAGAGGGGATAGTGTTGTCCACGTACCCTCGTAGACTGAAAGCGGAAGCGTTAGCACAATGCAGTTGATGTAGTCGTATGTCTTCACGATCCGACCGGTAAACGGGAGTTGCATAATCTCATAGTCATAGGAACATGTATAAGTCATGAAGAAAGCAATAGCAACAAACTAAATGATCAAGTGCTAAGCTAACGAAATGGGTTAAGTCAATCACATCATTCTCCTAATGATGTGATCCCATTAATCAAATGACAACTCATGTCTATAGTTAGGAAACATAACCATCTTTGATCAACGAGCTAGTCAAGTAGAGGCATACTAGTGACACTCTTTTTGTCTATGTATTCACACATGTATTATGTTTCCGGTTAATACAATTCTAGCATGAATAATAAACATTTATCATGATATAAGGAAATAAATAATAACTTTATTACTGCCTCTAGGGCATATTTCCTTCAGTCTCCCACTTGCACTAGAGTCAATAATCTAGTTCACATCGCCATGTGATTTAATACCAATAGTTCACATCACCATGTGATTAACACCCATAGTTCACATCGACATGTGAAAAACACCCAAAGGGTTTACTAGAGTCAATAATATAGTTCACATCGCTATGTGATTAACACCCAAAGAGTACTAAGGTGTGATTATGTTTTGCTTGTGAGAGAAGTTTAGTCAACAGGTCTGCCACATTCAGATCCGTAAGTATTTTGCAAATTTCTATGTCAACAATGCTCTGCACGGAGCTACTCTAGCTAATTGCTCCCACTTTCAATATGTATCCAGATTGAGATTTAGAGTCATCTGGATCAGTGTCAAAATTTGCATCGACGTAACCCTTTACGACGAACCTTTTTGTCACCTCCATAATCGAGAAACATATCCTTATTCCACTAAGGATAATTTTGAACGCTGTCCAGTGATCTACTCCTAGATCACTATTGTACTTCCTTGCCAAAATCAGTGTAGGGTATACAATAGATCTGGTACACAACATGGCATATTTTATAGAACCTATGGCCAAGGCATATGGAATGACTTTCATTCTCTTTCTATCTTCTGCCGTGGTCGGGCTTTGAGTCTTACTCAGTTTCACACCTTGTAACACAGGCAAGTACTCTTTCTTTGACTGTTCCATTTTGAACTACTTCAAAATCTTGTCAAGGTATGTACTCATTGAAAAACTTATCAAGCATCTTGATCTATCTCTATAGATCTTGGTGCTCAATATGTAAGCAGCTTCATCGAGGTCTTTCTTTGAAAAACTCCTTTCAAACACTCCTTTATGCTTTGCATAATAATTCTACATTATCTCCGATCAACAATATGTCATTCACATATACTTATCAGAAATGATGTAGTGCTCCCACTCACTTTCTTGTAAATACAGGCTTCACCACAAGTCTGTATAAAACTATATGCTTTGATCAACTTATCAAAGCGTATATTCCAACTCCGAGATGCTTGCACCAGTCCATAGATGGATCGCTGGAGCTTGCATATTTTGTTAGCACCTTTAGGATTGACAAAACTTTCTTGTTGCATCATATACAACTCTTCTTTAATAAATCCATTAAGGGATGTAGTTTTGTTTATCCATTTGCCAGATTTCATAAAATGTGGCAATTGCTAACATGATTCGGACAGACTTAAGCATAGATATGAGTGAGAAACTCTCATCGTAGTCAACACTTTGAACTTGTCGAAAACCTTTTGCGACAATTCTAGCTTTGTAGATAGTAACACTACTACCAACGTCCGTCTTCCTCTTAAAGATCCATTTAATCTCAATGGCTCGCCGATCTTAGGGCAAGTCAATCAAAGTCCATACTTTGTTCTTATACATGGATCTCATCTCAGATTTCATGGCCTCAAGCCATTTCACGGAATCTGGGCTCATCATCGCTTCCTCATAGTTCATAGATTCGACATGGTCATGACCTCCAGAACAGGATTACCGTACCACTCTGGTATGGATATCACTCTGGTTGACCTACGAGGTTCGGTAGTAACTTGATCTGAAGTTACATGATCATCATTAGCTTCCTCGCTAATTGGTGTAGTAGTCACAGGAACAGATTTCTGTGATGAACTACTTTTCAATAAGGGAGCAGGTACAATTACCTCATCAAGTTCTACTTTCCTCCCACTCACTTCTTTCGAGAGAAACTCCTTCTCTAGAAAGGATCTGTTCTCAGCAACAAATTTGCCTTCGGATCTGTGATAGAAGGTGTACCCAACAATTTCGTTTGGGTATCCTATGAAGATGCACTTCTCCGATTTGGGTTCAAGCTTATCAGTTTGAAACTTTTTCACATAAGCATCGCCGCCCCAAACTTTAAGAAACGACAACTTTGGTTTCTTGCCAAACCACAGTTCATAAGGCGTCGTCTCAATAGATTTCGATGGTGCCCTATTTAACGTGAATGTAGCTGTCTCTAATGCATAACCCCAAAACGATAGTGGTAGATCGGTAAGAGACATCATAGATCGCACCATATCTAATAAAGTACGGTTACGGCGTTCAGACACACCATTACACTGTGGTGTTCCAGGTGGCGTGAGTTGCGAAACTATTCCACATTGTTTCAAATGAAGACCAAACTCGTAACTCAAATATTCTCCTCCACGATCAGATCGTAGAAACTTTATTTCTTGTTACGATGATTTTCTACTTCACTCTGAAATTATATGAACTTTTCAAATGTTTCAGACTTTATGTTTCATCAAGTAGATATACCCATATCTGCTCAAATCATCTGTGAAGATCTGAAAATAACGATACCTGCCGCGAGCCTCAATATTCATCAGACCACATACATCAGTATGTATTATTTCCAACAAATTTGTTGCTCGCTCCATTGTTCCGGAGAACGGAGTCTTAGTCATCTTGCCCATAAGGCATGGTTCGCAAGCATCAAGTAATTCATAATCAAGTAATTCCAAAATCCCATCAGCATGGAGTTTCTTCATGCGCTTTACACCAATACGACCTAAACGGCAGTGCCACAAATAAGTTGCACTATCATTATTAACTTTGCATCTTTTGTCTTCAATATTATGAATATGTCTATCACTATGATTGAGATCCAACAAACTATTTTCATTGGGTGTATGATCATTGAAGGTTTTATTCATGTAAACAGAACAACAATTATTCTTTGACTTTAAATGAATAATCGTATTACAATAAACATGATCAAATCATATTCATGCTCAACGCAAACACCAAATAACACTTATTTAGGTTCAACACTAATCTCGAAAGTATAGGGAGTGTGCGATGATGTAACACCCCGGATGTAACTTTCCCTATTTGTACTCCAACTCTTGCCGTTTCCGGCGTTAAGTTATATTTATTTTCCTCGGGTTCGGGTTTTTGTCTCCGTGCGTTGTTGTAGTTGTCATGCATCTCATATCATGTCATCATGTGCATTGCATTGGCATACGTGTTCGTCTCATGCATTCGAGCATTTTCCCCGTTGTCCGTTTTGCATTCCGGCGCTTCGTTCTCCTCCGGTGGCCTTTTCTAGCTTTCTTTCGTGTGTGGGGATTAAACATTTCCGGATTGGACCGAGACTTGCCAAGCGGCCTTGGTTGACTACCGGTAGACCGTCTGTCAAGTTTCGTATCATTTGGACTTCGTTTGATACTCCAACGGTTAACCGAGGGACCGAAAAGGCCTCATGTGTGTTGCAGCCCAACACCCCTCCAATTTGGCCCAAAACCCACCTAACTCTGCTCCATGTCCTAGAGCGTTCGATCACGATCACGCGGCCGAAAACCGCACCTCATTTGGACTCTCCTAGCTCCCTCTGTGCCTATTTAAAGGCCCCCCGATTTTCGGATCTCCTCCTACCTCCGAAACCCTAAAAAAATCCCCTCGCGCGCACCGGACATATATCGCCGCCGCCCGTGGCCACTAGCGTGTTGACACGTGGCGGCTCCGCCCGCCGCCGCCGCCGAGGCCCGCCGCCCAGCCAGCCCCTCCCGCTCCATCCGGGCGCGCCCGCTCGTCAGCGCCGCCCGCCTCCTCTTGCGGCGCCGCCCGCGCCATGAGCCGCCGCTCCGCCGCCCGAAAGCCGCCTCGCCTGGCGCCGCCGCCGCCAACGACCGCCGCCTCGCGCCCGGCCTCGCCGCGCCCGCCGTCCGGCCCCGCCGCGCCGGCCGGCCACCGCCGCCACCATTCCGGTGAGCTCCACCGGCCCGGCCCTCCTACTCCGGCGACGAGCTCCGGTGAGGATCCGGCGATCCTCGATCCGTGCGCCCGATCCAGATCTGAAAAAAAACCCTAATCCGGAGGTTGAATTTTTCCCAAGTCCCGAAATTCTCAGTCCATATGCACATGTTCGTAGCTCCGTAACTTTGCATCCATAGCTTCGATTCATGCATATAGCATATCAAAATGTTAATCTCAGAGAATACATCATTTCATTCCATTGCATCATTTTCATTTGAGTTCATCTTGATGCCCGAAATGCTATTAGAAGAGGGCTACTTGAGTTAATTGTCAGATCTGCTACTCCGTTTAGCACTTTTGTCATTTTTGCCATGATTATTGTGTGCATGATATGCCCATGAGTTCTACATGTGTTTTGTTAAGGGTTTTGTCATCTTTCCAGAGGTGCAACCCATGTATTTTTAGGATGTGCGTGGTGTCTTGTGCAATCTTGCAAAGTGGTGCACTTGCTAATTCTGTTTTCAGGGACTTAGTAATTTCACCAAGTCCTGGAGCTGTTTATCTCATGATGCCATATGTTCGTGTTGTTTCCTAGTGATCCGTGCCTCTTTTGAGGATAATCAGTAAGGGAGTTTTGTTAATATTGTAGTGCTCTATCCATCCATGTCTGTTTTTGCAATTATGGAGCACCCTAGCTTGAGTCAATCGAGCTCTACTTTTGCTACTTTGTGAATCTGGGCAGATTGTCAACTTGTTTGCAATTTTGCCGGTGATGTTGTAGTTGATCCGTGCATTCTACGCTATTGTTCTTGCCATGTCTAGCTTGAATTTTGTGCCTTCTTTATGGGTGTATGCTTGTCTTGCCATGACTTGCACCGTAGTGAGTGCATCGAGCTCGTAAACATGCCTACTTGAGTTATATTTCAGCATGTGTCAGTTTTCACTAAGTCTGAAAACTGATTGTGTTTTTGCTATGTTCACATGCTTGCAATTGTATTTTCTGATCCCTTTTCGCTCAAGGTCACTAAGGGACTTTTGTTAAGATCTTTGAGTAGCTCCATGCCATGCTTTACTTTGCCATGTTCAGATCCTGTAGCATGTGGTTTTGTTGCTCCGAAGAGGGCTACCTGATCTGAAATTCCAGACAAGTGTTAATTTCACTAAGTCTGAGATCTGTTTGCCATTTGCATTTTTGCCATGCTTGTTTGAACCTGTTAATGGATGAATTGGCAGTAGCTCAGTGCTAGACTTTTGTTAAGAATCTTGTGTGCATCCCTGCCAGGTATTTTGTTGTCATGTTTGGGTGCTGTAGCATGTTCATTTCATTTCATTTAGATGCCTACTTGCTGTAAATCGCAGACCGGTGTCATTTTTGAATCGCTTGCCATTTCCAAACCGTAACTCCGATTCCGGCGTTCTTTATATCTTTTTCAAGCGATTTCATCTCATCTTTCCAGTGGCACACTTGGTTTTCCAAGTTGAGGCCAGGTTCATGCATTTCCTGTCATATCTTGCATTTTGCATCCCGCATCGCATCCCGCATAGCATATCATCATTGCATCATATCGCTTGATCCTTGCACGTGGTTGATTGTGTCCCTGTTGCTTGTTTGTCTTGTTTGGGTAGAGCCGGGAGACGAGTTCGCTAACGAGGAGCCCGTTGAGTTTGCTTTTGAGGATCCAGTCAACTCTGACAACTGTGCAGGCAAGATGATCATACCCTCGAAATCACTACGTTCTTTGCTATGCTAGTTTGCTCGCTCTTTTGCTATGCCATTTCTACGATGCCTACCACTTGCTTGCAAGCCTCCCAAATTGCCATGTCAAACCTCTAACCCACCTTGTCCTAGCAAACCGTTGATTGGCTATGTTACCGCTTCGCTCAGCCCCTCTTATAGTGTTGCTAGTTGCAGGTGAAGATTGGAGCCCGTTCCTTGTTGGAACATTTATTTACTTGTTGGGATATCATTATATTGCCATGTTATCTTAATACATCTATATACTTGGTAAAGGGTGGAAGGCTCGGCCTCTCGCCTAGTGTTTTGTTCCACTCTTGCCGCCCTAGTTTCCGTCATATTGGTGTTATGTTCCCGGATTTTGCGTTCCTTACGCGGTTGGGTTATAATGGGAACCCCTTGATATTTCACCTTGATTAAAGCTTTTCCAGCAATGCCCAACATTGGTTTTACCATTCGCCACCTAGCCTTTTCTTTCCCTTGGGTTCTGCAGACTCAAGGGTCATCTTATTACCACCACCCCGGGCGGTGCTCCTCTGAGTGTTGGTCCAACCGAGCGATGTCCGGGGCTACCAGGGGCAACTCTGGGCTGGCCTACCCGACGTCTGGCTCATCTGAGTGTGCCCTGAGAAAGAGATATGTGCAGCTCCTATCGGGATTTGTCGGCACATTCGGGCGGTGTTGCTGGTCTTGTTTTAACCTGTCGAAGTGTCTTGAATTACCGAGATACCGAGTCTGATCGGAACGTCTTGGGAGGAGGTCTATTCCTTCGTTGACCGTGAGAGCTTGTCATGGGCTAAGTTGGGACTCCCCTGCAGGGATTTGAACTTTCGAAAGCCGTGCCCGCGGTTATGGGCAGATGGGAATTTGTTAATGTCCGGTTGTAGATAACTTGAACCTTAATTAATTAAAATGAATCAACTGAGTGTGTTACCGTGATGGCCTCATCTCGGCAGAGTCCGGGAAGTGGACACGGTGTTGGAGTAATGTTTGCGCAGGTTGCTCTCTAGTTTCTCGCTCGTGCTTTGCCTTCTCTTCTCGCTCTCTTTTGCGAATAAGTTAGCCAGCATATTTGCTAGTCGCTTGCTGCAGCTCCACATATTTACCTTGCCTTACCTATAAGCTTAAATAGTCTTGATCGCGAGGGTGCGAGATTGCTGAGTCCCTGTGGCTCACAGATTACTATTACACCAGATACAGGGCCTGATGTTTCCGCTCCAGGAGACGCGTATGAGCTCAAGTGGGAGTTTGACGAAGACTCTCAATGTTACTATGTTTCCTTTCCCGATGATCAGTAGTGGTGCCCAGTTGGGGGTGATTGGGACCGTGTCGCATGTTGGGTTCTCTTTTATTTTGGCGCCGTAGTCGGGCCATGAGTGTTTGGATGATGTAATGTTATTTATGTACTTGATTGACGTGGCGAGTGTAAGCCAACTATGTTATCTCCCCTTTATTATTTATATTACATGGGATGTTGTGAAGATTGCCTAACTTGCGACATATGCCTTCAATGCGATTATGTCTCTAAGTCGTGCCTCGACACGTGGGAGCTATAGTCGCATCGAGGGGGTGACAGATGATGATCATATCAATCTTGGAACTAATTCCAACACACATCGTCACTTCACCCTTAACTAGTTTCTGTTCATTCTGCAACTTCCGTTTCGAGTTACTACTCTTAGCAACTGAACTAGTATCAAATACTGCGAGGTTGCTATAAACACTAGTAAAGTACACGTCAATAACATGTATATCAAATATACCTCTGTTCACTTTGCCATCCTTCTTATCCGCCAATTACTTGGGGTAGTTCCGCTTCCAGTGACCAGTCCCTTTGAAGTAGAAGCACTTAGTCTCCAGCTTAGGTCCAGACTTGGGCTTCTTCACTCGAGCAGCAACTTGCTTGCCATTCTTCCTGAAGTTCCCCTTCTTTCCATTGTCCCTTTACTTGAAACTAGTGGTTTTGTATACCATCAACACTTGATGCTTTTCTTGATTTCTACCTTCGTCGATTTCAGCATCACAAAGAGCTTGGGAATCGTTTCCGTTATCCCTTGCATATTATAGTTCATCACGAAGTTCTACTAACTTGGTGATGGTGACTAGAGAATTCTGTCAATCACTATCTTATCTGGAAGATTAACTCCCACTTGATTCAAGCGATTGTAGTACCCAGACAATCTGAGCACATGCTCACTACTTGAGCTATTCTCCTCCATCTTTTAGCTATAGAACTTGTTGGAGACTTCATATCTCTCAACTCGGGTATTTGCTTGAAATATTAACTTCAACTCCTGGAACATCTCATATGGTCCATGACGTTCAAAACGTCTTTGAAGTCCCGATTCTAAGACGTTTAAGCATGGTGCACTAAACTATCAAGTAGTCATCATATTGAGCTAGCCAAACGTTCATAACATCTGCATCTGCTCCTGCAATAGGTTTGTCACCTAGCGGTGCATCAAAGACATAATTCTTCTGTGCAGCAATGAGGATAAACCTCAGATCACGGATCCAATCCGCATCATTGCTACTAACATTTTTCAACATAATTTTTCTCTAGGAACACAATAAACTGGGAGCAACATCGCGAGTTATTGATCTACAACATAGATATGCTAATACTACCAGGACTAAGTTCATGATAAATTAAAGTTCAATTAATCATATTACTTAAGAACTCCCACTTAGACAGACATCCCTCTAATCCTCTAAGTGATCACGTGATCCAAATCAACTAAACCATAACTGATCATCACGTGAAATGGAGTAGCTTTCAATGGTGAACATCAATATGTTGATCATATCTACTATATGATTCATGCTCGACCTTTCGGTCTCACTGTTCCGAGTCCATATCTGCATATGCTAGGCTCGTCAAGTTTAACCTAAGTATTCTGTGTGTGCAAAAACTGGCTTGCACCCGTTGTAGATGGACGTAGAGCTTATCACACCCGATCATCACGTGCTGTCTAGGCACGACGAACTTTGGCAACGGTGCATACTCAGGGAGAACACTTTTATCTTGAAATTTAGTGAGAGATCATCTTATAATGCTACCGCCAATCAAAGCAAGATAAGATGCGTAAAAGATAAACATCACATGCAATCATTATAAGTGATATGATATGGCCATCATTATTTTGTGCTTGTGATCTTCATCACCGAAGCACCTTCATGATCACCATCGTCACCGGCGCGACACCTTGATCTCCATCGTAGCATCGTTGTCATCTCGCCAATCTTATGCTTCCACGACTATCGCTACCGCTTAGTGATAAAGTAAAGCATTACAGGGCGATTGCATTGCATACAATAAAGTGACAACCATATGGCTCCTGCCAGTTGCCATAACTCGGTTACAAAACATGATCATCTCATACAATAAAATTTAGCATCATGTCTTGACCATATCACATCACAACATGCCCTGCAAAAACAAGTTAGACGCCCTCTACTTTGTTGTTGCAAGTTTTACGTGGCTGCTACGGGCTTAGCAAGAACCGTTCTTACCTACGCATCAAAATCACAACAATAGTTTGTCAAGTTGATGTTGTTTTAACCTTCGCAAGGACCGGGCGTAGCCACACTTGGTTCAACTAAAGTTGGAGAAACTGACACCCGCCAGCCACCTGTGTGCAAAGCACGTTGGTAGAACCAGTCTCGCGTAAGCGTACGCGTAATGTTGGTCCGGGCCGCTTCATCCAACAATACTGCCAAACCAACGTATGACATGCTGGTAAGCAGTATGACTTATATCGCCCACAACTCACTTGTGTTCTACTCGTGCATATAACATCAACGCATAAAACCTGGCTCGGATGCCACTGTTGGGGAACGCAGTAATTTCAAAAAAATTCTACGCACACGCAAGATCATGGTGATGCATAGCAACGAGAGGGGAGAATGTTGTCCATGTACCCTCGTAGAGAAAGCGGAAGCGTTAGCACAACGCAGTTGATGTAGTCGTAGGTCTTCACGATCCGACCGATCAAGTACCAAACACACGGCACCTCCGAGTTCTGCACACGTTCAGCTCGATGACGTCCCGCGAACTCCAATCCAGTAGAGCTTCACGGGAGAGTTCCGTCAGCACGACGGCATGGTGACGATGATGATGTTCTACCGTCGTAGGGCTTCGCCTAAGCACCGCTACGATATGATCGAGGTGGATTATGGTGGAAGGGGCACCGCACACGGCTAAGAGATCAAGAGATCAATTGTTGTGTCTATGGGGTGCCCCCTGGCCACGTATATAAAGGAGTGGAGGAGGAGGGGGCCGGCCAGGAGGAGGAGGCGCGCCCTAGGGGGGGCAATCCTACTCCAAGTAGGTCCCCCCCCCCTTTCCTATTCCAACTAGGAGAAGGGGGGAGGAGGAGGTGGAGAGAAGGAAGGAGAAGGGGGGCCGCGCCCCCTTCCCTTTCCCAATTCGGATTGGGGTAAGGGGGGCTGCGCGCCACCTCCTGCTGCCTCTCCTCTTCCACTACTTTGGGCCCATGAGGCCAAATAACCCCCGGGGGGTTCCGGTAACCCCCGGTACTCCGGTATATATCCGATAACCCCCGGAACCATTCCGGTGTCCGAATATAGTCGTCCAATATATCAATCTTCATGTCTCGACCATTTCGAGACTCCTCGTCATGTTCGTGATCACATCCGGGACTCCGAACAACCTTCGGTACATCAAAACTCATAAACTCATAATATAACCAGCATCGAAACGTTAAGCGTGCGGACCCTACGGGTTCGAGAACTATGTACACATGACCGAGACGTGTCTCCGGTCAATAACCAATAGCGGAACCTGGATGCTCATATTGGCTCCCACATATTCTACGAAGATCTTTATCGGTCAGACCGCATAACAACATACGTTGTTCCCTTTGTCATCGGTATGTTACTTGCCCGAGATTCGATCGTCGGTATCTCAATACCTAGTTCAATCTCGTTACCGGCAAGTCTCTTCACTCATTTCGTAATACATAATTCCGCAACTAACTCATTTAGTTGCAATGCTTGCAAGGCTTAGGTGATGTGCATTACCGAGAGGGCCCAGAGATACCTCTCTGACAATCGGAGTGACAAATCCTAATCTCGAAATACGCCAACCCAACAAGTACCTTTGGAGACATCTGTAGAGCACCTTTATAATCACCCAGTTACGTTGTGAAATTTGGTAGCACAAAAAGTGTTCCTCCGGTAAACAGGAGTTGCATAATCTCATAGTCATAGGAACATGTATAAGTCATGAAGAAAGCAATAGCAACAAACTAAACGATCAAGTGCTAAGCTAATGAAATGGGTCAAGTCAATCACATCATTATCCTAATGATGTGATCCCGTTAATCAAATGACAACTCATGTCTATGGTTAGGAAACTTAACCATCTTTGATCAACGAGCTAGTCAAGTAGAGGCATACTAGTGACACTCTGTTTGTCTATGTATTCACACATGTATTATGTTTCCGGTTAATACAATTCTAGCATGAATAATAAACATTTATCATGATATAAGGAAATAAATAATACTTTATTATTGCCTCTAGGGAATATTTCCTTCACCTCCGTGATCGATGCCCCCTCCGGTGGAGCTCCGGAACAGGCCCCAAGATGGGATCTCATGGATACAGAAAGTTGCGGCGGTGGAATTAGGTTTTTGGCTCCGTCCCCGATCGTTTGGGGGTACGTGGATATATATAGGAGGAAGAAGTACATCGGTGGAGCTTCGAGGGGCCCACGAGGCAGGGGGACGCGCCCTAGGGGGGGCGCCCCCTACCCTCGTGACCACCTCGTGGCTTTCTTGATGGAGGGTCCAAGTCTCCTGGATCTTATCTGATGAGTAAATCACGTTTCCGAAGGTTTCATTCCGTTTGGACTCCGTTTGATATTCCTTTTCTTCGAAACCCCAAAACAGGCAAAAAACAGCAATTCTGGGTTGGGCCTCCGGTTAATAGGTTAGTCCCAAAAATAATATAAAAGTGGATAATAAAGCCCAATAATGTCTAAAACAGTAGATAATATAGCATGGAGCAATCAAAAATTATAGATACGTTGGAGACGTATCATAGACATCAAGCTCTTTTCTGGCGCCGTTGCCGGGGAGGTTAGCGCTTGAAGGTATATCTTTAGATCTTGCAATCGAATCTTTTTGTTTGTTGTTTTAGCACTAGTTTAGTTTATAAAAGAAAACTACAAAAAAATATGGAATTGAGTTTGCCTCAAACGCTTCATCTTTTTAATATCTTTCGCGAGTATGATGGAAAGGAAAATTGTGCCAAAGTTTTAGAAGAAGAATGCATTAAAATGTTTGGCACTAAATCTTTGTATGATGAGCATGATTGCAATGTTGTTAGTATGAATTCCTTGAATATCCATGATGCTAATGATATGCAAAGCCACAAGCTTGGGGAAGCTATGTTTGATGAAGATGATACTTTTTGTCCCCCAAGTTTTGATGAACAAATTTATTATGATGAAAGCATGCCTCCTATTTATGATGATTATATAGATGAAAGTGGATTTGGAGAGGTCATGACTTTATTTTGTGATGATTCCACTATCTTGGAAGAGGTTTCAATCGATTATGATGAGAACAAAGTTGCTACTTATGATAATTATTGTCATGATACATATGCTATAAAAAGTAGTAATGATTATATTTATAAAACTTGTCATGATTATGATTACCCTTTTCTGAACATTACTCTTTTAATGTGGAAACAATTTATAGTATTCGAGTTTCTTATGATACTCCCACTATTCTGAATGAGAAGAATTTTGCTTATGTGGAGAGTAGTAAATTTTCTATGCTTTTAGACCATGATAAGAATGCTCTATGTGATGGTTATATTGTTGAATTCATTCATGATGCTACTGAAAATTATTATGAGGGAGGAACATATGTTTGGAAGAATTGCAATAATATCAAGTTTCCTCTCTATGTGCTTAAAGTTTTGAAGTTATGCTTGTTTTGCCTTCCTATGCTAGTAGATTATTGTTCTCATAAGTTGTTTGCTCACAAAATCCCTATTCATAGGAAGTGGGTTAGACTTAAATGTGCTAGTCATATTCTTCATGATGCTCTCTTTATGTTTGAATTCTTATCTTTTATGTGAGCATCATTGAAATCATCATGCCTAGCTAGGGGCGTTAAACGATAGCGCTTGTTGGGAGGCAACCCAACTTTATTTTTATTCCTTGCTTTTTGCTCATGTTTAGCAATAAATGATTTATCTAGCCTCTGTTATGATTGAGTTTTTATGTTTTAATTAGTGTTTGTGCCAAGTAGAATCGTTGGGAAGACTTGGGGAAAGTCTTGTTGATCTTGCTGTAAAAAACAGAAACTTTAGCGCTCATGAGAATTGTTGTCATTGTTTATTAGAGAGTGATATTTGGTTAATTATTTTTGCATATGATTAATAGATAAATTCCTCACGTCCAGCAATTTAGTTTAGAATTTTTGGGGTACCAGAAGTTTGCGTTAGTCACAGATTACTACAGACTGTTCCGTTTTTGACAGATTCTGTTTTCTATGTGTTGTTTGCTTATTTTGATGAATCTATGAGTAGTATCGGAGGGTATGAACCATAGAGAAGTTGGAATACAGTAGGTTTAACACTAATATAAATCAAGAATGAGTTCATTACAGTACCTTGAAGTGGTGGTTTGTTTTCTTTCGCTAACGGAGCTCACAAGATTTTCTATTTGGAGTTTTGTGTTGTGAAGTTTTCAAGTTTTGATGGACTATGGAATAAGGAGTGGCAAGAGCCTAAGTTTGGGGATGCCCAAGGAACCCCAAGGTAATATTCAAGGACAGCCAAGAGCCTAAGCTTGGGGATGCCCCGGATGGCATCCCCTCTTTTGTCTTCGTTCATCGGTAACTTTACTTGGAGCCATATTTTTATTCACCATATGATATGTGTTTTGCTTGGAGCGTCATTTTATTTTCTTTTGTTTTGCTTGCTGTATGAATAAAATACCAAGATATGAAATTCTTAAATGTTACAGAGTCTTCACATAGTTGCATAATTATTCGACTACTCATTGATCTTCACTTATATCTTTCGGAGTAGTTTGTCGTTGCTCTAGTGCTTCACTTATATCCTTTTAGAGCACGGTGGTGGTTTTATTTTATAGAAATAGATGAACTCTCATGCGGCACTTATATTATTTTGAGAGTCCTAAACAGCATGGTAATTTGCTTTGGTTATGAATTTAGTCCTAATATGATGGGCATCCAAGAGGGATATAATAAAAACTTTCATATAAAGTGCATTGAATACTATGAGAAGTTCGATACTTGATGATTGTTTTGAGATATGAAGATGGTGATATTAGAGTCATGCTAGTTGAGTAGTTGTGAATTTGAGAAATACTTGTGTTAAAGTTTGTGATTCCCGTAGCATGCACGTATGGTGAACCGTTATGTGACGAAGTCGGAGCATGATTTGTTTATTGATTGTCCTCCTTATGAGTGGCGGTCGGGGACGAGCGATGGTCTTTTCCTACCAATCTATCCCCCTAGGAGCATGCGCGTAGTACTTTGTTTTGATAACTAATAGACTTTTGCAATAAGTATGTGAGTTCTTTATGACTAATGTTGAGTCCATGGATTATAAGCACTCTCACCCTTCAACCATTGCTAGCCTCTCTAATACCGCGCACCTTTCGCCGGTATCATACACCCACCATATACCTTCCTCAAAACAGCCACCATACCTACCTATCATGGCATTTCCATAGCCATTCCGAGATATATTGCCATGCAACTTTCCACCGTTCCGTTTACTATGACACGCTCCATCATTGTCATATTGCTTTGCATGATCATGTAGTTGACATCGTATTTGTGGCAAAGCCACATTCATAATTCTTCCATACATATCACTCATGAGTCATTGCACATCCCGGTACACCGCCGGAGGCATTCATATAGAGTCATACTTTGTTCTAGTTTCGAGTTGTAATCATTGAGTTGTAAATAAATAGAAGTGTGATGATCATCATTCATAGAGTATTGTCCCTGAAAAAAGGAGAAAGGCCAAATAAAAAAGGGAGGCCCAAAAAAAGGGACAATACTACTATCCTTTTTCCACACTTGTGCTTCAAAGTAGCACCATGATATTTATGATAGAGAGTCTCTTGTTTTGTCACTTTCATACACTAGTGGGAATTTTTCATTATAGAACTTGGCTTGTATATTCCAACAATGGGCCTCCTCAAGTGCCCTAGGTCTTCGTGAGCAAGCAAGTTGGATGCACACCCACTTAGTTTTTTTTGTTGAGCTTTCGTACATTTATAGCTGTAGTGCATCCATTGCATGGCAATCCCTACTCACTCACATTGATATCTATTAATGGGCATTTCCATAGCCCGTTGATACGCCTAGTTGATGTGAGACTATCTTCTCCTTTTTGTCTTCTCCACAACCGCCATTCTATTCCACCTATAGTGCTATATCAATGGCTCACGCTCATATATTGCGTGAAGATTGAAAAAGTTTGAGAACATCAAAAGTATGAAACAATTGCTTGGCTTGTCATCGGGGTTGTGCATTATTTATATACGTTGTGTGGTGAAGATGGAGCATAGCCAGACTATATGATTTTGTAGGGATAGCTTTCTTTGGCCATATTATTTTGAGAAGACATGATTGCTTCGTTAGTATGCTTGAAGTATTATTATTTTTATGTCAATATTAAACTTTTGTCTTGAATCTTATGGATCTGAATATTCTTGCCACAATAAAGAATTACATAGAGAAATATGTTAGGTAGCATTCCACATCAAAAATTATGTTTTTATCATTTACCTACTCGAAGACAAGCGGGAATTAAGCTTGGGGATGCTGATACGTCTCCAATGTATCTATAATTTTTGATTGTATCATGCTATTATATTATCAACCTTGGATGTTTTATATGCATTTATATGCTATTTTATATGATTTTTGGGACTAACCTATTAACCTAGAGCCCAGTGCCAGTTTCTGTTTTTTCCTTGTTTTAGAGTATCGCAGAAAAGGAAAATCAAACGGAGTCCAATTGACCTGAAACTTCACGGAACTTATTTTTGGACCAGAAGAAGCTCACTGTAACATCCCAAATTTTCAATTTGGAATGTTATACATTAGAACATCATGGCATATCATATTTTATTTTGCATTTTGGTTGATCCTAGAAATTCTACGCAACTCAATGACCCACGGAGAGAGTTGGGGATTTAATTATTTTCATATTTGAGTTTTCTCAAAATTTGAGAATATAATCATTTGATTTTAATTATTTTATCATCAATTATTTCTATTACAAAAATATGAGAGAGGAAATAAAATGACTTTCCCAAAATAAAGAAATATTGAGGATTGAATAATAGAATCAAATAAGATTTTATTTCAGAGTTTTTCGGTGTTCTATTTGAATTTAGGAAAAATGTGCGTTTTTCAAAATTGCATTTAGGCCCCATATAAATGTCCACCTTGTGAGGCTTGATTTTAGAAGCCCGCGAAAATTTATTTCGGAATTTTTGGAGTCCGTTTAGTATTTCTTTTTATTTTTCTTCTGCGTGTAAATAAATAAATAAATAAGCGAACCGACCTACGGGCCGTGTCCGACTAGGACTCCGGCCCGGCTAGGCTTTAAAAGCCGGGGGAGAGGCCCAGCCGAAGCCAGTGCCCCAGCCCCCGAAAACCCTAGCCCCAGCGCTGCCCCGCCGTCGACAGCGCCGCCGCACGCCGCCCAAGGTTCGCCGCCTCGATTTCCACGCTGGTTTTTTTATTTCTTTTTCAAAAACCGTTCGGTTTTTCCGTCGGTTTTTTAGATTCGGTTTTTTAAATAGATCGGTTTTTCCGGTTTATTTAAATAGCGAGCGTTCGTCCGTTCGTTCGATCTAGCGAACGTTCGTTGTTTTTCTTTTTCTCGGATTTAATCCGCGATTTTTCTGATCGCGATTCCTGATCCGATTTTCGTTTTAGTATAACTTTTCGCTCGTTTATCAGAATTAGGCGATTCAAGCGCCTAGAGTTTCGTCTCGAAACCCTCTATCCGTTTAACCAACTTAAACAAGATTTTGCTACTGTAAAAATTGCCATAGATCCAGATTTGTAGAACGAAGTTGTTTTCTTTCGTCGTTTGACTTCCGTTGTTTCGTTCGATTTGATTCCTTTTGCAAACTGGAGTTCTTAAGTTGAACCTTCTGGTTAGATCTCTTATTTGAGTTTTACCCGTGCATTAGATGAGTACTTATTGTATGCTTGTTTGTTTGTCTGCGATAGAATACCCGGTGTGCGCCGCTTGTTACTTCGAATCTCTAGGTTTCGCGGATAATCAGCAAGGCAAGTAACACTTTGATCATACCTTTTCTACTACCCAGTTTTATTGCATTAGATCAAATCCTCACACATTGCATGATTAGGATCTAATTAAATTGTGGGATGGGAAGTAGTTGAGGTAGTACCTATTACCTGTTTATTTTCAAACCTTTGGGAGTTACTTATGTGTTTGCTTATTATGCCATGCTATGCTAGTAGACGTGGATTGGGTGAGTGATATCCATGACAGATGTGAGTTTGTTAATTAATGGTCTATCTAAGGTGGCAACTTAAACACACATCTGGGTGGATTGAGGCACCTGGGTATTCCAGGACTTGCCTGTTTTCTTTTGGACCGCCACCCAGGCTAAAAGGGATCGTGAGACAATTCATACTAGAAACTTCCGTGTGCAGCCACAAGCTATTATGGGCTCTAGCATAGTTGATTAAGTCGTGCGAACTCTTACTGTGGTAGACTAGCAGATGTAGGGGATGTAGGTGGTACGGTCTACCCGATCGTAAGGTGCTAGCGCTTCTGAAAGACTATGTCTCGGTCATCCGTCTTCTCAAACACCTTGTAGTGCGAGAAACCAAACGGAGGCGATCGAGTCTTGTGGGGAAAAGTGTGCAAACCTCTGCAGAGTGTAATAAACTAATCATGGTTAGCCGTGTCCCCGGTTATGGACGTTTTGAGTATCCAGTACCTGGATTATCATGTGAATCTCAACATGTTACTCTAAATTAATTTTGTTGGGTTTTGTTTAATGATGATGCTTAATTGGGATTGAGGATGCTGTCAACCATTCTCAATGTTTAACAACTACCATGATAGTAATTAAATTTATTCCTTTGTAGTAGGGAAAAATTGGCTTTACGCAAAACTGTAACCATAGAGCTTTCTACCAGCCAAATATGCATATAGTGTAGCTGTTTCATTCCATTACTCTCTATGTGTTACCTTGCCAGCATATTCCATGTGCTGACCCGTTTCGGGCTGCAACGTTAATGTTGCAGACTTTTCAGACGACGATTAAGGAGTTTTTAGGTCATGGTTCTATACTCAGTGATGTCGTTGGAGTTGATGGACTCACTTATCTTCCAAGCCTTCCGCTGTTATCGTTATTAGATGGCCTTAAGCCATATTTATTGTAATAAGTTCTCGTTTGAGACACTTGATGTAATAAGTGTGTGATTGCTACTCTGTTATAAATCCTCAGAGTACGGTGTGGTGTCAGCATTACTGATCCAGGGATGACACCGGAGCACAGAGATCAGACTGGTTGAGGTCTGGTCGCTACAGAGATGGTATCAGAGCACACGCTGACTGTAGGACACGACCACTAAGCTACAGACCTAGATCACTCTCTTCTCTTCTGACCTCTCATCTTTTCTACTTTTAGGATGGCGTATGCAAGGAACAAGTTCACGCAACCAGATGAAGATACACC
This sequence comes from Aegilops longissima, assembly GCA_021605205.1. Classification (NCBI taxonomy): domain Eukaryota; kingdom Viridiplantae; phylum Streptophyta; class Magnoliopsida; order Poales; family Poaceae; genus Aegilops; species Aegilops longissima. The sequence continues at coordinate 663,913,602 of CM038676.1, forward strand.
CTTTGGACGTCACTTGAAGGAAGTCACAAGATACCTGAACATAGGAATACCAAGCTTCACCGGAACCTACAACGCCGCTTTACCTGAAGAAGAGCGCTGGATGATTCAAGTTCAAGTTCCAGGAAGGACGTTCATGCCAGTCACTGAGCCCATAGAGTTTTCTTTTGATGCACCAACTTGGAGTATGGGAATGAGCATGGCAGCTCACATCGCCATGGGATGCATTGGAGAAGTCTACGCAATGACCTCAAGGATACAATCTACCAGATTTGCGGGCGCCGAGATGAGCACTGGGAGATGATCAGCACCAGGAAGGATAGATCAATTGCAGCTTTTATCCAGGAGCTAAACCAGCACATTCGACGACAGGAGAACCAGATGTGTGCCGACATGATAGATCTGAAGAAGGCTAAGACTAGAATCGAGGAACTGGGGGAAGAACTCAAGGCTACACATGAAGATTATGAAGAAGAAATTGAAGTATTGGTGGAGAAGAATGATGACCTGATCAACAAGATTGGAATATTTATGGGAGGCCCTACACCAGTAGAGGAAGACGAAGAACCCAAGGAGATTAGCCCGGAAGACTACATCATCATCGACGACACAGATTCGGATCCAGACGAAGGCGATGATGACTATGTTGATGAAGCTGGAGCAGATATCATGGAGTCTGCAACCGAAGAATATTTCCAGTAGACCACCTCATCAGTAGTAGTAGTCCACCATGTAAATACAATAGTCCGAGCACTTTTGCGATAGTTAGATCGATTGTATGCCCTTGTTTGATTGAATGAAGTGAATTGTTTGATTTTGCCTCATGTGCATATGGGTAGTGTTTCTCTTTAGACCCCCTCTATTCTTACATCTCATCTTTTCTAAACCCTCAGATGCCTCCGAGACGTGACCCCGGATTTACCTTTCCACCGGAGCTCACTCAGTTGATCCAGCAGCAGAACACATTGATGCAGTTGCTAGTACAGAATCAAAATCAGGGGAACAACAACAACAACCCACCACCACCACCACCTGTTGATCACTTAGCCCGTTTTCTTAGGCTGAATCCGCCGGTGTTTTCTAGTAGCACCGAGCCGATAGTAGCAGATGATTGGCTCCGCAAGGCAGCTAGAGAGTTGACCACAGCAGGATGCACAGATGCGGAGAAGGTGAAGTTTGTCGCACATCAACTTGAAGGACCAGCAGCATCATGGTGGGAGAATTTCACAGCCACTTTCCCTGTCGACACTGTCACATGGGACCAGTTTCAGCAGGCTTTCCGTACTGCACATGTTTCAGCAGGAGCTATGGCCATGAAGAAGCGTGAGTTTCGCAACTTACGCCAAGGAGGACGGACAGTTGGCCAGTATGTGGAGGATTTTAGTAAGTTAGCACGTTATGCCCCAGATGACGTCGCTACGGATGCAGCTAAGCAGGAGAAGTTTCTGGAAGGACTGAATGATGAGTTGAGCATGCAGTTGATGGTAGCAACCTTCAACAACTACCAGGAGTTGGTAGATCGTGCTCTTATGATTGAAGGGAAGCAGCAGCAAATTGAGAATTGCAAGAGGAAGTATGGACAAGGAAAGTACACTTCAGGAGCTCAGCAGAAGCCACGTTTTACCCCTAGACCGGGAGGACATTTTCAGCATACCCATGGAGGAGGTAGCACGCACAATCACAATAGCACCAGGAATGGTAATGGGAATGGAGGAAGCAATGGCCAGAATCGCACCAACCCCTCAACCCCAGCCAAGAAGGACCTGAGCCAAGTCACTTGCTTTAAGTGCCAGAAGACCGGACATTATGCCAATGAATGCCCTGAGATACAAAATGGAAATGGCAATGGAAGCTCTGGGAAGAAGCCGAACCCTTTCAACAGGGGACAGGTGAACCACGTTAGCGTGGAGGAGGTTGAAGAGCAGCTGGATGCAGTAATCGGTAAGTTTTTGGTTAAGTCATTTACTGCACTCGTTCTTTTTGATACTGGTGCATCACATTCCTAGATCTCAAGGGGATTTGTGGATAAGTATAACCTACCAACCCAAGCCCTTAGGTCACCCATGCTAGTAACCTCACCTGGAGCAGAGTATGTGGCTAGTCTATGGTGTGATCGGTTACCATTAAGGATTGGTAACTATGTTTTTCCCTCAGACCTAATAGTATTGGAATCTCAAGGATTGGATGTGATATTAGGCATGGATTGGTTATCAAAGTATGAAGGAAATATTGAATGCGCTAGTAAGTCAATTTTGCTTACCACCCCAGAAGGGAGAAGGATCAAGTATGTATCCCGACATGTGCCGGAGAGGACTCAAGTAAATTGCTTAACGGGAGTTGTGCAGGAGGAAGTACCAGTGGTAAGGGATTTCCCTGAGGTATTTCCAGAGGAGTTGCCAGGCATGCCACCGGATAGAGATATTGAGTTTTTGATTGAGCTATTGCCAGGCACCGGGCCAATATCAAAGAGACCATATAGGATGCCAGCAAAGGATTTGGTAGAAATTAAGAAGCAGATTAAGGAGTTACTGGATAAGGGATATATTCGCCCAAGTTCTTCGCCTTGGGGATCGCCAGTACTTCTAGTGGAGAAGAAGGATGGATCGTTAAGGATGGTTGTTGATTATCGAGGATTGAACGAAGTAACGATTAAGAACAAGTACCCACTACCAATGATCAATGATCTGTTTGATCGATTGCAAGGAGCTAAGGTATTTTCCAAGATCGATCTGCGATCAGGATACCACCAGTTGAAGATTCGAGAACAGGATCCTAAGACAACTTTTACCACCAGGTATGGGCTGTACGAGTATACCATTATGTCATTTGGTCTGACTAACGCACCTGCCTATTTTATGAACATGGTGAACAAAGTATTTATGGAGTTTTTGGATAAGTTCGTCGTAGTGTTCATTGATGATATCCTGGTTTATTCGAAGAATGAAGAGGAGCATAAGGAGCATTTGCGTTTGGTACTTGGAAAGCTCAGAGAACATCAATTATATGCCAAGTTCAGCAAATGTGAGTTTTGGTTGAAGGAAGTAGGATTCCTCGGACACGTTATATCTGGAGAAGGTATAGCGGTAGATCCTACCAAGGTAGATACCGTGACCAAGTGGGAAGCACCAACTACCGTCGGAGAGATCCGGAGTTTTCTTGGACTCGCCAGATACTACCGGATATTCATTGAGAATTTCTCAAAGATTGCGAAGCCTATGACGGAGTTATTAAAGAAAGATACCAAGTTCATATGGACGGAGGAATGCGAGGCTAGTTTCCAAGAGTTGAAGAAACGCTTGGTTACTTCACCAGTGTTGATTTTGCCAGATCAGACCAAGGATTATGAGGTGTATTGCGACGCTTCACGTCGAGGACTTGGAGCAGTGCTTATGCAGGAAGGGAGAGTTGTTTCATATGCCTCAAGACAACTGAAGCCTCATGAGTTGAATTATGCTATGCATGATTTGGAGTTAGCAGCCGTAGTGCATGCTTTGAAAACATGGAGGCATTTCCTCATTGGAAACCATTGTGAGGTGTACATGGATCATAAGAGTTTGAAGTACATTTTCACACAGAAGGAGTTGAATCTCAGACAAAGGAGATGGTTGGAACTCATCAAGGATTATGATATGAGATTGCAATACCATCCCGGAAAGGCTAATGTAGTAGCTGACGCATTAAGCCGTAAGAGCCATGTCAATACGTTAATGACGGGAGAAATACCCAAGGAGTTAGCAGAAAATCTTCGAGAGTTATGTTTGGAAATAGTTCTGAGAGGCTATGTAGCAGCATTGGAGATTCAGTCAACTTTGATGGATAGAATCAGAGAAGCTCAGAAGACTGACAAAGAGATTGCCTCAATAAAGGAGAAACTAAGCAAAGGAAAAGCTAAAGGATTTCGTGAGGATGAGCACGACACCATATGGTTTGAAGACCGTGTTTATGTGCCCAATGACCCGGAGATCAGGAAGTTGATTCTGCAAGAGGCACACGATTCACCATATTCGATTCGCCCAGGAAATACCAAGATGTATTTGGATTTGAAGGATATTTTCTGGTGAACCGGAATGAAGAAGGATATTGCGGAGTATGTAGCAGTTTGTGATGTATGTCAGAGAGTAAAGGCAGAGCATCAGAAGCCAGCAGGATTGTTACAACCATTGCCGATACCCGAATGGAAGTGGGATAAGTTAGGCATGGATTTTATCACGGGATTACGCAGGACTCGTTCAGGCTATGACTCGATTTGGGTTGTAGTCGACCGGTTGATGAAGGTAGCTCATTTCATCCCAGTAAAGACCACTTACACCAGTGCTAAGTTGGCAAAGATATACATGACCAGGATCGTATGTTTGCATGAAGTTCCGAGGAGTATCGTATCAGATAGAGGAATCCAGTTTACAGAATTCAGTACAGCTTTTCATCCACAGACAGATGGACAGACCGAGAGAGTCAATCAGATTTGGGAGGATATGATGAGAGCTTGTGCGCTAGATTACGGATCTAGTTGGGACGAAAATTTGCCATATGCAGAGTTCTCTTACAACAACAGTTACCAAACCAGTTTAAAGATGGCCCCTTTCGAAGCCTTGTACGGAAGGAGGTGCAGGACACCATTGTCATGGGACGAAGTGGGAGACCGCTAGTTGTTTGGACCTGACGTGATTAAAGAGTCTGAACAGAAGGTGAAATTGATTCGCGATAGGCTCAAGGTAGCCCAGTCCAGACAGAAGAGTTATGCAGATTCAAAACGCAAGGAGACAGTTTACGAAGTCGGAGATAGAGCTTATCTTCGAGTATCTCCACTTCGGGGAACAAAGCGTTTTGGAGTTAAAGGGAAGTTAGCGCCACGATTTGTAGGACCATATCGAGTTTTGGAGCGTATGGGAGAAGTGGCCTACAAGTTGGAATTTCCTGAAGGATTGGCAGGAGTTCATGATGTGTTCCACGTTTCCCAGTTGAAGAAGTGTCACGCGAAGATGGCTGACATACCGTTGAGAGACACAGTGCCTTTGGAAACTATTCAGTTGGATAACGATTTGACCTACGAGGAGAGACCCGTTAAGATTCTCGAGTTTTCCAATCGAGTCACTCGCAGCAAGGTTATCAAGTTTTGCAAAGTTCAGTGGAGCCACCACACAGAGGATGAAGCCACCTGGGAACGAGAGGAAGATTTGCTCAAGGACCACCCTCACCTATTTTCTAGCCAACCCGAATCTCGAGGGCGAGATTCATCTTAAGGGGGGTAGGTTTGTAACATCCCAAATTTTCAATTTGGAATGTTATACATTAGAACATCATGGCATACCATATTTTATTTTGCATTTTGGTTGATCCTAGAAATTCTACGCAACTCGGTGACCCACGGAGAGAGTTGGGGATTTCGTTATTCTCATATTTGAGTTTTCTCAAATTTTGAGAATAGGATCATTTGATTTTAATTATTTTATCATCAATTATTTCTATTACAAAAATATGAGAGAGGGAATAAAATGACTTTCCCAAAATAAAGAAATAATGAGGATTTAATAATAGAATCAAATAAGATTTTATTTCGGAGTTTTTCGGCGTTTTATTTGAATTTAGGAAAAATGTGCGTTTTACAAAATTGCATTTAGGCCCCAAATAAATGTTCACCTTGTGGGGCTTGATTTTAGAAGCCCGTGAAAATTTATTTTGGAATTTTTGGAGTCTGTTTAGTATTTCTTTTTATTTTCCTTCTATGCGTAAATAAAAAAAAGCGAACCGACCTACGGGCCGTGTCCGACTAGGACTCGGCCGGCTAGGCTTTAAAAGCGGGAGAGACCCAGCAAGCCAGCGCCCAGCCCCAAAACCCTAGCCCGTAGCCTTGCGCTGCGCCCGCCGCCCCGCCCGCCCATGCCGCCAAGACGCTTCGAGGTTCGCCGCCTCGATTTCGCGCCGTTTTTTTTATTTTTTTCGAAAAACCGTTCGGATTTTCCGTCGGTTTTTTAGATTTGGTTTTTTTAAATAGATCGGTTTTTCCGGTTTATTTAAATAGCGAGCGTTCGTCCGTTCGTTTGATCTAGCGAACGTTTGTCGTTTTTCTTTTTCTCGGATTTAATCCGCGATTTTTCTGATCGTGATTCCTGATCCGATTTTCGTTTTAGTATAACTTTTCGCTCATTTATCGGAATTAGGTGATTCAAGCGCCTGGAGTTTCGTCTCGAAACCCTCTATCCGTTTAACCAACTTAAAAAAGATTTTTCTACTGTAAAAATTACCCTAGTTCCAGATTTGTAGAACGAAGTTGTTTTTTTCGCCGTTTGACTTTCGCTGTTTCGTTCGATTTGATTCTTTTTGCAAACCGGAGTTCTTAAGTTGAACCTTCTGGTTAGATCTCTTATTTGAGTTTTACCCATGCATTAGATGAGTACTTATTGTATGCTTATTTGTTTGTCTGCGATAGAATACACGGTGTGCGCCGCTTGTTACTTCGAATCTCTAGGTTTCGCGGATCATCAGCAAGGCAAGTAACACTTTGATCATACCTTTTCTACTACCCAGTTTTATTGCATTAGATCAAATCCTCACACATTGCATGATTAGGATCTAATTAAATTGTGGGATGGGAAGTAGTTGAGGTAGTACCTATTACCTGTTTATTTTCAAACCTTTGGGAGTTACTTATGCGTTTGCTTATTATGCCATGATATGCTAGTAGACGTGGATTGGGTGAGTGATATCCATGACAGATGTGAGTTTGTTAATTGATGGTCTATCTAAGGTGGCAACTTAAACACACATCTGGGTGATTGAGGCACCTGGGTATTCCAGGACTTGCCTGTTTTCTTTTGGACCGCCACCCAGGCTCAAAGGGATCATGATACTATTCATACTAGAAACTTCCGTGTGCAGCCACAAGCTATTATGGGCTCTAGCATAGTTGATTAAGTCGTGCGAACTCTTACAGTGGTAGACTAGCAGATGTAGGGGATGTAGGTGGTGCGGTCTACCCGATCGTAAGGTGCTAGCGCTTCTGAAAGACTATGTCTCGGTCATCCGTCTTCTCAAACACCTTGTAGTGCGAGAAACCAAACGGAGGCGATCGAGTCTTGTGGGGAAAAGTGCACAAACCTCTGCAGAGTGTAATAAACTAATCATGGTTAGCCGTGTCCCCGGTTATGGACGTTTTGAGTATCTAGTACCTGGATTATCATGTGAATCTCAACATGTTACTCTAAATTAATTTTGTTGGGTTTTGTTTAATGATGATGCTTAATTGGGATTGAGGATGCTGTCAACCATTCTCAATGTTTAACAACTACCATGATAGTAATTAAATTTATTCCTTTGTAGTAGGGAAAAATTGGCTTTACGCAAAACTGTAACCATAGAGCTTTCTACCAGCCAAATATGCATATAGTGTAGCTGTTTCATTCCAGTACTCTCTATGTGTTACCTTGCCAGCATATTCCATGTGCTGACCCGTTTCAGGCTGCAACGTTAATGTTGCAGACTTTTCAGACAACGATTAAGGAGTTTTTAGGTCGTGGTTCTATACTCAGTGATGCCGTTGGAGTTGATGGACTCACTTATCTTCCAAGCCTTCCGCTGTTATCGTTATTAGATGGCCTTAAGCCATATTTATTGTAATAAGTTCTCGTTTGAGACACTCGATGTAATAAGTGTGTGATTGCTACTCTGTTATAAATCCTCCGAGTACTGTGTGGTGTCAGCATTACTGATCCAGGGATGACACCGGAGCACAGAGATCAGACTGGTTGAGGTCTGGTCGCTACACCCACAGAGTATCGGAGATGGACCAGGAGAGTCCGGGCTGCCCACGAGGGTGGGGGCGCGCCCCCCTGCCTCGTGGACAGCCCGGAAACCCACCGACGTACTTCTTCCTCCTATATATACCCATATACCCTAAAAACTTTGGGAAGCAGAATAGATCGGGAGTTCCGCCGCCAGAAGCCTCCTTAGCCACCGAAAACCAATCTAGACCCATTTCGGCACCCTGCCGGAGGGGGAATCCCTCTCCGGTGGCCATCTTCATCATCCCGGTGCTCTTCATGACGAGGAGGGAGTAGTTCTCCCTCGGGGCTGAGGGTATGTACCAGTAGCTATGTGTTTGATCTCTCTCTCTCTCTCTCTCTCTCTCTCTCTCTCTCTTATTCTTGAGGTGATACGATCTTGATGTATCGCGAGCTTTGCTATTATAGTTGGATCTTATGATGTTTCTCCCCCTCTACTCTCTTGTAATGGATTGAGTTTTCCCTTTGAAGTTATCTTATCGGATTGAGTCTTTAAGGATTTGAGAACACTTGATGTATGTCTTGCGTGGGATACCCGTGGTGACAATGGGGTATTCTATCGATCCACTTGATGTATGTTTTGGTGATCAACTTGCGGGTTCCGCCCATGAACCTATGCATAGGGGTTGTCACACGTTTTCGTCTTGACTCTCCGGTAGAATCTTTGGGGCACTCTTTGAAGTACTTTGTGTTGGTTGAATAGATGAATCTGAGATTGTGTGATGCTTATCATATAATCATACCCACGGATACTTGAGGTGACATTGGAGTATCTAGGTCACATTAGGGTTTTGGTTGATTTGTGTCTTAAGGTGTTATTCTAGTACGAACTCTATGATAGATTGAACGGAAAGAATAGCTTCGTGTTATTTTACTACAGACTCTTGAATAGATCGATCAGAAAGGATAACTTTGAGGTGGTTTCGTACCCTACCATAATCTCTTCGTTTGTTCTCCGCTATTAGTGACTTTGGAGTGACTCTTTGTTGCATGTTGAGGGATAGTTATATGATCCAATTATGTTATTATTGTTGAGGGAACTTGCACTAGTGAAAGTATGAACCCTAGGCCTTGTTTCAATGCATTTCAATATCGTTTGTGCTCACTTTTATCATGAGTTACCTTGCTGTTTTTATATTTTCATATTACAAAAACCATTATCTACTATCCATATACCACTTGTATCACCATCTCTTCGCCGAACTAGTGCACCTATACAATTTACCATTCTATTGGGTGTGTTGGGGACACAAGAGACTATTTGTTATTTGGTTGCAGGGTTGCTTGAGAGAGGTTCATCCTACGCCTCCTACGGATTGATAAACCTTAGGTCATCCACTTGATGGAAATTTGCTACTGTCCTACAAACCTCTGCACTTGGAGGCCCAACAACGTCTACAAGAAGAAGGTTGTGTAGTAGACATCAATTAAATATTCATGTGGATCACTAGATTCAAACATAGATGGTTCCCGATGGAGTCTAACTTTTGAATCGAAATGCAAACCGCAACAAACATTGTGTAAAAAAATCAGTAAGTCACCATACGGCTTATTGTTGTCAGTACATCTTAGTACAACTGACGTGGTGAGTTCCTTATGTACAAGGATTACGCCTACAACGATGATTATCTATGCATGTCTATCATATAGAGGGATTACTCCTGCAATGATGAAGCACACAATCATTTTAATGACGGATTTTGAGATGAAGGATTGGGTAAAACCTTGAGCACCTTCACTCATACATTATGGGGCACTATGTTGTCTATATCCAGATTATATTGGAGAAATTGATTGTGTACAAGCCTTATCCATCCATAATTCCCATGTTGTTCGTTCTCTAGATGTAGAGAAAGATTCATTTGGACCATGAGGAGATGGAAATAACGATGTTGGGACCTAGAGTTCCATATCCTAGTGCCATTGGACCCACCAAATATAATTGGTTGGGACACAAGAATATCTTTTGATATCCCCAAGGCATCAAACATCTTGTCCTAATTTTTCAGTTTCAGAGAAATCTGAACACCACTACCATTGGATACATCGATCAGATCCCTACTATGTTAGATCATGGACAAGTTTTGTGTTCCTGCTAGGTGTGATAGCCATCCCATGAAAGTCTTCCAAATAAACCTTGTGGCTACATCCACCAAACATTATCTCAAAGATGATGTTGCTTGTGTTGCCCGGATGCAAACAGGTTACATACTAAGCAATATTGCTATATTGCGTATCTTGCAAGTCAAACCATTCGTTTGATTTGTTCCCCAAGTCCCTACAAACTTCTACATTCCAGAAGTATGCTCATAGAATTGGTATATGACGGCTTCAGAATTTGCGAGAATTAGGGGAAGTATCTTCCTGAATGTTCATGTTCAATGCATCATATTATACTATTTTTCCCTTCATGAGTTTACTATACAAGTTCTCATAAAGGTTTTTAATGAGGTAATATATATCAACATGAGATCATATGCCATACTTTCTGTTTTCCCTAGCGGGGTTTTTGGAAAGTGTATACGACATATTTATTGTTCTCTGAACTCTATAGGTATTCTCGTATTGAGTTAAAAAAGGAAATAACCATTATATGTTTTGTCATTTTTCTCCTTATTTCCCACTAGGTTTGGAGCAGTTTTAGCAACATATCAAACACTTTGCTCCTCACATTTTCCCATAGGGTTTTGAAGGAGTCTTTAATGAAGATGATAATATTACACTAAACAAGCACAAATTAGGGAGAGTGTTAGGATTTAATTAATCCTGTTAACCCATGCTTAAGGAATAGATGGTGGTTGCCATATGGAAACCGACATCGGTTCCTGGTGTCCTCTTGAACAGGTACCTTTAAACTTGGTGCCCTTTGTAACTCTATATATAGACGTATTCATCATCAATAAACATCAATGGATTCACTTTTACATCGTTGTTGCTTTGTTTCTCGCTGAGTTCAAACAATCATCAATACTAATTATGTCAACATGTGTGCTTCCACATCATCAAAATTATTGTAGCACATAGATTTACTAGTTTGGTCCAGTAGCATCCGTCCGATGTACGCATGAGAATTCTCTATCATGCAACATAGATTAGTGCATTGTAAGTAAGTTTTCATAGTGCATTTCATGTGACATGCACAACTTTTCAGTTTAAGATTTTTTTTCTTATGTAGAAATTTCTCACATAGTTTAAATTATATTGTCTCCGTTTTCATCTTCGAATGTATATATAGACGCATTTTATTGTAGTTTATATTAAAATATCCAAAACATCTTATACTAATAAACGAAGGGAGTACATCATATTTAGAAACTACTTCCTCCGTCTCACAATGTAAGACGTTTTTTTTACCCTACACTAGTGTCTACATTATGGGACGGATGGAGTATATATTCAATTCCACGACAACACACAGAGCATCTTCCAGTATAAAGGAAACATGAGCGTTTTAGAGTATTTTATTTTGACCCGCATATATGAAACACAATCAAAGTTTCCCAAGGCTCACATTTGACTAACAACGAACTATTTAACGACATCGAAAATACGAATAAGTCTCTTTCCAACCATTCCTGGATGCAAAATTTGTACAGTGGGTTCAACATCGTTGTTCAATGTAAAATCTGTCCAATGGGTTCAGTATATACAGGGAGAAGAAAGAAAAACCAAACGTTTCAATAATTCACACGTGCATGATATATGCAATATATGTATGAATGAATGAATTTATTATATATAGTTGCATTTCGCATCTAGAAAGTGCCTTTTTCTATGTCGGCCGATTCGGTTGAGAGGGCCATGACGCGGCCACGTCCATAGTACTACTTTACTCGAAATTATTCTCTCTTTTTTCCATCTTCCGTGTTCTGTATTGGTTTGGTTTGGTTGTGCTGCCATGTTGGACTTCTGACACACCGATCCTTTCCGGGCCGACTCTTTCGTTTGAATACAATACAATCATAGTTGCTCATATACACGTACATATGCTTATTTTATTATCTTAAAAAAAACATTCACTCATTTTTATGAACACACGCATGCATGTCCAACCCTTATGAGCACCTTCAAAATACCGAGCCAGCACACACAATATCTTAAGATTGATAAAGCCATCAAATGTGTCCCATATTCAACGGGAGCATCTACTTCCACTAAACGCTTGTCACAAAAAGGTCTTAAATAAATCCAAAAAATACGACCACCAGTCCAAGTCTAGTTTTTTTTTCCGGACGGCTTTAGAACCCTCCACTTCACACCGCTTGAGAGGAACTTTTGCTCCTCCGCCTGCTCCGACTATTTAAAGCCGACCAACCTCCCCCCAAACCCCACCTCCAAGTCTATTCTTCCACCATAGAAGCCTCCTAGTTTGCATCAGGTGTCTCCGTCCACCGGTTGTTGGCTCCATGGTCCGCTCCAAGATCACATGGTATAATATGTTGAGCCAAAGTGCCGCACCGAAGTTCCGGCGAAGGTACGTGCCATGGATGCCCGACGGTAAAGTTGCATTACGGCGGGCCAACCTCCAAGCTAAGGATGAGGAAACAGAATAGGAGCAAGAGGAGGGCAACCCCCATGACCATGAAGAAGTTCATGAAGGAGGAGTGTTAGAAGGGATAGAGAGGGATTGGCGGGATCGATGTTTATTGCTTGAGCCTCGTGGGCATATATAGGAGTACAATGACCAACTTGGAGTACAAGACAAGGCAGAAACAAATCACAGTTTATCCTATACCTCCTAATAATCATAATACTCAATATCCCCCGCAGTCACAAGGGTAGCGATGCAGACTGTGAGACTGGAGAAGAATCCGAAGATAAGTCGATAGACATTCCCCCACAGTCGTAGCGGTCGATGCATCACAGAAGTTGTGGCTGGAGTGGAAACCGACAAGATTGCTCAAGCAGGCCGGTAGCCCTTTGTGCCATTGTCGAGGTAGCCGAGAGCTTGGGGTAGTCTAGCTGTTGTCGAGGTACTCATGCGAAAAATGTCGTGGTCGATGTCGAGTCAGGGTAGCCGGTGTCGAGGAAGTCGTCGTGGAGCCGTGGGCGCAGGGAGGCGCCGAGTTAGTCATGGGCGCAGTGGTGTCGAAGTAGTGATGCGCTGGGAGGAAGACGTTGTTGACGACGGCGTAACGCCGGGTTTGCCAAGCCCGGGGACACATCATGGACGAAGGCATGCATCGGTGTTGCCAGCACCGGGCATGCATAGACGGACGAAGACAAAGTTGACGAAGCGCCGCACCAGGCCCGGGGACACGTCTTGGACGAAGGCACGCATCGGTGTTGCCAGCACTGGGCATGCGTAGACGAGGGACCTGCAGGAGCTGTACGAAGACGAAGGGGGTGGACGGGCGACGACAGAGGCTACAGGGGTAGCAGCGACGGCTAGGTTAGGAGCGCGAAGGTGAAGCTCCAAGTAGGTGAGGAACCCGACAACATGACAAAGACCGCGTGCAGACGATGGTGTTCCCGTGCCAAGGGAGGCAGCGCGGCGCTGTTGGGTAACGCAGTATTTCAAAAAAATTCCTACGGTCACGCAAGATCTATCTAGGAGATGCATAGTAACGAGACGGGAGAGTGTGTCCACGTACCCTCATAGACCGAAAGCAGAAGCGTTTCGTAATGCGGTTGATGTAGTCGAACGTCCTCACGATCCAACCGATCCAAGTACCGAACGTACGGCACCTCCGTGTTCAGCACACGTTCAGCACGATGACGTCCCTCGAGCTCTTGATCTAGTTGAGGACGAGGGAGAGTTCCGTCAGCACGACGGCGTGGCGATGGTGATGATGATGTTACCGGCGCAGGGCTTCACCTAAGCACTACGACGATATGACCGAGGTGTTGAATTGTGGAGGGGGCACCGCACACGGCTAAGAGATTGTCTGTTGTGCCTTTGGGGTGCCCCCTGCCCACGTATATAAAGGAGGGGGAGGAGGAGGCCAGCCAAGGGGGGCGCGCGCCATAGGGGAGTCCAACTAGGATTCCCAATCCTAGTTGGAGTCCCCTTCCTTTTCCAAGAGAGGGAGAGAGGGAAGGAGGAAGAGAGGGAGAAGGAAAGAGGGGGCGCCGCTCCCTCCCTAGTCCAATTCGGACTTGCCATTGGGGGGCGGCCTCCCCTTGTGTCCCTTCTCTCCTTTCCACTAAAGCCCATTAAGGCCCAATACTTCCCGGGGGGCGGGTCCGGTAACCCCCGGTACTCCGAAACTCATCAGAAACTTTCCGAACTATGCCGGTGTCCAAATGTAGCCTTCCAATATATGAATATTTACCTCTCGACCATTTCGAGACTCCTCGTCATGTACGTGATCTCATCTGGGACTCCGAACAAACTTCGGTCATCAAATCACATAACTCATAATACAAATCGTCATCGAACGTTAAGCGTGCGGACCCTACGGGTTTGAGAACTATGTAGACATGACTGAGACACATCTCCGGTCAATAACCAATAGCGGAACTTGGATGCTCATATTGGCTCCTACATATTCTACGAAGATCTTTATCGGTCAAACTACACAACAACATACTTCATTCCCTTTGTCAACGGTATGTTACTTGCCCGAGATTCAATCGTGGTATCATCATACCTAGTTCAATCTTGTCACCGGCAAGTCTCTTTACTTATTCCGTAATGCATCATCCCGCAACTAACTCATTAGTCACATTGCTTGAAGGCTTATAGTGATGTGCATTACCGAGAGGGCCCATAGATACCTCTCCGATACACTGAGTGACAAATCCTAATCTCGATCTATGCCAACCCAACAAACACCTTCGGAGACACCTGTAGAGCATCTTTATAATCACCCGATTCGTTGTGACGTTTGATAGCACACAAGGTGTTCCTCCGGTATTCGGGAGTTGCATAATCTCATAGTCTGAGGAACATGTATAAGTCATGAAGAAAGCAGTAGCAATGAAACTGTAATGATCATAATGCTAAGCTAACGAATGGGTCTTGTCCATCACATCATTCTCCTAATAATGTGATCCCATTCATCAAATGACAACACATGTCTATGGTTAGGAAACATAACCATCTTTGATAAATGAGCTAGTCAAGTAGAGGCATACTAGGGACACTTTGTTTTGTCTATGTATTCACACATGTAGTAAGTTTCCGATTAATACAATTCTAGCATGAATAAGAAACATTTATCATGAAATAAGAAAATAAATAATAACTTTATTATTGCCTCTAGGGCATATTTCCTTCAGTCTCCCACTTGCACTAGAGTCAATAATCTAGTCCACATCGCCATGTGATTTAACGCTAATAGTTCACATCACCATGTGATTAACACGCATAGTTCACATCGGCATGTGACCAACACTCAAAGGGTTTACTAGAGTCAGTAATCTAGTTCACATCGCCATGTGATTAACACCCAAAGATTACTAAGGTGTGATCATGTTTTGTTTGTGAGAGAGGTTTAGTCAATGGGTCTGCCACATTCAGATCCGTATGTATTTTGCAAATTTCTATGTCTACAATGCTCTGCACGGAGCTACTCTAGCCAAATGCTCCCACTTTCAATATGTATCCAGATCGAGACTCGGAGTCATCCAGATCGGTGTCAAAGCTTGCATCGACATAACTCTTTGCGACGAACTCTTTATCACCTCCATAACCGAGAAATATTTCCTTAGTCCTCTAAGGATAATTTTGACCAATGTCCAGTGATCTACTCCTAGATCACTATTGTACTCCCCTACCAAACTCATGATAGGTTATACAATAGGTCTGGTACATAACATGGCATACTTTATAGAACCTATGGATGAGGCATAGGGAATGACTTTCATTCTCTCTCTATCTTCTGCCGTGGTCGGGCTTTGAGTCTTACTCAACTTCACACCTAGCAACGCAGGCAAGAACTCCTTCTTTGACTGTTCCATTTCGAACTACTTCAAAAATGTTGTCAAGGTATGTACTCATTGAAAAAACTTACCAAGCGTCTTGATCTATCTCAATAGATCTTGATGCTCAATATGTAAGCAGCTTCACCAAGGTCTTTCTTTGAAAAACTCCTTTCAAACACTCCTTTATGCTTTCCAGAAAATTCGACATCGTTTTCGATCAAAAATATGTCACACACATATACTTATCAGAAAGGTTGTTGTCGGTGTCAAAACCGGTGGACCTCGGGTAGGGGGTCCCGAACTGTGCGTCTAGGCCGGATGGTAACAGGAGGCAGGGAACACTTTGTTATACCCAGGTTCGGGCCCTCTCGATGGAGGTAATACCCTACTCCTGCTTGATTAATATTGATGATATGGGTAGTACAAGAGTAGATCTACCACGAGATCAAGGAGGCTAAACCCTAGAAGCTAGCCTATGGTATGATTGTTGTGTATGGAGTTGATTGCCTACGGACTACAACCCTCCGGTTTATATAGGCACCGGATAGGGTTAGGGTTACACAGAGTCGGTTACAATGGTAGGAGATCTTGAATATCCGCATCGCCAAGATTGCCTTCCACACCAAGGAAAGTCCCATCCGGACACGGGACGAAGTCTTCAATCTTGTATCTTCATAGTCCAGGAGTCCGGCTACCCGAACACCCCCTAATCTAGGACTCCCTCAGTAGCCCCTGAACCAGGCTTCAATGACGACGAGTCCGGCGCGCAAATTGTCTTCGGCATTGCAAGGCGGGTTCCTCCTCCAAGTCCTTCATAGAAGATTGTAAACACCAAGAGTAGTGTCCGGTTCTGCAAAATAAGCTCCCACATATTGCCATAGAGAGAATAATATTAACACAAATCAAATCTGCTGACATATTCTGCAGTGCGCCATCACACTACGGCCAAGTCCTTTACTCGAATCGTTTTTACTTTTCCACCTCAGCATGTTTTGCGAGGCGGTTTCCTTGGCACGTCTTGTCGAAGCAGAGATCGTGTGCCCCCCTTTTACGGGATTCTCATCAATATGGACGTGGGTAACCCAATCGTGCCCGTTAGCATGTTTTCTCAATTAAAGGCGAGTCCCAAACGGTTACGGGGAGGGCTCCTGGTATTCAACCTCTTATAAAGAGACCAAGGCCTTACTCCTTTTTCCAATCTCAAACGAGTTCGCCCGTCGCCTCGAGTTCCAACACCCTAGGCTCCAGATTCCAGGCGCTTCGGACCTTCGACAATGTCCGGTTCCGACCTTCAAGGCCGATGGATGCCCTCCGTCACGGAGGAGGACATGCTAAAGTTGAGAGAGGCTAAGTTCTTGACTGCCGAAATTCCGCATAGGTTGCCTGCTCAAAGGCAGGCTATTCCCAGTCCCCAGTTCGGTGAGAGCGTAGTGTTCATGTCTCACTTCCTTCGGGGGTTAGGCTTCCCGATGGATCCCTTCGTGAGGGGGCTGCTGTTTTATTACGGGCTGGAATTTCATGACTTAGCTCCGGTGTCCATCCTCCACATTTCCTCATTCATCGTTGTGTGCGAAGCGTTCCTCCGTGTTACTCCTCACTTCGGGTTATGGCTCAAGACTTTTGGAGTGGAGCCGAAGATGATCGAGGGACGGCATGCAGAGTGCGGAGGCGCCGTCATAAGTAAGAATGCTGATGCTCCATGGCCCAAGGGCTCCGTTCAAGAGGAGCCCGACCTGTGGCAACGAGAATGGTTCTATATCACCGCTCCCAGGAGCGCCAAGTGGGCGGCGCCTCCTGCCTTTCGCTCGGGTCCCCCATCATGGCTAGCGTCATGGGTCAACAAAGGATTAGATTGGGGTTTTCCCCAAGACGTGCCCCTGTTACAGGGCCGAATTAAGGATCTCTTGGAAGGAGACCTCAGCTTGGTCAAGGTGATGCAGGTCATGTTGATTCACCGAATATTGCCCGGCAAACGTCGCCCCCTTCGCCTGTGGGAGTTTAATCCAGAGGGACCGCGAGCTCTCTAGAACTTTATGGGCGCAATGCCCATGGAGATGTCTGATCTGTTCTTGGATCACAAGAGATGTGTCGGATTTAACCGAGGGCCGAGGCCTAAGCTGTCCTTGGGATACTCAAGTAAGCAACCTTGTGCCCGGACCTTGATCCGTATAATTGTCATAAACTTGCCCTAAAAGAGCCGTCCTTTTAAGCAGGAGTGGATAAGCGAAGTCAAAGCTGATTAGGTGTCGGCTCCCTTCACGAAACCAGGCGGATCCTATCTTTGGTCGGGATCTTTGGAGATAATGCCTTTGGAGGGGGAGGACAAGGAAGCTATGGCCTCCTCGAAGGAGGCTGCTCCGAAGGGAGGAACCGACAATTCCTCTCCTAAGGGGAAGAAGAGAGCCGCCTCTGACGACCCGGAAACCATGGCCTCGAAACGGGGGAGAAAATCCTCGTCAGAGGGTCCGACGCCGGGGAGTTCCTCGGCCGGACTACGCCCTCAAGGGGATCAGCCCTCCAGCGAGCCGTAAGTAGAGAAAGATTTTCCTTTAGAGGGATGAGAGAAATACTTACTTTTTATCTGAGAAGATTAACCGAAATTTTACCTTGTAGCTCGGACCTCAGCCCTTCTCAGCAGAGCTCGTCTTCGGGGGATCTTCTTCTGGAGATGATGGAGAGTGGCACGCCTCCCCCTGCCGTACCACCTAGCGAGGCGGGCGACCCTGAGGTGTCGTCGCGGAGGGTTTCTCTGAATCTGGCAGGGGCGGAAGGTAGCCATATGGCCCCCCAAGGTTCTCCGCGTCCTGCCTTCGATGGAGGTCGTGGGACGAGTCTGGCACCGTCTGGTGCGCGGTCGGAGGAGCTAAAGATTCTGCTGGGGCGAGTTTCTATCTCAGAAGAGCACCGTGCATTGATGGGCATGGTGATTGAAAGGATTTCATCCGCAGGAAGCGGATTGCATGAGGCCGTCAAAAGTTTACTGACGGGTTTTGAGGTACGTTGGATAATGTACACTTTTGTCAGTTGCGCATAAGTAAGATGCGCCCTGTGTAGATAGTAGCCCCTGAGACTCTGCGTGTTTTCAAGAAATAACGGCACGCAGAGGATCATAATCCCAGGTCTAAGATGTCGCCTTTGAATGTAGGTGGCGAGGTGTCCAGAATCAAGCCGAACTGATGATGTGGCCGAACTAAAGCGGCAACTAGACGTGGCAGATGCCGACATCACGCTTGTCAACAAGCGTCTTGATGAGGCTCAAGGAATGTAATTCTTCGTGCGGCATCCGGTAAGAGGAGCTTCATGCCAGTGTCTTACAATGTGTATGCTTGACGCAGATGGTACGGCCGCCGTGGAGAATCTTAGGGCAGAACTTGCCCGAGCTAAGGAACAAGCCAAAAAAAGCGATGCGGCTGCCAAGAAGGCCCTTGAAGAGCTGAGAGCCGAACAGGCTGCTCACTGCCGAAGCAAAGAAGAGATGGCCGAGATGGCCGAGAAGTTAAAGAGCGATGCAGACCGTTGCAAACTTCTTGAGAAAGAAGACCGGGCGAGACAGACGGACTTAGAGAAGGCCGTTACCGATGCCAAGGACGCTCGCTCTGCGACGAGAGCTGCGAAGGAGGAGCTGCGTCAGGCCGAACAGGTTGCGGCTGGAAAGCCCTTTATGCTGCGGAGGAAGTTTTGTGATCCGAAGTTTGCTCCGTTGGACCGGATGTGGAGTGTGGAGGACACATATCTGGATTTGGCAACAAGTGCTGCTGATGCGACCGAACACTTTCGAGATCTAAAAGATCGCGAAGTGGAAAAGCTTTTCTGGTCACAGTTCCACAATCCAGGGCATCCACTGGCAGTAGACGATCGTTTGGCTCAATGGGCCGAACTGAATAGGTTGTCCGGACTCGCCATGAAGTACTTCATGGGTCATTTGTGGCCAGGGAGATCGGAGCCGAAGAGTTATTTCAGCTTGGTGCAACAATTCCTTGACGCGGTGCCGCGTATTGATGCGATGAAGAGGTCAGCATGCATAGAGGGTGCACGGATGGCTCTTGCCCGTGTCAAAACATACTGGGCAGGGATGGAGACCACCGTTGTTGCGTCCCGAGACTCGGACAAAAGCCGAGTACCCTCCGAGCACTATTTTCAGGAAGTCCTTGAAGGCGCTCGTGTAATAGAGACGCAGTGCTCGAAGGATGGTATGTTAAGATAGCATATGTAATTATAAAGTAATATTTTGATAAACTGTAGTGGCCTTTTTTATACTTGTGCCTCCAAGTATTGGGAACACCTCCTGTGCGGCCGTTTTAAGATATATATATTGTCGGGGAAGCTGATCGTGGCCCACGAACACCTATGGGACCTGGGTCCCTTGTGGTTCGGAGGGGCGGAGATTGCACAAAGAGCGGATCGGCGATGCACGAGCAGATTTACCCAGCCGGAGCTCTCCGGAGAGATAATACTCCTACTGCTGCTTTGTGGATTATATTGTGCTCTTGCTAGGGAGCAATGAGGGCTACAAAAACCTAGCTCGATTGTATGTGTGGGTCGGACAAACTAAGTTGGAGTTGAGCCGAACCCTTTCTACGTTGCACTTGGGCCTCCTTTTATAGGCACAAGGGGTCACCACATGTAGCAAGTAGACAAGGGTAAGATAGTAAAACAGAGGTTGGTACACGCTTTATGCAGTGTCGATGATCTATACCTAACTCGACGGCAAGGGACAAGAGTCATAAATGCCCGTCTCGATCGCTGAAACGATTGTAATGAGGGACCGTCAAGTGCGCCTCCGTTTGCCACGATGGTAGCTTGTCGGTAGCTTATCGCTGCTCCCGCTGGCTGCACAGCCCGTCGACCGCTGCGTGCTTGAGAGAGCCCGTGGTGACACGTTGGCGGATGAGCTGGAAGCGGAGATCTGAGAGAGGTCACTTGCATGGCGAGCACCTTGCCCGGCAAGGTTCTTGTCGCCTTCGAGCTTATCGCTCACCAAGCCTTCCCGGCAAGCTCCTCTTGTCGGCGCCTTGTTTCTTCGTGCCTGAGTGGCCCTCCGACAAGCTCCTCTTGCGGGGCCTTGATTACTTTGTTCTTGAATGGCTCCAAAGGAGCGGCGAGATCTTAGCGGTCATCGAGGCCAGCCACGCTTGTGAAGTCTGCAACTGCCCGTGCGCGAGTTCGGGGTGCTAGGGGTACCCCTGTTGGAAATATGCCCTAGAGGCAATAATAAATTAGTTATTATTATATTTCCTTGTTCATGATAATCGTTTATTATTCATGCTATAATTGTGTTGACGGAAACAGCAATACATGTGTGGATACATAGACAACACCATGTCCCTAGTAAGCCTCTAGTTAACTAGCTCGTTGATCAATAGATGGTTACGGTTTCCGACCATGGACATTGGATGTCGTTGATAACGGGATCACATCATTAGGAGAATGATGTGATGGACAAGACAATCCTAAGCATAGCACAAAGATCGTAGTTAGTATGCTAAAGCTTTTCTAATGTCAAGTATCATTTCCTTAGACCATGAGATTGTGCAACTCCGGATACCGTAGGAATGCTTTGGGTGTACCAAGCGTCTGGCATGGCGGGTGGCTATAAAGGTGCATTACGGTATCTCGAAAGTGTCATTGGGTTGGTACGAATCGAGGCTGGGATTTGTCACTCCGTGTAAGCGGAGAGGTATCTCTGGGCCCACTCGGTAGGACATCATCATAATGTGCACAATGTGACCAAGGGGTTGATCACGGGATGATGTGTTCGGAGCGAGTAAAGAGACTTGCGATAGCGAGATTGAACAAGGTATCGGTATACTGAGCGATCGAATCTCGGGCAAGTACAATACCGCTAGACAAAGGGAATTGTATCACGGGATCGATTGAGTCCTTGACATCGTGGTTCATCCGATGAGATCATCGTGGAACATGTAGAGACCAACATGGGTATACAGATCCGCTGTTGGTTATTGATGGGAGAAACGTCTTGGTCATGTCTACATGTCTCCCGAACCCGAGGTCTACACATAAGGTTCGATGGCGCTAGGGTTATATAGGAAGCTTGTATGTGGTTACCGAATGTTGTTGAGTCCGGATGAGATCCGGACATCGCGAGGAGTTCGGAATGGTCGGAGGTAAAGATTTATATATAGGAAGTCTGTTTGACCATCGGGACAAGTTTAGTGGTCATCGGTATTGTCTGGGACCACCGGAAGGTCCCGGGGTCCACAGGTGGGGCCACCTATCCGGAGGGTCCCATGGGCTGAGATGAGAAGGATCCAGCCCAAAGTGGGCTGGGGCGCCACTTCCCTAGGGCCCATGCGCCTAGGGTGAAGGGAAACCCTAAAGGAAGATTCCCATAAGGGAAGGCACCTCCTAGGTGCCTTGGGGAAGGACTCCTCCCACGGCCGCCCCTTGGAGATTGGATCTCCTAGGGGCTGGCGCTTCCCTGGGACCCCTATATATAGTGGGGTAGGAGGGCCTCTCAAACACACCTTTTGCCTTTGGTGCAGCCCCTCCCTCTCTCCCAAGTTCTTCTCCTCTTCTGCGGTGCTTGGCGAAGCCCTGCGGGATAGCCACGCTCCTCCATCACCACCACGCCGTTGTGCTGCTGCTGGATGGAGTCTTCCTCAACCTCTCCCTCTCTCCTTGCTGGATCAAGGCGTGGGAGACGTCACCGGGCTGTACGTGTGTTGAACGCGGAGGTGCCGTCCGTTCGGCACTTGATCATCGGTGATCTGAATCACGACGAGTACGACTCCATCAACCTCGTTCACTTGAACGCTTCCGCTTAGCGATCTACAAGGGTATGTAGATGAACTCTCCTTCCCTCGTTGCTAGATTCTCCATAGATTGATCTTGGTGATGCGTAGAAAATTTTGAATTTCTGCTACGTTCCCCAGCAGTGGCATCATGAGCTAGGTCTATTGCGTAGATTCTTTGCGAGTAGAACACAAAGTAGTTGTGGGCGTTGATTTTGTTCAATATGCTTACCGTTACTAGTCCAATCTTGTTTGACGGTATTGTGGGATGAAGCGGCCGGACCGACCTTACGTACTCTTCGTGAGGCGAGTTCCACCAATGACATGCACTTGGTGCATAAGGTGGCTAGCGGTGCCGTCTCTCCCACTTTAGTCGGAGCGGATTCGATGAAAAGGGTCCTTATGAAGGGTAAATAGCAATTGGCATATCACGTTGTGGTTTTGCGTAGGTAAGAAGCGTTCTTGCTAGAAACCCATAGCAGCCACGTAAAACATGCAAACAACAATTAGAGGGCGTCTAACTTGTTTTTGCGGGGTATGCTATGTGATGTGATATGGCCAAGAAGAATGTGATGAATGATATGTGATGTATGAGATTGATCATGTTCTTGTAATAGGACTCACGACTTGCATGTCGATGAGTATGACAACGGCGAGAGCCATAGGAGTTGTCTTTATTTATTGTATGACCTGCGTGTCATTAAACAACGCCATGTAATTACTTTACTTTATTGCTAACGGTAGCCATAGTAGTAGAAGTAATAGTTGGCGAGACAACTTCATGAAGACACGATGATGGAGATCATGATGATGGAGATCATGGTGTCATGCGGTGACGATGATGATCATGGAGCCCGAAGATGGAGATCAATGGAGCTATATGATATTGGCCATATCATGTCACTACTATATAATTGCATGTGATGTTTATTATGTTTATGCATCTTGTTTACTTAGAGCGACGGTAGTAAATAAGATGATCCCTTACAAATTTCAAGAAGTGTTCTCCCCGATCGTGCACCGTTGCTACAGTTAAATCGCTTCTAAGCACCACGTGATGATCGGGTGTGATGGATTCTTACGTTCACATACAGCGGGTGTAAGACAGATTTACACAGCAAAAACACTTGGGGTTAACTTGCGAGCCTAGCATGTGCGAGACATGGCCTCGGAACACGAGACCGAAAGGTCGAGCATGAGTCGTATAGTAGATCGATCAACATGAAGATGTTCACCGATGATGACTAGTCCGTCTCACGTGATGATCGGACACGGCCTAGTTGACTCGGATCATGTAATCACTTAGATGACCGGAGGATGTCTATCGAGTGGGAGTTCATAAGATGAACTTAATTATCTTGAACATAGTCAAAGACCTTTTGCAAATTATGTAATAAGCTCGCGCTTTAGTTCCTTTGTTTAGATATGTTCCTAGAAAATATAGTTGAAAGTTGAAAGTAGCGATTATGCGGACGTTGAAAGCTTATGTCCTTAATGCACCGCTCGGTGTCTTTGAACCCCAAGCGTCGTTTGTGGA
This sequence comes from Aegilops longissima, assembly GCA_021605205.1. NCBI lineage: Eukaryota > Viridiplantae > Streptophyta > Magnoliopsida > Poales > Poaceae > Aegilops > Aegilops longissima. Next base: position 663,937,535 of record CM038676.1, read on the forward strand.
TGTTTGAACATCGGACATACACATTTTGATAACTACGTGATAGTTCGGTTGAGCGGTTTAGAGTAGAGGCACCAAAGGCGTTTTTGAAGCGTCGCGGAACATATGAGATGTTTGAGGGCTGAAATTGGGATTTCAAGCTCGTGCCCACGTCAAGAGGTATAAGACCTCGACGATTTTCTTAGCCTGCAAACTAAGAGAAAAGCTCAATCGTTGAGCTTGTGCTCAGATTGTCTGAGTACAACAATCACTTGAATCGGTGGGAGTTGATCTTCCGGATGAGATAGTGATGTTTCTCCAAAGTCATTACCACCAAGCTGCTAGAGCTTCGTGATGAACTATAACATATCAGGGATAGATATGATGATCCTTGAAGTATTCGTGATGTTTGACACATGAAAGTAGAAATCAGAAGGAGCATCAATTGTTGATGGTTGGTGAAACCACTAGTTTCAAGAAGGGCAAGGGCAAGAAGGATACTTCATGAAGCGGCAAATCAGTTCTGCTCTAGTGAAGAAACCCAAGGTTGAACCCAAACCGAGACTATGTGCTTACGTAATAAGGGGAACAACCCTTTGGGCAGAATTACCCTAGATACTTGGTAGATGAGAAGGCTGGCAAGGTCGATAGAAGTATATTGGATATACATTATGTTAATGTGTACTTTACTAGTACTCCTTGTAGCACCAGGGTATTAAGATACGGTTTGGTTCCTAAGTGTTAGTAACTCGAAATAAAAGCTACGGAATAAGCGGAGACTAGCTAAAGGTGGTGACGATATGTGTTGGAAGTGTTTCCAAGGTTGATGTGATCAAGCATCATACGCTCCCTCTACCATCGAGATTGATGTTAAACCTAAATAATTGTTATTTGGTGTTTGCGTTGAGCATAGACATGATTGGATTATGTCTATCATTGTCTGATTATTCATTTAAGGAGAATAATGGTTACTCTATTTATTTGAATAATACCTTAAATGGTCTTGCACCTAAAGGAATGGTTTATTGAATCTCGATCGTAGTGATACACATTTTCATGCCAAAAGATATAAGATAGTAATGATAGTACCACTTACTTGTGGCACTGCCATGTAAGTCATAAAAGCATGAAGAAGCTCCATGTTGATGGATCTTTGGACTCACTCGTTTTGAAAAGTTTGAGACATGCGAACCATGTCTATTGGTGTATATGCATGAAGAAACTCCATGCAGATGGATCGTTTGGACTCACTTGATTTTGAATCACTTGAGATATGCAAATCATACCACATGGGCAAGATAGTGAAAAGCCTCGGTTTGATAAGATGGAACAAGATAGCAACTTGTTGGAAGTAACACATTTTGATGTGTGCAGTCCAATGAGTCTTTGAGGCATCGATGAATATCGTTATGTTCTTACTTCACAGATGATTGAGTAGATGTTGAGTATATTTACTTGATGAAACACAAGTCTGAATTATTGAATGGTTCAAGTAATTTCAGAGTGAAGTTGAAGATCATTGTGACAAGAGGATAAAATGTCTATGATATGATCATAGAAATGAGTATCTGAGTTACGAGCTTTGGCACGCTATTAAGACATTGTGGAAATTGTTTCACAATTAATACCACCTGGAACACCATAGTGAGATGGTGTGTCCGAACATCATAGTTCCACCCTATTAGATATGGTGCGTACCATGATGTCTCTTATCGAATTACCACTATCGTTCATGGGTTAGGCATTAGAGACAACCGCACTCACTTTAATAGGGTACCACATAATTCCGTTGAGACGACACCGTTTGGAGAAACCTAAGTTGTCGTTTCTTAAAAGTTTGGGGCTATGACGCTTATGTGAAAAAGTTTCAGGTTGATAAGCTCAAACCCAAAGCGGATAAAATGCATCTTCATAGGACACCCAAAACAGTTGGGTATACCTCCTAATTCAGATCCGAAAGCAATAGGGATTGTTTCTTGAATCGGGTCCTTTCTCGAGGAAAAGTTCGTCTCGAAAAGTTGAGTGGGAGGATGGTGGAGACTTGATAAGGTTATTGAACCGTCACTTCAACTAGTGTGTAGCAGGGCACAGGAAGTTGTTCCCGTGGCACCTACACCAATTGAAATAGAAGCTGATGATAGTGATCATGAAGTTTTGGATCAAGTCACTACAGTACCTCGTAGGGTGACTAGGATGCGTACTACTTCTAAGTGGTACAGTAATCCTGTCTTGAAGGTCATGTTGCTAGACAACAATGAACCTCCGAGCTATGGAGAAGCGATGGTGGGCCCAAATTCCGACAAATGGTTAGAAGCCATGAAATCCGAGATAGGATCCATGTATCAGGACAAAGCATGGACTTTGGTGGACTTGCCCAATGAGCGGCAAGCCATTGAGATGAATGGATCTTTAAGAAGAAGACGGACGTGGACGGTAATATCACCTTCTATGAAGCTCGACTTGTGGCAAAGAGTTTTTCACAAGTTCAAGGAGTTGACTACGATGAGATTTTCTCATCCGTAGCGATGCTTAAGTCCGTCGGAATCATGTTAGCATAAGCTGCATTTATGAAATCTAGCAGATGGATGTCAAAATGAGTTTCCTTACCAGTTTTCGTAGGGAAAGGTTGTATGTGATACAATCGAGAAAGTTTTGTCGATCCTAAGGATGCTAAAAGGTATCTTGGCTCGGTGATCCTTTCTAAGGACTGGAGTAAGCATCTCGGAGTTGGAATGTGCGCTTTGATGAGATGATCAAAGATTTTGGGTGTATACAAAGTTTATGAGAAACTTGTATTTCCAAAGAAGTGAGTGGGAGCACTATAGAATTTTGATGAGTATATGTTGTTGACATATGGATGATCGAAATGATGTAGAATTTTACGTAAAGCATATAGGGTTATTTGAAAAGTGTTTTCAAGTGAAAAACTGGATTAAGCTACTTGAACATTGAGCATCAAGATCTATGAGGATAGATCAAAAGCGCTCAATAATACTTTCAAATGAGCACATACCTTGACATGATCTTGAAGGTGTTCAAGATGGATCGATCAAAGAAGGAGTTCTTGCTGAGTTGTAAGGTATGAAGTTAAGAGTTAAAGCTCGACCACGGCGAGAAAAGAGAGAAAGGGCGAAAGTCGTCCCTATGCTATAGGCGTAGGCTCTACGGTATGCTATGCTATGTACCGCTTTTGATGTGTGCCTTGCTACATATCGGCAAGAGAGTACAAAGGTGATCAAGGAGTGGATCATTGGATAGCGGTCAAAATTATCCTTAGAGGAATAAGGACATGTTTCTCGATTATGGAGGTGATAAAGAGTTGGCGTAAAGGGTTACGTCGATGCAAGCTTTAACACCTATCGAGTGACTCTGAGTAGCAAACCGGATCGTATAGTGGAGCAACCATTTGGAATAGCTTCAAGTGGGCGTGGAAGCAAACATTTACAATATGACATAGAGAATTGCAAAGCACACACGGATCTGAAAGGTTCGAGACCGTTGACTAAAACCGTTGACTAAAACCTCTCTCACAAGCAAAACATGATCAAACCCCGAACTCATTGAGACTTAATCACATGGTGATGTGAACTAGTTTAAGACACTAGTAAACTCTTTAGATGTTGGTCACATGGCGATGTGACCTATCAGCGTTAATCACATGACGATGTGAACTAGATTATTGACTCTAGTGCAAGTGGGAGACTGTTGGAAATATGCCCTAGAGGCAATAATAAATTAGTTATTATTATATTTCCTTGTTCATGATAATCGTTTATTATTGATGCTATAATTGTGTTGATAGGAAACAGCAATACATGTGTGGATACATAGACAACACCATGTCCTAGTAAGCCTCTAGTTAACTAGCTCGTTGATCAATAGATGGTTACGGTTTCCGACCATGGACATTGGATGTCGTTGATAGCGGGATCACATCATTAGGAGAATGATGTGATGGACAAGACAATCCTAAGCATAGCACAAAGATCGTAGTTCGTATGCTAAAGCTTTTCTAATGTCAAGTATCATTTCCTTAGACCATGAGATTGTGCAACTCCGGATACCGTAGGAATGCTTTGGGTGTACCAAGCGTCCTGGCGTAGCTGGGTGGCTATAAAGGTGCATTACGGTATCTCCGAAAGTGTCATTGGGTTGTACGAATCGAGGCTGGGATTTGTCACTCCGTGTAAGCGGAGAGGTATCTCTGGGCCCACTCGGTAGGACATCATCATAATGTGCACAATGTGACCAAGGGGTTGATCACGGGATGATGTGTTCGGAGCGAGTAAAGAGACTTGCCGTAGCGAGATTGAACAAGGTATCGGTATCCGAAGCGATCGAATCTCGGGCAAGTACAATACCGCTAGACAAAGGGAATTGTATACGGGATCGATTGAGTCCTTGACATCGTGGTTCATCCGATGAGATCATCGTGGAACATGTAGGAGACCAACATGGGTATCAGATCCGCTGTTGGTTATTGACGGAGAAACGTCTTGGTCATGTCTACATGTCTCCCGAACCGTAGGGTCTACACATAAGGTTCGATGGCGCTAGGGTTATATAGGAAGCTTGTATGTGGTTACGAATGTTGTTGAGTCCGGATGAGATCCGGACGTCGCGAGGAGTTCGGAATGGTCGGGAGGTAAAGATTTATATATAGGAAGTCTGTTTGACCATCGGGACAAGTTTGAGGTCATCGGTATTGTCTGGGACCACCGGAAGGGTCCCGGGGTCCACCGGTGGGGCCACCTATCCGGAGGGTCCCATGGGCTGAGATGAGAAGGATCCAGCCCAAAGTGGGCTGGGCGCCACTTCCCCTAGGGCCCATCGCCTAGGGTGAAGGGAACCCTAAAGGAAGATTCCCATAAGGGAAGGCACCTCCTAGGTGCCTTGGGGAAGGACTCCTCCTGGCCGCCGCCCTTGGAGATTGGATCTCCTAGGGGCTGGCGCTCCCTTGGGACCCCTATATATAGTGGGGTAGGAGGGCCTCTCAAACACACCTTTTGCCTTTGGTGCAGCCTCCCTCTCTCCCAAGTTCTTCTCCTCTTCTGCGGTGCTTGGCGAAGCCTGCTGGGATAGCCACGCTCCTCCATCACCACCACGCCGTTGTGCTGCTGCTGGATGGAGTCTTCCTCAACCTCTCCTCTCTCCTTGCTGGATCAAGGCGTGGGAGGCGTCACCGGGCTGTCGTGTGTTGAGCAGCGGAGGTGTCGTCCGTTCGGCACTTGATCATCGGTGATCTGAATCACGGCAGTCGACTCCATCAACCTCGTTCACTTGAGCGCTTCCGCTTAGCGATCTACAAGGGTATGTAGATGAACTCTCCTTCCCTCGTTGCTAGATTCTCCATAGATTGATCTTGGTGATCGTGAAAATTTTGAATTTCTGCTCGTTCCCCAACAACCCCTACTCTAGTACACCGGCAGAGAGCCCGGGCCTGGGCCACACAGGCGCCAAGCTCTGTTGGGCCAGGCCCAAAGCAGTCTCTGCAGTGCAGCGTGGTCTTGATTACGCCGTTACTCGCCTTGGACCCTACGTCTCCCACGAGCGTCACGTGCGGACGTGGCGTCGTGGGGAGATCGTGGGGCTTTCTTTAATGGGAAAAATCGGGCGCCGTCCCCTCTCCCTTTATAAGCGGGGAGCAGGCGGGGCAGCCCACTTGCCTTCTTTGTCACATCGAGAAAACCCCGTCGCTTCCCCTTTCTTCCCGAGCCCAAGAGGCGCTCCGCCCCTCCATTGCCACCGGTGCCTGCTTGCCGTCGACCTCCCCACCACCTCTCCCCATGGCTCAGAAGGCCGACAAGGGAAAAGGTGTGAAATCGGTCGGCGCAGCGGCTTCATGACCTGCGGAAGGTGGGCCCTCTTCGACCCCACAGCAGCGGGGAAGGAGCTGCGGGGCTGTACTATCTCTTACAGTCGGCGGAGACACGGCGCACCCAGCGCGAGAGTCATCTCCGCCGCCACATCCGATAAGGTTTCCATCGGGTATCCCTTCTTGGCGCTTTTCTTCCTTGTGGGCTCTGCCCGCCCTTTTCAATTTTTACGTGATGTCATGAACACATATGGCCTCCGCCTCCTTGATTTCACCCCAGCGCCGTCCTCACCTTGGCCGTTTCGCACACCTCTGCGAGAACTTTGTCGGGAGTCCACCAAATGTAGCGCTCTTCGCCATTACTTCATGCCCAGCGTAAGAGAGGAGAGCCGCTTAGAGAATTGCATGGGTCTCTAGGATCGGCAAGAAGGAAGTGTATCTTGACGGAGATTCGTAGCAAGTGCGAGAGTGGAGAGCTGACTGGTGTTGGATCTTAGAAGAGGAGCCACAGCCTTTCACCGCCTGCGCCAAACTCCCATAGTCTTGCGGCAATGGTGGAGTAACTTGGTGCGGAGGGCGACAAGTTGAAGATTGCCGTGACTAGGATCTTGCGTCTCCGACAAGCGGGGCTTACCGTGGGAAGCGGTTGGCGCGGACTTCCTTCGCCGCCGCATTGCGCCCTTGCGGGAGAGGAGGAGGCCTGCTTGGGAATTCGAATCTGGCGGACATCATGAGGCTGCGTCTGGCTGAATGGAATTTCACTACCTTGGAGCTGGGCGGCATGCTGCGGGAGTTGTTCAAGCGGATCACGGATCACCCGAGTGGTGCATGTTGCGAGGAGTCGTGCCTTTGTGCAACAACTGGTAAACGATAGCATCCGCGCTATGATGCCGTTGTGCGATTCCCATGGAATCGTTCCAACTTAGCGGAGCCCGCCCGACAGCGTCGTTCAGCAGTTCTTCGACAACTTGGTGGAGGTGCCAATCCGCGCCGAAAGCGAAGCGGCTCACCAGCGACACCACCGATCAGGAGATGGCGCGCATCGCCACAAGGTTGGAGGCGGCGAAGCTGCCGCCCGCCCGGCGTGTTTGGGTTCACCGTCGAGGCGGAAACAGCCGAGGCGAAGCAAGCGGCGGCAAGCCTTGCCGACCGAGAGGAGCTTGTCGGTGAGGAGAGCAGGCCGAGCTCGGCGTCAATCCGGAAGAGCCGGACGGTGGCGCTTCCCTCGCCGTCAAGCAGCTTGCGCGGAGGAGCCAGCGGCCCCGCCAAAGAGGCGCCTCATAAGACCGGAGAAGTGGCGGGGCGACAGGCGGCTCAACAGCCGCCTCGTCGCCCGACAGCGCTCCACATGCAGCAACTGCATTCTTGCTGGGCGCCTTCTGTCGCCACGCAACAGCAGGCGGGGTCTTCCAGGTCGCGGCCCCTACATCCATAGCGCCGAGGAATCTTCTCCTCCAATTAAATCACGCCGGGCGGAATTTGATCTCTCCGCCCTCGGCTCAAGGAAGAAGAGGAAGAGTAAGATCTTATCGCTGCTACTTGCAATCCTCAATTTATTGCTTTATTTTGTATCTGGTGGCTTCATTCGAACCTTCTCCTTCTTGGGACACTAGCTCGGGAGGCGTCGAAGGGCCAAGACCCAGTGGTTGTCGTCTCGGATGATTCCCCTGTGGCGACAGAACACGTCTGAGACTCCCTTGCGGACCAGCAACCCTTCAATGAGCAGCCCCGGCTGGCCCCAGCGTAAGTGTTTTGGTTTACTTCTCGTGGTTAGGTGTGCTTGGGTGCTTCCCGTCGCGATATCTGGTGCATTGAATCATGTAGGAAGCGGAGCAGCTACATCGAGGAAGCAGGAGGTCACTCCGGCGTTACGCTTGCTTCAACTCGCCCAAGGGAGAACTCTCCGCCATGGGGGCGCTCTCCGGCAAGGGAGGCCTCTCCAGACAAGGAGCTTCCCGACAAGCGGCGCCGACGATCCTCGGTTGTGGAGACGCGACAGAGATCCCATTGCGGGTAATTTTCTTGTTTGAAAATCTCCTTGGATTCTCTTTTCTTCTGTTCTTCTCTTTCGAACATTTGCTTGACTTGTTCTTTCTTTCTCGATCACGGATCCATCTGCGGAGACCCGTTGGAGGCGAGGCTGCGGCGAGGAGGACACTCATGGCCGAAAATGTCGATGCCGCCAATATGGAGGAGGAGGCTGGCGTTAACAGAGCCCCTTGGCGAGGAGCCGCCAAGGCTCTTGGCGCGAAGGCTGGGAGAACACAGCGATCGATGCGGCCACTGAGGGCGCGGGGCGCCAGCGCTGCTGCCCGCCGCCGATCCTCCGCCACCGATGCCGCACGGACTCGAAGAGCCCCAGCCAGCGCCTATCTCGAAGGCGGCGAGGTGTCTTTATCAAGCTCCCACAGGCTTCAAGCTCAGGGGCACCGGCCGAGGGGAGACCTTGACGGGGGCTGCCTTGCCTCCAGCTGCTGTCGCTGGTCGATGCTCGAAACAGCGGCGGGCGAGCGAGGAGGAGCAGGCTGCTAAGGAGGTTCTTGTCGCTCTACAGCGCCCGACAAGCCAAGCTGGAGTCTGTGGAGGCGCTTGTCGCGAGGGCGGAGCTGACTTGGAAGCGGAAGAGCTCGGCGCCACAACAAAAGACTCTCGGGGATATAGCAGAGGCACGGGAGTAGCTGGCGATGGCGCCACGGCCTTCATCTTGGAGAAAGGCGAGGTCGAGGCAGCGAGGCTTGCGTGAGAAGCTCTCCAGCGAGAAGGTGAGCTGGGCTGCGGAAGATCAACCTCGGCAGCTATGAGGAAGATCTGCCGTCTGTGAAACAAGCGATTAGCGGGCCACTTGAGGAGGCAAAGGATCTTCTTGCTGCTGCCGAGGCCGCCAAGAAGGAAATGGAGCGAGGTGGCTCAGTGGAGTCCACCCTCCGGAAGAGTGCCGAGGAGGTCACCGGGTTGAAGCGCGGCGTGAGAAGGGCGCCTACACCCTCGGTGGTGCAGGCGCCTAGGCTGAGAAGATCAAGGAGATCGGCGCTGCCAAGGACTCAAAGGCGGATCTGGGCTGGCCCGACCACCTTAGCCGGAGGCGTTGGAAGGCGCCAAGGGGCGGGAAGCAGACTCTTGGAGAAGATCAAGGCCAACGAGGAATTGCTGTCATTGTTGTGACTGCCAGAATAATCTCGGAGACAGCATAATGCCTTTGAATGAGAAGGTCTTGTGGACACCACGCGCGGCATCCATAATGAGCTGATGGGGCTGGGGATGGTGGATCTTGGATACTCCACCGACGAGAACCTCCAACCCAGCGTCAAGCTCAGCACATTCTTCAAGGGCGTCTTGCGGGTCTCAACGACTCGGGAGGAGATCCCAAAGCATTTGGCGGAGGATCGCGCCAAGTTTGCGTCGGGGCTCTCGAGAAGGTCTGGCGATGAAGGTGGCCTTCCGCAACCCGAGCGTCGATTTCACCAAAGTCCTCAAGTCCTTGCCTCCATCTGGCGGCGTTAGGCGCTCAAAGCCCTTATCGCACCATTGTGGACAGGGTGGCCAGTCAAGAAGGCTCGATGGCGATCGCGTGGACTAGGCCGTAAGCTTATCTTTCTCTTGTCATTGTAGATCATGTTTAGGCGAAAAATCTATTAGATCGCGACAAGTTATCATGTAATATACACTATCTTAGGCAATCGAATGCAATGTTATTTCCTTTACTCGATTTCTTCCTTGTATGTTTATGCCCCTCGCTTTTAGGGAACTTGTCGGTGCAAACACCTTTGCATGGCCTTGAGTCGGAACTTCAGCAACTGCTTTGGCAATGCCGCCTCCGACAAGCAACCTTGTCGCAACTAGTTGCAGCACACTTAAGTTGTTGGCGGACTCGAAACAAAGTAAAGGCGCAAGCTAACCCTTGATCGGTTCCTCCACGCGGAGTTTTCCACACAAAGTACTATCGTTCGAGGAAGATAACTTAAAATTTTAAAACTGGTCGTTTAAACTTAGCAACTTAGCTTCTCTCGTTGTTCATTTCCGGCAAGGCGACAGTCCCTCGGCGGCAGCTTGGTGGCCCACACCATTATCTTCTCCTTCCCCGGTTAACTTGTGGGCGGATGAACCTTCTTCTTGTTTGAGAAGAAAGAAGAGAAAATAAAGTTATGGAGCCTAGTGGCTCTTTATAAACTTACGGGTATGGATGCTGCACAAATGTTAGATAACACATGCATATAAAATTATGAAAGCATGTCTTGACAAGTTATGCGCAACACATAAACTTCTTGATGCAGTCAAGTCTGCGCCCGGCTTTGTACAAAGATTACATGCAACAGCAAGACTTGTACAAAAGGGTGGTTGCAGAGCAGGTTCAACAAGCTATATATAGGAAAAACTGCGAAGATGCTCTATATTCGAGAATTGCTCACGGGCGCCATCTTGGTCTCAAGGCGGACAGCGCCGGGCCTAGTGACTTCGTTTCACCCGATAAAGGCCTTCCCCTTGGCGTCAACTTGTTGGAATTCTTGGCGGATTGAGCAGCGCGAAGAACAAAGTCGCCTTCCTCGAAGCTTCGGCATGGACTTTGCGACTATGGTAGCGATGCAAAGCTTGCTGGTAACGAGCAGCTCGTCTGCAGCTGAAGACGATCTTCCTCGAGGAGCAGCGTCATCTTGTCGCAGCTGCTCTTGCTCAAGCTCATCATAAGCGAGCACTCTAGGTGACACGTATCTGAGTTCCGTGGGGAGAACTGCCTCTGCTCCATAGACTAGGCGAAAGGTGTACGTCGATTGGCTCGATTTGGCGTCGTCTGATCGACCAAAGAACCACCGGCAGCTCCTCGATCCAGTTTCTTCCGCGCTTGCGACTGTCGAAAGTTCGGTCTTGAGTCCCGCAGCACTTCAGCGTTTGCTCTCTACCTTGTTGTTGCTTCTCGGATGAGCAACGAAGCAAAACAGATCTTGGCGCCAAGATCTTGGGCGTCTTGCATGAAGGTGCGGCTCGTGAACTGTGTGCCGTTGTCGGTGATGATCCGGTTAGGAATCCCAAAGCGGCAAACAATTGACTGAAGAACTTGGCTTCTTGTTGTCTGTCACCTTCCTCACTGGTTCCACTTCGGCCACTTTGTGAACTTGTCGATTACAGCGTACAAGTACTCAAAGCCCCGACAACTTCGGGGAAGGGCGAGATGTGAAACCCCCAAACCGAAAAGGGCGGGATAAAGGGATCGTCTGGAGAGCTTGAGCTGGTTGGTGTATCTGTTTGGAATGGGCCATGCACGCTTCACACTTGGTTACTTGTGCGGTTGCATCTGGAGGCTTCGGCCAGAAGAATCCTTGCGGAAAGCTTTGCGGCAAGTGCTCTTCTTGTAATGTGGTGACCACATATGCCTCCATGTATCTCTGCCAACAACTTACATCCATCTTCGGCAAATGCACTTCAATTTCACTCCGTTGAGTCTTCTTACATGCAGGATGTTGTCAACAAACTGGTACATACTTATTGTCGGGCTACTTTTCCGCTTCTTCTTGCTCTTGGGAAGTTCTCACATGCGAAGGAAATGGGCGATTTACTGCGCCCATCTTTGGAGCTGCGGCTCGACAACAAGGATTAAAGGCTTGTCTACTGCTGCGGGAACATTAGCTTCCACGGCAAGAACCCAGCGGTTCTGCGGAGACTTGATGATCTCCGGCAAGCATGTCGGAACAAAGCTTGTCGGGGCGTTTGCTTGACGAAACAAACCGCAAGGTTTGTCAGGACGAACTACTCCTCGGTGATATTGCATTGATTTTAGGGACTTTCTTGGCGGCGGCTCGGGGGCTCTGCCGGAAAGTAATCGCCGGAAATCAATTTTCTCTTCTTGTTCTGTCTGTTGATGGTGTTACGGTTGGTGAGTCAGCTTGAGCACAAAATTCCTGGTTCCACAGGTAACTTAAGTCGGCACATTTGGAGAGGCCATCGGCTATATCGTTCTGAGCTCTTGGAGCGTGTTCCATTTGCAGAGCCTTCAAAGTGCTCTTCTAGCTTTCTCACTTCATCGGCGTGAGGCTTCCATCAGCGGACTCGATAATCTTTATTTACTTGGTGGACGACAAGTTGTGAGTCCCCCCTAACAATGAGCTTCTTGATCCCAAGGTCTACCGCAATCCACGAGACCGATAAGCAAACCTTCATACTCTGCGGCATTATTTGTTGCTTGTTCCTTGGGAAAGTGCATCTAGACTATGTACTTGAGGTGCTCTCCGGTGGGTGCGATAAGCACGCTTGCACCGGCGCTCTTGCTGCGGCGAAGGCACCATCAAAGTACATCAGCCACTCTTTATTTGCCTCCTTGGCGGGGATGCTTGTCTCGGTATTTCTTCATCTTGCGTTGGCGTCCATTACGCTATGAATTCTGCCAATGCCCCTTTGGATAGTTGAAGTACTTTCAAACTTGAGACCAAAGCTTGACAGCTCGATGCCCACTCGACAATTCTACTGTTGCTACGGATTTTGCAATATCCTCTTCAGGAAGCGGTGACAAGCTGTTATCTCATGTGCTTGGAAGTAATGGCGCAGCTTTCGAGGCCATGAGGAGGCGAAAAGCAACCACTTTGCGGATACCTTGACCAAGCCCCTGCGAGAAGGGCCCGACAAAATGGTAGGCGCTGCACCATCCTTTTTGTATCTTGTCGCAACCTAGCTGATCTGTCCTTATCGGGACGAGCTTGTGGCGAAGCCCCCTTGTCATTTGGATGCTGTCTCGGTTGCGGCTCATCATCGCCTCCCTCTCTGCTACTACGCAGCACTAACCACTTGATTGGTTGCCGCTATATCTGACAGCAACTTCTCTTGTGGCTTAGGTGCGACAAGTGTCGGAGTGGAGGGCAGGTATCTCTTCAAGTCTGCAGCGCAACCTCCGCCAGGAGTCCATTTCATTGGACTGCCTTTTCAAAATCTTGAAAATGGCGAGGGCGCTCAGCAGAACTTAGAGATAAACCTCTTGAGAGCAGCCACATAACCGGCAAGCTTTCTTACATCCTTGGCGCTTTGGTGCTTCAATCTGCTCAATGGCCTTGATCTTGTCGGGATTGGCTTCAATTCCCGCTGAGACACAAAGAACCGAGAAGCTTGCGGAAGGACTCCAAACACGCACTTCTCGGGGTTGAGCTTGAGGTTGATCTTGCAGATTTGCAAATGTCTCATCAAATCTGAATCGAGTTGATTTGTCCTTGCTCTTGACCACTATGTCATCCATGTAAGCTTCTACATTCCTGTGTATCTGTGGCTCAAAGGCATCATGGACTACTCTTGCAAAGTTGAACCAGCATTCTTTAAACCGAAAGGCATCCGTATGAAGCGATCGTGCCACATGGTGTAATGAATGCGGTTTCTCTTCATCTTCTTACGCCATGAAGATCGATGGTATCTGAATATGCATCAAGAAATGAAAGCAAATCACATCCAGCCGTGGAGTCAACAATCTGGTCGATACGTGGCAAGGGAAATGGATCTTTGGGACAAGCTTTATTAACATCCATAAAATCAATACAAAGTCTCCATTTCCCATTTGCCTTACGCACAACTACCAGATTGGCCAATCACGTGGGATGGAGTACTCCTCTGACAAGGCCTGCTGCTTCCAACTTCTTGATTTCTTCCGCTATGAATTCTTGGCGCTCCACTGCCTATTTCCTAACTTTTTGCTTGGCGAGGTGGCGTGAGGACGAGACAGCTAGGTGGTGCTCAATTACTTTCACAGGAACACGGGGATGTCGGATGGTTGCCATGCAAACACATCGACATTCGCCCGCGAAAGCAACGAGCTCGCCTTCCTATTTAGGGTCAAGCGTGGGCGATGGTGAAGGTACCACCAGTCTGCCGTCCTCCTTAGCGAGCACCTTCTTGGTCTTGGCGGAGCTGCCATCGTCTTCTTGCACTTGCGGTGGAGCTCGACGGTGCGTCCTCGGCGGTAGCGCAGCACTCAGAAGAGGTGCGCTTGCGGAGTGGGCATCGGAACTCTTGCGGACTTGGTGGTCTTCTTCTTCCCCGGGGAGCTTCAGCGCAAGTGGTTTGCTATCTGTTGCTGCTCTGCATCCGGTAAATGTTGTCGGCGTAGATAAGTGCATCCTTCTTGTCGCCATGGACAGAAATGGCGCTTATCGGGCGGGCATCTTGAGTAAGTTGTAAGCATAATGAGGCGGCCATGAACTTGGCGAGTGCTGGATCCGGCGTTCACACGAGCAGTTTCTTCATCAACATCTTCATCAACATGGTGCTGAAGAAGAAGTCTTGGCTGCAACAGAACCGTCGAGATCGAACCCACCACCACCGGAGCTGTCGGTGATGGGGAAGCGCCAGCGGAGAGCGGCGTCGTCGAGAGAGTCCCTAACGCTGCCAGGTCAAGGACAAAGGCAGCCTTGACGTCGGCGTCGAATCACACCGCGTCCCTCTCGGAGGCGGCGGGACCGGCGTCATGATGCTCGCGGCACCATCGCTCGTTGGATCAAGGCCAAAGCTGGAGGATCCAGAGGCCCTCAAGAACGCATGCACACCCGGCATGCGATCACGAAGTGGAATGCGATCGTACGGGCGGGATGCTGCTCCTCCTAACTTGGTTAGAGTCCGAGCACATCCGTTCTCGCCACGCACGCCATTGCCACCCACCACACCAGCGAAGCCTTGGCGAGAGCCAGCCTACTTCTAGACTACCCTCCAACGGCCGACAAAGGTCGACGAATGGAGGGCCACGATCCGTAGTCTCATCGGCTTTGCCAGCGGCGCGCCCGCGGCAACCAAGCGCCTGCGCAGCCACGGCAAAGCGACAAGACACGAGCGATGGCGGCGAGACTTGCGGGTGCAGCCACGTGCACTCCCCTTCCCGAAGGCCAAGATCGCCGACTCGCGGATCCACCTCGGCAGCGACTCCACAGCGTCGTCGGATCCGCGAGCTCGTCGCGACCAGCGCCAAGTTCTTCGAGAACGGCAAGAAGAAGACGCTCGAACCCGTATCGAGCGCCGAAGAGAAGCGCGTCGTCAATCCGACCAGCGCGCCGGGCCCACCGTCGATATGCATGCGCCAGGGGAACCAGGCGACTTGCCGTACGCGGTAGGTTGCCCTGCGTTCACTCGTGAGCTGCGGCAAGTCCGGTGGCCCGACAAGAAAAACTTCAAGCCAGATGTGCCGGAGAAGTATGATGGCAGGACACACCCATCGGAGTTCCTCAGCATCTACACCATCGCGGTGCAGGCTGCGGGGGGACGAGACGACAAGATCCTCGCCAACTACATTCCCCGGTGCTCAAGCCAAGCGCCGATCTTGGCTCATGCACTTGCCGGATGGCTCTATTTCTTCTTGGGCAGATTTGTGCCACCGGTTTGTTGGCGCTTTCACAGCGACCACAAGCCTCATGGCCAAGAGAGTGACCTTCACCGCTCGCCCGTGAAGGAAGGAGAGTCCTGCGCAAATTCATCCAGGAGATTGATCGAGTGCACTACAACATCGAGCACGTCCACCCTGCGCGGTGATCGCGGCATTTCATCGGAATGTCGAAACCGCAGGATGAGGAGGAGATGGCGATCGCAAAGTGAAAGACGTCGAGAAGCTCTACGCATGGCCGACAAGTGTGCACGTACCGAAGAAGGAAGAAGACTCCTGTGAGAGAATGTGGGAGCAGAGTCCGGCGATGAGGAGATCGCCCGCAAGGAAGAGCCATGCTGAAACAACAGGAAGAAGAAAACCAAGAAGTACTAGTTGTCGAAAGGTCCGGCATGGAGGTGTCTTGACAAGGCTAAGGTTAGCGGCTCCGCAAGGAGGTTGCCGTAGCGCCGACCGCCAAGCTGTGGCGGCCGCCGACAAGCCCGACAGCTCAACAAGCAAGATCAGAAGATCCACCGCACCAAGGGCCACGATCTCGAGCTGCAAGAAAGTCGAGCAGCTTGTTGAGCTACAGAGAGCTGAATCTGACGAGCGAGACAAGGAGAAGGCCAGGAAGGTGCAGGTGCAGCTAGTAAGAAGAGACCCGGTCGGGAGGACGCGTGGCAAGGCCAAGCAGCGGCAAGGAGACAGACCTCCCAGGCGCGACAAGGAAAAAGATGGAGATGAAGATGGCGAAGACATGGAAGACGATGAAGCTGATGAGCGGGAGTTTTAGAAGGCACGGAGGTCCTTTTATGCTGACGGTGGTGCTTCTCTGCATACCTCGCACCGCCAACTCAAGCAATGGATGTGTGAGGTCAATGCAGCAGAACCATCCATAGAGTCCGCAAACCTCTGAAGTGGTCCAGACGCCCATCATCTTTGACATTGAGGATCACCACGATCGATAATCGCTGGCCTGGGTGCTTGCCGATGTTGGTCTCACCAACCATCCGCAACCTCAAGGTCACAAAGATGTTGGTTGACGGCGGGGCCGGCCTGAACCTGATCTCCTCTGCAGTGCTCCAGAAGCTTCAAATCCCTGACAGCGAGCTCGAGGAGACTGGTACTTTCCAAGGAATCAACCCGGGAAGGAGCAAGCCCAAAGGGAAGATCACGCTGCCGGTAACATTTGGCAGTGAGCTCAACTTCAGAACTGAGAGGGTCACGTTTGACGTTGCCGATTTCTCATTGCCCTACCTGGCGCGCCAAAGATGTCGGGGAAGCTGATCGTGACCCACGAACACCTATGGGACCTGGGTCCCTTGTGGTTCGGAGGGGGGCGGAGATTGCACAAAGAGCGGATCGAGGCGATGCACACGAGCAGATTTACCCAACTTGGAGCTCTCCGGAGATAATACTCCTACTGTTGCTTTGTGGATTATATTGTGCTCTTGCTAGGGAGCAATGAGGGCTACAAAAACCTAGCTCGATTGTATGTGTGGGTCGGATGAACTAAGTTGGAGTTGAGCCGAACCCTTTCTACGTTGCACTTGGGCCTCCTTTTATAGGCACAAGGGGTCACCACATGTAGCAAGTAGACAAGGGTAAGATAGCAAAAACAGAGGTTGGTACACCGCTTTATACAAAGGTACAAGTGATCTATACCTAACTTTCGATGGCAAGGGACAAGAGTCATAAATGCCCGCCTCGATCGCTGAAGCAAGTGTAACAGTGGACCGTCAAGGCGCCTCCGTTTGCCACGATGGTAGCTTGTCATTGCCGCTTATCGCTGCTCCCTCACTGCTGCACAGCCCGCCGACAGCGTGCTTGAGAGAGCCCGTGGTGACACGTTGGCGGATGAGCTGGAGCGAGATGCAGAGAGGTCACTTGTGGCGAGCACCTTGCCGCTGCAAGGTTCTTGTCCTTCGGGAGCTTATCGCTCACCAAGCCTTCCCGGCAAGCTCCTCTTGCCGGGCCTTGTTTCCTTCGTGCCTCGAGTGGCCCTCCCGACAAGCTCCTCTTGCGGGGCCTTGATTACTTTGTTCTTGAATGGCTCCAAAGGAGCCGCCGAGGATCTTAGCGGTCATCAGGCCAGCCTCTGCCTTTGGGTGCTGAATCGCCCGTGCGAAGTTCGAGGGTGCTAGGGTACCTCTAGTATAACTATATATATATATATATATATATATATATATATATATATATATATATATATATATATATATATATATATATATATATATATATATATATATATATATATATAATCTGAAAGATGGCGGTCGTTGGCTTAGCCCCCACGCATATAGTGCGGGGTGCTCGCAGAACAGCATTTTCACACTTAACCCAACGCCTTGGTCCTACAAAGGAGGTGATAGCGCAGCGAGCGAACAACCGGACTATAATGCTTTAACACTTTCACTTAGCCATAGGTGTTTGACAATGAGACTCTTTAGGTAGCTCCTTGGTGGCAACTGCGCTCGTCCGAATTCGGGGCGCGTATGTGCTTGACCGGGAAGCGGCCCTTCGTTAAAGCGGAGGAATCCGATATATTCCGATAGGTCATCGAGTGGCTGACCAATCTCACGCTACATCATGACAGTCAGTTTCGGCTTTCTCTACTAAGGTGCTCGCCTGGCCGAACCGGGGGCACAATCACAGTAGTTCTCCTGGTGCTACCTTAGCCGATAGAGCGGAACGTAAGGTAGCCGAACTCAGGAGCCGGGCAACCCAACATTTGACCAAAATCATGATTCGGAGCTGATCCATATAATGCCAAAACTCGCGACGCCGAACACTCCCTAAGGTGTTCGGTCTTTATGAGTGCGGGCGAAACAACACTCTTTATTAAAAAAGCCCCTAGTGTCCAGGTACGTGCAAATATTCTGACGTGGCCACATGCCAAGACGCCAGCCTCCTCCTTGGTTATATCAGAAAGAAAAAACCAGGGGATGTGTAGCAACAAGAGACAGTAAAAAAGGTTTACGCAGGGTCTTAATCTGAAAAGAATCCTTTAGGACGGGTCCCTACTGCACGTATGCGCCTGTGTCTCCGTTGTGCCGTATCCTGGATGGGCGCCGCACGACGTTCATCTGTAAAAGAGAGGAACTGAGTTGAAAATGGCTCGTGCCGAAAAGGTTTAAAATAAGCAAAGTATAAAGTAAGATGTATAAGTTTGAGCTTCATTGTCTCTTATTGTATATGCGTGGAGCCCCTAGTGCGGGGGTATATGGCTTATAGGCCTGCATCAATGATGATTTTGCATCGAACTCGTCTATCCGCGTTCGTGGTCTTGAATGACCTATTTCGAAGTTTTTTGGCCGGTGAGGCCATTTCTTTGTAATAGGGGCTGCGGCGGCGCAGACCCTCCGCTTGGGGAGGCGCACTTTAGTGCTTCCCCTTCAAAGAGATGATGCCTCGTGGACCGGGCATCTTAAGCGTAAGAGATGCATAATGTGGTATTGCGTTAAAGCGAGCAAAAGCTTCGCGTCCTAGTAGTGCTTGATAGCGACTTGAAAACGGGACGATATGGAAGGTCAGCTTTTCGCGGCGGAGGTTATCGGCAGAGCCGAATGTGAATGTGAGCCGGAGAAAACCCGTACAATGGGTGTCCGGACCAGGTATTACCCCTTGAAAGGAGGTTTTGCTGCGGTGGATTCTTGCTGGGTTTATCCCCATGTGCTGGATTGTATCCTGATATATCAGGTGTAGTCCACTGCCGCCGTCCATAAGGACATTTGAAAACTGGAGTCCGCCAATTATTGGATCGAGTATCAAGGCAGTCCAACCTACATTCTTGATATTCCTAGAATAATCTAGCTGATCGAAGATGATCGGTTTTGACAACCAGTGGCAGGACCCTTTGGGCCGTGTGGTGCGTATCTTTACGGGCGCCGCACGTTTTGTTATGTGAAGTGAGTTCACTGTTTTTACTTCTTGTGGGAAGTTCTTTTCTTTCCTAGTGCTCTGCTTTTGGGGTTCGTCCTCGTCTTCGCTTGGTGTGTCGAGCCCCTTGTGTTCGGCATTGAGTCTGCCGGATTGTTTGAAAACCCAACAGTCTCTGTGGGTATGGTTAGCAGGCTTCCCGGGAGTACTGTGTATCTGACATATCCTGTCCAGGATTTTATTCAGGTTGGATGGATCATCCCTGTTATCCTGGGGGGGCGATTTTTCTTGATTTTGTCGTGAGCCTTTGAATCCGGCATTGGCTGCCGTGCTCTTCGGGCTTTTGTCCTTAGTCCAGCGATGGTCCTTGTTGCGTCGCAGTTTTCCGTTTCCATCCCTAGTTTCGGATGTACTTGGGTTGATGGGGTTGCACCTTGCCAACCAGCTGTCCTCCCCTGCACAAAAGCGGGTCATGAGGCTTGTTAGTGCGGCCATTGTTCTTGGCTTTTCTTGGCCGAGGTGTCTGGCGAGCCATTCGTCTCAGACGTTATGCCTGAAAGCTGCTAAGGCTTCGGCGTCCGGACAGTCGACTATCTGATTCTTTTTAGTGAGGAATCTATTCCAGAACTGCCGAGCTGATTCTCCGGGTTGTTGAGTTATGTGACTAAGATCGTCTGCATCCGGAGGGCGGACATAGGTCCCTTGAAAGTTTGCTCGGAAAGCATCCTCGAGCTCTTCCCAGCTTCCAATTGTGTTTTTGGGAAGGCTTTTAAGCCAATGCCGGGCTGGCCCTTTAAGCTTAAGGGGTAGATATTTTATGGCGTGGAGATCATCTCCTCTAGCCATGTGTATGTGGAGGATATAATCCTCGATCCAGACTCCAGGTTCTGTTGTTCCATCATATGCCTCTATGTTTACGGGTTTGAATCCCTTTGGGAATTCATAGTCCAGGACCTCATCGGTGAAGCATAGGGGGTGTGTGGCACCCTTGTATTTGGGTGTGCCGGATTCTGATGATGGCTTCATAGCTTTGCTTACGAGAGCTTGCTTTCTTGGCCCATAAATGGACCTGACTGGGCCGTGATGCGAATCCTTAAGTGGGTCGCATGCCGATTTAGGTGCGGCGCCGCTTGCCACTTTATGGGGTCGTCTATCCGACCGTGTGGCTTTTTCATTTTTTGAATGCGAGGGCTCTAGGGCCTCTTCGTCGAATTCAGGCAGTAGCTTTCTTTTCAGATAGCTTTTAGTGCGGCGACTGTCGCCGTACTTATCTGTGGTATTGATTACTTTACTCCATCTGATCCGGAGTGCGTCTTCCGCTGTTTTTAGCTTCCGCTTCTGCTTCTTTAGGCTTCGTGCAGTTGCAACGAGCCTCTCATGGAGATTCTTCTGCTCCATAGGTTTATTCGGCGTGAGGTCGTCTGGAATGCCGTTTTCGCCGGAGGAGGGATGTTTGGTCTCTCTATCCGTGTTGTCCTGTTCGGACGGTTGCTCTAAGGCCTGCTCATCGTCTACCTGCTCGCCCTGCTCTATGGCTCGGTTTTTGTTGAGGCGGGGCTTAGGTCGGCGTTTACGCCGATGCTTTGATTGCTTTTCGGGGGGTCGGTCTCCCGTCCCATCCCCTTTTTCCTCGTTGTCGCTTCCTTTAGGGGTATCCACCATGTACACATCGTGAGATGAGGTGGCTGTCCAATGCCCTATGGGCGTTGGTTCGTTGGTATCTCCTGCATCGTCATCCTTGTTGTCGATGTCTCCGGAGTCGAAGTTGAGCACGTCGTTTAAATTGTCGATAGTGGCTACCAAGTGGGTGGTGGGTGGGCTTTGGATTTCTTCATCGCCCGTATCCCATCCTCGCTGACCGTAGTTCGGTCAGGGCTCTTCTGATAAGGAGAGAGACTTGAGAGAGTTCAGGATATCGCCACAAGGCGAGTGCTGCAAGATGTCTGCGACGGTGAACTCCATTATCGGCGCCCAATCGGATTCGATTGGCGGGCTGGGGTTGAGTCCGGGAGGAGTCCGGATCCTTGGAGTCACGGGTCATGCGAGTGCGGGCTAGCGTCGCTCGATCGCCTCTCGAGATCGCAGCCACGAGGGCGATCAACGCTGATCTCGATCAGCGATGATGAGCTCGAATCAATGGTGAAACCAATGCGTATGCGGCCTCCGGTATTGTTCGGGCGGGCGAGCTATATCATGCCCATCAAGAGGCGGTCTTGGCGCTTGGCTGTGGCTCGAATCCGTCAAAGATCAAGTCTCCGCGGATGTCGGCCGTGTAGTTTAAGCTTCAAACCTGACTTGATGGCTGGGCGAGCTTCGATCTGCCGGTGGCCAAGCGAATTGGCCGCAGAGCGGCCAGCCGAAGACAAAGATCTGTCCGGGGAGAAAAGTCTCACCCTAGACCGTATCGTGGTTGATGATTAAAGGAGCCATCGGGCCTAAAGGCGACGACCTAGAGGAACTCCCAATGAAAGAACCAATGTCGGTGTCAAAACCGGCGGATCTCGGGTAGGGGGTCCCGAACTGTGCGTCTAGGCCGGATGGTAACAGGAGGCAGGGAACACTTTGTTTTACCCAGGTTCGGGCCCTCTCGATGGAGGTAATACCCTACTCCTGCTTGATTAATATTGATGATATGGGTAGTACAAGAGTAGATCTACCACGAGATCAAGGAGGCTAAACCCTAGAAGCTAGCCTATGGTATGATTGTTGTGTATGGAGTTGATTGCCTACGGACTACAACCCTCCGGTTTATATAGGCACCGGATAGGGTTAGGGTTACACAGAGTCGGTTACAATGGTAGGAGATCTTGAATATCCGCATCGCCAAGCTTGCCTTCCACGCCAAGGAAAGTCCCATCCGGAGAAGGGACGAAGTCTTCAATCTTGTATCTTCATAGTCCAGGAGTCCGGCTGAAGGTATAGTCCAGCTACCCGAACACCCCCTAATCCAGGACTCCCTCAGTTGTAGTGCTCCCACTCACTTTCTTGTAAATACAGGCTTCGCCGCAAGTCTGTATAAAACTATATGCTTTAATCAACTTATCAAAGCGTATATTCCAACTCCGAGATGCTTGCACCAGTCCATAGATGGATCGCTGGAGCTTGCACATTTTGTTAGCACCTTTAGGATTGGCAAAACCTTCTGGTTGCATCATATACAACTCTTCTTTAATAAATCCATTAAAGAATGCAGTTTTGTTATCCATTTGCCATATTTCATAAAATGCGGCAATTGCTAACATGATTCGGACAGACTTAAGCATCGCTACGAGTGAGAAAATCTCATCGTAGTCAACACCTTGAACTTGTCGAAAACCTTTCGCGACAAGTCGAGCTTTGTAGATAGTAACACTACCATCAGCGTCCATCTTCCTCTTGAAGATCCATTTATTCTCAATGGCTTGCCGATCATCAGGCAATTCCACTAAAGTCCATACTTTGTTTTCATACATGGATCCTATCTCAGATTTCATGGCCTCAAGTCATTTCACGGAATCTGGGCTCATCATCGCTTCCTCATAGTTCGTAGGTTCGTCATGGTCAAGTAACATGACCTCCAGAACAGGATTACCGTACCACTCTGGTGTGGATCTTACTCTGGTTGACCTACGAGGTTCAGTAGTAACTTGATCTGAAGTTTCGTGATCATCATCATTAACTTCCTCACTAATTGGTGTAGGCATCACTAGAACTGATTTCAGTGATGAACTACTTTCCAATTTAGGAGAATGTACAATTACCTCATCAAGTTCTACTTTCCTCCCACTCATTTCTTTCGAGAGAAACTCCTTCTCTAGAAAGTATCCATTTTTAGCAACGAATATCTTGCCTTTGGATCTGTGATAGAAGGTATACCCAACAATTTCCTTTGGGTATCCTATGAAGACACATTTCTCCGATTTGGGTTCAAGCTTATTAGGTTGAAACTTTTTCACATAAGCATCGCTGCCCCAAACTTTAAGAAACGACAGCTTAGGTTTCTTGCGAAACCACAGTTCATATGGTGTCGTCTCAACGGTTTTAGATGATGCCCTATTTAACGTGAATGCAGCTGTCTCTAATGCATAAACCCAAAACGATAGTGGTAAATCGGTAAGAGACATCAGCACCATATCTAATAAAGTGCGGTTACGACGTTTGGACACACCATTACGCTGTGGTGTTCCAGGTGGCGTGAGTTGCGAAACTATTTCGCATTGTTTCAAATGAAGACCAAACTCATAACTCAAATATTCACCTCCACGATCAGATCGTAAAAATTTTATTTTCTTGTTATGATGATTTTCCACTTCACTCTAAAATTCTTTGAACTTTTCAAATGTTTCAGATTTATGTTTCATCGAGTAGATATACCCATATCTGCTCAAATCATCTGTGAAGGTCAGAAAATAACGATACCCGCCGTGAGCCTCAACACTCATCGGACCGCATACTGTTGGGGAACGTAGCAGAAATTCAAAATTTTCCTACGTGTCACCAAGATCTATCTATGGAGAAACTAGCAACGAGGGAAGGAGAGTGCATCTACATACCCTTGTAGATCGCTAAGCGAAGCGTTCATGAGAACGGGGTTGAAGGAGTCGACTGTCGTGATTCAAATCACCGGAGATCCTAGTGCCGAACGGACGGCACCTCCGCGTTCAACACACGTACAGCCGGTGGCGTCTCCCACGCCTTGATCCAGCAAGGAGAGAGGAGAGGTTGAGGAAGACTCCATCCAGCAGCAGCACAACGGCGTGGTGGTGATGGAGGGCGTGGCTATCATGAGGCTTCGCCAAGCATCGCAGAAGAGGAGAAGAACTTGGGAGAGAGGAGGGCTGCACCAAAGGCAAAAGGTGTGTTTGAGAGGCCCTCCTACCCCACTATATAGGGGTCCCAAGGGGTGCGCCAGCCCTAGGAGATCCAATCTCCAAGGGGCGGCGTGGGAGAGTCCTTCCCCCAAGGCACCTAGGAGGTGCCTTCCCTTATGGGAATCTTCCTTTAGGGTTTCCCCTTCACCCTAGGCGCATGGGCCCTAGGGAAGTGGCGCCCAGCCCACTTTGGGCTGGATCCTTCTCATCTCAGCCCATGGGACCCTCCGGATAGGTGGCCCCACCGGTGGACCCCGGGACCTTCCGGTGGTCCCATTACAATACCGATGACCCGAAACTTGTCCCGATGGTCAAACAGGACTTCCTATATATAAATCTTTACCTCCGGACCATTCCGAACTCCTCGTGACGTCCAGGGATCTCATCAGGGACTCGAACAACATTCGGTAACCACATACAAGCTTCCTATATAACCCTAGCGTCATCGAACCTTAAGTGTGTAGACCCTACGGGTTCGGAGACATCTGAACATGACCGTGGCGTTCTCCGGTCAATAACCAACAGCGGGATCTGGATACCCATGTTGGCTCCCACATGTTCCACGATGATCTCATCGGATGAACCACGATGTCAAGGACTCAATCAATCCCGTATTCAATTCCCTTTGTCTAGCGGTATTGTACTTGCCCGAGATTCGATCGTCGGTATCCCGATACCTTGTTCAATCTCGTTACGGCAAGTCTCTTTACTCGTTCCGTAACACATCATCCCGTGATCAACCCCTTGGTCACATTGTGCACATTATGATGATGTCCTACCGAGTGGGCCCAGAGATACCTCTCCGTTTACACGGAGTGACAAATCCCAGTCTCGATCCGTGTCAACCCAATGGTCACTTTCGGAGATACCTGTAGTGCACCTTTATAGTCACCCGATTCGTTGTGACGTTTGATACACCCAAAGCACTCCTACGGTATCCGGGAATTGCACGATCTCATGGTCTAAGGAAGAGATACTTGACATTGGAAAAGCTTTAGCATACGAACTACGATCTATGTGCTAGGCTTAGGATTGGGTCTTGTCCATCACATCATTCTCCTAATGATGTGATCCCGTTATCAATGACATCCAATGTCCATGGTCAGGAAACCGTAACCATCTATTGATCAACGAGCTAGCCAATAGAGGCTTGCTAGGGACATGGTGTTGTCTATGTATCCACACATGTATTTGAGTTTCCTATCAATACAATTATAGCATGGATAATAAACGATTATCATGAACAAGGAAATATAATAATAATAACTAATTTATTATTGCCTCTAGGGCATATTTCCAACAGTCTCCCACTTGCACTAGAGTCAATAATCTAGTTCACATCGTCATGTGATTAACACGATAGGTCACATCGCCATGTGACCAACACCCAAAGAGTTTACTAGTGTCTGTAAACTAGTTCACATCATCATGTGATTTAGGCTCAATGAGTTCTGAGGTTTGATCATGTTTTGCTTGTGAGAGAGGTTTTAGTCAATGGGTTTTAGTCAACGGGTCTGAACCTTTCAGATCCGTGTGTGCTTTGCAAATTTCTAGGTCATATTATAAATGCTGCTTCCACGCTCCACCTGGAGCTATTCCAAATGGTTGCTCCACTATACGTATCCGGTTTGCTTCTCAGAGTCACTCGGATAGGTGTTTAAAGTTTGCATCGACGTAACCCTTTACGCCGAACTTTTTATCACCTCCATAATCGAGAAACATGTCCTTATTTACTCCAAGGACAATTTTGACCGCTATCAATGATCCATTCTGGATCATTCTTGTACCCTTGAGTGACTCATGGCAAGGCACACTTCGATGCGGTACACGGCATAGCATACTATAGAGCCTACGTCTAAGGCATAGGGGCGACCTTCGTCCTTTCTCTCTTTCGCCGTGGTCGAGCTTTAAGTCTCAACTTCATACCTTACATCTCGAGCAAGAACTTCTTCTTTGGTGATCCATCTTGAACACCTTCAAGATCATGTCAAGGTATATGCTCATTTGAAAGTACCATTAAGCGGTTTGATCTATCCTATAGATCTTGATGCTCAATGTTCAAGTAGCTTAATATAGGTTTTCCATTGAAAACATCTTTCAAATAACCTATATGCTTTCGAGAAATTCTACATCATTTCGATCATCAATATGTCAACAACATATACTCATCAGAAATTCTATAGTGCTCCCACTCACTTCTTTGGAAATACAAGTTTCTCATAAACTTTGTATAAACCCAAAATCTTTGATCATCTCATCAAAGTGCACATTCCAACTCGAGATGCTTACTCCGGTCCTTAGAAGGATCGCTGGAGCTAGCATACCTTTTAGCATCCTTAGGATCGACAAAACTTTTACGATTGTATCACATACAACCTTTCCTTACGTAAAGCGGTAAGGAAACTCATTTTGACATCCATCGCCAGATTTCATAAATGCAGCTTATGCTAACATGATTCAAGCGGACTTAAGCATCGCTACGGATGAGAAAATCTCATCGTAGTCAACTCCTTGAACTTGTGAAAAACTCTTCGCCACAAGTCGAGCTTCATAGACGGTGATCTTACTGTCCACGTCCGTCTTCTTCTTAAAGATCCATTCATCTCAATGGCCTGCCGATCATCGGGCAAGTCCACCAAAGTCCATGCTTTGTTTTGATACATGGATCCTATCTCAGATTTCATGGTTTCTAATCATTTGTCGGATTTTGGGCCCACCATCGCTTCTCCATAGCTCGTAGGTTCATTGTTGTCTAGCAGCATGACCTTCAAGACAGGATTGCTGTACCACTCAGAATTAGTACGCATCCTTGTCACCCTACGAGGTACGGTAGTGACTTGATCTGAAACTTCATGATCACTATCATAAGCTTCTACTTCAATTGGTGTAGGTGCCACGGGAACAACTTCTTGTGCCCTGCTACACACTAGTTGAAGTGATGGTTCAGTAACCTCATCAAGTCTCCACCATCCTCCCACTCAACTTTTCGAGACGAACTTTTCCTCGAGAAAGGACCCGATTCAAGAAACAATCCCTATTGCTTCGGATCTGAATTAGGAGGTATACCCAACTGTTTTGGGTGTCCTATGAAGATGCATTTTGTCGCTTTGGGTTCGAGCTTATCAACTGAAACTTTTCCACATAAGCGTCGCAGCCCCAAACTTTTAAGAAACGACAACTTAGGTTTCTCCAAGCGGTGTCGTCTCAATGGAATTACGTGGTGCCCCATTAAAGTGAGTGCGGTTGTCTCTAATGCCTAACCCATGAGCGATAGTGGTAATTCGATAAGAGATATCATGGTACGCACCATATCCAATAGAGTGCAACTATGATGTTCGGACACACCATCACACTATGGTGTTCGGGCGGTATTAATTGTGAAACAATTTGCACAATGTCTTAATTGTGTGCCAAAACTCATAACTCAGATATTCATCTCTATGATCATATCATAGACATTCTATCCTCTTGTCACGAAGATCTTAAACTTCACTCTGAAATTACTTGAACCATTCAATATTTCAGACTTGTGTTTCATCAAGTAAATACACTCAATATCTACTTAAATCATTCGTGAAGTAAGAACATAACGATATTCATCTGCATGCCTCGGCACTCATTGGACTGCACACATCAAAATGTGTCACTTCAACAAGTTGCTATCTTGTTCCATCTTATTGAAAACGAGGCTTTAGGTCATCTTGCCCATGTGGTATGATTTGCATGTCTCAAGTGATTCAAAATCAAGTGAGTCCAAACGGTCCATCTGCATGGAGTTTCTTCATGCATATACACCAATAGACATGGTTAGCATGTCTCAAACTTTTCAAAAGCGAGTGAGTCCAAAGATCCATCGACATGGAACTTCTTCATGCGTTTTATACCAATATGACTCACATGGCGATTGCCACAAGTAAGTGGTACTATCATTACTATCTTATATCTTTTGGCATGAAAATGTGTGTCACTATGATCGAGATTCAATAAACCATTCCTTTAGGTGCAAGACCATTGAAGGTATTATTCAAATAAACAGAGTAACCATTATTCTCCTTAAATGAATAACCGTATTGCGATAGACATAATCCAATCATGCCTATGCTCAACGCAAACACCAAATGCAATTATTTAGGTTTAACACCAATCTCGTTGGTAGAGGGAGCGTGCGATGCTTGATCACATCAAGCTTGGATAAACTTCCAACACATATCGTCAGCTCACCTTTAGCTAGTCTCCATTTATTCCGTAGCTCTTTTATTTCGAGTTACTAACACTTAGCAACCGAACCGGTATCTTAATACCCTGGTGCTACTAGGAGTACTAGTAAAATACACAATAACTTAATGTATATCCAATATACTTCTATCGACCTTGCCAGCCTTCTTATCTACCAAGTATCTAGGGTAATTCTGCTCCAGTGGCTGTTCCCCTTATTGCAGAAGCACTTAGTCTCGGGTTTGGGTTCAACCTTGGATTTCTTCACTGGAGAAGCAACTGATTTGCCGTTTCATGAAGTGTCCTTCTTGCCCTTGCCCTTCTTGAAACTAGTGGTTTCACCAACCATCAACAATTGATGCTCCTTCTTGATTCCTACTTTCGCGTGTCAAACATCACGAATATCTCAAGGATCATCATATCTATCCCTGATTTGTTATAGTTCATCACGAAGCTCTAGCAGCTTGGTGGCAATGACTTTGGAGAAACATCACTATCTCATCGGAAGATCAACTCCCTCGATTCAAGTGATTGTTGCACTCGGACAATCTGAGCACAAGCTCAACGATTGAGCTTTTCTCCCTTAGTTTGCAGGCTAAGAAAATTGTCGGAGGTCTCATACCTCTTGGCGTGGGCACGAGCACTGAAATCCTAATTTCAGCCCTCGAAACATCTCATATGTTCGCGACATTTCAAAACGTCTTCCGTGCCTCAACTCTAAACCGCTTAAGCGAACTATCACGTAGTTATCAAAGCGTGTATGTCCGATGTTCGCAACATCCACAAGCGGCGTTTGGGGTTCAACTGCTCGAGCGGTGCATTAAGGACATAAGCTTTCTAACGTCCGCATAATCGCTCTTGTCAACTTTCAACTATATTTTCTCTAGGAACATATCTAAGCAGTGGAACTAAAGCGCGAGCTTCGACATAATTTGCAAAAGGTCTTTTGACTATGTTCAAGATAATTAAGTTCATCTTATGAACTCCCACTCGAATAGACATCCCTCGGTCATCTAAGTGATTGCATGATCCGAGTCAACTAGGCCGTGTCCGATCATCACGTGAGACGGACTAGTCATCATCGGTGAACATCTTCATGTTGATCGTATCTACCATCGACTCATGCTCGACCTTTTGGTCTTTGTGTTCCGAGGCCATGTGCGTACATGCTAGGCTCGTCAAGTTAACCCCAAGTGTTTCTTTGTGTAAATCTGTCTTACACCGTTGTATGTGAGCGTAAGAATCCATCACACCCGATCATCACGTGGTGCTTAGAAGCCACGAACTTTAGCAACGGTGCACAGTTAGGGAGAACACTTCTTGAAATTTTGTAAGGGATCATCTTATTTACTACCGTCGTTCTAAGTAAACAAGATGCATAAACATAATAAACATCACATGCAATTATATAGTGACATGATATGGCCAATATCATTTTGCTCCTTTGATCTCCATCTTCGGGGCTCCATGTTCATCATCGTCACCGGCATGACACCATGATCTCCATCATCATGATCTCCATCATCGTGTCTCCATGAAGTTGTCTCGCCAACTATTACTTCTACTACTATGGCTACCAGTTAGCAATAAAGTAAAGTAATTACATGGCGTTGTTTAATGACACGCAGGTCATACAATAAATAAAGACAACTCCTATGGCTCCTGCCGGTTGTCATATTCATCGACATGCAAGTCGTGAATCCTATTACAAGAACATGATCAATCTCATACATCACATATCATTCATCACATTCTTCTTGGCCATATCACATCACATAGCATACCGCAAAAACAAGTTAGGCGTCCTCTAATTGTTGTTGCATGTTTTACGTGGCTGCTATGGGTTTCTAGCAAAACGTTTCTTACCACGCAAAACCACAACGTGATATGCCAATTGCTATTTACCCTTCATAAGGACCCTTTTCATCGAATCCGTTCCGACTAAAGTGGGAGAGCGGCACCGCTAGCCACCTTATGCACCAAGTGCATGTCGTCGGTGGAACTCGTCTCACGAAAATGCGTGTAAGGTCGGTCCGGGCCGCTTCATCCCACAATACCGTCGAAACAAGATTGGACTAGTAACGGTAAGCATATTGAACATCATCAACGCCCACAACTACTTTGTGTTCTACTCGTGCAAAGAATCTACATAATAGACCTAGCTCATGATGCCCTTGTTGGGGAGCGAGCAGAAATTCAAAATTTTCCTACGTGTCACCAAGATCTATCTATGGAGAAACTAGCAACGAGGGAAGGAGAGTGCATCTACATACCCTTGTAGATCGCTAAGCGGAAGCGTTCATGAGAACGGGGTTGAAGGAGTCGACTGTCGTGATTCAAATCACCGGAGATCCTAGTGCGAGCAGACGGCACCTCCGCGTTCAACACGTACAGCCGGTGGCGTCTCCCACGCCTTGATCCAGCAAGGAGAGAGGGAGAGGTTGAGAAGACTCCATCCAGCAGCAACTGTGGCGTGGTGGTGATGGAGGGCGTGGCTATCCAAGCAGGCTTCGCCAAGCATCGCAGAAGAGGAGAAGAACTTGGGAGAGAGGGAGGGCTGCACCAAAGGCAAAAGGTGTGTTTGAGAGGCCCTCCTACCCCACTATATAGGGGTCCCAAGGGGTGCGCCAGCCCCTAGGAGATCCAATCTCCAAGGGGGGGCCAGGAGGAGTCCTTCCCCAAGGCACCTAGGAGGTGCCTTCCCTTATGGGAATCTTCCTTAGGGTTTCCCCTTCACCCTAGGCGCATGGGCCCTAGGGAAGTGGCGCCCAGCCCACTTTGGGCTGGATCCTTCTCATCTCAGCCCATGGGACCCTCCGGGATAGGTGGCCCCACCGGTGGACCCCGGGACCCTTCCGGTGGTCCCGGTACAATACCGATGACCCGAAACTTGTCCCGATGGCAAACAGGACTTCCTATATATAAATCTTTACCTCCGGACCATTCCGGAACTCCTCGTGACGTCCGGGATCTCATCCGGACTCGAACAACATTCGGTAACCACATACAAGCTTCCTATATAACCCTAGCGTCACCGAACCTTAGTGTGTAGACCCTACGGGTTGGAGACATGCGAACATGACCGTGGCGTTCTCGGTCAATAACCAACAGCGGATCTGGATACCCATGTTGGCTCCCACATGTTCCACGATGATCTCATCGGATGAACCACGATGTCAAGGACTCAATCAATCCGTATTCAATTCCCTTTGTCTAGCGGTATTGTGCCCGAGATTCGATCGTCGGTATCCCGATACCTTGTTCAATCTCGTTACGGCAAGTCTCTTTACTCGTTCCGTAACACATCATCCGTGATCAACCCCTTGGTCACATTGTGCACATTATGATGATGTCCTACCGAGTGGGCCCAGAGATACCTCTCCGTTTACGGAGTGACAAATCGATCTCGATCCGTGTCAACCCAATGGTCACTTTCGGAGATACTGTAGTGCACCTTTATAGTCACCCATTACGTTGTGACGTTTGATACACCCAAAGCACTCCTACGGTATCCGGGAATTGCACGATCTCATGGTCTAAGGAAGAGATCTTGACATTGGAAAAGCTTTAGCATACGAACTACGATCTATGTGCTAGGCTTAGGATTGGGTCTTGTCCATCACATCATTCTCCTAATGATGTGATCCCGTTATCAATGACATCCAATGTCCATGGTCAGGAAACCGTAACCATCTATTGATCAACGAGCTAGCCAATAGAGGCTTGCTAGGGACATGGTGTTGTCTATGTATCCACACATGTATTTGAGTTTCCTATCAATACAATTATAGCATGGATAATAAACGATTATCATGAACAAGGAAATATAATAATAATAACTAATTTATTATTGCCTCTAGGGCATATTTCCAACACATACATCATTATGTATTATTTCCAATAAGTTAGTTGCTCGCTCCATTGTTCCGAAGAACGGAGTCTTAGTCATCTTGCCCATGAGGCATGGTTCACAAGCATCAAGTGATTCATAATCAAGTGATTCCCAAAGTTCATCAGCATGGAGTTTCTTCATGCGCTTTACACCAATATGACCTAAACGGCAGTGCCACAAATAAGTTGCACTATCATTATTAACTTTGCATCTTTTGGCTTCAATATTATGAATATGTGTATCGCTACGATCGAGATCCAACAAACCATTTTCATTGGGTGTATGACCATAGAAGGTTTTATTCATGTAAACAGAACAACAATTATTCTCTAATTTAAATGAATAACCGTATTGCAATAAACATGATCCAATCATATTCATGCTCAACGCAAATACCAAATAACATTTATTTTAGGTTCCACACTAATCCCGAAAGTATAGGGAGTGTGTGATGATGATCATATCAATCTTGGAACCACTTCCAACACACATCGTCACTTCACCCTTAACTAGTCTCTGTTCATTCTACAACTCCCGTTTCGAGTTACTACTCTTAGCAACTGAACCAGTATCAAATCCCGAGGGGTTGCTACAAACACTAGTAAAGTACACATCAATAACATGTATATCAAATATACCTTTGTTCACTTTGTCATCCTTCTTATCCGCCAAGTATCTAGGGTAGTTCCGCTTCCAGTGACCATTTTTTTTGAAGTAGAAGCACTCAGTTTCAGGCTTAGTTCCAGACTTGGGCTTCTTCACTTGAGCAGCAACTTGCTTGCCATTCTTCTTGAAGTTCCCCTTCTTCCCTTTGCCCCTTTTCTTGAAACTAGTGGTCTTGTCAACCATCAACAATTCATGATCTTTCTTGATTTCTACCTTCGTTGATTTCAGCATCACAAAGAGCTCAGAATCGTTTACGTTATCCCTTGCATATTATAGTTCATCACGAAGTTCCAGTAACTTGGTGATAGTGACTAGAGAACTCTGTCAATCGCTATCTTATCTGGAAGATTAACTCCCACTTGATTCAAGCGATTGTAGTATCTAGACAATCTGAGCACATGCTCACTGGTTGAGCTATTCTCCTCCATCTTGTAGGCAAAGTACTGTCAGAGGTCTCATACCTCTTGACACGGGCATGAGTCTGAAATACTAATTTCAACTCTTGGAACATCTTATATGCTCCATGACGTTCAAAAACGTTTTTGAAGTCCCGGTTCTAAGCCGTAAAGCATTGGTGCACTAAACTATCAAGTAGTCATCATACCGAGCTTTGCCAAATATTCATAACGTCTGCCTCTGCTCCTGCATTAGGTCCGTCACCTAGCGGTGCATCAAGGACATAATTATTCTGTGCAGCAATGAGGAAAATCCTCATATCACGGATCAAGTCCGCATCATTGCTACTATCATCTTTCAACTTATACTTCTCTAGGAACATATATAAAAATAAACGGGGAGCTACATCGCAAGCTATTGATCTACAACATAGATATGCTAATACTACCAGGACTAATTTCATGATAAATTAAAGTTCAATTAATAATATTACTTAAGAACTCCCACTTAGATAGACATCCCTCTAATCATCTAAGTGATCATGTGATCCAAATCAATTAAACCATGTCCGATCATCACGTGAGATGGAGTAGTTTTCAATGGTGAACATCACTATGTTGATCATATCTACTATATGATTAACGCTCAACCTTTCGGTCTCCAGTGTTCCGAGGCCATATCTGCATATGCTAGGCTCATCAAGTTTAACCCAAGTAATCTGCGTGTGCAAAACTGGCTTGCACCCGTTGTATGTGAACGTAGAGCTTATCACACCCGATCATCCGTGGTGTCTCGGCACGACGAACTGTCACAACGGTGCATACTCAGGGAGAACACTTATACCTTGAAATTTAGTGAGAGATCATCTTATAATGCTATCGACGTACTAAGCAAAATAAGATGTATAAGGGATAAACATCACATGCAATTTATGTAAGTGATATGATATGGCCATCATCATCTTGTGCCTTTGATCTCCATCTCCAAAGCACCGTCATGATCACCATCGTCACTGGCTTGACACCTTGATCTCCATCGAAGCATCGTTGTCGTCTCGCCAACTATTGCTTCTACGACTATCGCTGCCATTTAGTGATGAAGTAAAGCAATTACAAGGCGATTGCATTCCATACAATAAAGCGACAACCATAAGGCTCCTGCCAGTTGCTGATAACTTTTACAAAACATGATCATCTCATACAACAAATTATATATCATCACATCTTGACCATATCACATCACAACATGCCCTGCAAAAACAAGTTAGACGTCCTCTACTTTGTTGTTTTACGTGGCTGCTACGGGCTTAGCAAGAACCGTTCTTACCCACGCATCAAAACCACAACGATTTTTGTCAAGTGTGTTGTTTTAACCTTCATTAAGGACCGGGCGTAGTCGCACTCGATTCAACTAAAGTTGGAGAAACAGACACCCACTAGCCACCTGTATGCGAAGCACGTCGATAGAACCAGTCTCGCGTAAGCGTAGGCATAATGTTGGTCTGGGCCGCTTCATCCAACAATACCGCTGAATCAAAGTATGACATGCTGGTAAGCAGTATGACTATTATCGCCCACATCTCTTTGTGTTCTACTCGTGCATATAACATCTACGTGAAGGAAATATGCCCTAGAGGCAATAATAAAGTTATTATTTATTTCCTTATTTCATGATAAATGTTTATTATTCATGCTAGAATTGTATTAACCGGAAACATAATACATGTGTGAATACATAGACAAACATATAGTCACTAGTATGCCTCTACTTGACTAGCTCATTAATCAAAGATGGTTATGTTTCCTAACCATAGACATGTGTTGTTATTTGATTAATGGGATCACATCATTAGGAGAATGATGTGATTGACATGACCCATTCCGTTAGCCTAGCACTTGATCGTTTAGTATATTGCTATTGCTTTCTTCATGACTTATACATGTTCACGAAACTATGAGATTATGCAACTCCGTTTACGGAGGAACACTTTGGTGCTACCAAGCGTCACAACGTAATCTGGGTGATTATAAAGGAGTACTACAGGTGTCTCCAAAGATAGATGTTGGGTTGGCGTATTTGAGATTAGGTTTTGTCACTCCGATTGTCGGAGAGGTATCTCTGGGCCCTCTCGGTAATGCACATCACTATAAGCCTTGCAAGCAATGTAGCTAATGAGTTAGTTACGGAATGATGCATTACGAACGAGTAAAGAGACTTGCCGAGAACGAGATTGAACTAGGTATTGGATACCGATGATCAAATCTCGGGCAAGTAACATACCGATGACAAAGGGAACAACGTATGTTGTTATGCGGTTTGACCGATAAAGATCTTCGTAGAATATGTAGGAGCCAATATGGGCATCCAGGTCCCGCTATTGGTTATTGACCAAGAATAGTTCTAGGTCATGTCTACATAGTTCTTGAACCCGTAGGGTCCACACGCTTAATGTTTCGATGACAGTTATATTATGAGTTTATGAGTTTTGATGCACCGAAGAAGTTCGGAGTCCCGGATGAGATCGGGGACATGACGAGGAGTCTCGAAATGGTCGAGACATAAAGATCGATATATTGGACGACTATATTCGGAGTTCGAAAAGGTTCCGAATGATTCGGTATTTTTGAGTGGGAGAGTTACGGAATTCGCCGAGGAGAAGTATTGGGCCTTATTGGGCCTGCGGAAAAAGAGAGGGCTGCCTAGGGCAGGCTGCGCCCCCATGGCCTAGTCCGAATTGGACTAGGGGGAGGGGCCGCACCCCTTCCTTCCTTCCCTTCTCTCTTCCCTTCCTTGTCTCCTACTCCTAATACATGGAAGGACTCCTAGTTGGACTAGGAAAGGGGAATCCTACTCTGGTGGGAGTAGGACTCCCCATGGCGCGCCCTCCTAGGCCGGCCTCCTCCTCCCTCCCTCCTTTATATACGAGGCAGGGAGGCCCCATGGACACACAAGTTGATCTACGGATCGTTCCTTAGCCGTGTGCGGTGCCCCCTCCACCATATTGCACCGGTCATATCGTCGGAGCTTAGCGAAGCCCCGCGCCGTGAAGTCATATCGTCATGAGCTTAAGCGAAGCCCTGCGTCGGTGGAGCATCATCATCGCCACCACGCCGTCGTCTTGTGGAACTCATCCCGACGCTTTCTGGATCGGAGCCGGGATCGTCATCAAGCTGAACGTGTGCTGAACTCGGAGGTGCCGTACGTTCGGTACTTGGATCGGTCGGATCGTGAAGACGTACGACTACATCAACCGCGTTGTTATAACGCTTCCACTTTCGGTCTACGAGGGTACGTGGACATACACTCTCTCCTCTCGTTGCTATGCCATCACCATGGTCTTGCGTGTGCGTAGGAAATTTTTTGAAATTACTACGTTCCCCAACAGTGGCATCCGAGCCTGGTTTTATGCGTTGATGTTATATGCACGAGTAGAACACAAGTGAGTTGTGGGCGATACAAGTCATACTGCTTACCAGCATGTCATACTTTGGTTCGGCGGTATTGTGAGATGAAGCGGCCGGACCGACATTACGCAGACGCTTAAGCGAGACTGGTTTCACCGCCGCGAGCACTCGTTGCTTAAAGGTGACCGCGGGTGTCTGTCTCTCTCACTTTAGTTGAACGAGTGTGGCTACGCCCGGTCCTTGCGAAGGTTAAAACAGCACCAACTTGACAAACTATCGTTGTGGTTTTGATGCGTAGGTAAAACGGTTCTTGCTCAGCCCGTAGCAGCCACGTAAAACTTGCAACAACAAAGTAGAGGGCGTCTAACTTGTTTTTGCAGGGCATGTTGTGATGTGATATGGTCAAGGCGTGATGCTATATTTTATTGTATGAGATGATCATGTTTTGTAACCGAGTTATCGGCAACTGGCATGAGCCATATGGTTGTCGCTTCATTGTATGAAATGCAAACGCCATGTAATTGCTTTACTTTATCACTAAGCGGTAGCGATAGTCGTAGAAGCAATAGTTGGCGAGACGACAACGATGCTACGATGGAGATCAAGGTGTCGCGCCGATGACGATGGTGATCACGACGGTGCTTCGGAGATGGAGATCACAAGCACAAGATGATGATGGCCATATCATATCACTTATATTGATTGCATGTGATCTTTATCTTTTATTCATCTTATTTTGCTTAGTTTGACGGTAGCATTTTAAGATGATCTCTCACTAAAATTATCAAGAAGTGTTCTCCCTTAGTATGCACTGTTGCTAAAGTTCGTAGTGCCCAGACACCACGTGATGATCGGGTGTGATAGGCTCTACGTTCAAATACAACGGGTGCAAAACAGTTGCACACGCGGAATACTCAGGTTAAACTTGACGAGCTTAGCATATAACAGATATGGCCTCGGAGCACGGAGACCGAAAGGTCGAGCGTGAATCATATAGTAGATATGATCAACATAGTGATGTTCACCGTTGAAACTACTCCATCTCACGTGATGATCGGACATGGTTTAGTTGATTTGGATCACGTAATCACTTAGAAGATTCGAGGGATGTCTATCTAAGTGAGAGTTCTTAAGTAATATGATTAATTGAACTTTAATTTATCATGAACTTAGTCCTGGTAGTATTTTGCAAATTATGTTGTAGATCAATAGCTCGCGTTGTTGCTTCCCTATGTTTTTATATGTGTTCCTAGAGAAAATTGTATTGAAAAATGTTAGTAGCAATGATGTGGATTGGATCCGTGATCTGAGGTTTATCCTCATTGCTGCACAGAAGAATTATGTCCTTAATGCACCGCTAGGTGACAGACCTATTGCAGGAGCAAATGCAGACGTTATGAACGTTTGGCTGGCTCAATATGATGACTACTTGATAGTTTAGTGCACCATACTTAACGGCTTAGAATCGGGACTTCAAAGACGTTTTGAGCGTCATGGACCATATGAGATGTTCCAGGAGTTGAAGTTAATATTTCAAGCAAATACCCGAGTTGAGAGATATGAAGTCTCCAACAAGTTCTATAGCTAAAAGATGGAGGAGAATCGCTCAACTAGTGAGCATGTGCTCAGATTGTCTGGGTACTTCAATCGCTTGAATCAAGTGGGAGTTAATCTTCCAAATAAGATAGTGATTGACAGAATTCTCTAGTCACCATCACTAAGTTACTAGAACTTCGTGATGAACTACAGTATGCAAGGGATGAAGAAAACGATTCCCGAGCTCTTCGTGATGTTGAAATCGACGAAGGTAGAAATCAAGAAAGAGCATCAAGTGTTGATAATTGACAAGACCACTAGTTTCAAGAAAAGGGCAAAGGGAAAGAAAGGGGAACTTCAAGTAGAATGACAAGCAAGTTGTCACTCCCATGAAGAAACCCAAAGCTGAACCAAAGCCTGAAACTGAGTGCTTACATTGCATAGGAAATGGTCCTTGGAAGCGGAAATACCGAGATATTTGGTGGATAAGAAGGATGGCAAAGAGAACATGGGTATATTTGATATCTGAGTTATTGATGTGTGCTTTACTAGTGTTTATAGTAGCCCCGAGTATTTGATACTTGTTAGGTTGCTAAGATTAGTAACTCAAACAGGAGTTCTGAGAATAAATAGAGACTAGTTGAAGGGAAGTGACGATGAGTGTTGGAAGTAGTTCCAAGATTGATATGATCATCATCGCACACTCCCTATACTATCGAGATTAGTGTTTATAGTAGCCCTGAGTATTTAATACTTGTTCGGTTGCTAAGATTAGTAACTCAAAGCAGGAGTTACGAATAAGCGAAACTAGTTGAAGGGAAGTAACGATGAGTGTTTGAAGTAGTTCCAAGATTGATATGATCATCATCGCACACTCCCTATACTATCGGGATTAGTGTTGAACCTAAATAAATGTTATTTGGCGTTTGCGTTGAGCATGGATATGATTTGATCATGTTAATTGCAATACGGTTATTCATGTAAGTTAGAGAATAATTATTGTTCATTTACATGAATAAAACCTTCTATGGTCATACACCCAATGAAAATGGTTTGTTGGATCTCGATCATGTGATACACATATTCAAAATATTGAAACCAAAAGATGTAAAGTTAATAATGATAGTGCAACTTATTTGTGGTAATCGCAGTTTAGGTCATATTGGTGTAAAGCGCATGAAGAAACTCCATCTTGATGGGCTTTTGGAATCACTTGATTTTGAATCATTTGATGCTTGCGAACCGTGCCTTATGGGCAAGATGACTAAAACTCGTTCTCGGAACAATGGAGCGAGCAAATGACTTATTGGAAATAATACATCTTGATGTATGCGATCCAATGAGTGTTGATGCTCGTGGCAAGTATCGTTATTTTCTGACATTCACAGATGATTTGAGCAGATATGGGTATATCTACTTGATGAAACACAAGTCTGAAACATTTGAAAAGTTCAAAGAATTACAGAGTGAAGTGAAGAATCATCGTAACAAGAAAATAAAAGTTTCTACGATATGATCGCAGAGGAAAAATATTTGAGTTACGAAGTTTGGTCTTCAATTAAAACAAAGGTGGAATAGTTTCACAGCTCACGCCACATGGAACACCACAACATAATGGTGTGTCCGAATGTCGTAACCGCACTTTATTGGATATGGTGCGATCTATGATGTATCTTACCGATTTACCACCATCGTTTTGGGTTATGCATTAGAGACAGCTGCATTCACGTTTAATAGGGCACCATCTAAATCCGTTGAGATGACACCGTATGAACTATGGTTTAGCAGTAAACCTAAGCTTTCATTTCTTAAAAGTTTGGAGTTGTGATGCTTATGTGAAAAAGTTTTCACCTGATAAGCTTGAACCCAAATCGGAGAAGTGCGTCTTCATAGAATACCCAAAGGTAACTATTGGGTACACCTTCTATCACAGATCCGAAAGCAAGATATTTGTTGCTAAGATGGATCCTTTCTAGAAAAGAAGTTTCTCTCGAAAGAAGTGAGTGGGAGGAAAGTAGAACTTGATGAGGTAATTGTACCTTCTCCCTTATTGGAGAGTAGTTCATCACAGAAATCAGTTCAAGTGATTCCTACACCAATTAGCCGGAAGTTAATGATGATGATCATGAAACTTCAGATCAAGTTGCTACCAAACCTCGTAGGTCTTCCAGAGTAAGATCCACACCAAAGTGGTATGGTAATCCTATTCTAGAAGTCATGTTACTAGACCATGATGAACCTGCGAACTATGAGGAAGCGATGATGAGCCCAGATTCCGCGAAATAGCTTGAGGCCATAAAATCTGAGATAGGATCCATATATAAGAACAAAGTGTGGACTTTGGTTGACCTGCTCGATGATCAGCAAGTCATGTTAAATAAATGGATCTTCAAGAGGAAGACGGACACTGATAGTAGTGTTACTATCTACAAAGCTCAACTTGTCACAAAAAGGTTTTTGACAAGTTCAAGGTGTTGACTACAATGAGATTTTCTCAACTGTAGCGATGCTTAAGTCTGTCCGAATCATGTTAGAAATTGCCACATTTTATGAAATCTGGCAAATGGATGTCAAAACTACATTCTTTAATGGATTTATTAAAGAAGAGTTGTATATGATGCAACCAGAAGGTTTTATCAGTCCTAAAGGAGCTAACAAAATGTGCAAGCTTCAGCGATCCATCTATGGACTGGTGCAAGCATCTCGGAGTTGGAATAAACGCTTTGATATTGTGATCAAAGCATATGGTTTTATACAGACTTTTGGAGAAGCCTGTATTTGCAAGAAAGTGATTGGGAGCACTACAGCCTTTCTGATAAGTATATGTGAATGACATATTGTTGATCGGAAATAATGCAGAATTATTCTGAAAAGCATAAAGGAGTGTTTGAAAGGAGTTTTTTCAAAGAAAGACCTCGGTGAAGCTGCTTACATATTGAGCATCAAGATCTATAGAGATAGATCAAGACGCTTGATAAGTTTTTCAATGAATACATACCTTGACAAGATTTTGAAGTAGTTCAAAATGGAACAGTCAAAGAAAGAGTTCTTGCCTGTGTTACAAGGTGTGAGATTGAGTAAGACTCAAAACCCGACCACGGCAGAAGATAGAAAGAGAATGAAAGTCATTCCCTATGCATCAGCCATAGGT
The DNA here is from genome assembly GCA_021605205.1 of Aegilops longissima. Taxonomy (NCBI): domain Eukaryota; kingdom Viridiplantae; phylum Streptophyta; class Magnoliopsida; order Poales; family Poaceae; genus Aegilops; species Aegilops longissima. The sequence continues at coordinate 663,978,634 of CM038676.1, forward strand.
TCTATAAAGTATGTCATGCTGTGTGTACAGATCTATTGCACACCCTACCACTAAGCTTGGCAAGGGAGTGCAATAGTGATCTAGGAGTAGATCAATGGACAGCGGTCAAAATTATCCTTAGTAGAATAAGGATATGTTTCTCGATTATGGAAGTGAAAAAGGTTCGTCGTAAAGGGTTACGTCGATGCAAGTTTTAACACTAATCTAGATGACTCTGAGTCTCAATCTGGATACATATTGAAAGTGGGAGCAATTAGCTAGAGTAGCTCCGTGCAGAGCATTGTAGATATAGAAATTTGCAAAATACTTACGGCTCTGAATGTGACAGACCCGTTGACTAAAATTATCTCACAAGCAAAACATGATCACACCTTAGTACTCTTTGGGTGTTAATCACATAGCGATGTGAACTAGATTACTGACTCTAGTAAACCCTTTGGGTGTTGGTCACATGTCGATGTGAACTATGGGTGTTAACCACATATAGATGTGAACTATTGATGTTAAATCACATGGCGATGTGAACTAGATTATTGACTCTAGTGCAAGTGGGAGACTAAAGGAAATATGCCCTAGAGGCAATAATAAAGTTATTATTTATTTCCTTATATCATGATAAATGTTTATTATTCATGCTAGAATCTTATATTTACTAATTAGAGGCACCTTTAAAGCCTTCTCATTAATCCACATCATCAAAATTAATTAAACCGTTGGATTAGTTAATTAATGGCAGAGATAAAAAGAATTTACGTAACACAAATTGTCCCATAAAAAAAGACTTCTGACACGTTTAATATTGGTGAATGAAACAAAACAAAGAGAGCATCCACCGTTGCCTTAGAATAAATCGCCTCCTTTTGTCAAAAAAAAAATTCGCCTCCTTCCATAAAAAAAATCTAAAAACAAATCCATAACGAGAGCTAAGAAAAAGGAGTCCATGCATGCTACGATCTTCCCCTGCAAAAAAATGTACGCTACAAGTCATACGTGATTTATGTCCAACATATATTTTAAGTTAAAAAATATATACCATAACGATTGCTTTAGCAGGTATCTGCTTGCATGCTTGAGAGTCCATCTACTCCCTATGTACGTGATTTAATTTAAATCCCTAAAAACACGTGATATAAGTCCAACGTGGTAAGTTCTTTAAAAAAAAAGTCCAACATCATAGAGCAAATTGCACTACTTCTGCACGTTCGTTTTGAGAAAAAATGAGTCCACTACACAAAGGCATGTACAAAAGAATTTAAGGGCCGACTCAAACAAAAGGGCAACGTCTTCTGCCATTGAAACGTGGTTCAAACAAAAAAGATGTAAGTTTTTTTGACAAACAAAAAAAACTTATTGGTAAACAGATTTTTTTTTGCGGGGGATATTGGTAAACGGAATTAATTCTATAAGGGCCCAACATGAGTCAAAACAACTAGATTGGTTAGTCTTCTCTATACTCACATGCAGGTTTCACTTTTCGTGGTTCAAGGACGAGTTTGATCCATTGTTTGCAATGCAAGTCGAAAAGAAATATTTGTTTGATAACCCTTGATATGTCATCTATAAAATATTCTCGGATTAAAATAGGAAAACTATTCATGCAAAAAGCAGAAGGAAACACATCTCTCCCTCAAAGAAAAAGGAAAAATATCTCCCTCGACTCCTATACATGGCCGCTGACTCCTCTCCTTCAATTATCCTCTCATATCTACATCCCTAGCGCTAGATTTTTCATGACGAAGGATATCCCCATCACCATCAAGTGCACTCTCCCACCCGCATGGCCATCGGCGAACCACAAAGGAGTCTAGAGCCAGGTGTCGCAAGGGATGATGAGCGATGATTGATCTTCCTCTTTGTCAGGATCGCCGTGTCTCCCTTCCTAAATGAACTGCCTGCTTCAAGATTTATCCATTGGCGAACCTACAACAAACGGGAAGCACAAGATTTATCTGTTCTATGTCGTTGAGTTCGTCGTTGGTTCTCCAAGTCCAGATGCAAGTAAAACCTATCATAAAATTTGTTGAATGTGCTGTTTGAGTTTTAGCCCATCGGACTCATGACGAATCCCAATAAATTATCTTGATATGATGCGTCCCATCATGTGAAAAATTGCTAATTACATGCCTTTTATGAGCACACTTCGCCCAATTATGTTATAGAGGAGCGAACCAGATTCAACTGCATCCAATGCCACCATGTGTAAGGTAGTGGTGTGGTGACGCATATTTATACAATCATCTGAAGCATCGATTAGTATTACGTATTTTTTAACAGATATACTGCTTTGCCTGATATTGATGGTATTCCTGAATTACATGGTTTCACATGATTCTTTGCAGGGGTGCAGATTGCTAATACGTATTTGCATATATAGTATGTTTATGGATATCTTTTTTGTTATTATAAAAATAGAGAAAGTTAGTCATAAAACATCTACAAATACCTAGAGATATTACTATAGTAAAATAAACTGTATGAATTATGCGCCCCAAAGATTGTCTATGCGAAATATGGATAGTGAATATAAAAAACCCCATCCATGCTAATAATAAAAGAATTTGTTGGCAGAGACAAGAACTTCTAATTTGAGTAACCTAAGGTATAATTAGAATATACAAAAATATATTATTTAATATGTATATTATTAGATATGATATCACGTATGTTGATAGAAAGACATGCAAGCATGTGTCCATTATTGTGTATAGACACGGACTCTATATAATTCTATGACCCTAAGTCCAACCAAGGTATACTATCAAGTGTTATTATAATAATCTAAATCACAATTCATATTATTGGATGCAAAAATCTAATCATAAAATAATGAATGAAATGTAGCTTTGTTGGACCCTATGTTGAACCAAGGTACACATGCATGTGTTATAATAATAATCTACATCAATATATTTATATTATTGTATGGCATTTTGAATTTTCACAACTTTATTATATTTAATATTAAAATGGCTAGCCTGTGCAGGTGCACAGGTTTACGACTAGTTGTATTAACCAGAAACATAATACATGTGTGAATACATAGACAAACAGAGTGTCACTAGTATGCCTCTACTTGACTAGCTCGTTAATCGAAGATGGTTATGTTTCCTAACCATAGACATGAGTTGTCATTTGATTAACGGGATCACATCATTAGGAGAATGATCTGATTGACATGACCCATTCCGTTAGCCTAGCACTTGATCGTTTAGTATGTTGCTGTTGCTTTCTTCATGACTTATACATGTTCACGTAACTATGAGATTATGCAACTCCGTTTACGGAGGAACACTTTGGTACTACCAAGCGTCACAACGTAACTGGGTGATTATAAAGGAGTACTACAGGTGTCTCCAAAGGTACATGTTGGGTTGGCGTATTTGAGATTAGGTTTGTCACTCCGATTGTCGGAGAGGTATCTCTGGGCCCTCTCGGTAATGCACATCACTATAAGCCTTGCAAGCAATGTAGCTAATGAGTTAGTTACGGAATGATGCATTACGAACGAGTAAAGAGACTTGCGATAACGAGATTGAACTAGGTATTGGATACCGACGATCGAATCTCGGGCAAGTAACATACTGATGACAAAGGGAACAACGTATGTTGTTATGCGGTTTGACCGATAAAGATCTTCGTAGAATATGTAGGAGACAATATGGGCATCCAGGTTCCGCTATTGGTTATTGACCAAGAATAGTTCTAGGTCATGTCTACATAGTTCTCGAACCCGTAGGGTCTGCACGCTTAAGGTTTCGATGACAGTTATATTATGAGTTTATGAGTTTTGATGTACCGAAGGAGTTCAGAGTCCCAGATGAGATCGGGGACATGACGAGGAGTCTCGAAATGGTCGAGACGTAAAGATCGATATATTGGACGACTATATTCGGACATCGGAAAGGTTCCGAGTGATTCGGGTAAATTTCGGAGTACCGAGGAGTTACGGGAATACGGGGAAGAGTATTGGGCCTTAATGGGCCTTAGTGGGAAGGAGCCGGGGAGGTGGCACGCGCCTCCCAAGCCCATCCGAATTGGACAAGGGGTTTGGGGCGGCCCCCCTCTCCTTCCTTCTCCACTTCCTCCTTTCCCCTTCTCCTAGTTGGACTAGGAAGAAGGAGTCCTACTCCCGGTGGGAGTAGGACTCCCTTGGCGCCCTCCTCCTAGGGCCGGCCTCCTCCTCCCTTGCTCCTTTATATACGAGGCAGGGGGCACCCCATGACACACAAGTTGATCTACGGATCGTTCCTTAGCCGTGTGCGGTGCCCCCTCCACCATATTCCACTTGGTCATATCGTCATGAGCTTAGGCGAAGCCTGCGCCGGTGAAGTCATATCGTCATGGAGCTTAGGCGAAGCCCTGCGTCGGTGGAGCATCATCATCGTCACCACGCCGTTGTCTTGTGGAACTCATCCCCAACGCTTTCTTGGATCGGAGCCGGGGATCGTCATCGAGCTGAGCGTGTGTAGAACTTCGGAGGTGCCGACGTTCGGTACTTGGATCGGTCGGATCGTGAAGACGCACGACTACATCAACCGCGTTGTTATAACGCTTCGCCACGGTCTCACGAGGGTGCGTGGACATACACTCTCCCTCTCGTTGCTATGCCATCACCATGATCTTGCGTGTGCGTGGGAAAATTTTGAAATTACTCGTTCCCCAACATGTATCTGCTCCTTATTGGAAAGTAGTTCATCACAAGAAACGGTTCTGTGACAACTACACCAATTAGTGAGGAAACTAATGATATTGATCATGAAACTTCAGATCAAGTTTCTCTTGAACTTCAGAGGTCAACCAGAGTAAAATACGCACTGAGTGGTACGGTAATCCTATTCGGAAGTCATGTTACTTGACCATGGCGAACCTACAAACTATGAAGAAGCGATGGTGAGCCCAGATTCGCAAAATGGTGGAAGCCATGAAATCTGAGATGGGATCCATGTATGAGAACAAAGTATGGACTTTGGTTGACTTGCCCGATGATCGGCAAGCCATTGAGAATAAATGGATCTTTAAGAAGAAGACCGACGCGATGGTAATATAAGCGTCTATAAAGCTCGACTTGTTGCGAAAGGTTTTCGACAAGTTCAAGGGTTGACTACGATGAGACTTTCTCACCGTAGCGATGCTTAAGTCTGTCCGAATCATGTTAGCAATTGCTGCATTTTATGATTATGAAATTTGGCAAATGGATGTAAAACTGCATTCTTGAATGGATTTCTAGAAGAAGAGTTGTATATGATGCAACTGAAGGTTTTGTTGATCCAAAGGGTGCTAACAAAGTGTGCAAGCTCCGGCGATCAATTTATGGTGCAGTGCAAGCCTCTCGGAGTTGGAATAAACGCTTTGATAGTGTGATCAAAGCATATGGTTTTATAGAGACTTTTGGAGAAGCTTGTATTTACAAGAAAGTGAGTGGGAGCTCAGAGCATTTACGATATTATATGTGGACGACATATTATTGATTGGAAATCATATAGAATTTCTGGATAGCATAAAAGGATACTTGAATAAAAGTTTTTCAATGAAAGACCTCGGTGAAGCTGCTTACATATTGGGCATCAAGATCTATAGAGATAGATCAAGACGCTTAATTGGACTTTCACAAAGCACATACCTTGATAAAGTTTTGAAAAAGTTCAAAATGGATCGAGCAAAGAAAGGTTTTTACCAGTATTACAAGGTGTGAAATTGAGTCGGACTCAATGCCCGACCACAAGCAGAAGATAGAGAGAAAATGAAAGATGTTCCTATGCTTCAGCCATAGGCTCTATCATGTATGCAATCTTGTGTACCGGACTGACGTATGCTTAGCAATAAGCTTGGCAGGAAGGTACCAAAGTAATCCAGAGTGGATCATCGGACAGCGGTCAAGAACATCTGAAATACACGAAAAGGACTAAGGATATGTTTCTCGATATGGAGGTGACAAAGAGCTAGTCGTAAATGGTTACGTCGATGCAAGCTTTAACACGATCCGGACGATTCTAAATCGCAAACCGGATACGTGTTTTTATTAAACGGTGGAGCTGTCGGTTGGTGCAGTTCTAAACAAAGCGTCGTGGCGGGATCTACATGTGAAGCGGAGTACATAGCTGCTTCGAAGCGACAAATGAAGGAGTCGGATGAAAGAGTTCATTTCGATCTAGGTGTCATACCTAGTGCATCGGGACCAATGAAGATCTTTCGTGACAAATCTGGTGCAATTGCCTTGGCAAAGGAATCCAGATTTCACAAGAGGACCAAGCATATCAAGAGACGCTTCAATTCCATTCGGGACCAAGTCCAAGTGGGAGACATAGAGATTTGCAAGATACATACGGATCTGAATGTTACAGATCCGTTGACTAAGCTTCTCTCACGAGCAAAACATGATCATACCTTAGTACTCTTTGGGTGTTAATCACATAGCGATGTGAACTAGATTATTGACTCTAGTAAACCCTTTGGGTGTTGGTCACATGACGATGTGAACTATGGGTGTTAATCACATACAGATGTGAATATTAGTGTTGAATCACATGATGATGTGAACTAGATTATTGACTCTAGTGCAAGTGGGAGACTGAAGGAAATATGCCCTAGAGGCAATAATAAAGTTATTATTTATTTCCTTATTTCATGATAAATGTTTATTATTCATGCTAGAATTGTATTAACCGGAAACATAATACATGTGTGAATACATAGACAAACATATAGTCACTAGTATGCCTCTACTTGACTAGCTCATTAATCAAAGATGGTTATGTTTCCTAACCATAGACATGTGTCGTTATTTGATTAATGGGATCACATCATTAGGAGAATGATGTGATTGACATGACCCATTCCGTTAGCCTAGCACTTGATCATTTAGTATATTGCTATTGCTTTCTTCATGACTTATACATGTTCACGAAACTATGAGATTATGCAACTCCGTTTACGGAGGAACACTTTGGGTGCTACCAAACGTCACAACGTAACTGGTTGATTATAAAGGAGTACTACAGGTGTCTCCAAAGATAGATGTTGGGTTGGCGTATTTCGAAATTAGGTTTTGTCACCCCGATTGTCGGAGAGGTATCTCTGGGCCCTCTCGGTAATGCACATCACTATAAGCCTTGCAAGCAATGTAGCTAATGAGTTAGTTACGGAATGATGCATTACGAAGCAGTAAAGAGACTTGCGATGTGAGATTGAACTAGGTATTGGATACCGACGATCAAATCTCGGGCAAGTAACATACCGATGACAAAGGGAATAACGTATGTTGTTATGCGGTTTGACCGATAAAGATCTTCGTAGAATATGTAGGAGCCAATATGGGCATCCAGGTCCCGCTATTGGTTATTGACCGAGAATAGTTCTAGGTCATGTCTACATAGTTCTTGAACCCGTAGGGTCCACACGCTTAAGGTTTCGATGACAGTTATATTATGAGTTTATGAGTTTTGATGCACCGAAGAAGTTCGGAGTCCCGGATGAGATCGGGGACATGACGAGGAGTCTTGAAATGGTCGAGACGTAAAGATCGATATATTGGACGACTATATTCGGAGTTCGGAAAGGTTCGAATGATTCGGTATTTTGAATCTGGGAGAGTTACGGAATTCGCCGGGGAGAAGTATTGGGCCTTATTGGGCCCTTGAAAAGAGAGAGGGCTGCCTAGGGCAGGCTGCGCGCGCCCCATGGCCTAGTCCGGGTGGACTAGGGGAGGGCCGCACCCTTCCTTCCTTCCTTCTCTCTTCCCTTCGTTGTCTCCTACTCCTAATACATGGAAGGACTCCTAGTTGGACTAGGAAAGGGGAATCCTACTCCCGGTGGGAGTAGGACTCCCCATGGCGCGCCTCGTGGGTCGGCCTCCTCCTCCCTCCCTCCTTTATATCTGAGGCGGGGGCACCCCATGGACACACAAGTTGATCTACGGATCGTTCCTTAGCCGTGTGCGGTGCCCCCTCCACCATATTCCACTTCGGTCATATCGTCATGAGCTTAGCGAAGCCTGCGCTGGTGAAGTCATATCGTCGGAGCTTAAGCGAAGCCCTGCGTCGGTGGAGCATCATCATCGTCCTGCTGCCGTCGTCTTGTGGAACTCATCCTCGACGCTTTTGGATCGGAGCCGGGATCGTCATCAAAGTGAGCGTGTCTTGAACTCGGAGGTGCCGACGTTCGGTACTTGGATCGGTCGGATCGTGAAGGCGTCGACTACATCATCAGCGTTGTTATAACGCTTCGCTTCGGTCTCACAGTGCGTGGACATACACTCTCTCCTCTCGTTGCTATGCCATCACCATGGTCTTGCGTGTGCGTAGGAAATTTTTTGAAATTACTACGTTCCCCAACACTACGCATAGACCTGGCTCGGATGCCACTGTTGGGGAACGCAGTATTTCAAAAAAATTCTTACGATCACGCAAGATCTATCTAGGATATGCATAGAAACGAGAGGGGAGAGTGTGTCTATGTACCCTCGTAGACCGAAAGCGGAAGCGTTAAATAATGCGGTTGATGTAGTCGAACGTCTTTGCGATCCAACCGATCAAGTACCAAACGCACGTCACCTCCGTGATCTGCACACGTTCAGCTCGGTGACGTCCCTCGAACTCTAGATCCAACTGAGGCCGAGGGAGAGTTCCGTCAGCACGACGGCGTGGTGACGGTGATGATGAAGTTACCGACACAGGGCTTCGCCTAAGCACTACGACGATATGACCGAGGTGTAAAACTATGGAGGGGGCATCGCACACGGCTTAGAGATTATCTGTTGTGCTATTGGGGTGCCCCCTGGCCACATATATAAGGGAGGGAGGGAGAGAGGAGGCCGGCCAGGTTTGGGCACGCTAGGGGGAGTCCTACTTGGACTCCTAGTCCAAGTAGGATTTGCCCCCCCCCCCTTTTCCTTTCTTCCACCGGAGGGAAAGGTAAGGGGGAGAGAGGGGGAAGGAAAGAGGGGGGGCGACCCCCTCCCCTAGTCCAATTCGGTTTGATCAAGGGGAGGGGCGCCCCTCTCACGTGGCCCTTTCTCCTCTCCTCCAATAAGGCCCACTAGGCCCAATACTTCTCGGGGGTCCGGTAACCTCCCGGTACTCCGGAAAAATGCCCGAACCACTCGGAACCATTGCGATGTCCAAATGCAATCTTCCAATATATGAATCTTTACCTCTCGACCATTTCGAGACTCCTCATCATGTCTGTGATCTCATCCGGGACTCCGAACAAACTTCGGTACATCAAATCACATAACTCATAATACAAATCATCATCGAACGTTAAGCGTGCGGACCCTACGGGTTCGAGAACTATGTAGACATGACCGAGACACATCTACGGTCAATAACCAATAGTGGAACCTCGCTGCTCATATTGGCTCCTACATATTCTACGAAGATCTTTATCGGTCAAACCGCATAACAACATACGTTGTTCCCTTTGTCATCGGTATGTTACTTGCCCGAGATTCGATCGTCGGTATCATCATACCTAGTACAATCTCGTTACCGGCAAGTCTCTTTACTCTTTCCGTAATGCATCATCCCGCAACTAACTCATTAATCACATTTCTTGCAAGGCTTATAGTGATGTGCATTATCGAGAGGGCCTAGAGATACCTCTCCGATACACGGAGTGACAAATCCTAATCTCGATCTATGCCAACCCAACAAACACCTTCGAAGACACCTGTAGAGCATCTTTATAATCACACAGTTACGTTGTGACGTTTGATAGCACACAAGGTGTTCCTCCGGTATTCGGGAGTTGCATAATCTCATAGTCTGAGGAACATGTATAAGTCATGAAGAAAGCAGTAGGAATGAAACTGTAACGATCATAATGCTAAGCTAACGAATGGGTCTTGTCCATCACATCATTCTCCTAAATATGTGACCCCGTTCATCAAATGACAACACATGTCTATGGTTAGGAAACATAACCATCTTTGATAAACGAGCTAGTCAAGTAGAGGCATACTAGGGACACTTTGTTTTGTCTATGTATTCACACATGTAGTAAGTTTCCGATTAATACAATTCTAGCATGAATAATAAACATTTATCATGAAATAAGGAAATAAATAATAACTTTATTATTGCCTCTAGGACATATTTCCTTCAGTCATGATCATCATAATCCATCTCGTAACATTCATGCCCTCAATGCGCGAGTAGTTCCCTAGTTCTCCGGGATATGGAGGAACCCTAGTATGTCAGAGATCGTTTGGTAGTAGGATTTAAGATCCACTTTATATGTTTATGTTAATAATCTTCTTGATGTTGGGTGAAGTCGACCATCCAACACATGCCAATTTTGGATGGAAGGTTATTACTGCTAGTGTGACAGCTAGTTTCGAAGGTAGATTAGTGACCGTTCCTGTCTCTCTTCGTCTGTGATCGTTACAACAGGGGGTAAACAGAGAACACTTTTAGCTACGTCCACGGGGAAGACCCCCTTAATTATCATGTAGCAACTGGAGTGGGGATGAATGGTAGTGGCGTATGCGACGGTGCTGCCTTGTGTATGCATGCATCTGTACTTGGCTTCGCCCATAAATAAAAACATATAAAGTGACTTAGGAATCCGACGTAGCATTATGCTTAGTTATCGGTCGTGTAGGTACATACTGGTGGGGAATCCGGACTACGTGTAAATGCGTTAGTCCTATTGATTCTCACAATCTTCACTCACTTCATGTGTTACTTTATTTTACTTTTGCAAGTTTATTTCTCTGTTCACTACAATCACCCAATACTTTTATTTCGTTTTCACTTTGCTTTGGACCGCATCTAACTTGCAGGCGCTGCTATTTAAACTCTTCAAGAGACAAAGATTGATTCGTGTGCTCCCTGTGGGATCGATACTCTTACTTCAAAAAGGCTACAACTAAACCCTATATACTTGCATGCCATTAGACTTTGCCACCAAAGCGACCCTAGTCGACACCCTACCACATGGCCCAGAGTCGCTACTCTGGCTCACAAACATCAACAACACAATACACCGACCCTGAGGCCGTGCACCTGGTGGGACAATGACTCAACTACCCAAGCAGACAGACCAATCACCCAAATCTCACTGACATGATTTGTAAAACCACCACTCTGGCTTCCTCGGCAGCCCCAAGGATGCACACCTGAAGAGTCGACACCGCTCCCGCCCAAGCGGGCAGAGTAGACATCCCTTCATCACAGAAGCAATCTCTAAGGCCACCAATCCGGCTTCCACACCGACCCTGAGGCTGCGCACCTGCCTAGCCGACATGGACACACCATGCGAACTTGATCCACTAGGAGCAGACATAAGGCTGGACCTCGAAAGGCAACCCCCCACAGGGGAAAATGACGGGTATGCCTCCAACGCCCGCTCCGGCAAAGCTCAAAATTGATGCTCTTAAATCGCCCGAACATCACTTTCTAATTTTGGATGGCCAAATTAGCTAACGAAAAAAAAAAGTACCATAAGGAGATTTTCGTTTTACAAAGTTAAAAAATAGATTAAACCAATCGATAATGAACATAGATAAATACGCCTCCTCTTAAAAAAACCTAGAGTTCATTTGCCTCTCGTCAGTGCCGCTGCCGGTGTACCTCGCCTCCGGTGGCCTTAGGGCCACAGGAGTGTGGTAGATCCTGGCACATACCAGCAGGAGGGCTTCTTTTTTAGATGTTTTTTTAGTTTTATTAGGGTTTGTGTCTTGCTCAGTAATGCGAGGCTGCGGCGGCTCCCTGAAGATGAAATAAGATTCTTCCCGCCTAGCCCTTGTTTCGGTGGTGCGTTTAGCATCTTAGGTGGGCTTGTGATGGTGTGTCTCCGGGGGATCTGTCTTTGGTGGATCTGCTCGGATCTAGCCGTCATTTGTCTATGTTCATGTTTTTCAGGTTGGATCCTTTTGATCTATAAGCTACTCTTCATCGGCAACGGTTACTGTTCTGGAGCGCTGGTTCTATGCAGCCTTAATTCGGCGACTTTCCGACTGTCTACCGCAACAAGTTTTACCGGCTCCGGCGCGGAAGGGGCTATCATAACAATGCCTTCAGACCACTTTAGTGCTTGTAGTCGTCGCTAGGAGGTCTAGAGATCCGTATGTATTTTTCCATCATTTTTGATGTTTGTCGTATTATCATGATTGAAGATAAATTAGATCAGAAGTTTTCAAGGAAAACTTAATCATCAACTCTTCTATGTAGATCGCAAAAGTTACACATTATTCCAGACTTAAATTGAACCATAAAATGCACGCAACTAGGACTAGACGGGAGGGCGGCGAAGAACACGGGTAGAAGAAGACCTTCCACAGGTTTTCGAGCACGCGACGAGTGAAGGGCGGCAGATGTCGTCGCTCATACAGCAGTAACACCCCGGCATATCTGCGCAGGATCCAACTCGGCACAGATCGCCTGGCAAAATGATCTTACTACCGTTTCCCATGTCTGGATCCAAGTTTCTGCCTGTGGAAAGAAAACAAAATGTTAATCTTCATGTTACTATCAAGTACTCCCTCCGTAAACTAATATAAAAGCATTTAGATTACTATTTTAGTTATCTAAACACTCTTATATTAGTTTACAGAGGGAGTACGTAGCATGTAATCCATACACAATCACTTGGCGAATTAACCGTAAGCATCCGAAGTAACCGTGTGCACCAAAAATTTGAAGAAAGAAAATTGAACGGAAAGTCAAATTAACTGAGGTGGGACAATAAGAATAAGTCTGGTGATTATCTAGGTGACAGTACTTACTTTGCCCATGATTAGCCAAGAAGACGAGAAGAAGCACCACCGAGAGCACGATCGTTGTGTGCAAGGGGTTCATAGATCTGGCCATCGTTGTCTGCTAGGAGTGCTGCGTCTGGTGCTCATCTACTACTACTATATAGTACCAGAGTATTTCTACCAACTCAATTAGGGGAGTCCAGGGCAAGGAGTAAAGTGCGCCATTAATCCACAATCAAAGCACAGATTGCGGGAATCTTTGGGATTTATTATATATTAATATTAATTAAATATAAAAAGATCCAAATGGACATATCCGAATAATCTCGGTCCTTACATCATGTCAATCTAACGTCCTATATTGCTTCAACACAAATTTAGCATGCAATTAATATTATACTAAAAATTAACATCTACATCATACATGTAATTAGCACGTAATTGATATCCTACCTAATATCAACATGCAATTATTTTTCTCCTTAATATAGGTCGTTCAATTGACTTTGCTTTCAAGTCCTTTTTTATTAGATGACACGTTGCGTCAATTAGCGCGGAGGCCAACTGCATACCAGAACGTAAGCAAACTATTTAAAATATATATTCTTCTTAATTGTCTGAAAATTATTATGTTCATACTGCATTTCTATTTGCTTTTACAATGATCATTGCACATCTCTTTCTTTGGCTATTTCTTGCCCACTTTAGCCATTGCGGCGGTTCCTGAAGATGAAATAAGATTCTCCCCGTCTAGCCCTCATACTGGTGGTCTGTCTTCAGAGGATCTGTCTTTGGTGGATCTGCTCGGATCTAGTCATTGTTTCTCTATATTCGTGCGTCTTCAGGTTGAATCCTTTTGATCTACGATACTCTTCATCGACGGCGGTTGTTGTTCTTGTGCGTTGATCCTATGGGGTCTTAACTCAACGACTTTCCTAGTGCCTACTACAACAAATTTTGTTGGCCTCGATCAGGAAGAGGCGATGATGGCGGCCCTCATTTGGCTCGATTTAGTGCTTGTAGTCGTCTCTAGGTGGTTACGGATATGGTTGTAATTTTTATTATTTCTTGTGTACGTTGTATTGCCATGATTAGGAATAACCGAGGAGCAAAAATGACACATTATTCCAAACTTAATAAAGCATGCAATGCACGCAACAACTAAGCTAGACAGGTGAGCCGTGGAGAAGACGGGTAGAAGAAGACCCTGGGCAAAAATGACACACCAAAACATAGTATAAGTGCCACTTGCACTTTCAACTATGATATAGAGCACCGCAAGATTGAACCCATTACAAAACACGTCTTCTACTAAAGATAAATCAATGTAGTTGGCCAAACCAAAGAATAGATCAGAGAGAAATACAAAGCTATAACAATCATGCATAATAAAGTTCAGAAAAGACTCATTTACTTTCAATGAATATTCCAATCATAAACCCACGATTCATCGGATCACAACAAACACGCTGCAAAAGAAGATTACATAAGATAGAACTCCAAGAAGATCGAGGAGAACATTGTATTGAAGATCAAAGAGAGAGAAAAAATCATCTAGCTACTAGCTATGGACCCGTAGGTCTATGATGAACTACTCACGCATCGTCGGAAAAAGCAGTAAGGATGAAGTAGAAGCCCTCCGTGATTGGTTCCCCCTCCGGCAGAGAACCGGAAAAGGCCTCCAGATGGGATCACGGAAGAACAGAAGCTTGCGGCGGCATAAAAGCTGTTTTTCTGTTGGCTCACTGTTGGTTTGGGAATATTTGGCAGTTTATAGAGGTGCAATTATGTCAAATGGAGTTGCGTGGGAGTCACGAGCTCAGGGGGCGCGCCCACCCCCTAGGGCGCGCCTAGTGAGCTCGTGACTCACCCGTAAGTCTTCTGGCCTCGTCTCGAGCCTTATAGGGTCCCTTCTGGTCCAGAAGAAATCACCGTAAAGTTTCATCTTGTTTGGATTTTGTTTCATATTTATTTTTCTGAAAAGTAAAAAACAAGCAAAAAGACAAGAACTGGCACTGGGCATTGGGTTAATAGGTTAGTCCCCAAAAAGATATAAGATAGCATATAAATGTATATAAAGCATCGCATATTGATAATATAATAGCATGAAACAATAAAAAATTATAGATACGTTGGAGACGTATCAGAATTCTTCTCCCTTTTGTGATGTTATGGTGAATAGGTAATGGAGATGGGTGAATGAGAAGGAATGACCTTCAACGGTTCTTCTTCTTCGGATCTATTCTCCCTCTGTTTTTGCATGGTGTGGCGGCGGCTGCGTCTCTCTGATGGTGTGCTCCCCTTCACTAAAGTTGTTCGTGTTGAGGTGGAGCTGGCGGGGGGTGGTATGATCGTCACTGCTCCGAGCAGACGTGGTATTGTGATCTAATGTTCTGGTGCATTTTTGTCCAACATGAAAGTTGCCCCATTTATTTAGGTTCAATTGATGGGATGTTGATTGGTTTCCTTGTTCCAAAAGTATACTTGTTTTGCACATCAAAGGAAAAACAAGTTTTCTTCTTTCTCAAAAGGTTAGCGTTAGAAAGAGGCGGGAGATAACAAAAACTCGATGGAAGCCACATCAAAACCTTGTAACAAAAGTAGCACAATATCGAGGCATCAACTCCCCCAAGCTAAAGTCTTGCTCATCCTCAAGCAGCTAAGATATAAGAAGAATGAAAGGGAGTAAACCCGTGAATAGTTTCAAAACCAGATTGAATCCAGCCCAAACCATACGTACGAGATTCTGCCCCTTTAATGCGAACCAATCCAATCCAATCCAAACTTTAACCACCATAATCGAGACCAAACCACGTTTTCCACCCAGCCCCATCCAACCCCCATTTTTCATTTATGGATTGAAACTGCAGTTTGAAAACGCGGACACAAGAAGCTGGTGTGCTGGACAACCCATGCCCGTGAGGATGCGCCTCCACGCCCACCGCTGTGGGTAGTTGATCCTCGGCTTCAAAGTAGCAGGTCTTGTCTGATGTGTAGTAGGGTCGGTGAGTCGGAGGCGGCGCTCGCTCAAGCGTGGGCACCAGGACGCCGATTCCGAGGGAGATCCTTTTTTTTTTTGGAAGAAAAAAAAAATGGCCACAAGAGAGAGAGAGAGAGTAGAGCAGAGTAGAAGAAAAGATACTGGGCCACCGCCTGGGACGGGACGGAGAGAAGCCCATTTTAGTAGCACCACAGGCCTGTTTATCCTGCCTCCATGCCCGCCATGGATATATATCCTTCCAATCCAATCCAATCCAATCCCAACCCTAGCGGAGCCCCAAAGCCAAAGCCTAAGCCAAAGCCAAGGAGAAATCGCTCGCTCGCTCGAACCCTATCCTCTCCTCCCCTCCTATCCCCGCAGCCGCAGGCACCCAAAACCCTAGCGCCGCCGCGCCGGATCTTTCTCTGCAGCTCGCCCCTCCCCCCCCTACCTGCCGGATTCATCCATCCATCCATCCATCCATCCATGTGAGTCTCTCTCTCTCTCTCTCTCGGTCGAGATCTGGTTGGTTGGTTGGTTGGTTGGTTTCTAGCTAGGCTAATCTAATCTAGGGTTTGTTTGAATCGAATCGAATCCAATCCAATCCAATCGAGTTGACGCGAGAGAGCTTGGTTTTCATTCAGGATGGGAGAGGCCAAGGAGAACGACGTGTACGAGGAGGAGCTGCTGGACTACGAGGAGGACGACGACAAGGCCCTCGACGCCTCCTCCACCGCCAACGCCAAGCCCGCCGCCGACGCCGCCCAGTCCAAGAAGGGCTACGTCGGCATCCACAGCTCCGGATTCCGCGACTTCCTCCTCAAGCCCGAGCTGCTCCGGGCCATCCAGGACTGCGGATTCGAGCACCCATCCGAAGGCAACCACCCACCCTACTTCACTTTTTTTGTTTTCTCGATTCACCTCTTTCAGGCACCAAGTTATAAGACAATTCCTTCCGTCCGTCCCATAACACAAGAGCGTTTTTTATACTAGTATAGTGTTCTTATATTATTTATGCTAGCTGAAAAATAATTAATTAAGCCCGCAAGCCTGCTGCGAAAATTGAATTAACAAACAACATACCGACCAAATTAATTATGAGATGCTAACATCACATCAACACACTTGTCTAAGCTTAAGCCAAAGAAATCTAATTGTATATATTCAATAGTGTAGAAAAGATTCCCCTCCTTCATTTCGCTGTATAGGAATAATTAATTACTTGTCTCTGTTTTACTAGTACCAGCATAAGTAAATAAGTCCACAAGCCTGTTGCGAAAATGTGCCAACCAAATTAACAAGAGATGCGTATACTGCAACATACCGTCCAAGTTAATTAATTTATACTTGGATGCTAAACATAACGTGTTTACAATAACATACTTGTGACCTGTCAATTTAAGCTTTAAGCCAAGCTAACAGAAATCTATCTATCTATATATATTCAATAATGTAGCAAAGTTTGCTGTATTTTGCATGGTGTGCAAGAAAGCGTTTTTAAGCCATGCATAAGCGCTGAGCCATGGCAAAACGCTTTGATTTTGCCCCTAAGCAACCGTGTAATCGTTTTTTTTAAACAAAATTTGGCCTGAATTGGGATTTTTTCAGAACTACTACTTCTGACTGTGAAATGGCAATATGCCATTTCTATAGTGTGTTCGGGAGCTATTTCCTTCAGATCCTGGCCACATGATCTCTATTAGGCTACATGTCTAATTGAACTGAACTGCATTTTTGTTGTTGTTGTTTTGCTTGCTGTGTGAACCTCATGTGTAGTATTTGCTATGGTGTGGACTGCACTTTGGGTGCTATGTTTCCTATTTTCCTGTGCATTTTATCCAGTCAAATTCTGGCCAAGTTTAAACACTTGAGCTTACGCTTTCTGCTTTTTCAAACATCGGTTTTGGAAATGGATGCATGGAGTATGAAAAAGTCAGCTGAACCAACTTTGCTATTCTCAGCTTTACTTAGTCAGCTTAGTCAACTTTGCTATATTACCTAGTCCATCGTTTTTCAACTTTGTTGTTCTCAGCTTTATTTGGTCAGCTTGTTGATGATATTCTTTCGTTGCTGGTATGTATGCAGGTATACTTTCTCCTGACATTTCCTGTTGGAGGGAAATATGGTAAAACTTTCCATTAACCCGGGACCCAGAAGCTTCACTTTTTACTCACTGGGGTGCTGCTCCGATTTTATTTGGTTCCTTCCTCCACATCAGTGCAACATGAGTGCATCCCTCAAGCAATCCTCGGAATGGATGTCATCTGCCAAGCAAAATCTGGGATGGGGAAGACTGCTGTCTTTGTCCTGTCGTCTCTCCAGCAGATCGATCCTACTGCTGGTCAGGTGGCAGCGCTCGTATTGTGCCACACCAGAGAGCTGGCTTACCAGGTGGGTTTATGAATATATGCTTTGTTCAATTCCCACACATTTTCTCCCTTGTTTGCTCATTTGCCGCCCTTGTCTTGTGCAGATTTGCAACGAGTTCGAGAGGTTCAGCAAATTTCTGCCTGAATTAAAGGTTGCTGTATTCTATGGAGGTGTTCACATCAAGAAACATCAGGATTTGCTCAAGAACGACTGCCCCCACATTGTTGTGGGCACACCTGGGAGGATTCTAGCTCTAGCTAGAGACAAGGACCTCTCTTTGAAGAATGTGAGGCATTTCATTCTTGACGAGTGTGACAAGATGCTTGAGTCACTGGGTAATTTGTCATCCTTCACTTGCTGCTATCATATCATTATGCCCTTGACTGGATGACAAATATGTATGCATTCTGCAGACATGCGGAGGGATGTCCAGGAGATTTTCAAGATGACACCTCATGATAAGCAGGTCATGATGTTTTCGGCAACTCTCAGCAAGGAGATCCGTCCCATTTGCAAGAAATTTATGCAAGATGTAATGCCCCTGCCTAATGTCTTATCTCAATTGTACAGTGCATCATATTTAAGTCGTGTCCTCCACTGGTTATCAGTTATCAATAGGTTTGTCCTTGTTTTTTGTAATCTTACATGTATAGAGTTCTCTCGTCAAGTCGTTTTTTTCTTCTGTTTTCCATTACTACCTTGCATAGGGCAATACCGTGGAAGCCATTTATGAGTCTTTCAAGTGGTTTGGGTATCTGTCAGTAGCTGTGGTCAGTTTCTGTTGGGAACCAGTCTGGAGGTTAACTATCTGGACTCTTAGTTTGCTGCACTTAGTCACGCACATATGGAGTTAGCTGGTGGATGTGGAGTTTCAGTGGAGTTTAGCTGGTGGTGGTTCTGGTTCTCATTTTCAATGTTGCCATATGTCAGCCTGGAATTGTCTGTGATGCACTGTTGCAATGGCTGATGAACTTGATTGGAACAAACATGGTGTGCAACAGTGCAGAACTGAAGTTTCACGCGGGGGCAGCATTTTCTGAAGATGAAGGAATTCAGATACTTGGAATGTACCTGTAGATTGATGCTGGAATGCTAATTTCTTTCATCTACCATTTGTTCCCTTACAGCCTATGGAAATTTATGTTGATGATGAGGCAAAGTTGACCCTTCACGGTCTTGTTCAGGTAGCTTTTGTCGTTTTACACTGTTTTGCACGTTCATTTCACTAGTTTTTGTTCAACTGTGTGATTATACTGTCTTGTTTTTGCAGCACTACATAAAATTGACTGAGTCAGAGAAGAACCGAAAATTGAACGATCTCTTGGATGCTCTCGATTTCAACCAAGTTGTGATATTTGTGAAGAGCGTTAGCAGGGCTGCAGAGCTGAACAAGTTGCTTTGTGAATGCAACTTCCCTTCAATCTGCATCCATTCTGGCATGACCCAGGAAGAGAGGTATATATATATATGTGCTCTCTGCTTCATGTTGTTGAATTGCCAGTTGTTGTAGTATGGTGGTCTTGTTGTTCTCTTGCTCAAATTGTGTGTAAATTTGTTGTAGTTGTTTCTCCTGGTTGTTGTGCCTGTGTGGGAAGAAGCATATGGTTGCATATACATATAACCATCTTTTCTAACCTATGAAGTACTTAGTTGTGAATTATTTATCAACTGGTGCTGCAGATGAGATGCTATTTTGTGCTATATACTAATAATAGTAATAATGATTACGGCACTTGGTTGTTAATTTTGCAGGCTGACCCGATACAAGAACTTCAAGGAAGGGCACAAGAGGATTCTTGTGGCACGGTTTAGTTGGCAGAGGATCGACATTGAGCGTGTCAACATTGTGATAAACTATGACATGCCTGATTCAGCTGATACCTACTTGCACAGGGTAATACTCCATGCATGCGTGCATGTTCCTTGCTTGGTCGGGATGCTGCTGCTGCTCTAGGTAACCTAGAAGCTAACTTGGTGGTGATGCAGGTTGGAAGGGCTGGGCGTTTTGGCACCAAGGGGCTCGCCATAACTTTTGTTTCGTCGGCCTCGGACTCGGACGTCCTTAACCAGGTTGGTCCATCTCTGTTTTTGGATTGCATGATTTTGATCAAGTGGAGTGACAAGGAAGATTGTTTTATGAATGAATGAATGAAGGTGCAAGAACGGTTTGAGGTGGACATCAAGGAGCTGCCTGAGCAGATTGACACTTCAACATACAGTAAGTGGCGCATAGATAGCTGGTGGGTTGTTTGGAATGTATAATCTGCTGTCTCTGATTTGTTTGTTTCTCCATGGCATGATATTGCAGTGCCGTCGTAGACCCGCGCCGACATTGCAAGGAGGACGGAAGGAGAAGATGGAATCCTTGAATGTTTTGCTTGAAGTGATGCTGTTTTTTGCCTGCCCTGCTGCCAAGGGAGGGAGGCAGCAGGAGCAGCAGCTGTACCCTATTTAGTCTGTCTGTTATTTAGTCTGAGAGATGTTGGTTTGTTACTTAGGCCAAATGATGAAATGATTTTACTTGTGCTAGAATTGGATGGATGTATGATGCATGGTTTGCTTTGAAATTTTAAAAATCATGATTATTACCGTAGTTTTCAAAACCATCATTATATCGTCATATTATTATTTATCATATACGTACAATGGTACTTCCTCCGTTCCTAAATATAAGTCTTTTTAGACATTTCAAATGGACCACAACATACTGATGTATGTAGACATATTTTAAAGTATAGATTCATTTATTTTGCTCCGTATGTAGTCATTTATTGAAATCTTTAAAAAAACTTATATTTTGGAGCGGAGGGAGTACAATGTTCCCAGATTATATTTTTGTTTCTTGTTTTCCATCCTCGCAAAAAATTTGTTACATCTCTTTTTCTGCTGCTGCTGCTGCATGATAAACCATATAGTCAGGCGTACAAATAGTGATAGAATGCTTATTGAAAAGAGAGGCCGAGGATATTCCTCTTCTTATTGATGTGAAATGAAATCAAGGAATACAAGTCCTCAAGTGTTACAAATATGGTGGTTGGGATGTGATCACTTCTAACTCTAGCCTTCTTGCCTTCTGTTGGATGAAACTACTATTGGATGCTTTCATTTCATTGTGATTACTCGGTGCATGTTAGTAAGCTCTCTGTGTTGGTTGTGTTCTTCCCCTTCTCTAAGTGACCTCTGACCCTGTTGAGTGTCAGGTGTTCGAGTGCTTGTGCTTGATGTGACGCGACCTCCTTTGGTTCAATCAACAAGTCAGGGTTGGGTCGCATCATTTGGACCGATAAGAACCGGCTCGAGTTATGCCATGCATACATAATCTCTTCAACGGGTTGTCACACACATAGTTCTCTTCTGGAAGCAAAGGGTGAAAGTCATAACCGTTGTCGACGGTGACGAAAAATGTGATTTTTTTTTCTTTCATGTTTCCGCTTCTCAAAGATTCCGCAAAAAAGAACATCGAGGAAAATGGGATGGAGTTTTCTGCCCATGATAATAAGGCTGCCATCCTTCACAACTTCTTCCACAACCTGCGGCTTTTTCGCCTATCCGACCTCTATCCGGTGCAATTTCCTCAGTTATGCCACTTAGACTTCGACTTCTCCACTCAGTAAATTCAACAAGCTTTCTTTAAGATGAACCCAGGCCCGATGGCATTGGACCGGAATTTTTTCGATGACTTGGCCAACTTGCGGGTGGATGTTTGAGTAGCCCGTTTAAACGTCTACCACTCCTCTCTGCTCATCCACCATCGCCTGCCGTCGCCGTTCGCCTCACGTCTGCCATCCCCGTGACCGGCGAGCACCCAAGATGAAGTAAAGGCAGGGCCATCCCCGTGACCGGCGAGCACCCAAGATGAAGTAAAGGCAGGCCATCCCGTGACCGGCGAGCACCCAAGATGAAGTAAAGCGAGGCCATCCCGTGACCGCGAGCACCCAAGATGAAGTAAAGGCAGGCCATCCCGTGACCGCGAGCACCCAAGATGAAGTAAAAGCAGGGCCATCCCGTGACCGGCGAGCACCCAAGATGAAGTAAAGCAGGGCCATCCCGTGACCGCGAGCACCCAAGATGAAGTAAAAGCGAGGCCATCCCGTGACCGGCGAGCACCCAAGATGAAGTAAAGCGTGGCCATCCCGTGACCGGCGAGCACCCAAGATGAAGTAAAGGCGGGGCCATCCCGTGACCGCGAGCACCCAAGATGAAGTAAAGCGAGGCCATCCCGTGACCGCGAGCACCCAAGATGAAGTAAAAGCAGGGCCATCCCGTGACCGTGAGCACCCAAGATGAAGTAAAAGCGAGGCCATCCCGTGACCGGCGAGCACCCA
This sequence comes from Aegilops longissima, assembly GCA_021605205.1. Classification (NCBI taxonomy): domain Eukaryota; kingdom Viridiplantae; phylum Streptophyta; class Magnoliopsida; order Poales; family Poaceae; genus Aegilops; species Aegilops longissima. The sequence continues at coordinate 664,001,006 of CM038676.1, forward strand.
AGATGAAGTAAAGCGGGGCCATCCCGTGACCAGCGAGCACCCAAGATGAAGTAAAGGCAGGGCCATCCCGTGACCAAGCGAGCACCCAAGATGAAGTAAAGCAGGGCCATCCCGTGACCGGCGAGCACCCAAGATGAAGTAAAGGCAGGGCCATCCCGTGACCGCGAGCACCCAAGATGAAGTAAAGGCAGGCCATCCCGTGACCGCGAGCACCCAAGATGAAGTAAAGGCGGGGCCATCCCGTGACCGGCGAGCACCCAAGATGAAGTAAAGGCAGGCCATCCCGTGACCGCGAGCACCCAAGATGAAGTAAAGGCAGGCCATCCCGTGACCGGCGAGCACCCAAGATGAAGTAAAGGCAGGGCCATCCCGTGACCGCGAGCACCCAAGATGAAGTAAAGCAGGGCCATCCCGTGACCGCGAGCACCCAAGATGAAGTAAAGCAGGGCCATCCCGTGACGGCGAGCACCCAAGATGAAGTAAAAGCGAGGCCATCCCGTGACCGCGAGCACCCAAGATGAAGTAAAGGCAGGGCCATCCCCGTGACCGGCGAGCACCCAAGATGAAGTAAAGGCAGGGCCATCCCGTGACCGGCGAGCACCCAAGATGAAGTAAAGCAGGGCCATCCCGTGACCGCGAGCACCCAAGATGAAGTAAAGGCAGGGCCATCCCGTGACCGCGAGCACCCAAGATGAAGTAAAGGCAGGGCCATCCCGTGACAGCGAGCACCCAAGATGAAGTAAAGGCAGGGCCATCCCGTGACAGCGAGCACCCAAGATGAAGTAAAGGCAGGGCCATCCCGTGACAGCGAGCACCCAAGATGAAGTAAAGGCAGGGCCATCCCGTGACCAGCGAGCACCCAAGATGAAGTAAAGGCAGGGCCATCCCCGTGACCGGCGAGCACCCAAGATGAAGTAAAGGCAGGGCCATCCCCGTGACCGGCGAGCACCCAAGATGAAGTAAAGGCAGGGCCATCCCCGTGACCGGCGAGCACCCAAGATGAAGTAAAGGCAGGGCCATCCCCGTGACCGGCGAGCACCCAAGATGAAGTAAAGGCAGGGCAGCGAGCGACAAATGTGACTGGGCGAGGAGGTGTGGCTGTCCGTAAGGGCATGTCACAGAGCTCGCCATGACCATTGACCTATATATTCCGTTGCACAATTTCGCCCCATCATTTTCATACGTGCTGAGTCCGTGTGGATCCACCCCATCATTTTCATATCAGGAGGACGCCGAGCTCGTCCGAGCCACCAGGACAGATCAATTGGTGAGCACATGCATCTTTAGGTTTTCTCAACTTGGTTTAGGAATTTATTTATTAATAATTTTCACTTCCTACTCCCTCCGTAAACCAATATAATTAAGAGCGTTTAGATCACTGTATTAATTAGTTTACAGAGGGACTAGTTAGATGACAGATTGAGAGACCAATTGGCAAACTATAAGCGGAGACTCCATCGACTTCTCAGTGAGTGATGTTGGGACAGGAGGAAGGGAATAACATTCCATGGGTAACTCGAATGGGAAAAGGTCCTACTGCTCATGTCTTGGTTTGCAGATCGACACACCCACGCGGCTGCCTTGCTGTGTCTGCTCCTACTTTCTGCAGAATGAATTTTCTTAAGATTGCTACTTAGAACATGTACCAAATAAAAGGAACACTTAGAAAGTGGGTTACAAGAGCTGAAGCTCATTGCAAAGAATTTCTAGCTACTATTTTTCTCTACTTATCCATTAATCTACATGAAACAAGCCCACCCCTAATAAGTGTATACCTCAATCAGTGCTACAAGTTACGGAGGAGGTTGAAAAATAGGATGTTGTTTTTGATGGCCATAGGAATTATAGAAATATCACTAGTAGAAAATGTATGTGTGAATAAACCAACCATGGGGTCTTTGATCAAATAGCCTTACACTACTAGGGAAAAGCCTATACACACAACTTTAGCAGTAGCGCACGCCAAAAAACCGCGCTGCAGATACACATATAGCAGTAGCGCGTCCCGGCCTAAAAGCGCTACTACAAATATTCCCACCACTAAGCCGATCGGCTACATATAGTAGTAGCGCTCTTTTAGAAACAACCCTGCCGCTAATTTTTTATAGCAGCGCGTTTATGTGTAAGGCGCTACAGCTAACGGAAATAAAATAAAATAAAAGCAAGTAGAAAAGTAAATGAAAATGAAAGAAATAGAAAAAGGAGAAAGGAAAAAAAATAAAATGTAAAGAAAAATAAAAGAAAAAAGGGAAAAAAGGAGAAAGGAATAGCAGTAGCGGGTTTCAGGAAACGCGTTGTAGCTAACTTAGCTATAGCGTGTTTTCGGAAACGCGCTACCGTTACGTTTCACTTAAACAGCGGTTTCCCCCCCGGCCACCACTTCTTCCCCAAATCCCTCGCCCTCGCCGCTGTCTCCCCAACTCGCCGTCGCCCCACTTCGCCGCCGTCTCCTGCCGGCGTGGACGCTTGCAATCTCACCGCCGCCGCCCGAGGCCGCCCTCAGCCTCACCACCGCCGCCCGAGGCCGCCCTCGACGTTACCGTCGCCGCCTCCACCTCACCGCCCCGAGCCCGCCCGGGACCGCCGTTGCCCGTGCCGAGTCCGCCTCTCCGCCTCGCCTCCGTCACCGAGCACCTCCCGCCACCGTCTCTCCCCTCTCTGTAAGTCCCCACCCTCCCCCACTCCTCTCTCTCTGCATTTTAGAGAAAAAATTAGTAGAGCAAAAGTTTGTTTATAGCAAAAAATTTAGTTTAGAGCAAAGGATGTTAAGTAGTAGATGTTAGAGCAAAAATTAGTTTAGAGCAAAAAATTTGGTTTACAACAAAAGTTAGTTAGGGCAGTAGGGTTTAATTAGGGTAGATGCTGCTTGTATAGTATATAGTGATACTAGTTGTTAATTAGGTTAGGGCAATAGTGGTACTAGTAGATGTTAATTAGATGTTTTTCAGTTAGGGCACTAGAGTTTTGCTAGGTTAATTAGGTTAGTAGTGCTGCTAGTAGTAGTGGTACAGTAGGTTAATTAGGTGAAGTTAAATGAATAACCTAAATGAATGAAATTAGTAGTTAACTGAATTTTTTTCCTTTCATCATTATAGAGCACTAAAGTTAACTGAATTTTGTTCTATTAGTAGTTAAATGAATTTTCTTCTACACTTTGTTTTTGAATTAGCTTGTGAAATTTGGACATGTGGTTGCTCGTGTATATTTGGACATGTGTTGCGGTGTCGAAGAGCGATATTTGAACACTGTTTCCAGGGAATGATGCTGAGTGGCCTATGTTTTGCTGGAATGTTGATTCATTTCTGTTCCGGCAAATTTCAGGTTCTCGATTTGTCCACTTTTTAGCAAAGGTCATGCCGAAATTTTCCATGAATTTCGGCATGACTTGTACAACTAGGACATATCGAGTGCCCGGGATTTGCCGCACCAGGAAGGAGTCAACATTCCTGCAAAACAATAGGCCTTTTTATGTCATTATTCATTTTATTAGGTCTAGAATTAATTGACTAGATTTAATCATAGGAAACATGGCTAGCAACGATGAATGACAGGGTTCTGGTGATTGCGACGACATCTATCGGGCGGCTGACGAATTTTTTAGCCTTACCGACGATCAACCGATGTTGTTGCTGGGCCCACCGGTGGCATCGGGGACTGAGACCGACACGCAGACCGGTGTTGAGGCTGAGACCGCGCCGAGACTCAGACCGACATCGAGACCGGCGCGAGATCGAGACCGGTGCTGCCTCGGGAGCGGAGCGGTGTAGAACCGAAAGCAAAGAGGCAACGGCTTCCTAACAAACTCAGGACTACTAGACTGGTGGTCACGGAGGTGGACGACGGCATTTTTGAGCCAAAGGCGCCCGAGGAAGCACGTCGATGCTACGGCAACCAAATAGGCTGCATCGACGGACAACCGCCACCATCAACGATGAGAAACTACGAAGATAGAAAATATGAGGAGCTCCCTCCTAAAGAAGTTTCACCAGATATTCTTGTTCCGGGCGGAATGAGAAGGATTATGAAGATCCAGACGAGGACCCGACAATGAAGAAGATAAACAAACACGCCATGACCAAGTTTAGCGACGCGTTGGCCGCCTGGAAAACTCGAGTGAAAGCAAGGATCATCGACAAGAAGGAACCCTACTCCGAGATTGTAAAGGATAATCCGACAATCACGGAAGATCAGTTTCAAATATTCAAGGAGGCTTGCGAGGCCGAAGATGCCAAAAAAAAGTCTAAGTACATGAAGGGGCTTCAAGAGAGGAACATTGGGAGCCACCACCTCGGAAGCCGTGGTTACGGCGGAAAGAGGTCCAAATGGGCCAAGGAGGACGCGTAAGCCGCGAGTCTGGGCATCCCAGACCCCTTGGCGGATTTCACCGTCGCGCAGGAGCGTGGCGTCCTCAGGGCCCGACACCGTTGGGACCCAGTGAAGAAGGTTTACGAGACAAAACCGGTCATTACGGAGTTCATAAGACTGCTGGTAATTTTAGTTTCTGATCAATTCGACTGCACATGTTAGTCATATTTGTAAACGATCCGTGTGCCTTTTGCAGAAAGAGCAACACCGGATTGCGGCCGAAAGCGACTCGCCGTCTGAGGCATTGGCGAGGCCCAAGTGGGACACTCCATTCAACCGGGCGTTGAACATATTGAAACGACAATCGGTGGACACTCGACCGTCGTACGGACGCGTGCACGGTGTCGGAGACGGCGCCACGTGGAAGAAGTACTACCGTGAGACCACGGAGGAGAGAAAGGAAAGACGAAGGTTAACTGAAGAAAACATCGACAAGAAGGTTGAGATTGCGGTTGAGAAGAAATCATCTCGCACGATCAAGAATAGCGGTAGCTGCCGCAAAATAGGTGTTTGCAGATTTGTCTACTTCCTTGGTGACAGGCATTTTCACTTGGACAAGGCAAAATCCAGAAAAAATGCAAAGGACTTTCCCCTTGCTGACTTATTGGGGAGCAGCTCGACCAGCGTTGCACCCGCACCTGCTCCCGCACCTGCTCCCACACCGGCTCCCGCACTGGACGTGCTCGGTGGTGCTTCGTCTTTGGCTGAGCTCGACGCCCTCACGGTATCTGTCACACCGGCCCCCTTCAATATAAATGTATAATCTCCCGTTTTCGTTGCCTTTCGGATGTCTCACGTCGCAGACTTTTCTTTGCAGGCCGACGAAACCCCGTGCACCATATTATACACCATCGGCGACCAGAAGGTGGACGTGGGGAAGGCGATGATAATGGAGCCGAAGGAACCATTGTTCCACAGCAGGCCGATCCCCCCGAACGTCTTCGAGGTTTCCGTGGCCAGTGTCAAACCGGGCCACGAGAATTTGCCTCCTCCAATACTAGTGGGGGATGACGACGAGACACCGCCGCGGCTTGGTGATTGTTGCAATGGGTGGGTCCTGTTGTGGCCGAAGAGTCGCGCCGTGCTCGAGGCGGCCGGGAGCACACCCACGAGCACGCAGCCTCAGCAAGGTATGAACATCAACACCCCACCTACCCAATTAGCGTCGGGTGTCGGGTTGGGTGATAGCAGACGGGGAAAGGAGGAGGCTCCATTAGTCGCTGATGACGTCGCCATGGATGAGGATGAGGACGACGGTGGCGCTGAACAGTATGTCTATACTGGCGCCTCCTCAGGGTTTGAGCGTCATGAGTCGGTGCCTGAATTGCCATCTCAACGTATTATGGACGACCTTCCGGTAGTAAAGAAGTCTAGGAAAAGAGCGAGGAAAGGCAAAAAAGCTGATTCTATGATCCAGCAGCCTCGGCTTCAGGACCGTATAGATATCCCCGATGCGGATAAATGACATATCCCCGGTCAACCAATCATACTTGCAAAAGCGCTACGGGTCAGATTCGGCGATCTAAGGAGATTTCATGACGATGTGCTGCGGGTAGAGAAATGCCTCATCGCCTCGAAAGATCCAGGATACCCACTCTACGTGGTTAACATTCCGCGGCAAATGTCGTACGTCGATAGCTTCCCCGCGGATAAGTTCTTCCTCCGATTCGATTCTAGTGCCTTATCATCCCGTTTAAGTCATCCGCGCTGCTATCCTTCCTTCGATTTCAATCATTCATTTGCACGGTGGAGGCTAATTAATTTGAGGTGTACTTATTTTGCGCAGCGGCGGGCGCGCCGTCCTCATCATCCTCTACCCCCGATTCTCCCACGCTCTTTACTTGGACTCGTCAAGAACATTCACAAAAGGATTACACCCACATCAAGGATGTTCTCGACAGTGCTATGTTTTACTACCAAGCAGGGGTGGAGAGGTCAGGACAAGAAGAGAAGGCGGCAGGGTCGCCTTGACCATAAGACCGACTTCGCTGCATCCAAAGAACCGAACGATTCTCTTAATGATGGATTTTATGTCCTACACCACATGCTGGAGTACAGACGGGATCACTAGAACCTTCGCATGTCACCTAGATCCGGTGATTCCCATATTCTGCATTGGGCAAAGAACGTAGGAGATATCGAGGATCATCGACTTCGAGCCGAGTTCTATCACATCCAGCGCGAACTTGCCCAAATCATCATGAAGGAGGTCGTCGGAAAAACATGGATGTTCCACGAAGAAGGACAAATGTCGCGGTTAGACGTCCGAACACGGGTAGCCGCTTAGCGTCTCGACCTGAAGCCTTTCACTAGGCTCGGGGACTATCTCCCTGACTTGGATGGATGGAACGACATGTTGGAGTGATTGTCAATATATGACAATGTGTCCGTTTAGTCCATACTTTCTGTATGACAAAACTTTGAGTTATGCACGGCGAAACTTTATTTGTGATGTAATTAAACCGTCCTCCTCCTCGACTAGCGAAAATCACTCTAGTTAGGGCATTTTGGGGTACGATGAACTTTGTTATTTATGCTTATGATATGTTGTTTCTATTTTTGCCAAGTCTGTCTCTTTCTGTTGCTCAACTATATATGTTGCATATCATCGACTCATGTGACGATGCAGGTGCATAGATCATCGATGGTGAATAAGTGCTACGCCAGGAGTATATATACGACAAGTGGCCGGAGTGTCAGGCCCAGGTGTACCGGTTTCCGGTTCCCGAGCGACATGCAGTAGTTAGTTTAGGTTCACACTAATGCGAGAGAAGGATACGAACTCATGTACTCAAAGTGATAGCTCTTCTCGCGTATATCATTGTTTAGATGGATGACGATGTATTTGCAAGTAATCGAGACTTGTATCGCTATTTTCGAGATGATGACGAGAGACCAACTTTGTTGTGTTGGATGATGATTATGATGATGACATGATTTGATGAGACTAATTGTATGTATATGCTATGATTACATTTGTATGTGTATGATATGCTAAAGATTATTGTATACAGCCTATTCAAATAAAAAACAAATACAAAACAAATATGCAGGGAAAGAAACTAATAAAACTAGTAATAGCGAGGGGGGAAAATTTAGCAGTAGCGCCGCCTTACCAGTAGCGCTTCCCAGTAAACAGCGCTGCAGATAATATCAGCAGCGCCCTTTTCTAAAGAGCGCTACAACTATTCATGTATAGCAGTAGTGTGGGACAACAGGCGCTACTGCTATACGTTAGCTATAGCCCCTTATTAGTAGCGCCGGTCCCCGCGCTAGTGAGAGGCCCAAAACCCGCGCTGCTGCTAGGCTTTTCCCTAGTAGTGTTACCATGTTATCTTTTACTACTTTGATTAAATCATGTCACTGTTCAGGCAAATTAATCATAACACAATGATTCAACTTCGAGATGGTGTTAGTTAATAATCAGGTGTGTTCGCTTAGGTAAGTAGGGTTAAATCTTGCCTTGTGCACTTTCTTCCAAAACTCTTGAATGGAAGTGAGGATTGGATTATCTAATACGACACTTATTGTCAAAGTATGATGGTGGAGAACGGATTCACTCTTTACATTTGTATCCTCTTACTGCAAGTTTACATTGACTTATTTTTTCACATGCTTGTCAAAATTTAGATTGCCAACAGTTAATAAATCTATAAAGTACAACCTGGTAATACTATCATCATCAATATTTGTTGTTCCCTATGTCCCATGTGCATCACCATGAAGAATCTCTTGGGAATATGAGTTTGTTATAGATAAAAACAGTCTTTGATTGTAAATCTTCACAGTATTTTTTTTCTTTTAGAACATCTTGTGTATATTTTAAAGATTTCAAAAGGAAGACATTTCAGGTGGTTATCATCTATTACATGTAGTTGTGTACATCCATGCAAGGGCCTCGTGAAGTTATGCACATACCTTAACTGTTTTACGTTCCTCATGACAGATCTTTCCCAAGCCTAGATATTCTCGCTGAGAGCTCCTTGATGGAATCACTAAGATGGACTTACAAGACAGGCATGGATAAAACCATGAGGTCCTCAAATGGACAGATTGCTCTGGTAAATTGTTCTGCTTGCTTAACTTGATGTTCAACTTTTGACTGTTCACTAAATTTTAGCACCACATTGTATCTTAACATTATTTTGGATTATGAAGTTTGCTTGGCTATGCAAAATTAGGCAGTGAGCCCTGTTCATCAGTTGAAAAGCTAGGGGTGTGCCGCAGTTGCAATGTCCAGAATAGACTGTTAGCCTAAAATATCTAAATGAACTGTTTTTCATTAGTTGCAGCCCACTTAATAGGACTACTTGGTTAGATCTACAATTAATTGTATTGGCTATGAGATTTTTATAAGCTGGCACTATCTCCACTGGTGTTCTTTATCTGGAATTTGATGGTATACCTAAACCAAAAGATGATACTAATCTAATAGCTATTACACTTTTAGAGAAGAGAAAGATGCAGAAATTGTCATACCTAGAGGAACTCGCCTTCTTGATGTGGTCCGTGCTTACACAACGTACTCCTCGGGAAATTCTCCTCCAGGTCTGGGCGAAGGGAGAGTAAGGAGGGGGAGGAGGGATGGCAGAGTAGGTTAACATATATAGTATGCCATGCGGAGGACAGCTGGTTAGCAGATCATGGCTTATTCCAGTTATACCATATATATTTCTGTATGGCGCAGATCTGTTTCCTTTTCTATCAAATGCACACCTATTAATAAATTAGAAAAGATGTCAGAAATCAGAACTTACTAAAGAATTAAATTACTGTATTCATTAAATAAATAACTTATCATTGATTGAATGCCACTTTTCCCTTTTCTTTTTTTTGAGAATTTTTTCATTCATATCACGAATCAGTACAAAGAAGTTGACCCTTACAAGCACACTGAAACATAAACACAAAGGACCATGAACACCTAGAGTACCCTAAGACAACCATAACACAAGAAGATCTCCGGAGCCCTGTGTCATCATCCCTGAATCTAGAGAGAAGACCCCTGCAGCAGAAGGATCTGCAACCAGTCGCAAGCAGGTCATCATCTTCGACCACGGTACAATTGCCGCCATACTGCTTCCTCCTTTCTTGACACCAGCACTGAGAGGGCATGGACATCAATCCAACACACCTGCAACAGTCGTCGCCATCTTTGGCTTTGAGTACCGCGAAAAGTGTCCCTTCCGGAGAGAAGAGAACTCGAGTCATCCGACCGGTCCAGCACCGCGGCCGGGCCATCCGCCCGGACCAAGCAGGATCTCCCACCAGCATCAGCACAGAGGAAGGAGAAGAACAACAACAGCAAATCATACCAACAAGGAAGAAGAAGGGTCTTCGTCTCCCTGAATCCATCGCCCATCTGAGGACCCAAACGGCCAGTGCCGATGGACCTCCAGCCACCAACGCCCGCGACCTCGACAAGACCCGGGGATCCCCAACTCCGCTGGCTCCTAGACGAAAGCAAAAGCCTCGCCTGACCGCGAACGGAGCCCGGAGAAACTTATTCCGACGCGACACCACCGCAACGGCCTCGGCAGCGTCTCCCTCAACCCTAACCCTACAACACACCCACCTAGCTAACAGACCCGAGGTTCCCCCTCCCTCCCGCCGCCGAAGCGGCTGACGGAGAGAGAGGGAACCGGAGGCGTCACCGGCGGCGCGCAAGGGCCTCGTCGCCTCCTGATCGCCTCGTGCGATCCGATCCAGCTTTTACGGGAGTGGTTGCTGGGAAAGGAAAAAGGATGTAGCCTGATTTCCTCACTTTTCCCTTTTCTGACTATATAATCTCTGCATTATCGGAGCATGATTCACGCAGGGTTATACCTGGAAGCGTCGCATAATTATCGTCTGCATTTCGAGCTACCGTTATGATCCTTGCATTGTATTCTTCAACATTTGTCCCGTTAGTAAGGCCTGCAACACATTACGTATAGAGCTTGTCACTGGTTAGAAATGCAAGGATCGCATGTGTAGCAATTTATGAAAGCGTGCATCATACCTGTAGTTAAGTCATCTTCTGGTTTACATTCACTTGCCTGGCTTTTTGAATTCCCCATACTATCCTATGGAATGAAAGCTCCCTGAAACAGCGGGGGTGGGGTGCTCAAGCTAACTACTTCTTGATTATGTGGAAAATATCATTGACATACAAAAAAGTCAATTGTGTAAAATAAATGGCAATATTTAATTGCAGAAGTAAAGGCTGATAATACTCAAACATGAGGATAATTTTAGAAGTACTCAGTTGTTTTTACTAAGTATATCAATGGTAGTCTCCTAAAGGAAGACATTTTACTGTTACCATATTGCTCTTAGTTTCCTAAAGGCACAGTACTGTTATATGTTGAATTTGACAATGTATAAATTTTGATTTGTAGGTAGAGCAGATCTCTCAGAGCTGCTTACAGATATGGATGACCGAATTGCAGAAGCAAGAGATCTTGCTCTAAGCAGAAAGGACATTCTAGAAAAGGTGGGAAAATGGACATCAGCAACTGAAGAGGAGGGTTGGCTACTTGGCTCGGTGAATATGAGGGGGAAAATGATTTTTTTCTTATCTTTAAATGCTTTATAGTCAAAGTATTATATTGTTGCATCTGCCATAGACCATTTATATGGTTTCAATTTCAGGATCAAAATCGCTATAATGCTGGTCGAGGAGCTCACATAAATCTCAAGCGTGCGGAGAAGGCAAGGACGTATTGGTCAGCAAAATTCCATGTATGCCTCCATACTTTTGTGTGTGTTTCTACTGGAAATTTCTATTGTTTGGTTGAGCCTTCACGTGATTATCATTTTGGATTGCTTGGACAATAGCTGTGAGTATGTTGAATTTTACCCGCTGCTTAATTTGTTCTAGATGAATACTATCATTGGACATAACTGAATCTTTATTTAAAATATTCAACAATGTGAAATCTTCTGGAAACATGCTTACGGGTCATTTGATGCACCTGTTAGTCAGATACACCTGACACTCATTCCCACCTGTTTTCTGAACTTCAATATTGTTTTACCATGTAGCCCTGCTGGAGATTTTGACTACTAAAGTTAAAGCGTGGGAAAAGGAGAAGGGCATGTCGTTTATGTATGATAAGGCAACTTCAGTTACCAAATGCTCTTTCCAAACGAATATGTTTCAATTTGCCAATCTCATCTTAATTATGTCTACACTCAACTATGGCTTACAATGTTTTCTTTCATGATCCTAGACTATCCTGCCTAGCACGTTCATGTATAGAGTAACCTACAGGCAAGTCGATGGTTCAGCCCTATTCTCCTATTTGCTATTCAGCACCACTTCACTTTGGACAGCTTATTCATTATCAACAGGATCATTTCATAACAGCTGGTTACTACCAACTGTGCTCAGAAAGATGCAACGAGTAATTTCAAATGTGGGCTATTGAGGCTAGACTCTATAAAAAGTAACGACCATTTGTGTTAAATTTTTGTACTGTATAAGCTGGATCATGTGTTGTTTACCTATATTCCGCAATCAACGACTGCCGATCCTGGTGTAGTTTCGGCGCCGGATCGTGTACGTGATCGGTGGCGGCGCCTTGTGTAGTTTCGGCGCCGGATCCTGTACGCGATCAGCGGCGGCGCCTGGAAGCGATAGGCGCCGGATCCGGACGCGGGTCCTGAATCCTCAACAAGAACAGCGCCGCATCCGGGGATCGCCGTCGGACTCCAGATGGGGATCGTCTTTGAACTGGGAGAGCGGCGGTGAAGGGATGTATCGGCGGCGAAGGGGACGTCAGTGGCGTCGACGTACGGACGGAGAACGGCGGCGAGCATCTCGTGCGTGCGACTGATTCTAGGTCAGGAGGAATCGCTCGTACGTGCGACCAATTCCACCCGGTTTTTTTCGTAGGTTTATTTTCGTAGATTTTTTTCTAAGCGTTTTGTTCTCGATCGACCATGTGGGAGGTGGGAATCGATCGCTGTAGGAACCTCGCATGGGCATCGTTTTTTTTGGTTCAGCGCTGGAACCAGGGTGGATTGCTGGTACGTGGGAGGTGGGAATGAGGACGAAAAAAACCCGGCTATGGTGGGACGAAATTTAACCGTGGAAGCGAGACTATCAACTGCTTCATTAGGAGTAGACATGAAACAAGCCCACCCCTAATAAGTGTATACCTCAATCAGTGCTAGAAGTTATGAAGAAGGTTGGAAAATAGGATGTTGTTTTTGATGGCCATAGGAATTATAGAAATATCAATAGAAAATGTATGTGTGAATAAACCAACCTTGGGGTCTTTGATCAAATAGGAAATACAGGGCAAAGACCATTCGCCCCTTACCATGTTATCTTTTACTACTTTGATTAAATCATGTCACTGTTCAGGTAAATTAATCATAACACAATGATTCAACTTCGAGGTGGTGTTAGTTAATAATCAGGTGTGTTCGCTTAGGTAAGTAGGGTTAAATCTTGCCTTGTGCACTTTCTTCCAAAACTCTTGAATGGAAGTGAGGATTGGATTTTGCGCTTCATGCCAACCCACCCAATGGACCATTTACTGTCAATATTGAGCAAGTAGCCTGAAACAACGACCGTAAAATATTTGTTCTCTTTCTATGCTACGTGATACTGGTTTTTATGTGAAAGCGCTAGAATCTCATTATTCTATAATTGTCATGATATATAGACGTACATGGAGCATCGATATTTTGTCCAGAAACCCCATTAAACATTGATTTTATGGAATCCGCCACCTAAACCTTTGAATGCACCCAGGAATTCGAACAAGTATTTAGTTTTAGACCATCTAAATTTCACTGTCACTTGTTCTTCCCTTAAGACGAACGGGCGCAACAACGTGCGCCTTTATGTTCTAGTTACTCTAGTAAAAAAAAGAGACTCGGCTGGGTGGCTCTTGGGCCTTGAAACCCGGATGGAGGGAGCTGTATTCTGTCTGTATTCTAAACATAAACATATGGCCGGAGTTTGTTTTGCACACATAGCAGAGAGCTCCTATACGGCGCTGCAGGCGCCCGTTCGTGCTCCTGGCACCTGCAGCGCCCCGCCCTGGGCCAGCCCATGAAACGGGAATCCTGGCGAATGCGAAAGCTCGGAAAAAAACGCGATTTTTTTTCTATATGCAGGTTTCGAACTCACAACGTCGAGTTCGCGTACAGGTACCACCAACCATACGAGCTACTTCCTGTCTATGATTAGCAACAAAGGCAGATGCGTAATAACAATGCTGGAGGGCACCGCTTAATTTTTTTGAATAAAGAATACATCAATTTGAAAAGGCATTCATATAATTCATGAACTGAAAGGATAAGTTCACAAAAATTGAAAAAGTTCATCAGATTTGAAAAAAGTTCATTAAATTTGAAAATAATTCATGAATTTGAAAAAAGTTCATCGAATTTGAAGAAAGTTCATAGAATTTGAAAAAAGTTCATAGAATTTTTTTAAAAAGTTCATTGAATTTCATAAAAAGTTCATCGAATTTGAAAAAGTTCAGCAAAATTCAAAAAATTTCATCGAATTTGAAAAAGTTCATCAAAATTCAAAAAAGTTCATCGAATTTGAAGAAAAGTTCAACAATTTATAAAAAAGTTCATTGATTTTCAAAAAAGTTAACAAATTTAAAGGAAAACTTCAGAAATTTTAAAAAGCGCGCAATAAATAAAATTAAAAAAATAAGGAAAAGGGAAAAAGAATAAACCGAGCTGAAGAACGAAATAAAAAGAGAAAAATTATCTACCTGTACACTCTTGATTGAATAAACCGAGCTGAAGAACGAAATAAAAAGAGAAAAATTATAAACCGAGTTGCGAGTTCGATTCTCCACCCTGCGCTCTTTTTTTACCTTCGAAGAACAAGAAAATCAAGAAGGAAAAAAAAGAATGGGCCGGCCCGGTTTGGACTGCTGTAGGCGCCCGTTTGCAAATTGCACTGTAACGGGCGCCTGCAGCGCCAAATAGGAAATGCCCACATAGCAAGGGTTGGAGGAAAAAAACAATTAAGATAATCTAGCCAGCAAGCTTGTCGTCTATCTATAATTCTATATTAGGTAGGGAGAACAAGCCGATGGATTCATGGCCACAACTATTATTTTGATTGTTATGTGGCCACAACTAAATTAGGTAGCTCCTTCTCAACTGCCTGCGCTGAAATTGGCCGAGCTACTAAAAATAGGCGTCCAAAAGCAAGGAAGCATGCATGCGGTGCTATCTATCTATCTATCTATCTATCTATCTGGTGTATGTGTATGCCTATATAAGAAGGGGAACACCAGCTAGCTAATCTGCTCTCTCGCTGCAAGTGCGCACACACCCACCCACCTGACCAAATATATCCATCATATAACAATAGAGAGGGAGAGAAAGATCATCCATTCATCGACTACCATGGCCATTTCTCTGCTGCCTTACACCGCCTCGGCTCTGCTTGCCATCGTCATCGCCGTCGCCATCGCTGTCGCCCCTGCGGTTGTTCGATCGGACCAAGAGCCTGGGCCCAGCATTGAAGCCATCAACGCCACATGCGCGACTGCTACGTACAAATTTGAGTGCACCCATCTGCTACTAAACAACCTCGATGTCAGGACGCCTCAAGTGAAGGACGTGATCGCAATGTCACTCCAAGTCGTCGCCAAGAAGGCGGCGGAGGCGGCCGCATTCGCCAAGGCCATCAAGAAACCCTCCAAGTGCGTCACCGACTGCCTCGACGACCTCGCCGTACTATCCAAGCACATCAAGACGCTCCCGGCAACGCTCGAAACCGCCAACGACGCGGGCTTCTTTGAGCAATTTGACACAAAGAGAAAATGTCACGGAGATTGTTGCTCGAACAACTTCTCGGGCGAGGAATGCAACGCAAAGAGCCAAATCGGTGGGGTGTTTGCCGCTCTTCGTGTCACTGATGACCTGTTGATGAGGAGGGCGTATTTTAGGAAGCAGCAGCTTGACAACAAAACAACATCACCTAACTCTAACTGAAGAGGACAGCCGGTGTGATTTGCTCTTACATTGATATCGCATGCGTATGAATAATGGTCCAATGGAATTGGGAGCGGAGTAAGAAGCTCATGTTGCCTTTATGCATGTAATAATCATGCCTGCCTGCATGGCCTGCTAGCTGTTGGTCCAATGCCTGGCTGCCTGCCTGAACTGGCGTCAGTTTCCAGTTTGTTTTTGTAATATATAATAAGTCTTCTGTATTGTGCATTACATTTGCTGCCATAACCTCCCCCGTCATACGCTGTCGGTCACAAGCGTTGACTAAAGAAATTGTCGAGCTTGCGGAAGAAAAAGTTTTCCAGCATGATCGTGATTCGGAAACCTGTGTCGGTGCGCACGCGTCATGCTAGCTCGAGTTTCTTTCTTCCTAAGTTTTCATTAAGGTTCTCGATGGCTCCCGCTCCCGCTCCCCCTCCTCCATCTCACCGGAGGAGGGCCAACAACCAGCCACCAAAAAACCTCCGGCCACCTTCTCGCCGGAGCCAACACTAGCCACCAGTCCTCTAGACGAGCTCCTCCCCACAGTAGCTCCTCCACCATCGCCATTCTTTGACCCGCCTTAAGTGAAAGCCGGGCAGGTTGCGCTCCGCTTCTTCCTGGGCTGTGGCAATGCCATGGGCTTGGAGTTCGAGGATGATGCCTCATACTACCTCCGCCTCGACATCACCACCCCCGCCGTCCACCTCGCCTCGCCGCTCTACATCATCTTCCACTACTCCAACCGCCTCCTTGATGCCACTATCGCCGCCGCCCTGCTTCAGGCTGTCCTTGGCGGTGCTGCCGCTGATTTCTTCGTTGCCCAATGCTCTCCCCTCGTTTATCGCTTCCATGTTGCTTCTGCGCGTATAGCAGAGATCATCCTCGCACAATCCACACTCTGCTTCTGCGCATACTCCTTCTCTTTTGTGAGAACCCTACCTCCGGTCCCACCTTCTCCGCCCCACATTGCCACATGCATGCCGTTGGCTCACCTGCTCCAAATTCCAGAGGGTCTGGGTCTCCACTTTGAAAGCGTAGCATGGGCACAATGTCGCTCGCTCGTCTCCCAGCGTCCACCAAACCAACCGCATGGATGCCGCATGTATGCGCGCGTCATAAAGTTCCCTTTCACCCTTGATGCCACCACGATGGGTCTCATCCTAGCTTGCCTATTCGGCGGCATCCACCACCAATTCAACGTCACGGACGACGGAGATTCCTGCTTCTCTTTCACTGTGGCCTCGACTGGCGTTGCCGCGCTCATCGCTTCTATGGACGACTTTCACAAGCTGGGCATCCTACTCCGCTTCCCTTGGCGTGCACCTACAGGGCGTGCTTCATGCTCACCATCGGGGTCGGCCTCGCCGTCGTCTATCGGGCCTACGTCTTCCTCGCCGACGGCAGTCGATCCTGCTCAGCTGCCACCTGCGTCCACAACTATTGTTCTCTCTAAGGAGCGTCATCAACAGCCTGGTATAAGCTTTTTCTACCGTATGCTTAATGTTATCCGCTCCTGCCAGCTTACACCACATGCAAATTACACCCAACACACGCATTTGTTTTGGGTCACCTTCCTACCAATTAATGTTAGGCCTAATATAATGAACTATTAGTAGAATCTGCCCTAAACCACTGCTTTTCGGTCAAACAAGATTTTCTACCAGTCAAAGTTCATGATCATGTGTACAAGTCTGGCGTCCTCTCCCGATCAATTAAAATTTAAATCCTCAATCTGGGGTCCATAGGTTTTGAAGGGTTTCGGGTCTTCCTCTTTGACCAGCTCGAACAAGCCATCGCTCACTGCAGTCGTTTTTTCCATCATTACACTAAGTTTGCTTACCCTACATTGCCCCCTCGATCAGACTCCATTCTTGGCCCCTTTGAGCGTCGGCATCTCCAGACCCGCACGACACTGCAGCCCACCTCGGTCGCACGCTTGCACCATGTTCGCCCTGCCGCGCATGCACCGCTGGCCCACCCCATGCATCATGATGGCGGTGCGGCGCCCCCTGCCCCACCAAATCTATCAAAAGATCCGTACGCTGCTCCTGGCTCGGCGCATGTGGATCGAGCTGGCGCGAGTTCCCAGAACTTACTCTCTGTCTCTTTGTCCGTGCCAATTTTCGACGAGCTGATTGCCCGCCCCGCGTCTAATCCGGGCATGTCTGCGCCGCCCCCTGTCACCCCACGCGCGCCCCCGATGAACGTATCTGCAGCGAATCTCGCCTTGGGAACCGACAAACCGACAAGTCCGCACGCCTGCCCGTCGCCACAGACCCCTCCCGCTACCCATGACCAGCATCTAGACCTCATGATCAAGCCTAATCCCTCTGCCAAGCCTACGCCGGCCGCTCGGTCACCACGCCCCTGCCCGCCGCCCCCTCGCTCCCTGTCACACGCAATGGGCCCAGCCGCCCTGACGGCGGATATGTCACCCGTGCAGTCCAACCACAAACCGACGAGCTTGTACAAAGATGCCCTTCTCTCCTCCCCCCTCGATCACAACCACCCGCACACTCTCCCCCTCCCTATATAACCCCTCGCCGTCTCCCCACTCCGCATCGATGCTCTCACACTTCTCCTCCAACACAAAGAAAGCAGCGATGCTTTCGCTGCCTAGCTCTAGATCACCTCGTTAAAGATTGCCGTGACCCAGTCCGCTGTGCCCGCTGCTGGAGGAAAGGCCACCGCAGCCGTGACTGCAGGTACAGGCGCATGTGGCCCATCTTCCCTCCCCTTCCCGACGCTTTCCATTCTCAACCTAATCTAGCTTTTTGCAATCGCAGCATGGACTCCGCCGGCTCCTTGTCGACGGCGGCTCGCGCATCCCACACACTCATGATCAGTGATGTCCCCATCATCCTCTCCGAACCTTTCCCCGCTCTCTGTGTCCCCTCACCTTTCATCCTCCATGGCACTCCGATCGGCTCCGCCCCTCTAGCTCCGCCACCTTCCTCCCCACCACGATCCTCTGCACCTCCACCCACGCCTACCTCACTCCCACCAGCTTTCAACCACACGCACTCTCCACCCTTCGACACACAAGAACTGAGGGACCGGCTCGCCGACGTCTTCCTCGCCTCACAATACACAGAGCCTCGTCTCACGTCTCCGAGACAGACACTATAGAGGATCTGCCCCGTCCGGCCCATGAGGCCGGGCTGCTGCCTCCCTATGGAGACATGCCACTAGTCGCAGTTCCTCCTTGTCTCGTTCACTGCCCGCGTCGCTTTGCTTTCGTCCACCTTCGCACAGCCGTCCCCAACCCCACTCCCCTCATCCATCAAGCCATCCAGCACACTTGCGGCAACCCTGCCTTTATCATGGGCGGCTCCTGGAGGGGGATCGCCTGCCTCACCTTTCACACACCAGCTGCACGCAATGACGTGCTCAACCACAGCCCCATCGAGTACGAGGGAAACTCTATCACTATTGAGCCGGTCGAGCACGTCGACCGCTCCATTGCCATATACACTGACCTTGCTGAGGTCGAAGTCTCTAAGTTTCCACATGAGCTATGGCATGAGGATGGCATACGCTTCGCCCTCACTTTCCTTGGCGACGTGTGCGCCATTGACGATTTCTGCCTCCACGGTATCGAATACACGTTGGTCCGTGCCCTCGTCCTTCTCCAATCTGGCAAGCCAGCCCCTCCAGGCATTGTCATTCAGATCCCACTCATAAACGAGATTAAGATCGCCAAAGTTGTAGAGGTCTCCCGCTGGCACCATGGTGATGGTGCCAACCCGTTCAGTGATGGCTCCTCTGACGATGACTCTGCTCCTCCCTCTTAGCGGGCCTCCCCGCGGCCGCTCTCCCCTACTCACCTTGCTCCTGTAGTCTCCGTGATACGTGTGGGGTGGCGCGCCGATCCCACCTACGGTGGCACTAGGCCGGTCGCCCCCCATGCCCCTTCTGAGTCTCATGAAACCGACACAAACCAATCAGCTCTGGCCTCACCTCTCACCCTCCATGGTTCCCGGCGCCTGCCTCTCATCATTTCCGACGACGATTCGACCGCCTCAGATGACATGCATGCACCGCTCCTGCATGCCGCTTCAGACTCGCTAGACGTCGTGCATGCACTCCCTTCCGACACTCATGCCCCACCTGTCATACGCCTGGTTGCCCAGGTGGGTGCCGTGGTGCCACCTAGCCCGTGCACTAACCTGCCTGCCGCTCCTCTGGCTGCCGGCCCGCTGGTTCAGTCCAGCGCCTCTGCGTTCTCTGCAGTCCCCACTCCTGCAGACGCACCTGCTGCGCCGCCCTCCTTCACTTTCACCGCGGGCGAGTCCTCCCGTGCTGCTGGTAACGAATCTACCCCTCCCGTGCTTAATCAATCTAATCTCTCACCCTCTGCTTATCTGCCACTGACTGATGTACCCTTGGACTCAGCCCTCCCCCTGCAGGACCTGAACACCCACGAGTGCATCATTCGCAAGGCGCGCCGCAAGTCAGAGCGCGATCATCCGTCTCCAAGGACAAGCTGCAGCGGAGTGCGTGGCTGGCTGGCAAGCAAGCCAACTACTCCCCCATGCTTGCTAAAGCCGTCAAGGCCAAGGCTGCTCGCCTCTCCACCGCGGATGTTGACACGGCCATTGGCCGTGCTATCCAGGAGGCACGCCTCCACGAGCCCGAGGCCCCTCCTGCCTCCTCCGAGGACCTTGCTGCCATTGCTCTGCTCCGCGGCGCTGACGACGAGCAGCTTGATGCCATCCTTGGCTCCGAGGATGCTGCCTCTGGTGACGACGCCGCTCCATGACCAGCTATTTTCGCCACTCTGGAGTTACGGCGCGACCTCTGCCTCACCTAGCTTTTCTGCATGACGCTGTTAGATCGCTGTTCTTTTGGTTTTCGCTTCCTATGTCGCATGTTCCAATGCTACTTTTGGCCTCACCTGTAGCCTTTGTGACTGTATGCCAGATGTATCCCGTTTCTGTCTGTTGGTGCTCGATCGGTCTTAATGAGTAATAACGCCTTTCTAATATGCTCTTGGAATGTATGAGGACTTGGTGATAACGACAAGTGCTCTGACGTGCTATCCGAACTAATCACAACAAAACCGCACATTACGCTCTTCCAAGAATCAAAAATCGACTCTCTCTCCGTCAGTAAAACAAAATCCTTCCTTCCACGTTAGGCTGACCAAGTTTTCTCCTTGCCAGCTGTCGGAACCGCGGGTGGCACCATCTCGGTCGTCAATTTTGCGTCCTTCCAAGTTGTGTCCTTCTCCCACTTAACCTTCTCCTCCACACTAAACCTCCAATCAACTGCCTGCGCCCACCACATTGCCATTACTAACATCTATGCTCCCCCTCGCGCTCTCTCAAGTTAGCGTTCTTAGACGAACTCGCCTCAATCGCACAACCAGATGACACCCCATGGCTCATCGCCGGTGACTTCAACCTTATCCGTTTCCCCTCTGAAAAAAATAACACCGCCTTCCGCCAAACCTTAGATAACCTAGCACTTATCGAATTGCCTTTACTGGACCGCAGGTTCACTTGGTCCAATAACCGTGCCTCCCCCACCCTAGAATGGCTAGATCGTGTCTTTTTAACCTTGCATGGGCAGATGCTTTCCCTAACACTTCCCTTTCCTCTCGATCCCGCTTTACGTCGCGATCACGTTCCACTCCTCATCCACGTCACCACCGCCATCCCTCGATCCAGCTTTTTCAAATTCGAAGCGGCCTGGGCCAACTCCCGGCCCTACAAGGACATTGTTGCTCAAATTTGGGCTGCACAGCCCTCATCGCCAACCAATGCTACTTCCTTCCTCGTCTCCACGCTAAAAAATCTCATGCCCGTCTTAAGACTTGGGCACGTTCTCGTATCCCCACCCACCTTCGCGAGGCTCGCTGCCAATCTGCAATCACAACCCTAGACCTCGTTGAAGAAACTAGACCCCTAACTCAGCCAGAGTCGCTCACTCGCAAAATCATCATCTCCTTGCTCAAGGGTGCCATCCACAAGAAAATGACATACTGGCGCTGGCGTGCTAAAGTCTCTCGCGCTATCTACGGAGGGGAAAATACCAAGTTCTTGTTGGGGAACGTAGTATTTCAAAAAAAATTCCTACGCACACGCAAGATCATGGTGATGCATAGCAACGAGAGGGGAGAGTGTCCACGTACCCTCGTAGACCGAAAGCGGAAGCGTTAGCACAACGCGGTTGATGTAGTCGTACATCTTCACGATCCGACCGATCAAGTACCGAACATACGGCACCTCCGAAGTTCAGCACACGTTCAGCCCGATGACGTCCCTCGAACTCCGATCCAGCCGAGTGTTGAGGGAGAGTTTCATCAGCACGACGGCGTGGTGACGATGTTGATGTTCTACCGACGCAGGGCTTCGCCTAAGCACCGCTATAGTATTATCGAGGTGGACTGGTGGAGGGGGGCACCGCACATGGCTAAAAGATCAAACAGATCAATTGTGGTGTCTATGGGGTGCCCCCTGGCCACGTATATAAAGGAGTGGAGGAGGGGGGAGGGCCGGCCTAGCTATGGCGCGCCCTGGAGGAGTCCTACTCCCACAGGGAGTAGGATTCCCCCCTTCCATGTAGTAGGAGTAGGAGTCAAGGCAAGGGAAGAGAGAAGAGAAGGAAGGAGGGGGCGCAGCCCCTCCTCCTAGTCCAATTCGGACTAGGCCTTGGGGGCGCCCAACCTCTCCTCTCTCTTTGCCCTAAAGCCCAATAAGGCCCATATACTCCCCGGCGAATTCACGGAACTCTCCGGTACTCCGAAAAATACCCGAATCACTCGGAACCTTTCCGATGTCCGAATATAGTCGTCCAATATATCGGTCTTTACGTCTCGACCATTTCGAGACTCCTCGTCATGTCCCCGATCTCATCCGGGACTCTGAACTACCTTCGGTACATCAAAACATATAAACTCATAATATAACTGTCATCAAAACGTTAAGCGTGCGGACCCTACGGGTTCGAGAACTATGTAGACATGACCGAGACACGTCTCCGGTCAATAACCAATAGCGGAACCTGGATGCTCATATTGGCTCCCACATATTCTACGAAGATCTTTATCGGTCAGACCGCATAACAACATACGTTGTTCCCTTTGTCATCGGTATGTTACTTGCCCGAGATTCGATCATTGGTATCTCAATACCTAGTTAAATCTCATTACTGGCAAGTCTCTTTACTCGTTCCATAATACATCATCCCGCAACTAACTCATTAGTTGCAATGCTTGCAAGACTTAACTGATGTGCATTACCGAGAGGGCCCAGAGATACCTCTCCGACAATCGGAGTGACAAATCCTAATCTCGAAATACGCCAACCCAACAAGTACCTTCGGAGACACCTGTAGAGCACCTTTATAATCACCCAGTTACATTGTGACATTTGGTAGCACACAAAGTGTTCCTCCGATAAACGGGAGTTGCATAATCTCATAGTCATAGGAACATGTATAAGTCATGAAGAAAGCAATAACAGAAATACTAAACGACCGTGTGCTAAGCTAACGGAATGGGTCAAGTCAATCACATCATTCTCCTAATGATGTGACCCCGTTAATCAAATGACAACTCATGTCTATGGCTAGGAAACATAACCATCTTTGATCAACGAGCTAGTCAAGTAGAGGCATACTAGTGACACTCTGTTTGTCTATGTATTCACACAAGTATTATGTTTCCGGTTAATACAATTCTAGCATGAATAATAAACATTTATCATGAAATAAGGAAATAAATAATAACTTTATTATTGCCTCTAGGACATATTTCCTTCAGTCTCCCACTTGCACTAGAGTCAATAATCTAGTTCATATCACCATGTGATTTAACACCAATAGTTCACATCACCATGTGATTAACACCCATAGTTCACATCGTCATGTGACCAATACCCAAAGGATTTACTAGAGTCAAAAATCTAGTTCACATCGCTATGTGATTAACACCCAAAGAGTACTAAGGTGTGATCTTGTTTTGCTTGTGAGAGAATTTTAGTCAACGGGTCTGCCACATTCAGATCCGTATGTATTTTGAAAATTTCTATGTCAACAATGCTGTGCACGGAGCTACTCTAGATAATTGCTCCCACTTTCAATATGTATCCAGATTGAGACTTAGAGTCATCTGGATCAGTGTCAAAACTTGTATCGACGTAACCCTTTACGACGAACCTTTTGTCACCTCCATAATCGAGAAACATATCCTTATTCCACTAAGGATATTTTTGACCGCTGTCCAGTGATCTACTCCTAGATCACTATTGTACTCCCTTGCTAAACACAGTGTAGGGTATACAATAGATCTGGTATACAGCATGGCATACTTTATAGAACCTATGGCTGAGGCTTAGGGAATGACTTTCATTCTATTTCTCTCTTCTGCCGTGGTCGGGCTTTGAGTCTTACTCAATTTCACACCTTGTAACACAGGTAAGAACTCTTTCTTTGACTGTTCCATTTTAAACTATTTCAAAATCTTGTCAAGGTATGTACTCATTGAAAAAACTTATCAAGCGTTTTGATCTATCTCTCTAGATCTTGATGCTCAATATGAAGTAGCTTCACTGAGGTCTTTATTTGAAAAAACTCCTTTCAAACACTCCTTTATGCTTTGTAGAATAATTCTACATTATTTCCGATCAACAATATGTCATTCACATATACTTATCAGAAACACTGTAGTGCTCCCACTCACTTTCTTGTAAATACAGGCTTTTCCACAAGTCTGTATAAAACTATATGCTTTGATCAACTCATCAAAGCGTATATTCCAACTCCGAGATGCTTGCACCAGTCCATAGATGGATCGCTGGAGCTTGCACATTTTGTTAACACCTTTAGGATCGACAAAACCTTCTGGTTGCATCATATACAACTCTTCTTTAATAAATCCATTAAGTAATGCAATTTTGTTTATCCATTTGCCAGATTTCATAAAATGCGGCAATTGCTAACATGATTCGGACAGACTTAAGCATAAATACGAGTGAGAAACTCTCATCGTAGTCAACACCTTGAACTTGTCGAAAACCTTTTGCGACAATTCTAGCTTTTTAGATAGTAACACTACTATCAGCGTCCGTCTTCCTCTTGAAGATCCATTTAATCTTAATGGCTCGCCGATCATTGGACAAGTCAATCAAAGTCCATACTTTGTTCTCATACATGGATCTCATCTCAGATTTCATGGCCTCAAGCCATTTTGCGGAATTTGGGCTCATCATCGCTTCCTCATAGTTCGTAGGTTCGTCATGGTCAAGTAACATGACCTCCAGAACAGGATTATCGTACCACTCTGGTGCGGATCTCACTCTGGTTTACCTACGAGGTTCGGTAGTAACTTGATCTGAAGTTACATGATCATCATCATTAGCTTCCTCACTAATTGGTGTAGTAGTCACAGGAACAGATTTCTGTGATGAACTACTTTCCAATAAGGGAGGAGGTACAGTTACCTCATCAAGTTCTACTTTCCTCCCACTCACTTCTTTCGAGAGAAACTCCTTCTCTAGAAAGGATCCATTTTAAGCAACAAAGATCTTGCCTTCGGATCTGTGATAGAAGGTGTACCCAATAGCCTCTTTTGGGTATCCTATGAAGATGCACTTCTCCGACTTGGGTTTGAGCTTATCATGTCGAAACTTTTTCACATAAGCATCGCAACCCCAAACTTCAAGAAACGATAGCTTAGGTTTCTTACTAAACCATAGTTCATACTGTGTCGTCTCAATGGATTTTGGCGGTGCCCTATTTAACGTGAATGCAGCTGTCTCTAATGCATAACCCCAAAACGATAGTGGTAAATCGGTAAGAGACATCATAGATTGCACTATATCCAATAAAGTACGGTTATGACGTTCGGGCACACCATTATGCTGTGGTGTTCCAGGTGGCATGAGTTTGTGAAACTATTCCACATTGTTTTAATTGAAGACCAAACTCGTAACTCAAATATTTGTCTCCGCGATCAGATCGTAGAAACCTTATTTTCTTGTCACGATGATTTTCCACTTCACTATGAAATTCTTTGAACTTTTCAAATGTTTCAGACTTATGTTTCATCAAGTAGATATACCCATATCTGCTCAAATCATCTGTGAAGGTCAGAAAATAACGATACCCACCGCGAGCCTCAACACTCATCGGATCGCATACATCAGTATGTATTATTTCCAATAAATCAGTAGCTCATTCCATTGTTCCGGAGAACGAAGTTTTTAGTCATCTTGCCCATGAGGCATGGTTCGCAAGCATCAAGTGATTTATAATCAAGTGATTCCAAAAGCCCATCAACATGGAGTTTCTTCATGTGCTTTACACCAATATGATCTAAACGGCAGTGCCACAAATAAGTTGCACTATCAATATTAACTTTGCATCTTTTGGATTCAATATTATGAATGTGTGTATCACTACGATCGAGATCCAACGAACTATTTTCATTGGGTGTATGACCATTGAATTTTTTATTCAGGTAAACAGAACAACAATTATTCTCTGATTTTAAATGAATAAATGTTTTTTTGCAATAAACATGATCAAATCATATTCATGCTCAACGCAAACACCAAATAACACTTATTTAGGTTCAACACTAATCCCGAAAGTATAGGGAGTGTGCGATGATGATCATATCAATCTTGGAACCACTTCCAACACACATCGTCACTTGACCCTTAACTAGTCTTTGTTCATTCTGCAACTCCCGTTTCGAGTTACTACTCTTAGCAACTGAACTAGTATCAAATACTGAGGGGTTGCTATAAACACTAGTAAAGTACACATCAATAACATGTATATCAAATATACCTTTGTTCACTTTGCCATCCTTCTTATCCACCAAATACTTGGGGTAGTTCCGCTTCCAGTGACCAGTCCTTTTGCAGTAGAAGCACTTAGTCTCAGGCTTAGGTCCAGACTTGGGCTTCTTCACTTGAGCAGCAACTTGCTTGCCGTTCTTCTTGAAGTTCCCCTTTCTTCCCTTTGCCCTTTTCTTGAAACTAGTGGTCTTGTTAACCATCAACACTTGATGTTTTTCTTGATTTCTACCTTCGTCAATTTCAGCATCACGAAGAGCTTGGGAATCGTTTCTGTTATCCATTGCATATTATAGTTCATCACGAAGTTCAACTAACTTGGTGATGGTGACTAGAGAATTCTGTCAATCACTATTTTATCTGGAAGATTAACTCCCACTTGATTCAAGAAATTGTAGTACCCAGACAATCTGAGCACATGCTCACTGCTTGAGCTATTCTCCTCCATCTTTTAGCTATAGAACTTGTTGGAGACTTCATATCTCTCAACTCGGGTATTTGCTTGAAATATTAACTTCAACTCCTGGAACATCTTGTATGGTCCATGATGTTCAAAACGTCTTTGAAGTCCCGATTCTAAGCCGTTAAGCATGGTGCACTAAACTATCAAGTAGTCATCATCTTGAGCTAGCCAAATGTTCATAACGCCCCGCATTTGCTCCTGCAATAGGTCTATCACCTAGCGGTGCATCAAGGACATAATTCTTCTGTGCAGCAATGAGGATAAACCTCAGATCACGGATCCAATCCGCATCATTGCTACTAACATCTTTCAACTTAGTTTTCTCTAGGAACACATATAAAACATAGGGAAGCAACAACGCGAGCTATTGATCTACAACATAGATATGCTAATACTACCAGGACTAAGTTCATGATAAATTAAAGTTCAATTAATCATATTACTAAAGAACTCCCACTTAGATAGACATCCCTCTAATCCTCTAAGTGATCACGTGATCCATATCAACTAAACCATGTCCGATCATCATGTGAGATGGAGTAGTTTCAATGGTGAACATCACTATGTTGATCATATCTACTATATGATTCACGCTCGACCTTTCGGTCTCCATGTTCCGAGGCCATATCTATTATATGCTAGGCTCGTCAAGTTTAACCCGAGTATTACGCGTGTGCAACTGTTTTGCACCCATTGTATTTGAACGTAGAGCCTATCACACCCGATCATCACGTGGTGTCTCAGCACGAAGAACTTTTGCAACGGTGCATACTCAGGGAGAACACTTATACTTTGATAATTTAGTGAGGGATCATCTTATAATGCTACCGTCAATCAAAGCAAGATAAGATGCATAAAAGATAAACATCACATGCAATCAATATAAGTGATATGATATGGCCATCATCATCTAGTGCTTTTGATCTCCATCTCCGAAGCACCGTCATGATCACCATCGTCACCGGCGCGACACCTTGATCTCCATCGTAGCATCGTTGTCGTCTCGCCAATCTTATGCTTCTACGACTATCGCTACCGCTTAGTGATAAAGTAAAGCATTACAGGGCGATTGCATTGCATACAATAAAGCGACAACCATATGGCTCCTGCCAGTTGCCGATAACTCGGTTACAAAACATGATCATCTCATACAATTTAGCATCATGTCTTGACCATATCACATCACAACATGCCTTGCAAAAACAAGTTAGACGTCCTCTACCTTGTTGTTGCAAGTTTTACGTGGCTGCTACGGGCTTAACAAGAACCGTTCTTACCTACGCATCAAAACCACAATGATAGTTTGTCAAGTTGGTGCTGTTTTAACCTTCGCAAGGACCGGGCGAGCCACACTCGGTTCAACTAAAGTTGAGAAACCGACACCGCCAGCCACCGTGTGCAAAGCACGCCGGTAGAACCAGTCTCGCGTAAAGCGTCACGCGTAATGTCGGTCCGGCCGCTTCATCCAACAATACCGCCGAACCAAAGTATGACATCTTTGGTAAGCAAGATGACTTATATCGCCCACAAGTCACTTGTATTCTACTCGTGCATATGACATCTACGCATAAAACCTGGCTCGATACCATTGTTGGGGAACGAGTAATTTCAAAAAATTCCTACGCACACGCAAGATCATGGTGATGCATAGCAACGAGAGGGGAGAGTGTGTCCACGCACCTCGAGACCAAAAGCGGAAGCGTTAGCACAACGCAGTTGATGTAGTCGTACGTCTTCATGATCCGACCGATCAAGTACCGAACGCACGGCACCTCCGAGTTCAGCACACGTTCAGCCTGATGACGTCCCTCGAACTCCGATCCAGCCGAGTGTTGAGGGAGAGTTTCATCAGCACGACGGCATGGTGACGATGTTGATGTTCTACCGACGCGGGGCTTCGCCTAAGCACTGCTACAGTATTATCGAGGTGGACTATGGTGGAGGGGGGCACCGCAGACGGCTAAAAGATCAAACAGATCAATTGTTGTGTCTATGGGGTGCCCCCTGGCCACGTATTTAAAGGAGTGGAGGAGGGGGGAGGGCCGGCCTAGCTATGGCGCGCCCTGGAGGAGTCCTACTCCCACCGGGAGTAGGATTCCCCCCTTCCATGTAGTAGGAGTAGGAGTCAAGGCAAGGGAAGAGACAAGAGAAGGAAGGAGGGGGCGCAGCCCCTCCTCCTAGTCCAATTCGGACTAGGCCTTGGGGGGGGGCGCCCAACCTCTCCTCTCTCTTTCCCCTAAAGCCCAATAAGGCCCATATACTCCCCGGCGAATTCCCGTAACTCTCCGGTACTCCGAAAAATACCCGAATCACTCAGAACCTTTCTGATGTCCGAATATAGTCGTCCAATATATCGATCTTTACGTATCGACCATTTCCAGATTCCTCGTCATGTCCCCGATCTCATCCGGGACTCCTAACTACCTTCGGTACATCAAAACATATAAACTCATAATATAACTGTCATCAAAACGTTAAGCGTGCGGACCCTACGGGTTCGAGAACTATGTAGACATGACCGAGACACGTCTCCGGTCAATAACCAATAGCGGAACCTGGATGCTCATATAGGCTCCCACATATTCTACGAAGATCTTTATTGGTCAAACCGCATAACAACATACGTTGTTCCCTTTGTCATCAGTATGTTACTTGCCCGAGATTCGATCGTTGGTATCTCAATACCTAGTTCAATCTCATTACCAGCATGTCTCTTTACTCGTTCCGTAATACATCATCCCACAACTAACTCATTAGTTGCAATGCTTGCAAGATTTAACTGATGTGCATTACCGAGAGGGCCCAGAGATACCTCTCCGACAATCGGAGTGACAAATCCTAATCTCGAAATACGCCAACCCAACAAGTACCTTCGGAGACACCTGTAGAGCACCTTTATAATCACCCAGTTACGTTGTGACGTTTGGTAGCACACAAAGTGTTCCTCCGGTAAACGAGAGTTGCATAATCTCATAGTCATAGAAACATGTATAAGTCATGAAGAAAGCAATAGCAGAAATACTAAACGACCGTGTGCTAAGCTAACGGAATGGGTCAAGTCAATCACATCATTCTCCTAATGATGTGATCCCATTAATCAAATGACAACTTATGTCTATGGCTAGGAAACATAACCATCTTTGATCAACGAGCTAGTCAAGTAGAGGCATGCTAGTGACACTCTGTTTGTCTATGTATTCACACAAGTATTATGTTTCTGGTTAATACAATTCTAGCATGAATAATAAACATTTATTATGGAATAAGGAAATAAATAATAACTTTATTATTGCCTCTAGGACATATTTCCTTCAGTTCTTTCAGATATCAGCCTCTCAACGACTGCGTAAGAACAAAATCTTCACCCTCACACGTGACGGATCCGAATACTCAAAGACTTCTCAAAGACTTCTTTGTTTCTCTAATTGGCACCCCAGGCCTGACAACCTGGACCTTTGATCTAAAATCTATATACCCTCACACGGTGCCTGGACTCCACGCCCTCGATGCACTCTTCTCCGAAGATGAAATTAAGCTTGCGTTTCTCACTATGAACCCCCAAGCCAGCCCGGGACCGGATGGCTTTGGACCTACTTTTTATAGATCGTTCTGGCCACTAGTCAAAAACCTTGTTCTACCTTTCTTCTCACATTTCCACCAAGGTATCGTAGACACAGAACGTCTAAACCGTGCCCACATTGCCCTCCTCGCTAAGAAGGACGCGCCGACCTCCCCTGACGCTTTTAGGCCCATCTCGCTGCAAAATTGCCCGATCAAAGCTGTTGCAAAAGTTATCACATCTCGTCTTAAACCATTCATTCCTATGCTAGTTCATGGCAATCAAACCGGCTTCATTTCTGGTAGAAACATCGCTGAAAACTTTATCTTCACAACCGATCTCGTTAGCTCTTGCCACTCTCGCAAAAAATCTACCATGGTATTCAAGTTGGACTTCCGAAAAGCTTTCGACTCTGTCGCATGGCCTGCTCTACAAAAAATTCTGGCAGTACGGGGTTTCTCGTCCGCCTTCTGCCGGTGGATCCAAAATATCCTCCTCACCGGCAAAACGGCCATTCTCCTGAACGGGGTTCAGGGCAAATGGATCCAATGCAAAAATGGTTTGAGGCAGGGCGACCCAGTCTCTCCCTACCTCTTTCTTATCGTCGCCGATCTCCTTCAACAGCTCATCCTCCAAAACTCAGACCCTGCACTCCACCATCCTATCTTCTCCCACCTGCCTCCCACTGTCCTCCAATACGCCGATGACACGCTCATCGTTGCAGCCGCCTCCTCTGCAGCCGCCTCAACCCTCAAAAACATCATAAACACCTTTGCACATGCCACCGGTGTCACCATCAACTTTGCTACCCTAGCCACCTTACACACCGACGAAAACACATCTACTAACATCGCCCTGGCCATGGGATGCTCTTGCGCTTCCTTTCCGCAAACTTATCTAGGACTCCCCCTCGCCCCCACCAGGCATCTCACTAATATCTTCAATCCTCTGCTAGAACAAGCTAGGAAACCACTTTCTGGCTGGCGTGCCAAGCTTCTTGACAAAGGTGATCGGCTCATCCTCATCTCTTCTGTCCTGGATTCAATCCTTGTTTATTTCATGTCTGTGTTCCGCATCCCAAAGAAAACAATCAAAACTCTGGACTCGCTGAGGAGAGCATTTTTTTGGGCAGGTGAGGACGCTTGCTCAGGTGCTCAATGTCTTATTGCATGGAAAAATGTTTGCTTACCAAAAAAATACGGTGGTTTAGGGCTCAAAAACCTACATGTGCAAAACAACTGCCTTCTCATGAAATTCACTGCCAAAGCCCTCTCCACTACACAAACCCCTTGGCTAGAATGGTTAGATCTCCAACACCCTAATGCTCTAGTCTCCCCACCCCCGCAAACCTCTTTCCTTTGCCGCACAATTTCACAGCAACTCACCTCTCTACAAAATATAACCTTTGTGTTAACAAATAGCCGTTCACACACCTACTTTTGGCTAGATACTTGGTTGACTCCACAACCCTTGGCCACTACCTTCCCCCACTTATTCTCCCACTCCACTCTAAAGCTGGTTAAAGTGGCTAACATTCTGCATTTCGGTATTCAAGCTAACCTCCGTAACCGTCTCTCTCTTACGGCAGAACAAGAACTTGTCTCGCTTGTGGCTGTTTTGCAGGACTTCATGCCTTCGCCTGGGGAAGACCAACGGTTCCTTCGACATGGCATTGCCTTCTCCACCAAACATGCATACGCCGCCCTCATGGAGCAGCCAGATCACGATCATCATGCTCCGCTCATCTGGTCCGCAAAGATTCCTCGGAAGCTCAAAGTCTTCGCTTGGCTGCTCTTCAAAGACCGCCTCAACAGCAGGTGCAACCTTGCACACAAACATATAATCTCCTCAGATATATGCCCTCGGTGTGCGAGGCTGCCAGAAGACTCCAGCCACCTGTTCATCTCATGCCCTCTCGCCAATAGGATCTGGCAACGTCTTGGCCTTCGGCACTAGTCTGACGATATCACAGACCTCTGGGATGTCGCTACCCCTCCTCACCTCCCCACCTCCACATGGCCTTCAGTCCTCTTGGCCTTGCTATGGATGATCTGGTCTGCTCGCAATGACATGGTATTTAGGACGATTGGTCAAAGTTCTGTAATAACCCTTAGAAACCTTATTTCCGCTCTGGATCTTTGGTCTCATCGTCTTGTGCTACCACAGGACAAGGAGGACGTCTTCTCGTGGCGTTCCTACCTTTCTGCACGGTGCACCGTGCCTATGTAATGCTGTACTTACTGCCTCGGCAGTCCTTTGAGTAATATATTCAGGTGGGCGAGCTCCCCCGGTGATTCTCAAAAAAAAAAAAAACCTGTGTCGAAGCTACAGATGCGGGGAGTGATTCCGAAACTTATGTCAGTGCTATGGACGTAAGTGCCAACTTTGCTGAAGCGGATGCGGCGATAGCTACATGTGCACGGCCATGGAGAAGCAGTCTTTGTGCGGTGCCTCCGAGAAAGGCCAGCTGTGGTCGATAGAGCAGTTCGGAAATTCTAAGAATAGGCGAAAAAGTGGGGCCAGAAGTCCACGACACAAGGCGTGATGGTGTGATCATGCTAGAAGTAGGCGAAAACGTGGCGCCTAAAGACCATGACACAAGGCACACAGATGTGGTCGTGCCAGAAGAGCCAGATGTACTGCGAGTTACATTCATACCAGGTGTGACGAGCAGGGCGGGCGGTGCACCGGAAATCCAAGGCGCGAGACGGGGCGCGCCAGGACACGCATCGGGAGACGCGTACAAAGGCATGTACGGCGCGAGCCGAGACGCTCCGGACACTACGCACGCTGCATCAGGCGAGCGAGGCGTATCATCCAGTTCATGCATGGAGCTGGCTTACGGAAGCGCCAAAGTACGTACGACCACATGTAGCAGCAGCAACGTCTCAGCATGCAAAGCAAAGGAGGTAGGCCCATGTGACGCATCAGAAGAGGAGCCGGACCAGGAGACAGGCCAATCCGCGGGTGGTAATGGGCAAGGCACATTGCCTGGTGGCCTGCGTGGGGTTTGGTCTGGTGGTCTGTGTGTGGACGTGAGCTCAGCTACAGCTGCGGTGCTCCCGACCAGCCTAGGAGGGACGTCAACAGCGCATGTGGAGGAAAGGACACCACCTACACCCGAACATCTACAGCCGGTGTTACACCCATATCCGAGGAATGCTCTTCGGACGATTGACCCGGTAAAGGTGAAAAGGAGTGGGCGATGGTGTCTATCAAGTGCCGAGGAACCGGCAAAATCTGAGGACGCAAATATGATGGATTATTGGCGTCAGGCTATGAAAGAAGAGTTGAGGTTGATCCACAACAACAATGCATGGGAGCTTGTGGATCTTCCCAACAATGAAAAAGCTATGGAGCTCAAGTGGGAATTTAAGGCCAAGAAAGATGTTAAAGGGTGCATGAAGCACAAAGCGAGGTTTGTAGCCAAAGAGTATGTACAAGAGGAAGGTGTGGACTTTGAAGAATTGTTTGTTCTTATTGCAAAGATGGAGTCGGTGAGATTACTTATCGCTCTGGCGGCTCAGGAATCATGGAAAATACATCACATGGCATGAAATATTGCAATCCATTTGATGCTCCAATGAAACCTCATCTTGGGCTAAGCAAGAAGAGCAAAGCACCCACAGTTAATGCAATAGAGTATATTGCAGCTGCAGCTGCGATGTGTCAAGTTGTGTGGCTAGAGAGGCTACACGATGATCTCATGGATCAAGATCCGAAACAAGTGGTGCTCAATGTTGATGGAAAGTCTTATACTTTTCTATGCGAAGAACCAGTACGGCATGATAGGAGCAAGTGTTAGCTAAACTACTAAGTAGTTAGCTCCTCCCAGGATCAAAGTAGAGCAGAACAGGAGAAAACTCAAGTAAACTGCAGCTGCATATGCACTCTACACGCACACATACATGCACTACAGATGCTCACTGGTACTACTCAAAGCTTGAAGCTGGCTTGCTTATTACAACGGAAGGATGCTGGTCCTTTATATAGTGGATTACAAGTTGCCTTTGAGCTGCACGTGTACAGCCAGCACACACGCCTAGTACATCCACCTCACACACCTAGAAACTACACTACCTACTAGAGCTTATTTCATGCATGTACTACATGCATGCACCATCCTGTTGAAGAGACACATTGCTTCCTTACTAGGTAAGATTGCCGACATGCCCTTGGATATTTTACTTTGCAGCTAGCTGTTGTAGTAAATGCTCTTGCCGACGTCCTGATATTTTGAGTACTCTTCCTACGAGGCAATCAAGATTATATGTTAACAGCAAGCACATTGGTACGGTGTATCACTACACAATGAACTGCATGGAAAAAGGTAAGATGAAGGTCAACTACGTTTGCACCGATGATCAAATGGCGGATATGCTAACCAAGACTTTGGATCGAGAGATGTTCTTGGAAATAAGAAGAAGGATCGACGTTGAAGCTGTGATGTGACGACGTCGTGATTAGGGGGACGATTGTTGGAGTTAATCACGACATACCCTCCAAAGCTGGTGGTGTCCACTTCGTGTACAAGCATGTATCCGACTAGTACTAGAGTATGAGTTAGTCTAGGAATAGGATTGCACTAGATAGCTTATCCTGTAGTACTATTTATATGTACGTACCCTGGCTTGTAACACCACCGTGATTTGTGTTGATCAATAAAGCAATAAGGCTCGAGACGAGCCTTTGGCAATACATCAGTCTCGCGTGCGTTTGTGTGGTTCCGGCCGGCTGGCCGCTGTGTGCTTACATGAGATACTAGTTGATCAAAGGAATCGATCAAGCTAGTACGTGGTTTTTCTAGCTTACAACGGTGTATCTCGGTGTAAAGCACCTCGTCGAGTTCGCCAACAAGCTTCGTTCATCATCGTCGTTCCTTGTTGGTCGTATCATCGTCGCCGAAAAGTACTCGGCGTCGGAACTGGGCCAACAGGGCTGGGAGAAAACCATGATGGTGGCGGGACTTTTATGAGAAGAAAATATTTCTAGAACACGAAGCCAGTGACAATTCAACACACACAAAGGGTTTCAGTTACAACTCGTTTTCAACACGAGTCGTGCCTCTTCTGACGTTTCTCCATAATTAGAGTAAATCTCTTCTAGAACTATGGAAAAAAACATATTCAAATTCTACTCTAGAATGATATATCAAACAATGTGTGGCTATCTAGTTCTAGCGCATGTGTTGAGGACCGCATTTGGCACTATCTTCGTCTGGTTGTCTCTGAATCCACCCTCTCTCCGAGCTCCTCCCGATGAACTAATCCGAAAACTTGGCTACTCAACCACCGCATGAGGAGGCTACCACAAAGCCAGACTAGATTCTCATCCAAATCAGTCAAACACCAATGAATCTCCTCTATATTTCCTGGAAATCCGTCGAAACGCAGGAACATTCAGCTAGTTTTATTAAGATACAACTCAGATAAAAAATTAACTTGCGGACGAACGCGCTCATGGAGATCGAAGAGCTCTCTAACTGTCATGGTAGAGAGCATACCAATGCATTTCCAAGATAGGATTTTCATTATTCCCGGCGCTCCTCCACGATCTATCTGAGGAACTGCGATCAATCGTCAATCCATCAATTCCTGTGAGCTCTCTTTTCTTCTTATTTGTTTTCTTGCGAGCTAACAAGATGCAAGTTACTTCTTTTTGTCGGCGCTGCCTCCAAGTCTGCACTTGTTGTTTTCCTGACAATAGTAAGCTGTCAATCCTATTAACCCTTAGGAGTTGAACTTGAGCATGAAGTCACATGTTTCACCGTTTGAGTTTGAAACTATTATTCTTAAAACCAATAATTATTTAGTAAGACTAATATTTCTTGAATAAGTAGTTTGACCAGAGTTTGACAAAAAATTCAAAAAACATAAATTTGAGGATAATTTTTTTCCTTTCAAAATTGTGGATTCTAAAATTTGCAAAACGGCCTACGGCCGTCGAAATCGGATCTGGATTTTCGTGCTGAACATTTTGATATATTATACGTTTTTTCGATATCGTATGCAAAAGTTATAGCCGTTTTAGTTTTTCATAACACTTTTTTCCAAAACATGTCCAAATTTAAGTTTTTAAATTTTCCTAACTAGTAGATGTAGTAACATAACTACATCTTGAAGGATTTTAATTTTTGAAGTTTTTATCAATTTCTTTTATTTTTTTCAAAATTGAAATGGCGTCTTTGGGGGGGGGTAGAGTTTGAACCCCTTTAGTCGGGGATGGTGTCCATCCAATCCTACCATCGACTATATTTGCTAGCACCGTCCCAGCCAGAGTCACAACTAAGGTTAACCAAGCCAGAGTCACGTTCAATTAAAGTGACAAAAAAATTACGTTTTAACTAAAAATAATTGAAAACAACAATTAAAGGACTAAAACAACTATATAAGCAAAGCAGTACTGTTTTAATTCAAATCCTAATTTAAATTATTCTAAAAATAACCAAATAAATCTTTTAAATTTGAAAACTAATGGCACAAACAAAAACTAGACAAAATTTTGAATGTAATGCAAAAAGAATCACTCAAAAACATCAAATATCCTAAAAGATATAAGCAATTTAAAACAGAAACTAAAAATAGAAAACAAATTTCAGAACCCCTTTATTCCCGTTTTGAGACATGAACCGGGACTAAAAGGTGCGATGCCCTTTAATCCCGGTTCGTGTCTCAAACTGGGACTAAAGGGCATCACATCCTTTAGTCCCGGGACTAAACCGGTTTGAGACACGAACCAGGACTAAAGGGCATCACACCCTTTAGTCCCGGTTGGTGTCTCAAACCGGGACTAAAGAGATCTTTAGTCCCGGTTAGAGTCACGAACCGGGATTAAAGGGCATCGCACCCTTTAGTCCCGGTTCGTGTCTCAAACCGGGACTAAAGGTCCCATTTAAACCGGGACTAATGCCTTCCCGACGCCCTAGCCGCTCGAACCGGGACTAATGCTCACATTAGTCCCGGTTCATAATGCAACCGGGACTAAAGGGTGCATTGAGCTTGGACCAAAGCCCTGTTTTCTACTAGTGTATAAACCTGTCTTCCTAGGTCATGCCAGAATGGATGCAGATTCAAGGGAGGTTGCATTCAGAAAGCAACTTGTTCAGCTCTGTATCCCTGCTAACGCTCTTCACAAATATCACAACTTGGTTGAAATCAAGAGCATCCAAGAGATCATTCAATTTTTGATTCTTCTCCGACTCTGTCAATTTTATATAGTGCTACTAAAACAAGACAGTATAATCACACACACAGTGGAACAAAAACTAGTGAAATGAATGTGCAAAACAGTGTAAAACGACAAAAGCTACAAATGAAGTGTCAATCTGCTCAGGCAGCTCCTTGATGTCCACCTCAAACCGTTCTTGCACCTTCATTCATTCATAAAACAATCTTCCTTGTCACTCCACTTGATCAAAATCATGCAATCCAAAAACAGAGATGGACCAACCTGGTTAAGGACGTCCGAGTCCGAGGCCGACGAAACAAAAGTTATGGCGAGCCCCTTGGTGCCAAAACGCCCAGCCCTTCCAACCTGCATCACCACCAAGTTAGCTTCTAGGTTACCTAGAGCAGCAGCAGCATCCCAACCAAGCAAGGAACATGCACGCATGCATGGAGTATTACCCTGTGCAAGTAGGTATCAGCTGAATCAGGCATGTCATAGTTTATCACAATGTTGACACGCTCAATGTCGATCCCTCTGCCAACCAAATCCGTCGCCACAAGAATCCTCTTGTGCCCTTCCTTGAAGTTCTTGTATCGGGTCAGCCTGCAAAATTAACAACCAAGTGCCGTAATCATTATTACTATTATTAGTATATAGCACAAAATAGCATCTCATCTGCAGCACCAGTTGATAAATAATTCACAACTAAGTACTTCATAGGTTAGAAAAGATGGTTATATGTATATGCAACCATATGCTTCTTCCCACACAGGCACAACAACCAGGAGAAACAACTACAACAAATTTACACACAATTTGAGCAAGAGAACAACAAGACCACCATACTACAACAACTGGCAATTCAACAACATGAAGCAGAGAGCACATATATATATACCTCTCTTCCTGGGTCATGCCAGAATGGATGCAGATTGAAGGGAAGTTGCATTCACAAAGCAACTTGTTCAGCTCTGCAGCCCTGCTAACGCTCTTCACAAATATCACAACTTGGTTGAAATCGAGAGCATCCAAGAGATCGTTCAATTTTCGGTTCTTCTCTGACTCAGTCAATTTTATGTAGTGCTGCAAAAACAAGACAGTATAATCACACAGTTGAACAAAAACTAGTGAAATGAACGTGCAAAACAGTGTAAAACGACAAAAGCTACCTGAACAAGACCGTGAAGGGTCAACTTTGCCTCATCATCAACATAAATTTCCATAGGCTGTACGGGAAAAAATGGTAGATGAAAGAAATTAGCATTCCAGCATCAATCTACAGGTACATTTCAAGTATCTGAATTCCTTCATCTTCAGAATATGCTGCCCACGTGTGGAACTTAAGTTCTGCACTGTTGCACACCATATTTGTTCCAATCAAGTTCGTCGGTCATTGCAACAGTGCATCACAGACAATTCCAGGCTGACATATGGCGACATTGAAAATGAGAACCAGAACCGCCACCAGCAAAACTCCACTGAAACTCCACATCCACCAGCTAACTCCATATGTGCGTGACTAAGTGCAACAAACCGAACAAGTGAACCCAGATAGTTAACCTCCAGACTGGTTCCCAACAGAAATTGACCATGTTGGAACTCGCCCACATGATCGATCACATCACAGTACAATGAAAACGTGCAAAAAAAAACTTTTATAGCCAAGGGCTCTTGTCGTGCCCTTTGTTTCTCCTCTTTTTATTTTCTGTTTTCTCGGGTGTTACAACTTTGCACAACGTGCTGTGTATATATACACAATGGCCAACGCACGACCACCTAAAGCAACTAGGACTTGGACTTCTGTCTCCTTACCGTACACGGACTTGACCACCTAATACTACCAGGACTCAACTCGTTTGCTTCCTAATCTAACTCAAACACTTAGACACATCCAGGTGCTAATTCTATCCAAGCTACTACTACTTGACACATGACATGCAAGTCGTAGTACACCGAACTAGCCTAACCACCGGCCACTCTAATTGTGATTAGCTTAAACTTATTTGCTAGACAAGATTATTGCTAACAGACCAATCACTACTGGAATTCTGTTTTACGCCGGGTGTAACGGGCACTCGGCAAAGGGCCGAAAACCGTCGGCAAATCCTTTGCCGAATGTCACCCTCGGCAAAAGCCAACCTACGTACACCCCTCTGGCAAACAGGTTTTGCCAAGAGCTAGAACACGGGCACTCGACAAAGACTTTGCCGAGAGCTAAACAGTACAGCTCGGCAAAATAAAGTAGCTGACGGATAACAGACGGGGACGGCGGTTGCCACGTTGGCCAACTTTGCCGAGAGCACCACTCGGCAAAGAGAGCCAGTAGCAGGTCGACACGTGTCAGCTCCTGACATGTGGGACCAGGCGAACAGGCCGAGGGCCAACTTTGCCGAGAGAACCACTCGGCAAAGAGAGCCAGTAGCAGATCGACACGTGTCAGCTCCTAACATGTGGGACCAGGAGAACATGCCGAGGGCCAACTTTGCCGAGAAGGGCTCTCGGCAAAGACAACCAGTAGGAGGCTGACACGTGTCTCCCCCGACATGTGGGTCCACGAGAACAGGCCGAGGGCCAACTTTGCCGGGAGGTGCTCTCGGCAAACAGACTGAATAGGAGGCTGACACACGTCATCTTCTGACATGTGGGATCACGAGAACTGGCCGAGGGCCATATTTGCCGAGAATAGCTCTAGGCAACGTTAACCAATAGGAGGCTGACACGTGTCATCTTCTGACATGTGGGACCACAAGAACAGGCCGAGGGCCAACTTTGCCGAGAGCCACCGTCGGCAAACTCTATCTGTGCCGAGTGCTGCTCTCAGCAAACTGAGCCAATAGGGGAGGGCCAAGTCACTTGTCCTAAAAGCCGTGCCCATACTTTGCCGAGGGCCACCGTCGGCAATCCTTTTACCTTTACCGAGAGGCCTCTCGATAAAGGTTTCAGGAGCACTACAGGTTATTATCCTTTACCGAGAGGCCTCTCGGTAAAAGTGCCAGGTTCTATTGGTTGGTACAATTTTACCGAGATCCCTCTCGGTAAAGGGTGCTTGCTGGTCCAGTTTCACAGTCTTTACCGAGAGGCACCCTCGGTAATGGTGTGCCCAACAACCTTTTTCATTTCTCTTTTTTTCCTGCAGCGAAACATATACAGCAGCATCATATAGTTAATAACACATAGAACATGTCACATATAGGCATCATTGAACAAAAAAAGCAATGATTCTGAAAAACATTCCACATAAAAGCAATAGTGCCTAAAAGGTGAAATAGTAGTCAAGACACTCGACTACCACAAGTTTACAAGTCTCAAGATGCAAGAGTTCTCAAGCACATACAAGGAACAGTTTCAAACATAACATAACATGAAGTTCACGCGATTTTGGAGATCGGAGTGATAACATCAACATTAGAAGGCCTCATTCCGTTTGCTGCCCCAACTCCACCAACTTGAGGTGGAACTACCCGGACATTGTTCGACCCTTGTGATGGGTTGAGCTGTGATGGATTGACCCAATAGTGAGATGAATGCATATGGTAATGCCGAAAATGGTGACGGAAATAATTTGAACGAAACTCACAATGTTCCACTCTGGTGTCGATGGCATCTCTGGCACTGGTTGGCCTTGCATGGAATAAAGATTGGCCACCATATGTTGTAAAGACTTCACTAGATCATCTTGTGCCTTCAGGTTGGCCCGGTTTTCATCTCGTTCTTTCTCGGTGTCAATCAGTCGAGTCTACAATATGGCAATGAAAATGTCATTCATGTTGAAATGCAAATATGCAGGACCATGAAGGATCAATGAAGAAGCACTGACCTGAATATCCTCAATAATGCTCACGAAATGTGGTACGTGACACTCTATGGTAGGAGTAGAGCCAGTACTCATAGCACGGAGCGTGTTGACCCTCGGAAGGGAGGAGGTTATGACAGAATCAAGGTGAACCGCCATCCGGCCATTCGGTCTACCGCCTGCCGCGGCAATGGACACAAGAGGGTCAAACGGTAGCACGTGAGGATCAGTGTCTTGCCCGTACGTCTCCTTCAATTTTTTGGTGTAGTTCTCTCCATCTAACCGGGCTTTAGAGCTGATCCAGTCCCTCTCCGGGTGGAGAGGGTGCTTGTCCTTGTTGTCTTTGGTACGTTTGATTGTCCATGCCTCGAAGTAAGTGATATCCTCGCCAGTGTCTTCTTTCTGCAAAAGAAAGCAATCCAAACAATCAAGAGAATGCTTACAAATGAAAGATAACATGATGAAAAGAAAAAGATGTGGTTGCCTACATGTTTTGAGATGACACCTGGGATGGTGAGGTTGCCTTGACGGTGTCCTGGACAACCCATCAACTTACGCCGTTCAGATATTGCTTTGTGTTCATCCTGCCACCCTGGATCTGTCCACCGTTCGATGATCTTCTCCCAACACGGACGTTTGTCAGCGCACCACCAAGGAATCACCTGTAAATTAAAAAAATACATCTTAGTAAGGATTCTAATTTTTCGGTAATGTAGGGAATAGCAAGCATCCATCGTCACTTGCCTTGAAGTAATTGTCCCATGAAAGATGCTTCCCTCGAGCCTCCTGTTTGGAAATCTTGTGGTTGAGATAGTCCGCGTGATACTTGACCACTAACCTGACGCGCTCCTCATAGTGCATGTCGTGGAGTAGTTTCTTGGCAATATTCTCAACCACCACATTTGCACAATCCTTCTGACCCTCAACGCATGTATAGAAATCCTACAAACATGCATACATGTGAGAAGGGTAAAATCATGACTATGGCAAATTTGAACCTTTTGGTATTGACATTTAGGTGTTTGAAAGGACTTACCCAGAAATCGTTGACCACTCGCATGGCTTTGTTACCATAAACCCTCTGACGCATATCCAGGAAATCCGGTGCAAGTTTGTAGCGATCCCATGACCAAGCTGGCTCAATGATACCGTTCGGCAAAGTGACCAGTCCAGATAATTTAACCTACAAAGACCCCCGGTGATGCCACTCGGCGACGGTGGCGACGCCTCACCACCTTTTACTAAGCTTCTGCATTACGAAGAGTGAAGTCATATTATCTGTGAGGAAATGACAAAAGGTACAATTTATATGGGATGAGTCGAGATAACCACTTACTTCTCTCCCATTGGTTTAATCAACACGTCTGTATGCACATATGGACGTCTTGGAAGCTTTGAAGGACCACGCAGCCACACTTTCCCTCTGGAAGTAGTGATGATAGTCGAACCGCTCGGTTGCGAGCCGCTCACCTCGTGGTGCTCTGTCACCCGTGAGGGTCCATCCCCACCCTCAGAAACCTGACGAACAACCAGCCTCCTCTCGGCGGTGTCATCCACCACCACCACCTCCTCCTCATCCTCCACCACCTCCTCTGTGAAATCCTCCTTGTCCTCCTCCTCACTTGCCTCATCCCCATCCTCTGTTTCCTCCCCCCGAGCACGGCGAAGCACTGCATCAGAGGGTCCAGGAGAATAAAGAGGTGCTCTACTCCGGGCTACTTTACGTACTCCTCGTCCGCCTCCTCCTCCTGCCTCACCTACTCCCCTCCTCGTCCCCTTCCTCGTCCGCCTCCTCCTCCTGCCTCACCTACTCACCCTCCTCATCCGCCTCCTCGTCCTGCCTCACCTACTCCCCTTCCTCGCCCCCTCCTCGTCCGCCTCCTCCTCCTCCTGCCTCACTTACTCCCCCTCCTCGTCCGCCTCCTCCTCCTGCCTCACCTACTCCTCTCCAAGTCCGCCTCCTCGTACGCCTCCTCCACCTGCCTCACCTACTCCCCCTCCTCGCCCGCCTCCACCTCGTCCGCCTCCTACTCCTCCCCCGCGTGGTACTCGACCTTGTTTCGCACGTTTTTTCGGACGGGTGTCTAGACCAGCCAATCCTTTGGCCTTCTTGGTGGTTGTGGCAACCGATGAAGGAGCGGCCACCACTTTCACCGGTCGAGCAAGTTGATCATTGTACAAATCATTCACTTTTTTCAAACTTTCCTTTCGATTCTTGTTGCTAGCAGTCATGTTTCAATCACCTGATACAAAGAAGAACAAACCAGTTAGTACAGATGATACAACTTGATGTAAATACAATAAATATATCACATATGAAGAATAAATGGAATTGTCACAATAATACATATAGTTGTTACACACACAAATACATAGAGTTGTTGCACACACGAATACATAGAGTTGTTGCACACACGAATACATAGAGTTGTTACACACACGAATACATAGAGTTGTGACACACATACATAGAGTTCTAACACGATTACATGGAGTTGTTAGAAATAAGGGTCAATATTAGGTGCAACATTTGGATCAGGGCTTTCATCATCACTATCAAGCCCGTTCACACATTCATCCTCGAAGTCTTCACGGGGCCCTCAT
The DNA here is from genome assembly GCA_021605205.1 of Aegilops longissima. NCBI lineage: Eukaryota > Viridiplantae > Streptophyta > Magnoliopsida > Poales > Poaceae > Aegilops > Aegilops longissima. Next base: position 664,044,730 of record CM038676.1, read on the forward strand.
CCTCATCTAGCCCCATGTGCCATCGCATAAGTAATGCCAAATCTCGAGGGTCAGAAACATCCTCGTATTCTTCCTCTGCATTATCTACTTCCATGTCATCCATGGCCTCATGTTCCATAGCATCATCTTCGTGATGCACGCCATCATCTTCCTCTGCATCATCTTCTTCTTCGTGAGTGTATGCTTCTTGAAAGAACTCTCCCTCGTATGTGTTAGGGTTTATATGGTAATCGTCCTTGTTTGGGGTAGGTACCTTGATACGCGGCGGTACCTTGTACACGACATCCCACTTCAAGAGATCGATATATTTCGTAGATGTGCACACATATGGGAGAAAAAACACTTGTGTAGCCTGTTGAGCCATAATATAGACATCATTTCCTGCATATTTCGATGCTCGTTCAACTTCGACCAAGCCAATACTAGGGGTTTGTCTCACATTCTCAGGATTGAGCCAGCTGCATCTGAATACGAAGGGCTTCACTCCTTGTAAACCACAATATTGCAGCTCATAAATTTCTTCGATGGTTCCATATTAGTGACATCCATTTGTCCCTAGCACTACAAAAAAAAAGACACATCCGTGACATTTTGGGCTGAACGAATTTTTTTCTGTCATACTTATGACACTTCTATGACGATAATTGTGACAAAACCCGGTATCATCATAGATGTGGTGGGCTCCTACTTCTATGACAAAAAATCATGACATAAACTGGGCTTTTCGTCCCAGGCGGGCCGGAGACGCAGCTGCATGACATTCTTTGGGCCGTCCATGACGGAAAAACCGTGGTAGAAGCGAGGCGAGGAAAATATCGGGTGTTCCTGTTACGGTGGGTGGTCGGGGCGAGCGATGCACGGAGGTTTGCGTGTTTCTCGTACACGCGCGTGCGTGGGTGCGGTGTTGGGCTCTAATCGAACACGAGAGAGGCATTCGCCCTCGAACCCGGCGATTGCACTACGGGCTACGCGTTCATCGAAACCGAGCGATCGATGGTCGTTAATCGAACCCGATCGGCGATTCTTCGCCATCGCTGCTTCATTGAAGCCGATCGACATCGCCTCTGGATGAGCAAAGTGACCGTTCTGGGGGGGTTGGATGAATAGTTCGGTGGGGTGGATGAACAGGACCCGTGGTGTTGCCTCTGGATGAACAGGACCCGATCGATCGGCGGGTTGGGGCTGGATGAGCGGGACCCGTGGAGGGCTGGATGACAGGACCACCTCGTGGAGGGCTGGATGAACAGTAGATGGTGGAGGGCTGGATGAACGGTAGCCCGTGGAGGGGTGGTTGAATAGGAGCCCGTGGAGAGGGCTGCTTGAATAGTAGCCGGTGGAGTAGCGCGCGGTGGAGGCGGGATGAACAGGAGCCCATGGATGAACAGTCGCATGTGGAGGCTGGAGGAGGTTGACGGTGGATGAACAGTAGCCCGTGGAGGCTGGAGGGGGTCGACGGTGGAGATGAACAGTATCTCATGGAGTCCCGTTTTGCGGTATGCCACACCCCTCCCGATGAACATGACCCCTGTTTCGACCGTAGCGCTCCAACACAAGTCTGTTTCCTCCGTTTTGCAGTACGCCACACCCCCCCGATCAACAGGACCTCGTTTCGATCGTAGGAGGTCCAACACAAGTCTGTTTCCTCCGTTATACGGTATGCCAGACCCCTCCCGATGAACAGGATCTCGTTTCGAACGTGGCCGGTCGAACGCAAGGCCGTTTCCTCCGTTGTTCGGTATGCCAGGCCTCGTTTCCATCGGCTGTTCCGTCCAAGCCGGTTGGCTCCCACACGTTCCGTTGCCTCCCGATGAACACGACACATTCCGTTGCCTCCCATGAACACGACGACGACGCAGTTTCTCCGTTCCGACCCAACCATGTACACGAGCCCTGGACGTACGTATGCGCGAGTAGGCGTTCGAGACCCCGCCCGTATGTACGTACGTGGCCGTATTTTCTTTCTTGCACACCGGCCGCTGTACGTACGTGTATAAGCTACGTGCGTGCCTCTACTACGACATGTGCGCGCCTCTACATCGACCAGTATGTACGTACATGTTCGTGACCAGAATGACAACGCTATGTACGCTTCGACTAGGTGGGTCCCGACTGTCAGGCACTTCTTTCCGTGCGAAGATGTAGCTAGTGGGTCCTAGCAGTCAAGGGGGAGAATCGTTTTTTTGCCCAGACGCACTTCCTTGCGTGCGAAGATGTAGCTGGTCGGTCCCAGCAGTCAGGGGGAAACAATTTTTTCGCGAAATATGGTGGCCCATCCGGTGGGTCCCTGCTGCCTGGTGGAGGAATAATTATTTTGCGCGTAATAAGGAGGAACTTCCTTGCGGCCGCCGTGGAACCAGCTGTCAGCCTCTCCACGTACAGTACTCTTCCGATGGAAGTCATTCCTAGACCACGTTGACCACGCCGCACCGAGAGCACTAGTGCGGTGGATGACGGCGAGGCCTAGGAAGGGGACGACGCGGAGATGGAGAAGACGCGGCAGTGGAAGCCCGTGCGGAGAGGAGTACGAGGGTTCACTGGTTCGGCTGCGGTGTGAGGCTGCCGTCGCTGCAGGGCCTGGCCAGTGGTTGGAATAGTAGGGGCGGGTGAGGCCTCCGCGACAGCACAGCCGACCACGGGAGGCAGGAGCATGCGGCACGACCGGCGCTGCTTTGGGCGGCTGGAGCAAGAAGACCAGAGGTTGAAGAAGCACTACGACCGTTGGATGGACATCGTACGGTCACTAGAGCTAGAATCGTTCATATTGACTAAGTTGACAAAGCACTCCATCCCTGTCAACTTAGTAGTCCCACAAGTTAGCCTCCCACCAATGTGGGTACCAACTAGCAGGGGGAGTATTCATTTTTTTGTGCGTTATAAGGAGGCACTTCCGGTGGGTCGATCTGACAGCGGGGGGAACGTTTTTTTCGCCAAATATGGTGGCCCGTTTGGTGGGTCCCAGCAGTCAAGGGGGAAACTTTTTTTTCGCCAAATACGGTGGCCCGTCCGGTGGGTCCCTGCTGTCACGTGGAGGAATAATTATTTTGCGCGTAATAAGGAGCCAATTCCTTATGGCTGTCGTGGACCCAGCTGTCAGCCTATCAACTTACAGTACTCTTAAGATGGAAGTCGTTCCTTGAACACGTTGACCACGCCGCGCCGAGAGCACCAGGGCGGTGGACGACGGCGAGGCCTAGGAAGGGGACGACGCGGAGCCGGGGAAGACACGACAGTGGATGCCCACACATAGAGGAGTATGAGGGTTCACTGGTTCGACTGCGGTGTGAGGCTGCCGTCGCCGCAGAATAACATGGGGTGTGGGTGAGTAGAGGTATGGCTTGGCCAGCGGTGGGAGTAGTAGGGGGCGGTGAGGCTTCCGCAACATCACAGCCGGCCACGGGAGGCAGGAGCACGTGGCACGACCAGCGCTGGTTTGGGCGGCTGGAGCAAGAAGACCAGGGGTTGAAGAAGCACTACGGCCGTTGGATGGACATCGTACGGTCACTGGAGCAAGAATCGTTCATATTGACTAGGTTGACAAAGCTCCCCATCCCCGTCAACTTAGTAGGCCCACAAGTCAGCCTCCCACCAAGGTGGGTCCCAGCTAGCAGGGGGAGTGTTCATTTTTTTCTGCGTAATAAGGAGGCACTTCCGGTGGGTCTGAGCAGACAGCGGGGGGAATGTTTTTTCGCAAAATACGATGGCCCGTCCGGTGAGTCCCAGCAGTCCGGGCGAAACATTTTTTTTTCGCGAAATACGGTGGCCCGTCCGGTGGGTCCCCGCTGTTAGGTGAGGGAATAATTATTTTGCGTATAATAAGGAGGCACTTCCTTGCGGCTGCCGTGGACCCAACTGTCAGCCTCTCCACATACAGTACTCTTCCAATGGAAGTCAGTCGTTGAACACATTGACCACGCCGTGCCGAGAGCACCATGGCGGTGGACGACGGCGAGGCCTAGGAAGGGGACGATGTGGATCCGGTGAAGACGCGACAGTGGATACCCACGCGGAGAGGAGTGCGAGGGTTCACTGGTTTGGCTGCGGTGTGAGGCTGCCGTCGCCGCAGAATAACAGGGGGTGTGGGTGAGTGGAGGGATGGCCTGGCCAGTGGTGGGAGTAGTAGGGGGCGGTGAGGCCTCCGTGACAGCACAGCCGGCCACGGGAGGCAGGTGCAGGCGGCACGACCGGCGCTGCTTTGGGCGGCTGGAGCAAGAAGACAAGAGGTTGAAGAAGCACGACGGCCGTTAGATGGACATCATACGGTCACTGCAGCTAGAATCATTTATATTGACTAAGTTGACAAAGCCCTTGGTACGCGTCAACTTAGTAGGCCCACAGGTCAGCTTCCCAAATGGTGTGCCCCAGATGTCAGGGGGAGGAATCATTTTTTGGGCGGGTGAAGCTAGAATATCCGAGATTGAAGAAGAAGCACGGCATCCGTTGGATGGACATCCAACGGCCACTGCTGCTAGAACCGTGTGTTGACTATAAGTTGACAAAGCCTTGCATACGCGTCAACTCTTTTTTTTAGGGGACGCGTCAACTTAGTAAGGCCACAAGTGTGCGGCAGAGAACTTATAGCCCATTTGAGTTTTGTAAGAATGTGCAGCCAATTTTTGAATTCTAATGGAATTTAGTACAACCCATTTACAGTTTGTTAAAAGTACAACCCATTTCGACCAACCGTTCAAAACAGAATTCAATAAAATTTCCCACATTTTGATGGGATCCGAAATATTTTTATCCCGAAATTTCTAGTCAGATTAAATCTAATTTCAATATAAATTTCAATATAAATTTATATCCGAAGTATAGTTTTATATACTAACTAGCACAAATGCCCGTGCGTTGCAAGGGGAGAAGAAAAAAAAACATACTTTCTGAACCCAATGGCTCAAGACCCTTCCCCCTCCTCCTCCTCCCACGACCGACTGCCAGACATGGTGACATCAGTAAAATCTTTGAAATCTACCACACTGCCGCATGAGAAACAACATGAAAAGATATGTTGTGCAAAAACATAACCATGAAAGGAATTCGTAAATGTACTGTAGGTGTGTGCAATTTAAATCATAGAAATATCCACCTGGTCGCGAGTATCTCTTCACATATTTGTCGATGTTGCTTAGTGATGCCCCAAAAATATCGCACTATAATCAAAATAGTAAAGCCTTAGTACAACATTCTTGCTTCACTACGGAGGCAACAAAGATTTCCATGAACCAGTGTTGGGTAGGTTTAGGGACTGGGTAGCATAGCACTATTTGTGTCCAACGTTATTAGAAACATTTTTGCGGGGTAATGATATTAGAAGCATTTTTTGCGGGGCAATGATATTAGGAGCATTTTACAAAGATCCTCCATCAATGGCTAATATAAAAAAGTAAAGTGCGGAGTTTGTGTCGCACACAACAGGGAGTCCAACTGCTTGTGCTTTGGTGGCAACATTATTTTTATTAGGAGCATTGTAAGAGTGTGTGACGGGCGCTAGCGGGTCGAGCAGAAAAATAAGAGCAACGATTTATTTTGTTTTCATTCGTTGCAACTATTTCCATGCACAGAGACGTTTATGGTGCCATTATTATATCCCATTTGGAGACCCTCTCTTTCCTTTTTCAGTTTTCTGTATTTTCCTTCCTTGGGACAACTTCCACTTTCCATTTTTTCTCCGTCTAGACATGAAATCCCCGCCCTCTTTCCTTCCTTACTCCGCCATACGACATGAAATCCCTCTTCCTTCAGAATGCAAGTGATGCCCCTCCTCCTCCTTCGGAATGTTAACCTGATGGCCTCTCCTCCTCAAGATGATCTATATATAAACAAGTGTACTTCTATTGAGACGTGCACGTGTTTTGCAAGTAGTGACAATATGTATGAATTTGCGACTTGTGTGTGGCGTCTACTAGGATAATACATTCGACTTGTGCGTGAAAATATGTGGACTATCCCTAATTATGCATACATACGTGGACTAGATCAAATTATGCCTATATATGTGTGGACTACTCCAAATTGCACTGTAGTTGTTTTTATCTGGATTACTAGAGATAAGGACCCATTAAGGCCTAATGACAGTGATGAAGAGATATTCGGACGTGAATTTCCGTATCGCAGTGCAATAAGAGCACTGGTGTATCTAGCAAGCTGCACCAGGCCTGGTATGTCATTAGCAGTGACTTTATTGGCTAGATACAATGCATCACTGATTAAATGGCATTGGGTTGGTGTGAAGAATATATTTAGATATCTTCTGGACACCATAGATCTTGGTTTGTTCTATGAAAAAAAATCAAGATATGACCATGGTTGGATATTGTGATGCTGGGTATATATTCCATCCCCATAATTCTAGATCACAGACTGGTTTTTGTCTCCTTGAATGGAGGCGTGACCTTCTCTTGGAAGTCGAGAAGACAAACTTTAGTGGCTGCATCCACTAGTCATTCTGAAATCATCAATTTGTATGAAGCATCACGTAGATGTATGTGACTTCTCAGAATGATTAACTTTGTTGAAAGTTCAAGTAGGGTTGATTGGTAGGAATCACCCACCATTATCTACGAGTATAATGTTGTTTGTATTACTAGATGCAGAAAGGTTATAAAGAGCAACATTAGAATATGTATGGCTCCAAAAGTATTCTATTCCACATGAGCTGAAGATAGGTGGAAGATACATAACTTGCAAATGAAGTCACGCTATAATTTTGATGATATATTCACAAAATGTTTACCAAGTTCTTCATTCCAGAAATATGTTGTTGCAATTGGTATGAGATGACTTTGTTATTTGCAAGGTTCGGGGGGAGTTTACTCCTGAACAATAACCTGTTCGAGATCTCTGGATCTTTGATATTGCACTCTTTTCCTTTATGAGTTTTTCCTACATGGTTTCTCATAGAAGGTTTTTAATGAGGCAATAGTAATACAAACATTGTAATGTGCCATTTTCTCCTTATTTTCCCACTGGATTTTTGAAGGAGTTTTTCATGGCATATTGTATATTTCTCCTTAATTTTTCCCGCAGGGTTTTTGAAGGGGATAATTCCAGGGATGATCAGTCACAAGGACAAGCAAGGATTAGGGGGAGTGTTAGGATTAAATTATTTATGTAATTGAGGTTAATCCTCGCTTGTACATAGCGCACATACGGTTACCGGCAGCCGTCACGGCGTTTCCACACATCCCACTCTCGGGCGCGTCCCTTGCATGCGTCCTCTCCCCTTGTATATAAGATGTGACTATCAATGGAATTGATGCGGTTGATTCGTTCTTAGTACTTCTGTCTCTAAACAACATGCATCCATCTCTGCCCGCCTACCGTACCTACCTACTATACATACATACTAGAGTAGTAGTACGTACTACCGCCACAGTCACTGCACTGCATGTACACACGCACGCACAGATCGACCCACAGACGGGAAAGCTCAAGCTCAAGGCGCTCAATGAATATAATGGATCTCATGGATGGATGTAGTCAGTGACACGGGCGCGTAACCTAACCTACCACGACTAGTACTACGGACGACGTACCAGTACTACCTAGCTAAAGCATGCAGTTACTACCATGCCATGCTTGCATGCATGCATTGCATTACCTACTTGTAGGAGGGTGTTTGGATACCTTTTAGTCTCATGACTAAAAATAATGGGACTAAAACTTGAGAGCCTCACCCATGCTCGGATTTAAGTACTAAAGAGACTAAAATCAAGTTAATGAGCATTTATTATCCTCCAAACCCTTTAATCCAGAACTCGCCCGTGTTAAAGAAGAGGAGTTAAATGAGGAGAGGGAGGACTAATCCACATTTTAGTAGGGGTACCCCTGACAAATTTTTTTTAGTCTCAAGACTAGTTTTAGCCCCTCTTTAGTCAGGGGTGCTTGGAACTTTAGCCTCTTAAGAAGACTATTTCTTTTCCTGGACCATTTGGAATGAAAGAAATGCACGGGTGTTTCGTCATAAGAGTGCGTCAACGACCATTCTTTTCACTGCCATTATCGATGAGGCCAAGCTTTGGGTGACCGCGGGTGCAAAGAAATTAGGAGATATTTTTATGGGCGAGTAATTGTCATGCCGTATTTGTGGGTGTTGTAAAACTCTAAACTCTATTCTCTTCTTATTTAATTGACGAGGCAAATCTTATGCCTCCGTTTCAAAAAAAAAAAGACTATTTCTAGTCAGACTAAAATAAGTCCCTTGGATCCAAGCACCCTCCTAAAATAGTGATCAAGCATGCATGCACTGCAATTAATCGTATTTAATGCATCAATTTAGTTTGACTAGTTTTGTAAAATATGAGATACGTGCCTCCACTCGTCATTTGTCTTGATTGATGGGATTTCATATTTGAGCCATGTAAACCAAAAAAGGAGGGAGTACTGTATTACTACTAGGAGTAGTGTAGTGTACTAGTGCTACTACTCCCCCTTACAAAGCTCCCGTACCTGCTTACTAAGTACGTACGTACTAATTCTCTTAATTTATTATTACCAGCCAGCCACCTATCCATCCATGCTTGATGCACAGTACTACTCCCTCCCTAAACTAATACTCCCTCCGTCGTATTAGTTTACAGAGGGAGTACTATATACGTATGTGTTGATGGCCGATTAACTGAGACCATAACTTATTTTTCAACGAAGAAGAAGAAGAAAAAGAAAAAGTAGAAGAAGCAACGAGTTAACAAGGTAGGTAGGTAGGTCGGTGGGTGCATTCCATTAATTTTCTACTGGGTGAGGTGGATCAACTCAACTCTGTTCCATTGCACATTCCATTGAGCAGGCTTCCTTGCTGCCTGCAATGTAAGTAAGCTAGCTCGTGCCGATGCCACAGGTCGATTGATGGATCCATGGACTGGACCCTCAACACCAACGTTCCTCCTCTCTTGTCCGCTTGAGATAGATAGATAGATAGATAGATAGATAGATACAGTAGATAGATACTTCCAGCAGCATGCATGCACACTACTGTACTACTCCTACTTGACTAGACAAGTACTACGTGCTAGCTAGCTTCTTCTAATGCATAGATAGATAGGGTCGGACTAAATCAAATCCATGTACGAATGCTGATGCTGGTAATATAAACTCAACTACTCTAGTACTCCATCCGTTCCATATTACTTGTCGTCGCTGATTTAGTACAAGTAGCTTCCGTGCATGATTTTTCACTGACTTAATTTCACCTCACCACACCCCCACCGTAAATAAAATAAAAATAATCATTGCCCAGTAGCCTCTCCTCATAATTAATAACCAAAACTGTGTCCACCTCCGTCGACAAGCTACCTACACAACATATTACTTCCGTAACAAATTAATTATTAAATTCCATCATTTTTTTTTTTGAAATTGCTACACACGGAAAACACTGGTCTGAACCGTTATCATTTTCATAACGAAGAATGAGATACAACACAACGGCTTCGGCTACTGGACGTAGCACACAACACACACCACGTAACAAGGGAACGGAGAAAGGGAAGCAAAACAAGCTATGCCTAGCCGTACAAACCTTGGACTCGGCACCCAACAAAACGGGAACAAACCAACAAGAGTTTTAGAGTATAAAATCTATTCGTATTGTAATTTATCTCTATTAGTCTAGTTTTGGAGCTCAAGCTTTGTAATCTATATAAACAGCCCTTGAGGCCCCAATCAATACAACAATTACTTCTCCAATATCTCAGTCTATCATGGTATCTGACGCCTAGGTTTTCCGCACCTGGTATGGCTTCGCCACCAGCGCCGCCGCCCGGCCGATTCGGCCCCTCTTCTCCATGGCGAGTTCCGCGCGCGGCGCCCATCCCCTACCTCTTCCTCTACAACTACCCAAACACCTCCCCCAAACCCGTCATCCACCGCTCCGCGCCACCAGCTCCGTCGTCATGGCCTCCTCGGGATGATCCTTGGACTGGTCTCGTCCAGCTTGGTCGATGCCTTGGTCGGCCCCCTAGCCGTATGGTGCCCCTCCTGCGTGCAGGCACGTGGAGCCCGGTCTTCGCCCAGCCACCGGCTCTCCGGGACTCCTTGGACCCAGCCGCGGCGCGCGTCTACACCGCCACTCCCACTCCGCCTACCAGACGCCAGACCGTCTGTCGCCCTCCAACACCATGCCGGTCTTCTACGGCAACATGCAGGCCCCAATCGCATACTACCCATCCGCTATCCCCTACGTCAACATGCAAGCTCCTGGCCCCTCTGCTCCTCCCCAACAGCCGGCTTGGGACCAAGCCACCTTCATCAACGCCATGAACAATTTTGTCCTCAACGACGCAGGTACGGATTGGATTTTCGATTCTGGTGCATCAATGCATATGTCTTCAAATATGAATTTATTGTCAGCTTGTTTTCCTTCTGCTTTTTCCACTATCACCATTGGCGATGGCTCCACCATCCTGTTTCATGCACGGTCACTCTTACATCCCTTCCTCTCATGCCAATTTTCTTCTCCGCAATATTCTTGTGGTTCCTTCCATCATCAAAATCTTATTTCTGTTAGACAATTTTGCATTGACAACAAAGTTATCCTGGCCTTTGACCCTTTTGGTTTGTCTCGTGAAGAATCGACAACGGGGCGGTCCTCGCTTCGGTACAATAGCAGGCGATCTTTATCCTCTTCATGGCGCCCACATCCACCCCTCGTGCCATGCTCGCATCCGTTGATCTATGGCATCGTCGCCTCGGTCATCCCAGCAAAAACACTTTGACGTCTTTACTCCAAGAATTTTGTATCCCTAGTTCTAGCAGTCCCCATAATCCCTCTCTCTGTAATGCATGTCAATGCGGCAAACATGTTAGATTACCTTTTGGAACCTCTACTACCATTAGTACTTTTCCTTTTGAGTTATTTACTGTGATTTATGGACCTCCCCAGTCCCTAGTTTTTCTCGTTATAAATATTATCTTGTGATCTTGGATGATTATTCTCACTATACTTGGACCTTTCCTCTCCGCGCTAAATCTGAAGTACCTGCAATCTTTCTCAACTTTCGACAATATGTAATCACACACTTTGGCTTGCCAATTTGATTTATTCAATGTGATAACGGTCGTGAATTTGATAACACCCAAAACCGCACCTTCTTTCTCTCCCAAGGCATTCTTCTTCGCTTTTCATGCCCTTATACATCTTCTCAAAATGGTAAAGCTGAGCGCTGTCTTCGCTCTATTAATGATGTTCTTCGCACATTGCTTTTACAAGCCTCTCTTCCTTCCCGTTTTTCGCACCGCCACACTCCTTCTTAATATTCGACCAACTAAAACTTGCCCTCTTTATTCGCCTTTCCAATCTCCTTTTCTCTCCCACCCTGACTATTCTTTTCTGCGTGTTTTTGGTTGTCTATGCTTTCCCAACATCGCCTCTACCGCCTCCAACAAACTAGAACCACGCTCACTACCTTGCATTCACCTTGGTCTTTCGATGATCACAAAGGATATCGTTGTTTGAACCATCTTCTGGTCGTATCATTCTCTCTCGTCATGTCACATTCGATGAAAATACTTTTCCTTTTTCTGTCACTACAACCACAACACCAATTCCACCACAATCCGCCACCACCAAAACCCTTCCCTAGTTCGGCCTTGGTCATCTCTGCTGCCATGGAATCTTGTTCCGTCTCTCACCGGAATCACCCAACGTTAGCCACCCTCCTGCCCGTCCCCCACCTCTCCATAGAATCGCATCCTCTACCCCAGCCGTCTTTCCCTCACCACATCCTACCACGGCAACCCCTCGACACCCACCACCTCTGATTCTTCTTCCTCACCGTCCTCTTCAACCGAAAACCCATCGCCACCCAATGCCGTTCTTATACCACCGCTCATCAATGATCATGTCATGTGCACCCGTGGAAAGCGAGTTTCTTCTCCCACCAAGCGTCTCAATCTTACCGCCACCCCAACCATCTCTCCTATTCCAACCAGTTATAAGCGAGCTCTTCTTGACCCTCTCGGCTTTACGCTATCTTGCGATGAATTTGAAGCTCTTCACAAAATAATACATGGACTCTTGTTCCCAAACCTCCTGGTGTTAACATTGTTTACGGCAAATGGGGTTTTCGTCATAAATTTCATTTCGATGGCACTCTCGCTCGTTACAAAGCTCGTTGGGTGTGTCGTGGTTTCTCCCAACAGCCTGGTATTGACTTTGATGAGACTTTTCTCCTGTTATTAAACCAAGCACTATTCGTGTTGTTCTTAGTCTTGTTGTTTCCTCTTCTTGGCCTATTCATCAACTTGATGTTAAAATGCTTTTCTTCATGGCACTCTCAATGAAACTGTTTATTGTCAGCAACCCTCTGGTTTTGAGAATCCCTCATCTCCAAATTTTGTTTGTCTCCTCAACAAATCTCTTTATGGCCTTAAACAAGCTCCTCGTGCATGGTTTCAATGCTTTGCTACTTTTATTCAAACCATAGGCTTTATTCCCTCCAAATTCGATTCTTCTCTCTTTGTTTATCAGTCTTCTACTCACACTGCCTACCTCTTGCTTTATGTTGATGATATCATTCTCACGGCTAGTTCTGATTCTTTTTCTTCAACATACCATCTCTTCTCTCAATCGGGAGTTTTCCATGACTGATCTTGGTATTCTTCATCATTTTCTAGGTATTCATGTTTCTCGCACAAAATCTTCCCTCTTTCTTTCTCAGCGGTCATACATTTTGGACTTGCTTTCTCGTTCGGTATGTCGATTGTCAACCTCTCGTACTCCAGCCGGCGTTGGTGCTAAACTGTCGGTGATGGTGATCCTCTTTCGATCCTACTTTATATCGTAGCATCATCGGCGCTCTTCAATATGCCACTCTTACTCGTCCCGAAATCTCCTATTCAGTTCAGCAAGCTGTCTCTTTATGCATGATCCTCGTGCTCCTCATCCGCTCATGTCGGCGCATTCTCCGCTATTTAAAAGGCACTCTTGATCATGGTCTCCTTATTAATTCTTCTTCACCGCAAGCTTGACAGTTTATTACGATGCGGTCGGGCAGGTTGTCCAGATACTCGACGATCTACATCCGGATTTTGCGTTTATTTGGGTGATAATCTTGTTTCTTGGTGTTCTAAATGGCAGGTAACAGCTTCGGGTCTTCGCCGAGGCTGAGTATAGGGCGGTTGCTCACGCTGTGGCGAGGCGGTGTGGCTACGGCAGCTTCTCGTTGAACTTCATCGTCCGCTCCCGTGCTACCATTGTTTCTTGTGATAACATCTCTGCAGTATACATGGCTTCCAATCCATTCAACATCGTCGCACAAAGCACATTGAGATTGACATTCACTTTGTTCGTGAAAAGGTGGCTCTTGGCGAGGTTCGCGTTCTTCATGTTCCTACAAGTGCCCAATTTCTTGACATTTTACCAAAGGACTCGATTGCATCGTTCACCGACATACGCTCCAGTCTCAACATTGTTTCACCCGACGTTGAGGCTGCGGGGATCTTAGAGTATAAAGTCTATTCGTATTGTAATCTATCTCTATTAGTCTAGTCTTGGAGCCCAAGCTTTGTAATCTATATAAACAGCCCTTGAGGCCCCAATCAATACAATAATTACTTCTCCAATATCTCAATCTATCAAAGAGAAGGGAGGAATCTTGCTGGATCAATCGAACAGAGACCCGAGGTTGATAGATGTAGATGAAAGAATCACCCACTTGTGCAGCGATCACTCTTCACCTTACAGGCCTAGGCAAGTCGCATCTGCCCGTCGAAGGGAATCCCATCACCGAGGCCACTTCGCGACAACGAAAGCCGCAGAAGCCACCGAAGGCCAGTGTTCTGCCAAGACGAGCATAACACCTCCTCTCGGCGTCATATCAACCACCATCACCAAATGACCACTATGCAAAGCAACAAGAACCTCTAACATCTTTGAAGGAAGGAATGGAACACCGAGACCTCACCACCATGATGCGTCCCTCCTACACCTGAGTAGAGGAAGGCCGGAGTGGCACCAGGATGGCCCAAGAGACAAAGGAGACCGTGCCACAAGTTCACTGGGCCTCAGTGGGTCTCTTACATGTTCGGCCCAGAGGAACCCATCAGTAGCTAATATAAGTAGGTGTAGCGAGTGGAATAGGGCATCCTGACTGGGATCAGAACGAACCGGCGGCGGCTGTAGCGTGTATCTTCGCCCCCTGTACTTCTTCACCCTGCTCGAGCTCTCCTGTAATCGCAACCATAACCATTTCCTCCATTGATCTATGAAAGAGTAGTAGTGGGTACCTAACACATGGTATCAGTCGCCAGCCCACCCCTCTTCCCCGCGCTGGAGACGCGCAAGCAGACCGCCGACTGTCAACGACTTCTTGCCGCCATGGATCCGGAGCTCAAGTCCTACGTCGACAAGATGATGGAGAGTTTGACCAAGGCTAACGACGACACCCGCGCCGACATCAAGCAGCTCACGGGCCGCATCGACACCCAGGTTGCACAAGTCGACGTGCTCTCCGCCTGGAAGCCCGATCTAGAGGACCGCATCTCCAAACTCCAGGAAGCAGTCGGGGCGCTGCAAGGCAAGCGGGCATCGGCGGCAACTACATCCCTGGGTGGATCGTACGCGGTGGATCTCTCCGATCTTGCGCCCAGCGACGGGCTCCACGGGCCCGATGGCCACAACGATCCTCATCAGCAACGGGGCGGTCCGCCGGCGGGGGGCATCTCATCGGCGACCTCTCCGACCAATGGTATGCCGCACTTCCTTTCCCAAGCCCATCTCCTTCATCTCCCAGGGTCAGCTCGTTGTGGGGCTGGGCCAAACACCTCCGTCTGTTTCGTTTCCCCAATTTTCCGGCGAGAATCCCAAAATCTGGAAAACTATGTGTGAGCAATATTTTACTATGTTTCAAGTACATCCGTCGTACTTCATCCCCATGTCCACCCTACACTTCACTGGCCCCGCAGCAATTTGGTTGTAATCGGTCCAACCCAAGATTGGTGAACTCGATTGGGATGCATTTTGCAACCTCCTCTGTTCACGTTTCGGGCGAGATTGACATCAACTCTTGATTAGGCAGTTTTATGCCCTTCGTCAGACTAGTTCTGTTTTGATTACATTGAGCAGTTCAAATTTTTTGATGAATCACCTTATTTCCTATTCTGATGTTGTACATCCTTTGTATTTCCTGACTATGTTCGTGGAGGGCCTGCGGGCAGATATTCGTGCCGTGGTCATGGTCCAGCGACCCAAAGATTTGGGTACAGCTTGTGCTCTAGCTATTTTGCAAGAGGAAGTAGCTGAGGGCCACAAAGGGTAGTGGTACAGTCAGCCTGAGAGCACATGCCTACCTGGACTCGTGCAGCACCCGACGCCAATGCCACTGCCGCCACCGCCAGCACGGGCACCAACTACCTACCCCGCAGCAGAAGATCGCCGGGGAACAGATGCAGCTTGAGCCAATAGTGATGTGTCGAAGCTCACTACTCTTCGCAACTTTCGGCGTGCCAAGGGGCTCTGTTTCAAGTGTGGGGAATGGTGGGGACATGATCATGTGTGTCCTCCCACCGTCAAGCTGCATGTAATCGAGGAGATCCTCAGTTTATTCAGTCTGGTTGTATCAGACGAACACCCGGTTCCGCATCCAGCAAATCAGGATCAAGACGATACCCCGGAACAAGTTTGGCAGTTGTCGCTGCAAGCGGTCTCAGGTACAGACGCACCCACCTGCCTCCAACTGCACGGGTGCCTCCAAGGGCAAGAAGTGTTGATGTTAATGGACTCTCGTAGCTTTGCATCGTTTGTATCTCAGCAATTGCAACCCAAGTTGCGAGGAATTCAGGATATGCCATGTCCCGTGAAGGTGGCAGTAGCAAATGGATCTGAATTGTGGTGCATCCAAGAAGTGTCAGGATGTTCTTGGTACTCCCAAGGCAATGTGTTTAGCACCAACTTCAGATTCCAGCCGCTGGGCTGTTACGACGTCATCTTGGACATGGGCTGGCTTGAATATCACAGCCGCATGCTTATCTACTAGCCAAGGCGTATGCAGATTGAACATGAAGGTTTTACAGTCGTTCTGCAAGGAATAACTTCCTCAGTCAGCAAGTGTGGTACCTTGAACAACAACCAACTCGCTAGTATGGAAAAGCAGTTAGCATTTGCCTATGCAGTTCACCTGTGTTATGCCTAGGGCTCGCAGAACATCACCAATATATCTTGCACAGAGCTACCACCAGAAATCGCCAAGGTACTGCTGGAATATGAGGATGTGTTCACGTAACCTGTTGGACTGCCACCCAAGCGTGACTGCGATCACCATATACCACTGATGCAGGGTGATCAACCTGTTAACATCCGGGAATATAGCCTTAAACCCGAACTCAAAACAGAAATGGAGCGTCAGATTGCAGAAATGCTTAAGGCAGACATTATTCAAAAAAGCAGCAGCCCCTTTTCTTCCCCCATCATTCTGGTGAAAAAGAAAGATGGAACCTAGCGAATTTGTGTTGACTACCAACAACTAAATGCCATGACCATCATAAGTAAGTATCCAGTGCCGGTGATAGAGGACATCCTGGGTGAACTAGCAGGAGCTCGTTGGTTCTCTATGCTGGATTTGCGATTGGGGTACTATCAAATTCGTCTTGCCGAGGGCAAAGAGTTCAAGACTGCTTTCCAAACCCATTTCGGTCATTTTGAGTACAAGGTGGTTCCATTTGGCCTCGGAGGAGCACCTGCAACGTTCTTGGGAGGATTGAATGTCACCTTGAAGCCAATTCATTGCGTATGTGCTATGTCGTTCTTTGACCACATCCTCATTTTCAGTCACACATTCGCACTACACATCCAGCACTTGCGTCAAGTCCTGTCACTGCTCCGAAAAGGTCAATGGTATGTCAAGAGGTCCAAGTGTGTGTTTGCACAACAAGAGGTCAATTACCTTGGGCACACTATCTCTGGCAAAGGAGTGGCAACTGATCACAGCAAGATCAAGCAGGTGGTCGAGTGGCCAGTGCCAGTTTGTGTCAAGGACGTCCGCGCTTTACTCGGTCTGGCGGGGTACTACAGGTGTTTCGTCCGGCAGTTTGGTATGCTCGCGCGGCCCCAGACAAATCTCCTACGCAAAAATACACAGTTCGAGTGGACAACAGCAACACAGTCTGCTTTTGAGGCCCTCAAGACTGCTCTGACCTCAGCTCCTACACTGGACCTGCCTGATTTCACCAAGCCCTTCGTGGTCGAGACAGATGCCTATGAGTATGGTGTTAGCGTAGTGCTCCAGCAGGAAGGCCACCCGATTGCCTACCTCAGTATGGGTCTGTCTACATATGAAAAATAATACTTGACAATTATTCTGGCAGTCGAGCAATGGCGACCGTACCTGCAGTTCAGGGAACTTGTGATCAAAACTGACCAGCGTAGCCTGGTACACCTAGAAGAACAGCGCCTACACACCCCCTGGCAACAGAAAGCCTTCACCAAGCTTTTGGGGCTGCAGTACCACATATGTTATCGCAAGGGATCAAAAAACGGTGCTGCTGATGAGCTCTCTAGGCGGCTAGTGCCTACTATTGAACAAGTTCATGCCATCTCCGTTAACCAGCCTGGTTGCAGGAGATAGTAAAAGGCTATGCTGCCGACCCCAAGACGCAGCAGCTGATCACACAATTGGCAGTAGCACCCGTGGAAGGCAGCCAATTTACCCTTAGCAAGGGCATTATTCACTTTAAAGGGCGTGTCTAGCTGAGCAACAACACGCATCTACATCACAGATCATGCGTGCCTTGCACGACAGTGCTGTCAGCGGCCACTCAGGGTTCCCAGCTACCTACAGAAGGATCAAACACCTGTTTGTGTGGCCAGGAATGAAGCAACACATTAAGGATCACGTCATGTCTTGTAAAATTTTCCAGCAAGCCAAGACGGACCAAGCACAATATCCAGGGCTGCTTCATCTGTTGCCAGTCGCCAAGCGTTGTTGGGACTTGGTCTCCATGGATCTCATTGGTGGATTGCCCTCCTCTCGGCAATACAACTGCATATTGGTGGCATTGGATACTTTCTCCAAGTTTGCTCACTTCCTTCCGGTCAAGCAATCCTATATGGTGCAGACAATTGCTCAGCTCTACATCGACCAGGTGTACATACTACACGGCATGCCAGAAGCCATTATCTCTGACAAAGATGCCATCTTTACCAGCAAAGTGTAGATACCATCTTTACCAGCAAAGTGTGGTAGGAGATCTTCAAACTACAAGGGGTGGAACTGAAAATGAGTTCATCTCATCATCCTCAGACAGACGGACAGACCTAAAGGGTCAATCAGTGTCTCGAAACCTACTTGCATTGCTTCGTCCACATCTCTCTCAACAACTTGAGCAGATGGTTGGCATTGGCTGAGTTCTGGTACAACTCAACGTATCACTCCACGCTCAACAAGACACCGTTCGAAGTGGTTTATGGTCAAGGGCCGCGGCATCTTGGGCTGGTCCCTGAGCAAGCAACACCAATTCCCGAGCTTAATGAATGGTTGGAAGAACGACAATAAATGCAAGATATCTTGAGGCAACACTTACAGCGAGCCAAGCAAATCATGAAGCAGAAAGCAGATAAGAAACGGACTCACAGAGAGTTTCAGGTTGGCGACCAGGTATTTCTGAAGTTGCAGCCATACATTCAGACATCCATAGCACGCCGGGTGTCATGCCCAATATGCGACCCTATCCGAGAGGAACTCGAAGGTCCCACCAAGGATAGACCCGCATATGGAAATGCTTTTGCAAGGTGGATATCATTACATCAACATTACATAATAGATGGGGATACATACAAGGCATACAAATGCCGCAAGAATACATCAATACATCATACATAAGATCAACATCTGACTACAGATGAAACACAAACAGAAGCTCAAACGACATCCACCCTGCTAGCCCAGGCTGCCGACCTGGGACCTATCCCCTAATCGAAGAAGAAGAAGAAGAAGAACTCCAAAGCAAGTAACATCGCTCTCGCGTCATGATCATCACAATACATGTACCTGCAACTGTTGTTGTAGTGAACTGTGAGCCACGAGGACTCAACAATCCCATTACCATGGGTATCAAGACTAGCAAAGCTTAATGGGATAGGAAGGGGTAAAGTGGTGAGGTTGCAGCAGCGACTAAGCATATATGGTGGCTAACATACGCAAATAAGAGCGAGAAGAGAAGCAACGGAACGGTCGTCAACTAGTAATGATCAAGAAGTGATCCTGAACTCCTACTTACGTCAAATATAACCCAAAAACCGTGTTCACTTCCCGGACTCCGCCGAAAAGGGACCATCACGGTTACACACGCGGTTGATGCGTTTTAGTTAAGTCAAGTGTCAAGTTCTCTACAACCGGACATTAACAAATTCCCATCTGCCACATAACCGCGGGCACGACTTTCGAAAGTTCAAACCCTGCAGGGGTGTCCCAACTTAGCCCATCACAAGCTCTCACGGTCAACGAAGGATATTCCTTCTCCCAGGAAGACCCGATCAGCCTCGGAATCCAGGTTTACAAGACATTTTGACAATGGTAAAACAAGACTAGCAAAGCCACCCGATGTGCCGACAAATCCCGATAGGAGCTGCACATATCTCGTTCTCAGGGAACACCGGATGAGCAAGACGTCGGGTTGGCATAGACCCTGGTTGCCCAGGGGGCGCCGGACATCGCTCGGTTTGGACCAGCACACGAAGGAGCACTGGCCCCGAGGGGGGGGGGAGGGGGGTAAATAAAGATGACCCTCGGGCTCCGGAAACCCAAGGGAAAAAGGCTAGGTGGGGCAAATGTAAAACCAAGGTTGGGCCTTGCTGGAGGAGTTTTATTCAAAGCGAACAGTCAAGGGGTTCCCATAACACCCAACCGCATAAGGAACGCAAAATCAAGGAACATAACACCGGTATGACGGAAACTAGGGCGACAAGAGTGAAACAAAACACCAGGCATAAGGCCGAGCCTTCCACCCTTTACCAAGTATATAGATGCATTAATTAAATATAAGATATTGAGATATCCCAACAAAGTTCATGACATCCATCTTCCAACATGGAACAAACTTCATCTTCACCTGCAACTAGCAACGCTATAAGAGGGGATGAGCAAAGCGGTAACATAGCCAAGCAACGGTTTGCTAGGAAGGGTGAAAGGTTAGAGGCTGACATGGCAGTTTGGGAGGCTTGAAGAGCAAGTGATAGGTAGCGCAGCATAGCGATAGAACGAAGCAACTAACATAGCAATGATAGTAGTGAGATCCAGGGTGATGGTCATCTTGCCTAAAATCCCGCAAGGAAGAAGAACGAGTCCATGAAGAAGATGAAGCCACGAAGACGAACCAAGCGTAGACGAACGGATCCTCACGAACGCAACGAAACAGGAACTATCGAGAAGAAGCACAACCGGAAAGAAGCAAACAACAAGGTAAACACTCAACACATAAACAAGACATGATGCACAACCAAGCATGATGCATGACAAATCTACATGAAGCCACTCATGGCAAGAGATGATGCATACAAGAGCAACACATCAAAGCAAGTTTAAATGAGGCCGGAAACAACATATAACAATTCTGGTAAGTCCTCATATGCAAATTTTGAGATTGGTCCAGAACTGAATAAACCTTATGTTTAAGTTGTTAAACAACAAGTTAAAATGCACCATGATGATCTACATGAAATTTTAGTCAAGTTTCATATAAAGTTCATTTAGTTCGGAGCTACGGCCTAGAAGATATGAGCAAAACAAGTTAAACATGGCATTGATACAAAATACATACAAACATCAAGCACACACCTCAAAACAAGGATGCAACATGATAATATGAAACTACATGCAATTCTAAGCAAGTTTCATGTAGAGCACACTCCAAACGGAGCAACGGTGCAACACATACACTAAAAACAAGATATAACAACAATCTGCCCAAAACAGCAACTAGGCATCTAGCAAGCATCATTAAAATATGCTACAACAACCAACATGAAAAAAAAGGCATGGACGTGATGTATAAATGAAGCTTAACAAAACATGAACACTGAGCTATCTCCAGAAACCATTAGAACATGCTCAAAAGGACATGGCAAGATTGCAAATAATAACAGTTTCACAGACTTTGCAGAAATTCCCAGGACATGACAGAAATAACATCAAGCTGCAATGTTTAGAGCTATCAAACTACAGGTTACAGCAAGCTAAGATGGAAAACTTAAGCATGGCATGCTAGTACTAAAAGCACTTAACAACACTACCTTACTGAACTTATTCCAAAGATCAACAGGAAACATGGTAGCATCCATGAAAACATGGCAAATAATATGACAGATTCAGACTTGGTGAAAATAACAGTACATGGCAGAAAAAACGATAAGTAGGCATGTTGGTGAGCAGTGGCGGTGCCAGAATTTTAATTATGTGTAGTCAACTCAATCATGTGTGGTCAAGATATATGTATTTCTACAAATCTTATATTATTTTTTGCATGTTTTGTGCTTATATATAATACTTTTTCCACAAAGCTGTGTAGTCATTTGACTACATAGCCTATACATTGGCTTCGCCACTGTTGGTGAGCTTGTACCACTCACCACAAAGCATTTCATGGAATCACAAATAGTAAGATGGAACAACTATGAAGCTAAGCTTGGCAAGATCAAGCCCATAGGGTGCATGGACCACTAGCAAAACACATATCAAAACTAAACATAATGTTAACAGCCTGACTGCAACATTATTTAGCAAATTTAGAGCATGATAACAACAATCTAAAGCAAGCCATAAATGCAAAGAATGGCATGGATGGATAGCGCATAACATGTATAACAAAACATCCTTAGTTAACATCTCCAGATTATGCATGGAACTCATGGTAGCAGCAGGTTTACATGGCATCACAACATAACAGGCTCAGACTTAGCAGAAATGACTAAGTCACAGAAAACAGCAACATGACGGAGGCTACTTTGCATGCTTGTGCTAGTCACCACATAGATCACAAAAATACAAGACAAGCACCCCTATAAATATGGCATGATGTAGTTCAAAACCCATGTAGACATCAAACTCATAGGATGCACACACAAAATGCAATGAAAAGACAAATCACCAAGTTATAACAGTATCAACAGGTTAATATCATATAGCACTCTTGCAACGATGATTAGAGCATCAAAATGAACTCAAACAAGCATGGCACAGTGGAACAAAACGAAGGGCATCTCATGATGAACATTTTGATATATCATACACTCCAATCAGATAAACATGTACAAAGTTATAGCAGGACAAACATACACATATCATGCTGAAATTCAGGGACTTGGTCATATTTTAAAAAAAATAGGACGAGCGGGCGATAGATATGCTGCGCCTGGGGCGAGGGTTTGGCGGGTTCTCACCATGGGCTTCAGCCCAACTTGAAGAGGAGGCAGCAGGCCGGAGCTGGGTCGTGGCAGGACCACGCGGCCCACGCAGTGGCCCACGCGCGAGGATCCTGCTGTCAACGACGCGGGGCCGCAGGTGGCCACGGCCATGGCGGTTGCCGGCAGGGCTGGCGTGAAGGGAGGCCATGGCGCGGCGGTGAGGTGTGGAGGAGGCTGGGGTGGGCATATCTGGCCCCGGGGAGCCCATTCCCGGTGGCGGCGGCGGCAGGGGAGCCCCGGGCGGTGGCGCGAGCAACTCCGGCAACGACAGCGGTTACCTGGGGTCGGGGTGGATCGGCTGGAGCGGGCGGCGAGCGGCACGCAGGCGGGCGGTGGTTGCGGCGCTGGGACAAGGACCGGCGACGGTCGGACGGCGGCGGCGACCGGCAGGTTCTAGCGAGGCGGCGGCGAGGTCGGGACTCCCTCCGGATCCAGATCGGATCGAGGAGCGGAGCTGCGAGCGGGATCCGGGCTCGGGCGGCCCTGGTGGCGTGGGGAGCGGGGCGCGGGGACGTGGCGCCCGATGGTTGGCTGGGGTGGCGCTGCGGGTGAGGTGGCAGGCTCCGGCTGGTGGAGGACGGCGGCGCTGGGTGGCGGCTGGCCGCTGGGCCGGTGCCAAGTGGCGGTCGGGGAGAGGGGCAGCGCGGAAATCAAGGTGGGAGGAAGAAGAAGGCCAAAAATGGCAGGGGAAGGTGTTTAAATAGGGTAGGGGTCTAGGTTTAGGGGTTTTGGGGTGGTTCGGAGCCCTCCGATGGCGATCTGATGGATCCGGTCGGAGGGGTTCTAGGTGGGCTGCAGGAGGGGTTAGTGGGCTGTGTAGAGTGGGCTTGGGCTGAGGGAAGAGAAGGGAAGAGCAGCCCGGGAAGGGTTTTCAGAGACCGAAAACATCCGACGAATAAACCGGCGACGACGCCGCTACGGACGACGGTTGGGCTATCAAACGGACTCCGAACGCGACGAAATTTGAAAGGCGGTCTACCTACACTATAATAAGACCGCACACCAACTTTCACCCCATTCCGAGAACATTTTTCTCCCGCTCACGAGACAAGGTCTGAGAGGGGCGACGGGCGCGTGCGAGTGTGGTTGGGCTCAGAACGGACAACAGAGAGAACTGAGAGAACCAGGATGGATGCAAGTTTTGAAAAACATGCGGATGAAATGCAAATACGACATGGCAAAGTGCAACACGCAAGCAAATGACATGGCAACAACGACGAATAACTGCATGACACATGGCGCATCGGATCCGGGCGTTCGCGCGCCCGGATTTGCGCGCCAGTATCCGCCATTATTCGCCGTCGTGCCATGTCATGTGCTTGCGTGTTGCACTTTGCCATGTCATCATCTGCATTTCATATCATGTCATCATGTGCATCTCATTTTGCATTCGTGTTCGTCTCATGCATCCGAGCATTTTCCCCGTTGTCCGTTTTGCAATCCGGCACTCCTATGTCTCCCGGCGCCCCTTTTGCCTCTTTTCGTGGCGGGTATTAAGCGTTCTCGGAATGGCCGAGGTTTTATAGCGGCCTTGGTATAGCACCGTGAACCGCTGTCAAGTTTCGTGCCATTTGGAGGTCGTTTGATACTCCAACGGTTAATCGGGTAACCGCAAAGGCCTCTTTTGTGCGCAGCCCAACACCCCATCCAAAGTGGCCAAAAACCCAGCAAACTCCCCTCCATGCTCTCGGTCGTTCCATCACGATCGCGTGGCCAAAAACCGCACCTCATTTGGAGTCTCCTAGCTCCCTCTACCTATAAATAAGCCCTCCCCGAAATTCGCGGATGAAAATCCCCGAAACCCTAGCCCGCTCCTCTGCTTTGCGGACATGTCCGATCTGGGCGGACATGTCGCCGCCGCCCGCCCACTCAGCCGCCGCCACCGGTCGCGCCGCCGTCCGAAACACGGCGTCCGCCACCCGCCTCAGCAGCTCCTTTGCCGGCGACCGGCCCGACGCCCGGGCCGCCGCCGCCGCCGCCCTTGACCCGTTCCGCCCTGCCGCGCCCGTCGCGGCCTCGCGTCGCCGCCTCCTCGCCGTCGTGGTGCTCCGCCGCGCCGCCCTTCGCGAAAGTCGCCTCGCCCGCTTCGCCGGGCCTGCGCCCTCGCCGCCCCGCCGCCGCCCGGCCTCCATGAGCCCTCCCTCGCGGATCCGGCCACCGGCGCCCAGATCCGGCGGGATCTGCCCCTCTCCAACCCCGCCGGCCGCCTCCCCGCCCTCTGCTCCGGCGAACTCCGGCGTCCTCGAAATCCGTGCCGAGAGGTTGACTTCCCCCCTCCGAAAAATTCTGCTAAGTCCCGAATTGTTGCATATTTTTAGCCATTTTCATCGCATCATAACTCTCTGCATATTGCTCCGTTTCGTGCATGTAATATGTCAAATTGTTCGGCTCGACGAGTACATCATTTCATCTCACTGCATCATTTTCATTTGAGCTTATCTTGATGCCCGAAATGCTGTTAGAAGAGGGCTATGTGATGTTAGTTTCAGATTCTTATCAGAACATGCACTTTTGTCATTTTTGCCATGATTGATGTGTGCACCCTATGATCTTGAGTCCTACCTGTGTTTTGTAATATGCCATGCCATCTTTACAGGGGTGTATTCCATGTATTTTTGTGATCTCTGTGGTGACTAGCACAAGCATGCAAACTAGGCTTCATGATGTTGCTGATTTCAGCCCCTGTTTTGCTGATATTTTTATGCCATGTTAACTTGATGCTACAGAGAGTTCCATGCATATTTTGAGATACTTCAGTATGGATGTTTTGAACATATGGTTATGCTCTATCCATCCATGCCCTTGTTTGCAATTATGGAGTGCCATAGCTTGAGTCAATCGAGCTCTACTTTTGCTATAAAATGTTTCATGGCAGGTTGTTTACATGTTATTCTATTTTGCCAAGTTTGTTGTTAGTGATCCATGCACCCTATGAACTTGTTCTTGCCATGTATAGCCTCTATGCCATGTCTTATTACTGTGAGTTGCCTTTCCATGCGATGTATTGCTCTGTGGTGAGTGGTTCAAGCTCACCAACATGCCTACTTATTGTTGTTCCTGCCTTGTATGAATCTGTCATATAACTTGCCATGTTTACATGGGTGCCATCATATTTTCTGTGCCCTTTTGGCTCATGGTCAGTAAGGGACTTTTGTTCTATGCATTTAGTAGATTCATGTCATGCCTTTTTTTGCCATGTTAAGTTCCTGTAGCATGCTGTTTGATAGCTCTAAACATTGCAACCTGATGTTATTTCTGCTAAGCCTGAAACTGTTATTATTTGCAATCTTGCCATGTCATTTTGAGCATGTTCTAGTGATTTCTGGAGATAGCTCAGTGTTCATGTTTTGTCATGCTCTACCTGTACATCATGCCCATGCCTTTTGTTACCATGTTAAGATGATGTAGCATGTTGTTTTGATACTTGCAATATGCCTAGTTGCTGTTTTGGACAGCTTGTCCTTTAAACTTGTTTCATGTGTATGTGTTGAACCGTTGCTCCGTTTTGAGTGTGCTATATATGAAACTTGCTTAGTTTTGCATGTAGTTTCATATTATCATGTTGCATCCTTGTTTTGAGGTGTTTGCTTGATGTTTGTATGCATTTTGCGTCAATGCCATGTTTAACTTGTTTTGCTCATATCTTCTAGGCCGTAGCTCCGAATCTAATGAACTTTATATGTAACTTGACTAGAATTTCGTGTAGATCATCGTGGTGCATCTTAACTTGCTGTTTAAAAACTTGAACATAATGTTTATTCAGATCTGGACCAATTTCGAAATTTGCATATGAGGACTTACCGGAATTGTTCTATGTTGTTTCCGGCCTCATTTAAACTTGCTTTGATGTGCTGCTCTTGTTTGCATCATCTCTTGCCATGAGTAGCTTCATGTAGTCTTGTCATGCATCATGCTTGGTTGTGCATCATGTCTTGTCTATGTGTGCTGTGTTTACTATGTTGTGTGCTTCTTCTTGTTAGTTCCCGTTTTCGTTGCGATCGAGAGGATTCGTTCGTCTACGCTTGGTTCGGCTTCATCCGTTCATCTTCTTCATGGACTCGTTCTTCTTCCTTGCGGGATTTCAGGCAAGATGACCGCTACCCTGGATCTCACTACTATCATTGCTATGCTAGTTGCTTCGTTCTATCGCTACGCTGCGCTACCTATTCCCTGTTTATCAAGCCATCCCAAATTGCCATGAACCTCTAACCTTTGACACCTTTCCTATGCAAACCGTTGTTTGGCTATGTTACCGCTTTTTCTTAGCCCCTCTTATAGCGTTGCTAGTTGCAGGTGAAGTTGAAGATTGCCCCATGGTGGACAGGATTATGTTGGGATATCACAATACCTCTTATATTATTAATGCATCTATATACTTGGTAAAGGGTGGATGGCTCGGCCTTATGCCTGGTGTTTTGTTCCACTATTGCCGCCCTAGTTTTCCGTCATATCGGTATTATGTTCCCGGATTTTGCGTCCCTAACGCGGTCGGGTGATTTATGGGACCCCCTTGACAGTTCGCTTTGAATAAGACTCCTCCAGCAAGGCCCAACCTTGGTTTTACCATTTGCCTCACCACCACCTATTTTTCCTTGGGAGTCGCTCTCTCGGGTCATCTTTATTTAGCCCCCGGGCGGTGCTTCTCTAAGTGCTGGTTGAATCGAGCCGCTTCTTGAGGCCACCTTAGGGCAACTTGAGGGTTGGTTTTACTCGTAGCTTTGTCTCATCGGTGTTGCCCGAGAGCGAGATATGTGCAGCTCCTATCGGGAATGTCGGTGCATCGGGCGGTCTTGCTGGTCTTGTTTTATTCTGTCGAAATGTCTTGTAGCCGGATTCGAGACTGATCGGGTCTTCCGGGAGAAGGAATATCCCGTTGATCGCGAGAGCTTATCATGGGCTAAGTTGGGACACCCTGCAGGGTTTAAACTTTCGAGAGCCGTGCTGCGGTTATGTGGCAGATGGGAATTTGTTAATATCCGGTTGTAGTAAACTTGAAGCAAACTCTTCTAAAATACACCAACCGTGTAATGCGTAATCGTGAGTTTCTCTTTTGGGGTTGATCGAGAGGAGAACACGGTTTCTGGGTTATGTGTGACGTAAGTAGGAGTTTAGGATCACTTCTTGATCATTACTAGTTGACGACCGTTCCTTTGTTTCTCTTCTCGCTCTCATTTGCGTATGTTAGCCACCATATATGCTTAGCTGCTGCTGCAACCTCACCACTTTATCCCTTCCTTTCCTTTAAGCTTTGCTAGTCACGATACCCATGGTAATGGGATTGTTGAGTCCTCGTGGCTCACAGATTACTACACCACCAGTTGCAGGTACAGGTTTGCGATGATCATGGCGTGAGGCGATGTTTGCTTGTTTTGGAGTTCTTCTTACGCTTCTTCAATCGGGGATAGGTTCGGTCGGCAGCACTGGGCTAGCAGGGTGGATGTCGTTTGAGCTTTGTTTATGTTCCATCCGTAGTCGGATGTTGATCTTGTATATGATGTTGATGTATTCTTGTGGCATTTGTGCCTTATGTATGTATCCCCATCTATTATGTAATGTTGATGTAATGATATCCACCTTGCAAAAGCGTTTCAATATCGGGTCTATCCTTGGTGGGACCTTGAGTTCCTTTTGGATAGGGTCGCATATTGGGCGTGTTCAAGTTAGTATCGAGCCTCGACCGACGCTAGGAGCCCCTTGATTGATCGTGTAGTTTGGCCGTCGTTGAGTCTAGAAGAAAACTGATTTCGAGTCTAGTTATATCGGAGTAGGAATTCTTTTTACTCCTCTGCCCCTTCGTCGCTCTGGTGAGGAATCTTGACGTAGGTGTTTTGAACTACTCCTCTTCCCCTTCAAATTTTTCTTTAGGATCACGCAGTTGGTTTTCCGATCGTTGTTCCTCTGCTCTTTTACCCGGTGCATTTCTCGTCAAGTCGACTCGAGCCTCTTCATCTTTGCAAGTCCAATCCTCAGTTGTCCTTGTTTTCCCACCGCCCTCCTTCATCTTCTCGAATTGAGTCCGTAATCGAGTATCCATCCTACTCGTGCGAAGTCTTTGCTTTCTCTCCTCAATGATTTCAACCGGTGTTTTCTCTTCAAGATATTCGTCGGTTCCCCTTCCAAGTTGTCTTTGTTTTCCGCCTCCACCCTCTTATTCCCGGAGCGAGTCTTTTTGACCATCAATTTCATTTGTGTGGAGCCTCTTCAGTCTTCCCTCAATTATTTCAACCGGTGAATTCTCGTCTCGTTTGAAATTCATCATCTCTTTTTCTTCCCCGGTGGATTCAATTCAAGTTTTTCGTTGTCGATCGTATTCTTTCCCTCAGCTCAAATATTTCCCTTTGCTCGTTCGCCTCTCGCCAGTTTATCATTCCGGAGTTCGGAAGACATCTCAGGAGATTCGCCTGTGTTCCAATTAATTCGAGGTTGTCACCTCATTCAAATATTTTAATTGTTCTGGTGCTTCATCTATCTGTTCATCACCCCTTTCCAACGGTGTTTTTCTCTTCAGTGGGCCCTAACCCACAGGTCTTTTCCCAGGATCTTACCTGACTCTTCTAATTTCCCTGGAGCTATTTCCCAATTCTTTTCAAGTGTGACGTAACAATGCATTCCATCAGTCACATGCCTTTTTCCAAGATCAATTTCAAATCTTTTCATTGTTGGCTCAACCTTTTCGGTTTTTCATTCTTCCGGAGTATCTCATTAATTTTGGTGATGTTTTTCGTCATCATTTGAAGACCGAAGTAGAGTTTCGCTTAAATCTTGCCCGTTCCCCCGGAGATTCATGGTGCTAGCTCGATATTATCCTATCTAATTGTTTCCAGTCATGCAAATTCTTTTCATCCATCCGGAGTATTTCAGGAGTTGCTTTTCTGTTCCGATCATCCGGAGGCCATCTTTTCGGAATATCTCTCCATCCTAAGTTTTTCAAATTCGTTCTCCAATTATTCTATATCCGTGCCCCTTCGTTCGTCTCAATATTCTTCCGGTGCTGCGTTCAAGCATTCGTTAATCAGTTCGCGATCTCTTCGGTCTCTTTTCTCTAAATTCCCTCAAGTATCTTCGTGCTTTTCTAATTCTTTCCGGCGATCCGTTCTCTTCTCTATGTTCATTTTCTTTTTTCACGGTGTTTCGTTCAAGATTCTTTTCTTTGATTATCATTTAATCCATTCGTTCTCTCAAATCCTACCGGTGGTTCATGAAGACTTTCTCAAGTTTTGTGCGATGTTTCCCCTTAATCCTTTTTCAACGAGAATAAGTATTATGCCAAATCCATTTCATGTCATCAATTTAATTTGATGAAGGATAAGCATACAATAAATCTTATTCTTATTTCATCCAAGTGATTAATCCCTTCCTTCGGAGTTTGTTCGTGAGGAATAAATTCTAGTTCCAAGTGTTTTCATCTTTTCTTTTCTGGAGTTCAAATTTCCTCCGCCATTTATTGGAACCTCCATCTAAATCATCGCAAGGCTCATCTTATTCTTTCATCCTTCATTCTATCTCATCATCCTTTTGTTACCGGAGTTCTTCACGGTGGTTCTTCATGATTTAATTCTTTCTTCAAGAGTTCATCAAGATTTTGTTGGCGGAGTTCAAGTATCTTTTCTTCTCGCGTCTCGAAGTGCAATTAATTCTCCGTATTCTTCTGAAGTGGAGTTTTGCATCTCTTCGTTCTTCTCAGCTATTCAATCTTTTCCGCTTGTGGTCGGTTATCACCTCCTAATTTTGAGATGTTTTCCATAAGTCCAGATCAAGCTTATTCTTTCGTTGTTGATTTTCTCAACAACTTCAGACTCAATCCTTCCTTCTAAGTTCTTTTCATTCTATTTCAATTCTTTCCGGAGGCATTGTGTTGTTCATCTCGTCAAGTTTCATCCCATCTTGTGAAGTTCATGTTCTAATCCTTCCATTTTCAGCCGGAGTGCTACCTAAATCCTTTCAGTATTATTCGTTTCTTTTCTCATTCTAACCACTCCGGTTAGAACGAGTGCTTTCATAGTCTATCTCATTCCGTGAGTTTTCGATTCTTGTCATTCTCGTCGTTCCTCTCTTCTTGTCGAGTGCTCTCGATTCTTTGCTTCTTCTCTTGAGTTCTTGTTTCACCTCATCCCTTTTTCCTTCCGTCTCGGTCCTAAGATCTCGGGGCGAGATCGCTTGTTAGTGGAGGAGTGTTATGCGCCCGGATTCGATCGCGCCGGTGTCCTTGATTATTCGCCGTCGTTGCCATGTCATGTGCTTGCGTGTTGCACTTTGCCATGTCATCATCTGCATTTCATATCATGTCATCATGTGCATCTCATTTTGCATTCGTGTTCGTCTCATGCATCCGAGCATTTTCCCGTTGTCCGTTTTGCAATCCGGCACTCCTATGTCTCCGGCGCGCCTTTTGCCTCTTTTCGTGGCGGGTATTAGCGTTCTCGGAATGGCCGAGGTTTATAGCGGCCTTGGTATAGCACCGTGAACCGCTTTGTCAAGTTTCGTGCCATTTGGAGGTCGTTTGATACTCAACAGTTAATCGGGTAACCGCAAAGGCCTCTTTTGTGTGCAGCCCAACACCCCATCCAAAGTGACCAAAAACCCAGCAAACTCCCCTCCATGCTCTCGGTCGTTTGATCACGATCGCGTGGCCGAAAACCGCACCTCATTTAGAGTCTCCTAGCTCCCTCTACCTATAAATAAGCCCCTCCCCCCGAAATTCGCGGATGAAAATCCCCGAAACCCTAGCCCGCTCATCTACTTTGCCGGACATGTCCGATCTGGGCGGACATGTCCGCCGCCACGCCCGCCCACTCAGCCGCCGCCACGTCGCCTCCCGCCGCCCGCGGCTCGCGAACCCATCCGGGGCCCGTCTTGGGCCCTCGCGCCCGCCGCCGCCGCCCGAGCCCGAGCATCCGCCGCCCGCCTCCAGCAGCTCCGCCCGCCGGCGACCCGCCCATGCGGTGCCGGCGCAGACGCCGTCGCGACCTGTTCCGCCCTACCCGCGCCCGTCGCGCCGGCCTCCGCGTCGCCCGCCTCCTCGCCGTCGTGGTGCTCCGCCCGCGCCGCCCTTCGCGAAGTCGCCTCCGCCGCTTCGCCGGGCCTTGCCCCTCGCCGCCCGGCCGCCGCCCGGCCTCCCGCCCGGCCCTCCCTCGCCGGATCCGGCCACCGGCGCCCAGATCCGGCGGGATCTGCCCCTCTCCGACCCCGTCGGCCGCCTCCCCGCCCTCTGCTCCGGCGAACTCCGGCGTCCTCGAAATCCGTGCCGAGAGGTTGACTTCCCCCCCTCCAAAAAATTCTGCTAAGTCCCGAATAGTTGCATATTTTTAGCCATTTTCATCGCATCATAACTCTCTGCATATTGCCCCGTTTCGTGCGTGTAATATGTCAAATTGTTCGCCTCGACGAGTACATCATTTCATCTCATTGCATCATTTTCATTTGAGCTCATCTTGATGCCCGAAATGCTGTTAGAAGAGAGCTATGTGATGTTAGTTTCAGATTCTTATAAGAACATGCACTTTTGTCATTTTTGCCATGATTGATGTGTGCACCCTATAATCTTGAGTCCTACCTGTGTTTTGTAATATGCCATGCCATCTTTACAGGGGTGTATGTCATGTATTTTTGTGATCTCTGTGGTGACTAGCACAAGCATGCAAACTAGGCTTCATGATATTTTTGCCATGATTGATGTGTGCACCCTATGATCTTCAGTCCTACCTGTGTTTTGTAATATGCCATGCCATCTTTACAGGGGTGTATGCCATGTATTCTTGTGATCTCTGTGGTGACTAGCACAAGCATGCAAACTAGGCTTCATGATGTTGCTGATTTCAGCCCCTGTTTTGCTGATATTTTTATGCCATGTTAACTTGATGCCACACAGAGTTCCATGCATATTTTGAGATACTTCAGTAAGGATGTTTCGAACATATGGTTATGCTCTATCCATCCATGCCCTTGTTTGCAATTATGGAGTGCCATAGCTTGAGTCAATCGAGCTCTACTTTTGCTATAAAATGTTTCCTGGCAGGTTGTTTACATGTTATTCAATTTTGCCAAGTTTGTTGTTAGTGATCCATGCACCCTATGAACTTGTTCTTGCCATGTATAGACTCTATGCCATGTCTTATTACTGTGAGTTGCCTTTCCATGCCATGTATTTCTCTGTGGTGAGTGGTTCAAGCTCACCAATATGCCTACTTATTGTTGTTCCTGCCTTGTATGAATCTGTCATATAACTTGCCATGTTTACATGGGTGCCATCATATTTTCTGTGCCCTTTTGGCTCATGGTCAGTAAGGGAATTTTGTTCTATGAATTTAGTAGATTCATACCATGCCTTTGTTTGCCATGTTAAGTTCCCGTAGCATGCTGTTTGATAGCTCTAAACATTGCAACCTGATGTTATTTCTGCTAAGCCTGAAACTGTTATTATTTGCAATCTTGCCATGTCATTTTGAGCATGTTCTAGTGATTTCTGGAGATAGCTCAGTGTTCATGTTTTGTCATGCTTTACCTGTACATCATGCCCATGCCTTTTAATACCATGTTAAGATGCTGTAGCATGTTGTTTTGATGCTTGCAATATGCCTAGTTGCTGTTTTGGACAGCTTGTCCTTTAAACTTGTTTCATGTGTATGTGTTGAACCGTTGCTCCGTTTTGAGTGTGCTCTATATGAAACTTGCTTAGTTTTGCATGTAGTTTCATATTATCATGTTGCATCCTTGTTTTGAGGTGTTTGCTTGATGTTTGTATGCATTTTGCGTCAATGCCATGTTTAACTTGTTTTGCTCATATCTTCTAGGCCGTAGCTCCGAATCTAATGAACTTTATATGTAACTTGACTAGAATTTCGTGTAGATCATCGTGGTGCATCTTAACTTGCTGTTTAAAAAATTGAACATAATGTTTATTCAGATCTGGACCAATTTCGAAATTTGCATATGAGGACTTACCGGAATTGTTCTATGTTGTTTCCGGCCTCATTTAAACTTGCTTGGATGTGCCGCTCTTGTTTGCATCACCTCATAATTTTGAGATGTTTTCCATAAGTCCACATCAAGCTTATTCTTTCGTTGTTGATTTTCTCAACAACTTCAGACTCAATCCTTCCTTCTAAGTTCTTTTCATTCTATTTCAATTCTTTCCGGAGGCATTGTGTTGTTCATCTCGTCAAGTTTCATCCCATCTTGTGAAGTTCATGTTCTAATCCTTCCATTTTCAGCCGGAGTGCTACCTAAATCCTTTCAGTCTTATTCGTTTCTTTTCTCATTCTGACCACTCCGGTTAGAACGAGTGCTTTCATAGTCTATCTCATTCCGTGAGTTTTCGATTCTTGTCATTCTCGTTGTTCCTCTCTTCTTCTCGAGTGCTCTCGATTCTTTGCTTCTTCTCTTGAGTTCTTGTTTCACCTCATCCCTTTTTCCTTCCGTCTCGGTCCTAAGATCTCGGGACGAGATCTCTTGTTAGTGGAGGAGTGTTGTAGCGCCCGGATTCGATCGCCGGTGTCCGCTTGATTATTCGCCGTCGTTGCCATGTCATGTGCTTGCGTGTTGCACTTTGCCATGTCATCATCTGCATTTCATATCATGTCATCATGTGCATCTCATTTTGCATTCGTGTTCGTCTCATGCATCCGAGCATTTTCCCCGTTGTCCGTTTTGCAATCCGGCACTCCTATGTCTCCCGGCACCCCCTTTTGCCTCTTTTCGTGAGCGGGTATTAAACGTTCTCGGAATGGCCCGAGGTTTGCCAAGCGGCCTTGGTATAGCACCGGTAGACCGCCTGTCAAGTTTCGTGCCATTTGGAGGTCGTTTGATACTCCAACGGTTAATCGGGTAACCGCAAAGGCCTCTTTTGTGTGCAGCCCAACACCCCATCCAAAGTGGCCAAAAACCCAGCAAACTCCCCTCCATGCTCTCGGCCCATGAGCCCATCCAGGACCAGCAGGCCCGCTTCAGCGCCCGCCGCCGCCCGAGCCCGGCGTCCGCCGCCCGCCTCGCCCGCCCGGCGACCCGCCCGTGGTGGTGCCGGCCGCCCGCCGCCCTTGGCCCGTTCCGCCCTGCCGCGCCCGTCGCCGGCCTCCGTCGCCGCCTCGCCTCGCCATCGTGGTGCTCGCCGCGCCGCCCTTCGCCCGAAGTCGCCTCCGCCCGCTTCGCCGGGCCTTGACCCCCG
The DNA here is from genome assembly GCA_021605205.1 of Aegilops longissima. NCBI lineage: Eukaryota > Viridiplantae > Streptophyta > Magnoliopsida > Poales > Poaceae > Aegilops > Aegilops longissima. Next base: position 664,079,277 of record CM038676.1, read on the forward strand.
CCGCCCCGGCCGCCGCCCGGTCTCCGCGGCCCTCCCTAGCCGGATCCGCCACGGCGCCAGATCCGGCGGGATCTGCCCCTCTCCGACCCCGCCGGCCGCCTCCCCGCCCTCTGCTCCGGCGAGCTCCGGCGTCCTCGAAATCCGTGCCGAGAGGTTGACTTCCCCCCCTCCGAAAAATTCTGCTAAGTCCCGAATAGTTGCATATTTTTAGCCAATTTCATCGCATCATAACTCTCTGTATATTGCTCCGTTTCGTGCGTGTAATCTGTCAAATTGTTCGCCTCGACGAGTACATCATTTCATCTCATTGCATCATTTTCATTTGAGCTCATCTCGATGCCCGAAATGCTGTTAGAAGAGGGCTATGTGATGTTAGTTTCAGATTCTTATCAGAACATGCACTTTTGTCATTTTTGCCATGATTGATGTGTGCACCCTATGATCTTGAGTCCTACCTGTGTTTTGTAATATGCCATGCCATATTTACAGGGGTGTATGTCATGTATTTTTTTGATCTCTGTGGTGACTAGCACAAGCATGCAAACTAGGCTTCATGATGTTGCTGATTTCAGCCCTGTTTTCTTGATATTTTTATGCCATGTTAACTTGATGCTCTGAGAGAGTTCCATGCATATTTTGAGATACTTCAGTAAGGATGTTTTGAACATATGGTTATGCTCTATCCATCCATGCCCTTGTTTGCAATTATGGAGTGCCATAGCTTGAGTCAATCGAGCTCTACTTTTGCTATAAAATGTTTCCTGGCAGGTTGTTTACATGTTATTCTATTTTGCCAAGTTTGTTGTTAGTGATCCATGCACCCTATGAACTTGTTCTTGCCATGTATAGCCTCTATGCCATGTCTTATTACTGTGAGTTGCCTTTCCATGCCAAGTATTGCTCTGTGGTGAGTGGTTCAAGCTCACCAACATGCCTACTTATTGTTGTTCCTGCCTTGTATGAATCTGTCATATAACTTGCCATGTTTACATGGGTGCCATCATATTTTCTGTGCCCTTTTGGCTCATGGTCAGTAAGGGACTTTGTTTCTATGCATTTAGTAGATTCATGTCATGCCTTTTTTTGCCATGTTAAGTTCCTGTAGCATGCTGTTTGATAGCTCTAAACATTGCAACCTGATGTTATTTCTGCTAAGCCTGAAACTGTTATTATTTGCAATCTTGCCATGTCATTTTGAGCATGTTCTAGTGATTTCTGGAGATAGCTCAGTGTTCATGTTTTGTCATGCTCTACCTGTACATCATGCCCATGCCTTTTGTTACCATGTTAAGATGCTGTAGCATGTTGTTTTGATACTTGCAATATGCCTAGTTGCTGTTTTGGACAGCTTGTCCTTTAAACTTGTTTCATGTGTATGTGTTGAACCGTTGCTCCGTTTTGAGTGTGCTATATATGAAACTTGCTTAGTTTTGCATGTAGTTTCATATTATCATGTTGCATCCTTGTTTTGAGGTGTTTGCTTGATGTTTGTATGCATTTTGCGTCAATGCCATGTTTAACTTGTTTTGCTCATATCTTCTAGGCCGTAGCTCCGAATCTAATGAACTTTATATGTAACTTGACTAGAATTTCGTGTAGATCATCGTGGTGCATCTTAACTTGCTGTTTAACAACTTGAACATAATGTTTATTCAGATCTGGACCAATTTCGAAATTTGCATATGAGGACTTACCGGAATTGTTCTATGTTGTTTCCGGCCTCATTTAAACTTGCTTTGATGTGCTGTTCTTGCTTGCATCATCTCTTGCCATGAGTAGCTTCATGTAGTCTTGTCATGCATCATGCTTGGTTGTGCATCATGTCTTGTCTATGTGTGGTGTGTTTACTATGTTGTGTGCTTCTTCTTGTTAGTTCCCGTTTTCGTTGCGATCGTGAGGATTCGTTCGTCTACGCTTGGTTCGGCTTCATCCGTTCATCTTCTTCATGGACTCGTTCTTCTTCTTTGCGGGATTTCAGGCAAGATGACCGCTACCCTGGATCTCACTACTATCATTGCTATGCTAGTTGCTTCGTTCTATCGCAACGCTGCGCTACCTATTACCTGTTTATCAAGCCATCCCAAATTGCCATGAACCTCTAACCTTTGACACCTTTCCTATGCAAACTGTTGTTTGGCTATGTTACCGCTTTTGCTCAGCCCCTCTTATAGCGTTGCTAGTTGCAGGTGAAGTTGAAGATTGCCCCATGGTGGACAGGATTATGTTGGGATATCACAATACCTCTTATATTATTAATGCATCTATATACTTGGTAAAGGGTTGAAGGCTCGGCCTTATGCCTGATGTTTTGTTCCACTCTTGCCGTCCTAGTTTTCCGTCATATCGGTATTATGTTCCCGGATTTTGCGTCCCTAACGCGGTCGGGTGATTTATGGGACCCCCTTGACAGTTCGCTTTGAATAAGACTCCTCCAGCAAGGCCCAACCTTGGTTTTACCATTTGCCTCACCACCACCTATTTTTCCCTTGGGAGTCGCTCTCTCGAGGGTCATCTTTATTTAGCCCCCCGCCGAGCCAGTGCTTCTCTAAGTGCTGGTTCGAACCGAGCCGCCTGCGGGGCCACCTTGGGGCAACTTGAGGGTTGGTTTTACTCGTAGCCTGTCTCATCCGGTGTTGCCCTGAGAACGAGATATGTGCAGCTCCTATCGGGATTGTCGGCGCATCGGGCGGTCTTGCTGGTCTTGTTTTATTGCTGTCGAAATGTCTTGTAGCCGGGATTCCAAGACTGATCGGGTCTTCCCGGGGAGAAGGAATATCCTTCGTTGATCGCGAGAGCTTATCATGGGCTAAGTTGGGACACCCCTGCAGGGTTTAAACTTTCGAGAGTCGTGCCCGCGGTTATGTGGCAGATGGGAATTTGTTAATATCCGGTTGTAGTAAACTTGAAGCAAACTCTTCTAAAATACACCAACCGTGTGCGAAACCGTGAGTGTCTTTTTTCGGGGTTGATCGAGAGGAGAACACGGTTTCGGGTTATGTCGGCGTCGATGAGGAGTTCAGGATCACTTCTTGATCATTACTAGTTGACGACCGTTCCTTTGTTTCTCTTCTCGCTCTCATTTGCGTATGTTAGCCACCATATATGCTTAGCCGCTGCTGCAACCTCACCACTTTACCCCTTCCTTTCCCTTTAAGCTTTGCTAGTCCTGATACCCATGGTAATGGGATTGCTGAGTCCTCGTGGCTCATAGATTACTACACCACCAGTTGTAGGTACAGGTTTGCGATGATCATGACGTGAGAGCGATGTTTGCTTGTTTTGGAGTTCTTCTTCTGCTTCTTCAATCAGGGGATAGGTTCCAGGTCGGCAGCCTGGGCTAGCAGGGTGGATGTCGTTTGAGCTTCTGTTTATGTTCCATCCGTAGTCGGATGTTGATCTTGTATATGATGTTGATGTATTCTTGTGGCATTTGTGCCTTATGTATGTATTCCCATCTATTATGTAATGTTGATGTAATGATATCCACCTTGCAAAAGCGTTTCAATATGCGGGTCTATCCTTGGTGGGACCTTCGAGTTCCTTTTGGATAGGTTCGCATATTGGGCGTGACAGTTACACCGGGCCAACTACAAACTAAGTTTCAAGTTCTTCAGACCCTATATGGTTACCCGCCGGGTGAATGAGGTTACATACGAGCTGCAGCTGCCTAAGGGATCATCGATTTTCCCAGTCTTTCACATCTCACAACTGTGCAAGGCCCTGACCCCAGGTGCGAGCGCCTCATCTTCCCTTCCATCACTTACTGATATGGTTAATGTCCCAGTGGAGATTTTGGACACGAGATGGTGTCGCGGCTCGAACAAAATGCGCGAGCAAGGGATTGTACGCTGGCAAGACCCCAAGGCTACACCGGACACCTGGGAAGACATTGAAGATCTTCGGCGACGATTCCCAACTGCTACGACTTGGGGACAAGTCGTGTCTGAAGAAAGGGTGTGTTAGCGTCCCTCCTACACCTGAGCAGAGGAAGGCTGGAGTGGCACCAGGATGGCCCAAGAGACAAAGGAGACCGTGCCACAAGTTCACTGGGCCTCAGTGGGTCTCTTACATGTTCGGCCTAGAGGAACCCATTAGTAGCTGATATAAGTGGGTGTAGCGAGTGGAATAGGGCATCCTGGCTGGGAAGAGAACGAACCGGCGGCGGCTGTAGCATGTATATTTTCCCCTTGTACTTCTTCTCCCTCCTCGAGCTCTCCTGTAATCACCACCATAACCATTTCCTCCATTGATTTATGAAAGACTAGTAGTGGGTACCTAACATGCCGCCACAACACCCCCGAAAGGAGGCTAACTCGAGCAAGATGAAGAACCACAAATACTTAGCTTGGCACGAATAAGCATAGCACTTCCACCACCACCAACTACCGAACACATGTCACAAACCTCCGCAAAACCCAACTTCACCATTAGCTAGACGCTCCTACGACTTTCAATAAGGACTCTAAAATGGAGACTCCAAGGAGTAACTAATGTTAGGACACCACCGCCACCCAGTCTCGCTGGTGCATGGGACAGGCCCGCCTGGGTCCAAATTCAGCCCTCGGAGCGAATCGGCACTGCACCGCCACCGCATGCTCTCCATGCCACCACCACACATCCATCAAAATAGGGGAGCCTGCCCCAGCCAACAATGCCCAATGCCGCCAGCGTAACCCTCCTTTCGGCCACCGCACTCATGGAAGCCAGATCTAGCTGGGAGTGAACAAGCTGAACAAGGCAAGCCCCTACGCCGCGCCTCTACAGAAATGCCCCACTATCGTCCTCGGAGCCATTCACGCTTTGCCAGTGGGCGCCTCAGGCGTCAGTTAGGGGAGGAAGGTGAGATAGGAGGTGGCAGTGTCTAGGATTTTGCTCCTGAGTCGCCACACTGGGTGACACGTGGGGTGGAGGGGGTAAGCCATGCACGGCTGTGTGCCTATATACTAAATTCCATCATTTATTCCAGACTATCATACAAATATACTACATATGTGCATCTTCCTGCAATTATATATATATATATATATATATATATATATATATATATATATATATATATATATATATATATATATATATCCTGGCCATCATATGAGTATGATTCACCCTCCATTTCTAATTTTCTACCTTGCATGCATATTACATTAGCCTTATCCTAATTTTGACTTTGTAAAGTATGTGTCTTTCTTGCACTTGGTTTCTCTATGCAAGGGCAGCTCCAATGGCAACCGACAAAATACACCTGCATCTTTGCGCGAACGAGAAGACCAGTCCACGGACATAGATGTGAGAGGACGCCATCCAACCATAGAATGTATATGTTCGTCAGCAAATTCAAATTCAAATGTACGCTGATCCACACAACACGTCGGATTACACCCACGCTAGATCGCATCCCCGATCACAAATGAAAAAAGAGGTAAATATGCTTAGTTTTTACATGTCCGAATCCAAAATAATATCAGTCCGATAGTCCATGCATTACTGCCCTTCTGGACCAGCAATCCCAGTAAGTTGATCCCCGACCAAGGAGGTTCTGCCATGTAGGCAGCCTCTACATCTGTGCCCGCCTCCGCTTCCACCGCATCCTCATCTTCGACCACATTCAAGGTCAACATCTTGCCGCCCCCCGCATTGGCGGCGATCTTCACCCTCTTCTCCTCGAGCGTCGCCTTCCTCTATTCAATCATGGTCCTCCTCTCTCCGAGTTGGATCTTTTTGTCTGTCGCCTCCATGAACTGCTTGAAGCTCTCCGCCTTCCTATCCATCTTGATGTCCGAGCTCCTCACGCATGCCTCCTCTTTCGCCAAGATCTCCTCAAACCTCTCCGTTAGCTTGGCCGCCGCACCTTCTCGCTTCGTCCTCTCCTCCTCCCACTTCTTGCCCCATAAAATTCTTCTAACTTTTCAGTGGTTCTTGGGTTGGTTTGGTAGGGTCACCAGTTTCTTCCTTGTTGGCTTGGTGAAAGTGCGTTAAGTCGACTAGAGGGGGGGTGACTAGGCGATTTTTGTGAATTCTTCACTAAGGAATTTCAGGTTGAGGAAATTCCTAAGCGAAGAACTACTTGCAGCGGAATAAGTACTCAGAAGCAACCATAACAGAGCATCGGTATGGTTATCATGATGAAATGAAAACAAGCATTGAGTACAGAAAGTGTAAGCATAGGATAAAACATGATGGAGACAAAACAGACTGAAGAAATTGAACTGAGGAAATTGAGAAAGTCTTCAGTCAGAGTCTTCGAACAGATAAGAACAAGCACACACAACACAGTAATGAGGAAATGAAAGAGTTGAGGAAATAGAACCAGTTGGCTTGGTGAAGACAATGATTTGGTAGACCAGTTCCAACTGTTGTGACAGTTGTACGTCTGGTTAGGGCGGCTAGGTATTTAAACCTGAGGACACACAGTCCCGGACACCCAGTCCTGAACAACAGTCCAGGACACTTAGTCCTCACCGTATTTCCCTTGAGCTAAGGTCACACAGACCTCACCCAATCACTCGTGGTGACTCTTCAGGTGACTTCCAAACCTTCACAAACTCGGTCACTCGGCGATCCATAATTTCCTCTTGGATGCTCAGACCATGACGCCTAACCGTTTGGAAGAAGCACAGTCTTCAAAGGTAACAAGCGTCGGATCTACGCAAGATCAATCTCTTTAGTGATGCTCAATCACTTTGGGTTTGTAGGTGTTTGGGTTTGGGTTTGGGTTTTCCTCACTTGATGATTTTCGCTCAAAGTCCTCGAAGGATGGGATGCTCTCAAACGACAAGTGTCAGTTTCTCTCGGAGCAGCCAACCAGCTAGTGGTTGTAGGAGGCGGCTATTTATAGCATAGGGAGCAGCCCGACATGATAACACATAAATGCCCTTCAATAATATGACCATTAGGTGGGTAGATATTTTGGGACAGCTAGCGCGTAGCACAGCAACGGTCGGAATTTTGAGTATCAAATTCCTCAGGGCTATCATGTTCCTCACTGTGTAGGCAATCCACACTGGCGAATTCCTAACTCCTCAGTCAGAACAAATTCCTCAGAGACCAGAAGAACTTCATCTTTGTCACTGAAGAAAATGACTGAACTGTATGAGATTTCCGATGGCTTCACTCAAAGGGATTGGTAGGTGTAGGATTTTGAGTTGAGCATCACTTGGAAATTTTTCCTTAGTATTTCCTCGACCCCCTTTAACAGTACGGTGTTTCCTATTACTCAAGAAAGAGAAAATGAAACTACGAAAACAAAAGTCTTCACGCTTCATGTTCCTCGAATGAATACCAAGTCTTCAAGGTCACACCAATTTCTTCACTTTCAAAATCTTCAAAAAGTCTTCAGAAATCCAAAGTCTTCAGTCGAGCACATTCATTTTTAGGGGTCGACTTTCTCTGTAAATATCAAACTCCTCATAGACTTACAGACATGTGTACACTCATAAACACATTAGTCCCTTAACCTATAAGTCTTCAATGCACCAAAATCACTAAGGGGCACTAGATGAACTTACAATCTCCCCCTTTTTGGTGATTGATGACAATATATGTTAAGTTTTCAACGGGGATAAACATATGAAGTGTAAATACTGATATTGAGGAATTTGATTGCAAGATATAGAAGAACTCCCCCTGAAGATGTGCATAGTGAGGAATTTGCTTTTGAAGCAATGCACACTTGAAGAGTAGAATCATGGAGATCTCCCCCTATATCTTGTAATTCATACACGCATTTAACATATGATATGAAGAATTTGAAATGCATGATGAAATATGGTGACTGATGTAATTTAGCATGCGTGCATTAACATATATGAGGAATAAGCATGCAGAATAACACATCAAAAGTATCAGAGCACCATCGGGTTTAAGTTTACAACTCGATCCAATAAAGTTTCAGAAGAACGAGAGTTGTAACTTAGCAAAAAAACGCCCATATATGTAGACCTGCTTGAAGACTAACTCAAATTTCTCCCCCTTTGTCGTCGAATGACCAAAAGGATCGAAAAATGAGGACTAACGCCCCTGAAGAATATCAAGTTGATGGAGGAGCACCAGCATTGTTGGGGTCGGTTGTTATAGTAAGGCCTGCCACAGTGTCGTCCAAGTCTTCATGCTCATCAGTTGCGCGCGATGAAGAATATGAGCTGGCCACCAAGGGAGGAACTTTGACCTTCTTGTATTTCTTCCCTGGAGGTGCAGACCAGTCAAAGTCCTGCTTGAGGCCCATTTGCTTCAGGTCTTCTTCACCATACAGATGTGTCAGAACAGCCCAGGTGCGATCGAAGACTTCATGGAGGCAGTAATGGTTTTTCTTCACTGCATTATGTGTCGCAGTCATGTTGTGAAGAATTGAACCGAACTGATGCTTAACCCATTTGTGGTTGCGATCCACCTTCTGTGAAGACTGAGGAGAAGCTCACGGTCAGTCATTACCGTTGGAGCTGTGGCTTGAGGATTTGGCTTGGATGCATTGGCAGAATCATGAGTGGCAGAGTCATCATTGGTGGAGTAAGATGCAGCTTTGCGGAACTGACCATCCAATGGACGAATGCCTTCATCAATAATAGCAGTGGCCTTGCCCTTTTCATCAGCTGAGGAATATGTCCGCTTGAGGACTTCAATAGGGGGCAAGTAGCTGCCATGGTTGAGAGTATCACCTTTATAGTTGAGTGAAGACCTTGATCTGATGAATGTCATAATCCAACGAGCGTAAGGCTTCAGCTCAAATGAAGATAGTGCAACATTTGCCAGAGTCTGCATGAAGAAATCATAATAGTTGACAGCAATGCCATGCATGATATTGAACAACAGATTCTTCATCATGCCAACGACTTCCTCATCAGTCGAGTCGTGGCCGTTGATAGGACTCAATGTCTTCGTCAGAACGTGATACACAATTCTAGGCACATAAAGCAATTCCTTCATGAGGAATTTGGTCCTTGGGGCTTGACTGGGCTTCAGTGGCTTCATCAGCACTTGCATGTAGTGATCCGTAAGCTCAGGTTCATCGTAGAGGCATCGAGCGCTATCAAGAGGAGGACTGATTGGCAGGGTGTGAAGTAATTCAGAGGCCAGTGCCTTATAATGCGTATTATCGGTCATCCAGTCCAATACCCAAGAGTTCACATCGTCAGCATCTCCTGTGATGTGCAGTGTTGCATAGAACTGAAGAATTAGATCTTCATTCCAATCAACTATGTCGGTGCAAAAGTTGAGCAGTCCTGCATCATGAAGCACACTGAGAAATGGGGTGAAGCAAGGCAGTGATTCCATATCGACGTGAGGAATATGCTCATGGTCGAAGACTTTGTCTTTGTTGAAAAGCAGTGAAGAATAGAAGTTTGCTTGGCTGGCACTCCAGAAACGCCTCTTTCTAAGACGAGCAGAGTCATAAGGATTATAGTCAATGAAGAACACATGCTCGCCGAAGAAGTCATCAGCCTTGAATTTCTGCTTCTTCGAGAAAGGATCCTTTGGCTTGGGCTGAGGAGTATCAGTCAATTGCATCACCACCTCAGGAATCGAAATCTCAGGTTCCACAGGCTGAGGAATTTCAGCTTCTTCTTCAGTGGCAGCCTGGGTCTTCAATTCTTCATTAACATTTTCTTCAGCACTAGTGGCTGGAATCTCTTCATGTACAGACGGAGTGGCATGAGGTTCATCAGATCCCATTTGTACTTCAGTATTCACAGGGAACTGAGGAATTTGTTGCAGTGGTGTGAACAGAGGAGAATTGTGGTGCTGACTTTCCCAAAAGTCATCGTTCATCACTGGAGTAGTGCTTCCAATGTCCACATCTTCCTCTTCACTCATTTCTTCAACGCCGGCTTCTTCAGTAGTGAACTCAGGCATGGGCGATGAGACTATTGGGGTTGAAGGGATTGCATCCACTTCAATTTCTTCATCCAACTGCTCTGTAGAAGCAGCAGAAGGAGTATCATCATCTGATCCGCTTGGGATCGCATAATCTTCACCAAAGGGAATGAGTTCCTTTGATGGCATTGATGAGACTGGAACAACATCAATTGGATTCTCATAAGAACTAGTCAATGGCTTCATCTTCTTCGGAGCTGAAGATTGTGATGAAGTTGATGCTTTCCTCTTCTTCACAGCTGCACGCTCCGCAGCCTTGGTCTTCTTCACATCTGATGCAGAAGGAAGAATTGGACTTGGTGTAGGTGCAGGAGGAGCAGAGGAAACTGGTTCAGTTTCTTCAGGCGCAACTGATGCAGTTGCCCTGGCATGATTAGATTCTTCAGGCACAGCGGTTGAGGGCTTAGCTGGCATGACTTGTTCCTCAGACGCAACACTAGTGGTTGCCCTGGCAATTTCTTCAGCGGCTGGAATGCAGCCATCAGCCCTGGTACTCTGAGTGTCATCAACAGCCTGATTTTCATTAGCGGTGCTGGCATGTTCTTGAGAAGGTTGAGCAGATGCCTCAGCCCGAGGATTTCCTATTGCGCTGGGGCTGCAACATTTGAAGTGAACTTCTCAGTTATCTTCACAAATCTGACTTTGGCTCCAAGCCAGTCAGCATAGTAGCGATCAAATTCATCACTTAGTTGCTTGATCTCAGATTGAAGAGTAACAAGTTCTTCATGTGAAAGCTTCAGGACATTTTACTTCAGAAAGCGCTCTTTCTTTTACTGTGTTTTCTTCACCTCCCTCCCCTGTTCATATTTCCATTTTTCCTCACTGAAGAAGGCGGACAACATGTGACTTTGACCAGGAGTGAGGTTCATCTCAAGCAGAGGTGTGTTGGGATCCTTGTGCCATAGGTTGATGAAGTCTAGGATCAGCTTCGGATCCAGCATCAATGGCACATCACTACCTTTGGCACTAGCGGCCCTGTGCTGCCTGTCTCTGATGATTTCAGCGAGTTCTTCATCATCAGCTTCATCGTCATCAGACGACACTTGGAAGGCGACCTGCTTCTTGTGAGGACTTGGTCGAGAGCCTCGTCCAGCAGTGGCCTTTTTCTTCAGCAGAGAGGGGCCAGTTGATGAATTTGGTGGACCTGAAGAACTAGCAGAAGCTCATGAGGCAATAGATATGCCTGTTGTCCTTTGGCACGAGGCGAGATGCACAGGTGCAGAGGATTTGGACGGAGGAGCTGAGGACTTTGGAGGAGCAGGAGCAGCTTGAGGAATTTGTCGTGAGGGCTTTGAAGAATTTGGTCGTGAGGGCATAGAGAGTGAAGCACTTGGCTTATGAGCAGGCTTCTTTGCCATGGCCTTCTTTGGCTTGCTTGCAGAGGCTTCAGCAGTGTTAGCTGCAACAACAGAGTCTTCATTAAATTTTCTCACTGCTTCCTTAGCTATTTTGGCTAGCTTGGCCTGGCGCTTGGCCCATTCATCAGGATAATCCTCACCTCTTCTGATGCTAGAGGGATCAGCTTCTTGGCTAGGTGCTAATGGAGATCTTGGGTATGGAGGGTTAAGAGCGAATTTCTTCATGTACTTGGGTGTAACATAACGATATTCCCTCCATTCTCTGGCCCATCTCCTCTCTATCTTTTGAATGCGCACTTTGTGCTCATTCTTATTTTCCTCAGGGGGTGTGCAGTACCCTGCATAGATTTCCTCAAGGATTTCAAAAACAGTGTTGACCTCAGGTCTCTTTCCACCCTTCTGAGGCTTCTTCCCATCAGCCATTTTCTTCAGCTGAGGAATTTTAGCAATAGAATTCTCTGAAGAGGTGTGCAACTTTTCTTCGAGGAACGTAGCAAATGAGTTAAGTTGATGAGAACCTAGTGATTCAGCAGCGGACATGAGTACCTGTGAATAGAGTATAGTTGCGAGGAATTTGGAGAGGTCATATGCGTTCTCAGAAGTTCTTGCAAAAAGAACAAGTTGAGGAATTTGACCAGATGAGTCTTGAAGAATTTCACTAAGCGTTCTTTGTCTTAGGTTCCAGAGTTGTACAGATTGAAAACCCACACAATTGAGGAATCTTGAAGAAAATGTTGATTAGGGAAAATAGATCAAGAACAGATGTTATGTGAGGTGTTTAGTGTGTGAAGATTTGAAGAATAAACACCTTTTGAAGATTTTGTAGAAAATGTCCAAATCAAAGAGGGCAGTTAAAGTAACTTTTAATTACCCTTGATGAAGAACACGACGAACTGGGAAGTGTAGATGTCAAGCTCGTCAGTTCAGATCTTCCATGCTCTAACTTGGCAGAGGAAGACAGCTACGGCGGCGGCGGAGTGAAGAAATCCGCGGCCGGCGCAAGTACGACGGCGACGAGGTCGAGGCAGTGAAGCTCTTCCTCACCGGCGACGATGGAAGTAGCGGCGGCGCTAGGGTTTGAGAACCTCGAGCGAGGGAGTGAGTTCGAGCGGAGTAAAAACGAAGTGAGGAAGGGAGGGGGTATTTATAGCCGAGGTGAAAACCACTCGTCCGAAGAAATTGGACGAACGTGTCCCTGACCCTTCTCATTCGCGTGACATGTGTAACCCACATACTGAGAGGTGGAGATCATGTAAGATCGTGGGTGAATAGACAAGTATATCGTGGAATGTGGAATGGTTTGGGCGGCAAAACCGAAAAATTCCGATAATATAAGTTTTAAAGTTTCATTCGCAATTTCTTCAGCTGATAAGGACACAGTGAATATTTTGAACGAGTTTCAAATAGAACGCACATGAAGAATTTGTGAATAGACTGGGTTGAGTTTAGCATAGAGGGGAAAGGGTCCGATCACATTCACTTAGCAGAGAAAATAACTTGAAGAAATAGCAATAAGTGAATGCTCTAGAGGACATAAACTCACCTATATATAGAGCCAATGAAGAAAAACGACGGAAACGGTGAAGTCTTTGCAAAGTTGAAGAAATTGAACAATTGAGGAATTTCAAACATGAGGAAAAACTCAAATTGAAGATTTTTCAAATTTTGGTGGTGGCGTGACCCACTGTGTAAGAATGATGATTTCAGACACCGCGTACAATTGTCGTAGGGTTCTTCTTGAAATTGTTCTAAGGGATCATCTTATTTACTACCGTCGTTCTAAGTAAACAAGATGTATAAACATAATAAACATCACATGCAATTATAAAGTAGTGACATGATATGGCCAATATCATATAGCTCCTTGATCTTCATCTTCGGGGCTCCATGATCATCCTGTCACCGGCATGACACCATGATCTCCATCATCATGATCTCCATCATCGTGCCTCCATGAAGTTGTCACGCCAACAACTACTTCTACTTCTATGGCTAACGCGTTTAGCAATAAAGTAAAGTAAATTACATGGCGTTCTTCAATGACACGCAGGTCATACAAAATAAAGACAACTCCTATGGCTCCTGCCGGTTGTCATACTCATCGACATGCAAGTCGTGATTCCTATTACAAGAACATGATCTCATACATCACAATATATCATCATTCATCACAACTTGACCATATCACGTCACATGACAATTACTGCAAAAAACAAGTTAGACGTCCTCTAATTGTTGTTGCATCTTTTACGTGGCTGCAATTGGGTTCTAGCAAGAACGTTTTCTTACCTACGAATAACCACAACGTGATCTTGTCAACTTCTATTTACCCTTCATAAGGACCCTGTTCATCGAATCCGCTCCAACTAAAGTAGGAGAGGCAGACACCGCCAGCCACCTTATGCAACTAGTGCATGTTAGTCGGTGGAACCGGTCTCACGTAAGAGTACGTGTAAGGTTGGTCCGGGCCGCTTCATCCCACAATACCGCGGAAGCAAGAAACAACTAGTAACGGCAAGTAAGTTGACAAGATCCACGCCCACAACAAAATTGTGTTCTACTCGTGCAAAGAGAACTACGCATAGACCTAGCTCATGATGCCTTTGTTGGGGAGCGTTGCAGAAAATTAAAATTTTCCTACGGTTTCACCAAGATCCATCTATGAGTTCTACTAAGCAACGAGTAACAAGAGAGAGTTTGCATCTACATACCACTTGTAGATCGAGTGCGGAAGCGTTCTTGAGAGTGGTGATGATGAAGGCGTTCCCAACGTGATTCCGATCACCGATGACCAAAGTCTGAAGGACAGCACCTCCGTGTTCAACACACGTGCGGGACGATGGCGTCTCCTCCGTCTTGATCCAGCAAGAGTGAAGGAGAGGTTGAAGAAGACAATTCCAATGGCAGCACGATGGCGTGGTGCAGCTGGTACTGGTAGTTCTCCGCAGCAGGCTTCGCCAAGCTTGCGTGGAGAAAGAGAGGTGTTGGGAGGGAGGGCTGCGCCACAACTGTGTTGCAGCCCTCCCCACCCCTCTATTTATAGGAGGAGAGGGTCAAGGGGCCGGCCATCTAGGGTAAACCCTAGATGGGGCGGCTGCCAAGGGAGGAGGGAGGGTGGCTTGCCCCCAAGCTGGGGCGCCCCTTTAGGGTTTACCCTCCCAAACCCTAGCCGCATGGGCCTAGGTGGGGAGGCGCCCAGCCACCGGGGCTGGCTCCTCTCCCACTTAGCCCATGTGGCCCCCGAGAGGTGGCCCCTCCGGTGGACCTCGGAACTCTCCGGTGGCCCGGTACTTTACCAGTATACCCCAAACTTTCCGAGTCCGTTTAACCACTTTCCATATATAAATCTTTACCTCCGGACCATTCCGGAACTCCTCGTGACGTCCGGGATCTCATCCGGACTCGAACAACATTCGTAATCACATACTTGTCTTCCTATTAACCCTAGCGCCACCGAACCTTAAGTGTGTAGACCCTACGGGTTCGGAGACATCGACATGACCGAGACTACCTCAAGTCAATAACCAACAGCGGGATCTGGATACCCATGTTGGTTCCCACATGCTCCTCGATGTTGTCATCGGATGAACCACGATGTCAAGGGTTCAAGCAACCCGTATTCTATTCCCTTTGTCGACGGTATGTTACTTGCCCGAGACTCGATCGTCGGTATCCCAATACCTCGTTAGTCTCGTTACCGGCAAGTCACTTTACTGCGTACCGCAATGCATGATCCCGTGACCGGACACTTGATCACTTTGAGCTCATTATGATGATGCATTACCGAGTGGGCCCTAGTGATACCTCTCCGTAATACGGAGTGACAAATCCCGATCTCGATCCGTGTCAACCCAATGGTCACTTTCGGAGATACCTGTAGTGCACCTTTATAGTCACCCGATTACGTTGTGACGTTTGATACACCCAAAGCACTCCTACGGTATCCGGAATTGCACGATCTCATGGTCTAAGGAAGAGATACTTGACATTGGAAAAGCTCTAGCAAAACGAACTACGATCTTTGTGCTATGCTTAGGATTGGGTCTTGTCCATCACGTCATTCTCCTAATGGCGTGATCCGTTATCAATGACATCGATGTCCATAGTCGAAACCATGACTATCTGTTGACCAACGAGCTAGTCAACTAGAGGCTTACTAGGGACGTATTGTAGTCTATGTATTCACACGTGTATTACGATTTCCGGATAATACAGCTTATAGCATGAATAAAGACAATTATCATGAACAAGGAAATATAATAATAATGCTTTTATTATTGCCTCTAGGGCATATTTCCAACAGTCTCCCACTTGCACTAGAGTCAATAATCTAGTTTACATTGTGATGAATCGAACACCCATAGAGTTCGGTGTTGATCATGTTTTGCCCATGAAGAGGTTTAGTCAGCGGATCTGCGACATTCAGATCCGTATGCACTTTACAAATTTCTATGTCTCCATTACGAACATTTTCACGGATGGAGTTGAAGCGACGCTTGATGTGCCTGGTCTTCTTATGAAACCTGGGCTCCTTGGCAAGGGCAATAGCTCCAGTGTTGTCACAGAAGAGTTTGATCGGCCCCGACGCATTGGGTATGACTCCTAGGTCGGTGATGAACTCCTTCACCCAAATTGCTTCATGCGCTGCCTCCGAGGCTGCCATGTACTCCGCTTCACATGTAGATCCCGCCACGACGCTCTGCTTGCAGCTGCACCAGCTTACTGCTCCACCATTCAACATATACACGTATCCGGTTTGTGACTTAGAGTCATCAGATCGTGTCGAAGCTAGCATCGGCGTAACCTGTTCTGACGAGCTCTTCGTCACCTCCATAAACGAAACATGTCCTTTGTCCTTTTCGGTACTTCAGGATATTCTTGACCGCTGTCCGGTGTTCCTTGCGGGATTACTTTGGTACCTTCCTACCAAACTTACGGCAAGGTTTACATCAGGTCAGTACACAGCATGGCATACATAATAGATCCTATGGCTGAGGCATAGGGATGACACTCATCTCTTCTTTATCTTTTGCCGTGGTCGGGCATTGAGCTGAGCTCAATCTCACACCTTGCAATACAGGCAAGAACCCCTTCTTGGACTGGTCCATTTTGAACTTCTTCAAAATCTTATCAAGGTATGTGCTTTGTGAAAGACCTATGAGGCGTCTCGATCTATCTCTATAGATCTTGATGCCTAATATATAAGCAGCTTCTCCAAGGTCCTTCATTGAAAAACACTTATTCAAGTAGGCCTTAATGTTGTCCAAGAATTCTATATCATTTCCCATCAAAAGTATGTCATCTACATATAATATGAGAAATGCTACAGAGCTCCCACTCACTTTCTTGTAAACGCAGGCTTCTCCATAAGTCTGCATAAACCCAAACGCTTTGATCATCTCATCAAAGCGAATGTTCCAACTCCGAGATGCTTGCACCAGCCCATAAATGGATCGCTGGAGCTTGCATACTTTGTCAGCATTCTTAGGATCGACAAAACCTTCGGCTGTATCATATACAGCTCTTCCTTAAGATAGCCGTTAAGGAACGCTGTTTTGACGTCCATCGCCATATCTCATAATCATAGTATGCGGCAATTGCTAACATGATTCGGACGGACTTAAGCTTCGCCACGGAGAGAAAGTCTCATCATAGTCAATCCCTTGAACTTGCCGATAACCCTTAGCGACAAGTCGAGCTTTATAGATGGTGACATTACCATCGCGTCCGTCTTCTTCTTAAAGATCCATTTGTTTTCTATCGCTCGCCGATCATCGGGCAAGTCACCAAAGTCCATACTTTGTTTTCATACATGGATTCTATCTCGGATTTCATGGCTTCTAGCCATTTGTTGGAATCTGGGCCCGCCATTGCTTCTTCATAGTTCGAAGGTTCACCGTTGTCTAACAACATGATTTCCGGGACAGGGTTGCCGTACCACTGCAGTGCGGAACGTGTCCTAGTGGACCACGAAGTTCAAGAGCAACTTGATCCAAGTACCTTGATCATCATCATGAATTTCCTCTTGGTTGGTGTAGGCATCACAGAACATTTTCTGAGCTGCACTACTTTCCTGTTCAAGAGGTAGTACTTCATCGAAGTTCTACTTTCCTCCCACTTACTTCTTTCGAGAGAAACTCTTTTCAAGAAAGATTCCGTTCTGGCAACAAAGATCTTGCCTTCGGATCTAAGGTAGAAGGTATACCCAAAGGTTTCCTTAGGGTATCCTATGAAAACGCATTTTCCGACTTGGGTTCGAGCTTTTCAGGTTGAAGTTTCTTGACATAAGCATCGCATCCCCAAACTTTTAGAAACGACAGCTTAGGTTTCTTTCCAAACCATAATTCATACGGTGTCGTCTCAACGGATTTAGACGGTGCCCTATTTAAAGTGAATGTAGCTGTCTCTAGAGCGTATCCCCAAAATGATAGCGGTAAATCAGTAAGAGACATCATAGACCGCACCATATCCAATAGAGTGTGATTACGACGTTCGGACACACCGTTACGCTGAGGTGTTCCAGGCGGCGTTAGTTGTGAAACGATTCCACATTTTCTTAAGTGTGTACCAAATTCGTGACTTAAATATTCTCCTCCACGATCCGATCGTAAGAATTTTATCTTTCGGTCACGTTGATTCTCTACTTCATTCTGAAATTCCTTGAACTTTTCAAAGGTCTCAGACTTGTGTTTCATCAAGTAGACATACCCATATCTACTCAAGTCATCTGTGAGAGTGAGAACATAACGATATCCTCCGCGAGCCTCAACGCTCATTGGACCGCATACATCGGTATGTATGATTTCCAACAAGTTGGTTGCTCGCTCCATTGTTCGAGAGAATGGAGTCTTGGTCATCTTGCCCATGAGGCATGGTTCGCATGTGTCAAATGATTCATAATCAAGAGACTCCAAAAGTCCATCAGCATGGAGCTTCTTCATGCGCTTGACACCAATGTGACCAAGGCGGCAGTGCCACAAGTATGTGGGACTATCGTTATCAACTTTACATCTTTTGGTATTCACGCTATGAACATGTGTAATACTACGCCGAGATTCATTAAGAATAAACCATTGACCATCGGAGCATGACCATAAAACATATCTCTCATATAAATAGAACAACCATTATTCTCGGATTTAAATGAGTAGCCATCTCGCATTAAACGAGATCCAGATACAATATTCATGCTCAAACTTGGCACCAAATAACAATTATTAAGGTTCATAACTAATCCGTGGGTAAATGAAGAGGTAGCGTGCGACGGCGATCACATCGACTCTGGAACCATTCCCGACGCGCATCGTCACCTCGTCCTTCGCCAGTCTCCGCTTATTCCGCAGCTCCTGCTGTGAGTTACAAATATGAGCAACGGCACCAGTATCAAATACCCAGGAGTTACTACGACATGGTAAGGTACACATCAATTACATGTATATCAAATATACCTTTGGTGTTGCCGGCCTTCTTATCCGCTAAGTACTTGGGGCAGTTCCGCTTCCAGTGACCCTTCCCCTTGCAATAAAAGCACTCAGTCTCAGGCTTGGGTCCATTCTTTGACTTCTTCCCGGCAACTTGCTTACCGGGCGCGGCAATCTCCTTGCCGTCCTTCTTGAAGTTCTTCTTGCCCTTGCCCTTCTTAAACTTAGTGGTCTTATTGACCATCAACACTTGATGTTCTTTCTTGATTTCAACCTCGGCTGACTTCAGCATAGAGAACACTTCAGGAATGGTCTTTACCATCCCCTGCATGTTGTAGTTCATCACAAAGCTCTTGTAGCTTGGTGGGAGCGATCGAGGATTCTGTCAATGACCGCCTCATCGTGGAGGTTAATATTCAGCTGGGTCATACGGTTGTGCAACCTGGACATCTTGAGAATGTGCTCACCGATGTAACTGTTTTCCTCCATCTTACAACTATAGAACTTGTCGGAGATGTCATATCTCTCGACCCGGCGTGAGCTTGGAAAACAAGTTTCAGCTCCTCGAACATCTCATATGCTCCGTGGTGCTCAAAACGCTTTTGGAGCCCGGTTCTAAGCTGTAAAGCATGCCGCACCGAACGAGGGAGTAATCATCAAGACGAGACTGCCAAGCATTCATAATGTCTTGGTTCTCAGGGACGGAGCTTCACCTAGCGGTCCTTCTAGGACGATTGTTTCTGGCAGCTATGAGGATGATCTCGGGTTCGGACCCAGTCCGTATAGTTCTTGCCGTCATCTTTCAGCTTGGTTTCTCTAGGAAGCGTTGAAGTTCAAGTTGACATGAGCGTTGGCCATTTGATCTACAAGACATATAATTCAAAAGTTTTAGACTAAGTTCATGATAATTAAGTTCATCTAATCAAATTATTAATGAACTCCCACTTAGATTAGACATCCCTCTAGTCATCTAAGTGTTACACGATCCGAGTCAACTAGGCCGTGTCCGATCAACACGTGAGACGGACTAGTCTGCGTCGGTGAACATTCTCATGTTGATCGTATCTTCCATACGACTCGTGTTCGACCTTTCGGTCTCCGTGTTCCGAGGCCATGTCTTCACATGCTAGGCTCGTCAAGTTAACCCTAAGTGTTTCGTGTGTAAATCTTGCTTACACCCGTTGTATGTGAACGTAAGAATCCATCACACCCGATTAACACGTGGTGCTTAGAAGCGATTTAACTGTAGCAACGGTGCACAGTTAGGGGAGAACACTTCTTGAAATTGTTCTAAGGGATCATCTTATTTACTACCGTCGTTCTAAGTAAACAAGATGTATAAACATAATAAACATCACATGCAATTATAAAGTAGTGACATGATATGGCCAATATCATATAGCTCCTTGATCTTCATCTTGGGGCTCCATGATCATCCTGTCACCGCATGACACCATGATCTCCATCATCATGATCTCCATCATCGTGCCTCCATGAAGTTGTCACGCCAACGACTACTTCTACTTCTATGGCTAACGCGCTTAGCAATAAAGTAAAGTAAATTACATGGCGTTCTTCAATGACACGCAGGTCATACAAAATAAAGACAACTCCTATGGCTCCTACCGTTGTCATACTCATCGACATGCAAGTCGTGATTCCTATTACAAGAACATGATCTCATACATCACAATATATCATCATTCATCACAACTTGACCATATCACGTCACATGACAATTCTGCAAAAACAAGTTAGACGTCCTCTAATTGTTGTTGCATCTTTTACGTGGCTGCAATTGGGTTCTAGCAAGAACGTTTTCTTACCTACGAATAACCACAACGTGATCTTGTCAACTTCTATTTACCCTTCATAAGGACCCTGTTCATCGAATCCGCTCCAACTAAAGTAGGAGAGACAGACACCCGCCAGCCACCTTATGCAACTAGTGCATGTTAGTCGGTGGAACCGGTCTCACGAAGAGCGTGTAAGGTTGGTCCGGGCCGCTTCATCCCACAATACCGCGGAAGCAAGAAACAACTAGTAACGGCAAGTAAGTTGACAAGATCCACGCCCACAACAAAATTGTGTTCTACTCGTGCAAAGAGAACTACGCATAGACCTAGCTCATGATGCCACTGTTGGGGAACGTTGCAGAAAATTAAAATTTTCCTACGGTTTCACCAAGATCCATCTATGAGTTCTACTAAGCAACGAGTAACAAGAGAGAGTTTGCATCTACATACCACTTGTAGATCGAGTACGGAAGCGTTCTTGAGAGTGGTGATGATGAAGACGTTCCCAACGTGATTCCGATCACCGATGACCAAAGTACTGAAAGGACAGCACCTCCGTGTTCAACACACGTACGGGACGATGGCGTCTCCTCCGTCTTGATCCAGCAAGAGTGAAGGAGAGGTTGAAGAAGACAATTCCAATGGCAGCACGACGGCGTGGTGCAGCTGGTACTGTAGTTCTCCGGCAGGCTTCGCCAAGCTTGCGTGGAGAAAGAGAGGTGTTGGGAGGGAGGCTGCGCCACAACTGTGTTGCAGCCCTCCCCCACCCCTCTATTTATAGGAGGAGAGGGTCAGGGGGCGGCCATCTAGGGTAAACCCTAGATGGGGCGGCGGCCCAAGGAGGAGGGAGGGTGGCTTGCCCCCAAGCAGGGGCGCCCCTTTAGGGTTTACCCTCCCAAACCCTAGCAAGATGGGCCTAGGTGGGAGGCGCGCCCAGCCCACCAGGGGCTGGCTCCTCTCCCACTTAGCCCATGTGGCCCCCGGAGGGGTGGCCCCTCCGTGGACCTCCGAACTCTCCCGTGGCCCCGTATTTTACCAGTATACCCCTCAAACTTTCCGAGTCCGCTTAACCACTTTCCATATATAAATCTTTACCTCCGGACCATTCCGAACTCCTCGTGACGTCCGGGATCTCATCCGGACTCGAACAACATTCGGTAATCACATACTTGTCTTCCTATTAACCCTAGCGCCACCGAACCTTAAGTGTGTAGACCCTACGGGTTCGGAGACATGCGACATGACCGAGACTACCTCAAGTCAATAACCAACAGCGGATCTGGATACCCATGTTGGTTCCTACATGCTCCTCGATGTTGTCATCGGATGAACCACGATGTCAAGGGTTCAAGCAACCCGTATTCTATTCCCTTTGTCGACGGTATGTTACTTGCCCGAGACTCGATCGTCGGTATCCCAATACCTCGTTAGTCTCGTTACGGCAAGTCACTTTACTCGCATCGCAATGCATGATCCCGTGACGGACACTTGATCACTTTGAGCTCATTATGATGATGCATTACCGAGTGGGCCCTAGTGATACCTCTCCGTAATACGGAGTGACAAATCCCGCCTCGATCCGTGTCAACCCAATGGTCACTTTCGGAGATACCGTAGTGCACCTTTATAGTCACCCGATTCGTTGTGACGCTTGATACACCCAAAGCACTCCTACGGTATCCGGAATTGCACGATCTCATGGTCTAAGGAAGAGATACTTGACATTGGAAAAGCTCTAGCAAAACGAACTACACGATCTTTGTGCTATGCTTAGGATTGGGTCTTGTCCATCACGCCATTCTCCTAATGACGTGATCCCGTTGTCAATGACATCGATGTCCATAGTCGAAACCATGACTATCTGTTGACCAACGAGCTAGTCAACTAGAGGCTTACTAGGGACGTATTGTAGTCTATGTATTCACACGTGTATTACGATTTCCGGATAATACAGTTATAGCATGAATAAAAGACAATTATCATGAACAAGGAAATATAATAATAATGCTTTTATTATTGCCTCTAGGGCATATTTCCAACAGATATCGGCTAGCTGCTCTTCAGTCTTCACATGCTCAATAGAAATGTCTCCCTTCAACACATGATCGCAAAGAAAATGATGACGAATCTGGATGTGCTTTGTCTTCGAGTGCTGAACTGGGTTATGAGCAATCTTGATGGCACTCTCATTGTCACAGTAGGGAGGCACATTCTTCATGTTGACGCCGTAGTCCTTGAGAGTTTGCTTCATCCATAGCAATTGAGCACAACAAGAACCAGCAGCAATGTACTCAGCTTCAGCAGTAGACAGTGATACGCAGTTCTGTTTCTTCAGGACCAACAGACCAAGGTTCGTCCGAGGAAATGGCATGTGCCAGATGTTGACTTGTGGTCCACACGATCACTAGCAAAGTCAGAGTCTGAATATCCAATGAGATCAAAAGCCGAGCCCTTGGGGTACCATAATCCAAGTGTTGGTGTGTGAGCTAGATATCGAAGAATATGCTTCACAGCCTTATGGTGTGATTCCTTCGGTGTAGCTTGAAATAGGGCACACATGCAACCATTAAGCATAATGTCTGGCGTAGATGCACATAAATACAATAAAGAACCAATCATGGAGCGGTATACCTTTTGATCGAAGTCAATACCATTTTCATCAGTGCATAGATGGCCATTTGTGGGCATAGGGATTTTGACGCCTTTGCAATCTTGCATGCCGAATTTCCTCAGTACATCCTTGAGGTATTTCTCCTAAGATATGAATATGCCATTGCGTTGTTGATGAATTTGAAGACCTAAGAAGAATTTCAATTCTCCCATCATAGACATTTCATATTCCTCCCTCATCATATAACCAAATTCGTCAGTGTAACGTTTGTCAGTACAGCCAAAGATAATATCATCAACATATATTTGGCACACAAACAATTCACCATCACAAGATTTAGTGAAAAGAGTTGGATCAAGTGAACCGGTTTTGAAGCCTTTCTTCATGAGGAATTCCTAGAAAGTATCATACCACACCCGAGGGGCCTGCTTGAGGCCATAGAGGGCCTTATTGAGTCTGAAGACTTTGTCAGGATTCTTTGGGTCTTCAAAACCTGGGGGTTGAGCAACATATACTTCTTCCTCAAGCTTACCATTGAGGAATGCACTTTTCACATCCATTCGATATAAAGTGATATCATGTTGGTTAGCATAAGCAAGTAATATGCGAATAGCCTCAAGTCTAGCAACAGGTGCAAAAGTTTCATCGAAATCAATTACTTCAACAACCTGTGTGTAGCCTTGAGCTACAAGCCGTGCCTTATTCCTCACCACAAGGCCATTTTCATCTTGCTTGTTGCAGTAGATCCACTTTGTGTTGATGATATTGTGCTTGCGAGGATCTGGACGTTTGACCAGTTCCTAGACGTTGTTGAGGTCGAACTGAGGTAATTATTCTTGCATAGCTTGAATCCACTCAGGCTCCAGAAATGCTTCATCTACCTTAGTGGGCTCTGTGATAGAGACGAAAGCAAAGTGCCCATAAAAGTTAGACAAATGTGAAGTTTCTAAGCGTGTAAGAGGACCTGATATGTTGATGTCGCTCATGATTTTATCAATCTGCACTTCGTTTGCAACACGAGGATGAGCGGGTTGTCGAGGAATTTGATCGGCATTTTCTTCAGCACCATTTGCTTCAGGTGCATCGGCATGATGTTCTTCACGTTCTGGAATGACTTCTTCAGTAGATTCTTTGGTGGGAATGACCTCCTCAGTAGCTTTGAACTTGATAGTTTCCTCAGGTGATTGTTCATCTAACACAGAAGGTAGGTGCTCTCTTTGCGAGCTATTAGTTTCATCAAACCGCACATCTACAGTTTCAACAACTTTGTGGTGAACATTGTTGAAGACTCTGTAGGTATGTGAGTCCTTTCCGTAACCAAGCATAAAACCTTCATGTGCTTTCGATACAAATTTAGAACTGTGATGAGGATCTCTAATCCAACATTTAGCACCGAAGACTTTGAAATAACTCACATTGGGTTTCTTGTCAGTGAGGAGTTCATAGGCAGTTTTCTTGAAGAATTTGTGAAGATATACCCTGTTGATGACGTGGCACGCAGTATAAATTGCCTCAGTCCAGAAATGACGAGGTGTCTTGTATGTTGGAGAACGTAGTAATTTCAAAAAAATTCCTACGCACACGCAAGACCATGGTGATGGCATAGCAACGAGAGGGGAGAGAGTCTGTCCACGCACTCGTGAGACCGAAAGCGAAGCGTTATAACAACGCTGTTGATGTAGTCGACGTCTTCACGATCCGACCGATCCAAGCACCGAACGACGGCACCTCCGTGTTCAGCACACGTTCAGCTCGATGGCGATCCCCGGCTCCGATCCAGCAAAGCGTCGGGGATGAGTTCCGTCAAGACGACGGCGCAGTGACGATGATGATGCTCCACCGACGCAGGGCTTCGCTTAAGCTCATGACGATATGACTTCACCGGCGCAGGGCTTCGCCTAAGCTCCGCGACGATATGACCGAAGTGGAATATGGTGGAGGGGCACCGCACACGGCTAAGGAACGATCCGTAGATCAACTTGTGTGTCATGGGTGCCCCCTGCCTCGTATATACAGGAGCAAGGGAGGAGGTGGCGGCCTAGGAGGGGCGCACCAGGGGGAGTCCTACTCCCACCGGAGTAGGACTCCTCCTTTCCTAGTAGGAGTAGGAGAGAAGGAAGGGAAGGGAAGAAGGGTGCGGCCCTCCCTAGTCCATTCGGACTAGGCCTTGGCGCGCGGCCTGCCCTAGGCAGCCCTCTCTCTTTCCCGCAGGCCCAATAAGGCCCAATACTTCTCCCCGGCGAATTCCGTAACTCTCCGGTACTCGAAAATACCGAATCATTCGAACCTTTCCGAACTCCGAATATAGTCGTCCAATATATCGATCTTTACGTCTCGACCATTTCGAGACTCCTCGTCATGTCCCCGATCTCATCCGGGACTCCGAACTCCTTCGGTACATTAAAACTCATAAACTCATAATATAACTGTCATCGAAACCTTAAGCGTGCGGACCCTACGGGTTCGAGAACTATGTAGACATGACCTAGAACTATTCTTGGTCAATAACCAATAGCGGAACCTGGATGCCCATATTGGCTCCTACATATTCTACGAAGATCTTTATCGGTCAAACCGCATAACAACATACGTTGTTCCTTTTGTCATCGTTATGTTACTTGCCCGAGATTCGATCGTCGGTATCCAATACCTAGTTCAATCTCGTTATCGCAAGTCTCTTTACTCGATACGTAATGCATCATTCCATAACTAACTCATTAGCTACATTGCTTGCAAGGCTTATAGTGATGTGCATTACCGAGAGGGCCCAGAGATACCTCTCCGACAATCGGAGTGACAAAACCTAATCTCTAAATAAGCCAACCCAACATGTACCTTCGGAGACACCTGTAGTACTCCTTTATAATCACCCATTCGTTGTGACGTTTGGTAGTACCCAAAGTGTTCCTCCGGTAAACGGGAGTTGCATAATCTCATAGTTACAGGAACATGTATAAGTCATGAAGAAAGCAATAGCAACATACTAAACGATCAAGTGCTAGGCTAACGGAATGGGTCATGTCAATCAGATCATTCTCCTAATGATGTGATCCCGTTTAATCAAATGACAACTCATGTCTATGGTTAGGAAACATAACCATCTTTGATTGACGAGCTAGTCAAGTAGAGGCATACTAGTGACTATATGTTTGTCTATGTATTCACACATGTATTATGTTTCCGGTTAATACAATTCTAGCATGAATAATAAACATTTATCATGATATAAGGAAATAAATAATAACTTTATTATTGCCTCTAGGGCATATTTCCTTCATTGTATTCATCAAGAATAGTGCGGGCCATCTCTACAAGAGTCCTGTTCTTGCGCTCCACGACGCCATTCTGCTGAGGAGTATAAGGAGAAGATAACTCATGAGTTATACCAAGTTCATCAAGATAGTCATCAAGACCAGTATTCTTGAACTCAGTTCCATTGTCACTTCTGATGTGCTTGATCTTCACACCAAAGTTGGTTAAAGCCCTCGAGGAAAATCGTTTGAAGACTTCCTGCACTTCATGTTTGTAAGTGACAATATGCAACCATGTGTAACGAGAGTAATCATCAACAATAACAAAGCCATATAGAGATGCTTCATTATAAAATGCAGAATAGTGATTAGGACCAAAGAGATCCATGTGAAGCAATTCAAATGGTCGAGTAGTAGTCATGATAGTCTTTGCTGGATGCTTGGCCTTGGTTATCTTTCCAGCTTCATAGGCTCCGCACAAGTGATCCTTGAGGAATTTGACATTCTCAATGCCAATGACATGCTTCTTCTTCGCAAGCGTGTGCAAATTCCTCATGCCAGCATGACCAAGTCGTCGATGCCATAGCCAACCTTCTGAAGCTTTTGCAAGTAGACATATAGCTGGTTGTGGTCATGTAGAGAAATCAACAATATACAGATCTCCTCTCCTAAAGCCTTCGAATAATTTGGAATTGTCAACTTCCATGATCACAACACAACGATACTTGCCAAAGATAACAATCATATCAAGATCACAAAGCATTGAGACTGACATGAGGTTGTATCCTAAGGACTCGACAAGCATGACTTTGTCCATGTGTCGATCCTTTGAGATTGCAACCTTACCTAGACCCAATACCTTGCTTTTTCCTTTGTCAGCGAAGATGTTATGCTTCAAATGTGATGGAGATAAGGGAGCATCCATCAATAGATTCTTGTCACTAGTCATGTGATTTGTACATCCACTATCGAGGACCCATTCAGTGGATTTGGGTTGATCATCATGCAGATGAATTAGTGCAGCTTATGAACTCATATACTTTATCAGTGAAGAATATGACATCAAATTCATCAAGCAATGGAACAGATAACATAGAATGAGGACGTGAGAAATGAAAGTTCATTTCTTCATGATTAGCTTGCGTCCTTTCAAGCATATACAGGTCTCCAGCAAAACAGACGATTAAGTTCGTCTGGAGACATGTCCCTGCATAAGAGATTAGTTCATTTTCTTCACCACCCACATCTGAAGGGATGGCAAAGAGTTCATCATTCTGCGAGCTCCATAAGATAATGGTGGCATAGAAGCCATTCCACTTCGTTTCACATAAGAGGAATTAGGATAAGCATATGAATAAGCAGATAAATTCTTCGAGGACTTATGAACATAATGGTTTGAGGAATAATGCTCATATTCATAGCCCTTAGATCTTTCCTGCGAAACAGAAGTGTTAGTACGATGATGTTCATATGAGGACTTTGATCCTTTTGAGGAATTTGATCCACATGAGGAATTTGGTCCATATGAGGACTTGGATCCATATGAAGAGTTCGATCTGGGGTTCCTGTTCTTCACCGATGGTGTCATGATGACATTTACCTAAAGAATTTCAAGGCAACTTTTGGGAACCCAGATTTTCTCCATAGGGGAACCGTTCCAGCGGTTAGTGCCAACATATCTAGTAAATACTTCACCATTCTGATTTTTGAACAGTTTATAGTTGGAGTCAAATGACTCATCAGAAGAATGAGGAGATTCACATGTAAAGCCAGATAGAGTAGATGGATCTACTGGAGGTCCCTTTGCAGCAACCCATGAGGTTTTGGGGTACTGCTCAGGCTTCCAATATGTTCCATCAGCATTGAGTTTCCTCTCAAAGGCAATACCCTCTTTCCTAGGGTTCATATTGAGGATCTTCTTTTTACGCACATCACAAAGAATCTGATGCCCTTTGAGGCTTTTGTACATGTCTGTTTCATACAATTCCTTCAGCCCTGCATTGTCAGTGATACTAGCAATATCCTCAGATGAGGAATTAGTGATAGCAGAGATAGGTGAAGAATTTGTAGCAGAAGAAGCATTTGAACATTCAGGTGAAGAATTAGCAGTTTCACGTTCAATGCACTTTAAACATGGAGAAATGAATTCTTCCTGGGTAGTGCTGATATGTTGAGCAAGTAAGGAATCGCGCTCCTTCTGAAAATCTTCATAACTCTCCCTTAGCTTCTCAAGATCTTGCTTTCTTTGAAGAAATTCATAAGAAAGCTTCTCATGGTCAGATAAGAGAGTGTTATGATGACTTTGAAGGTTGTCAAACTTAGACTGAAGTCTCTGAAGATTTTCAGTCAAGGTTTTAGTGCGATCCATTTCTTTGCCTAACATATCATCACTTTTGTCTAGCATATTGTGATCCTTTTCAAAAGCCTTTTGTTGTTTCACAGCAATCTTAGCAAGTTTGGAATAGCTAGGCTTGAGGTTTTCATCAGATTCATCCTCACTTGATTCAGAGGAGGGGTATTTGAGTACCTTGGCACCCTTTGCCATGAAGCAATAGGTGGGAGCATAGTCATCATTGCCTTCATCAGCCTGCAATCGCGTTGGTTACTCGGCTGCTGATTGTTCCACAAGAAGACGAAGGCACTGAGGATATGGTGAGGTGACATGCGCGGAGCGGGCCACGAGCCAGAGCTTGATCTCTCAGGTTTATCAGCGTTGCAGGGACGAACCTGAGCACAAGCGCTCTGCCGATATGTGGAGCTCTCATCGCGGGGTAAACAGGAGATCGGTCAGCAACACGGGATGCCGTGAGATGTAATCAAGCAAGTGATAATCATAGGGAACTCATGCAAGGAGACAAACTAGTTCGAATAGATGCAAGAATGATACATGCCACTGGGACGGACCCATGCGGCCTGGGGATGATGCAGCCCGAGGGGCGCCCCCAACAGAATAAGCTAAAGATGCAAAAAGATACATGTCGCAGGGACAGGCCCACGCAACTTGGGGATAATGCTGCCCGAAGGGTGCCCCCAACTGAATGAACTGGAAAGGATCACCTGATACCGTAGCTGGAGTGATGTTGGAGTAGCCGAAGATGCGTGCCGGAGAGGTTGTTCCTCACGAGCCGCCGGGGTCCTGAGCCTCAGGAGGCTCCACAAGCCCGAGTGGCTCCTAAAGAGCCGCCGCGATCTCCGCCAGGACTGCATGGTGCCTGGCCTCCTGAGCCGCCAGACTGCTCCGCAAGTGGCGTTGGAAGGTGACAGCCGCGTTCGGCAGGCCAAATGGCATGCGAACATAGCTGTGGGGTGGACCCTCGCACCGCCCAACGCGCGAAGGCCAGAAGCGTTCCTGAGATGTGGCCCTCTTGAGCTCTGGAATGTCAACGCGCAGCCCGCCGTCCTCGCCAGGATGGGGGGCTACGCCGGGTGGTGGGCGGCGGTCGCCGCGTATGGTCCTTGCCTCTTGAAGCTCCTGGGTCACCTTGGTGATGAACTCCTGAGCACTAGGCGCTCCACGCGTTGTGCCCTCTTGAGGAAAACATGCGGCGAAGTATGCCTCCACATGGTGCCCGAGGACCTCCCTCGTGATGTTGGCTAGGTCCGAGGCCCTCCAGAAGAGAGCCCCCGAGCCCAGCCCGAGGAGGGCGCCGGGCGC
Source organism: Aegilops longissima (assembly GCA_021605205.1). NCBI lineage: Eukaryota > Viridiplantae > Streptophyta > Magnoliopsida > Poales > Poaceae > Aegilops > Aegilops longissima. The sequence continues at coordinate 664,109,236 of CM038676.1, forward strand.
GCCTTCCTATGCGAGGGAGGGAGGCGCCCCATCTGCGGGCACAGATCCTGAGGTGGTGCCGCTGGAAACACCGCTCTCCTGAGGCCCTGGGTGGAGTAGCTACTTCTTCTTCTTGGGGATGGCCTCAGGAGGGTACAGGGTGCCTTCGTTGTCGGGGTCTTTGACCGCTGCAGCTTGGTAAGCGCGCTCGAGGGTGCACACCGCATCTCTTTCTTCACAGGGGACCATGATGATGCCGCCGCTCCCTGGCATCTTGAGGACGTTGTAGCCGTGATGGGTTACTGCCATAAACTTGGCCAAGGTGGGATACCCAAGGATGGCGTTGTACGACAGACGGATGTGGGTGACGTGGAAGTTGATGAGCTCGGTGCCGTAGTTGTTTCGCTGGCCAAAGGTGATAGGGAGGCGGACCTGCCCTATCAGGGTGGTGGAGCCGTCGGTCACTCCTGAGAAGGGCTTGGTAGGCTGTAGCTGATCGTATGGCACTTGGAGGTTATTGAATGTCTCGAAGGATAGGACATTGAGCCCTGCGCCACCGTCGATGAGGGTCTTGGTGAGTTGAACATTGCTGATGACGGGTGAGCAGAGCATCGGGAGGGCGCCGGCAGCTTTCGCGCACTTGAGCTGGTCTGACGAGCTGAAGGTGATGGCACACTTGGACCACCTGAGCAGGCGCGTGGCCTCGAGCCTGGGAAGGGCCGCGTTCACCTCACGAGCAAACTGCTTGAAGATATGCTTAGAGGCTAGGGCTTGAGCGTCACCCAAGATGCAGGTGATGGCACGAGGCTCTTGGAAGCCCCTAGTCCCCTCGTCCTGATGATGGTCGTCGTTCCTCCTCGGCGGCGGTGGCAGCGGAGGGAGGTCGGCGTTGCCCTGAGGACGGTCCTCACGAGGCTGGTCGCGCCACTCCTGGCAAGGGCCGCGGTCGTCCCAGCATCCTCCACTACGTCCTCCTCCTCGGCTGTAGCCCCGGTCGTTGGGCTTAGGGCATCGACCGAAGCATCCATCACGAATGGCCCTAAGCTCTTGGCAGTCGTTGGTGTTGTGGCTGTGTACATTGTGGAAGGCGCAGAATGGCCGGCTGCTCTTGGATGACTCGGGGTGGTCCCGGTCGCGCTTCATATCCGGCTCAGCCGCGAGCACGACTACCCCCTTGTGCTTCATGTCCTTGTCCTTGGCTTTCTTCTCTTCTGGGTCGGCAGCAGAGAGCTCGAAGAGGGAGCTCACTACTAGGAAAAGGCCTACTAGTGGCGCACCAGTTTTACCTACTAATGGCGCACTACTGGTGCACCACTAGTACCACGCCACTAGTATTAAATACTAATGGCGCACCACTAGTGCACCATTAGTATCTGGTATACTAATGGCGCACCACGCCGTGCGCCATTAGTATAGACCAAAATGCGCCATTAGTATGCCTCCCAGGGGGCCATATTTATACATGTGCTTTGCCATACTAATGGCGCACTGTGGGGTGATGCGCCAATAGTATCCTTTGGCATACTAATGGCGCACGTTAGGGTGATGCGCCATTAGTATGAATATTAGGGTTTTTTTACTTTTCTGATATTTGCACAGGTTACAAAATATATTATTGGACAGAATATAGACAGCACCACGCAGCAACAGCAGATTCATCGAATACAATAGAAGATTAGTCTCCGAATACAATTCATCATATTAGTCTCCGAATTCAAAAGACCGGACAAAGATAGAACATTACAAGTCTCGAGACCGCGAGTAGCGAGTTTGTCGAAAGTAATACTAATCCTAACAAGTCCTACTAATCATACAACTTATACTCGTTATTAATAACAAGTCATACGATCATCATCCTGATAGTCATCGAACCAACCCTACTTAATTGTTCTTAGCACATGATCATCAGCATTAGGCAGGACCTAAATACCCTATTTATGGTAAAATAGCATAAAACAATATAGAACCTGACTCTCCATTATGGAGAATGGAGATCATCCTGTCTCCAATTCTTGCGCGGCGCTTCCTTTTGCTTCCAAGAACCTCCTTACGATTGTCCATACATTTTTTCCATTCTCTGATTAGCATGTCTCCACTTCTTCTAGAAATCCGGTATGGACAGTTGAGATTCGTAGGATGACCTGGATATATGTTCAAAACACGAAGGCTGCCATTCTGATACATCAAATGCACACAATCCTCTGGGATTCTCTGTTGTAAAACATAGCAATAACTTCATAGTTAGCAATGATGTACTAGTTTTAGAAGTATGCAAAAGATGCACGGATGTCGTAATAGTAAAAAATCTTACCAGGGTATCTCCATGGTAGTTACCGTAGTTCAACACGTGCACTAGTGGCACGTATTGACCATAATGTTGAGGAGTTCGATTGTAGATATTGTAATTCTCAAGATCAGTACAAAATCTGACCAGATGATTTTTCTCCTGATAAGTTAACTCGGAGCCATCGGTGAAGTGGGTTTTGTCTACCATGTTCCGCACATTATTTGAACAATCAAAATACGCTATCAATGGGAATAAGTTGTCAACTATTCTGAAATAAACAATATAAATTAGTTAATTATTAACTATGTTTGAGAAACTCACATAGCGGTAGAACTGGAGGCGTATCAACAAGGACCCAAATGTCCATATTGTCTTGGTCGATGTCAGGATCACCAAGATCCATGGTGACAAGCATACCCTCATCAAAACCATACATCTTGCAAAATGCTTCCCAATTTTTGCAACCAAAATAGGTTACGCTCTCAGCATTATACAGATTTACTTCAAAATCCACATCATGATGGGTCCTTAGGTGAATTTTCTTCGTTTCAAAATTTTCATGGTCTTCAAAATCCATCCTCTCCAAGACATAGCGTCTTGCATGGCATGGGATAAACTATACTCGAATTGTAAAAGATGAAAATTACACGTTGAAATAGTTGAAGTCATGCTTAATTATGAAAAAAAAACACTTGTCATCGTTGCGTACCGTTTCAACTTCAAAGGTCTCCTCGAGCTTAATGCTGAAGCGCCAATCATCGTCCAGGTGAGGCCTGTCGCACAGACCTCGACCGTCGTGGCACCAGCCGCACTCTCCCGAGAGACTTTCGTCGTCCGATGATGACATTTCCTATGTTCATAATTGAAAACTACATCATCTCTGTTGGGTCCAATAAGATAATCCACAGTGTGGTGAAAACATGCCCTTCGAACTGGTTTGAGCAATTGGTGAATGGAGATGGTCTAAGATTTTCAGTAGTAAGAAGTGAAGTGGTAATTTTGAGAGCAAATGGTTAGGATGGGTGGTGGTTCCTCTTTCCTATTTAGCTTTACAATAGAATATTGTTAGTCGTGCACACTTGTGCATTTTCAGCCAGGCCCAGTGGAGTTGGCCTAAAAACATTTCTAAAAGCCTAAAAGTTTGGTCAAAAAGTTGGTTATTGTCAAGGAACAAGATCATGGTCTCAACATTTAGGGTTTGTCGACACCGAGGCATCCTAAAAGCTAAGCTTTTATCATTTAGGGTTTGTCGACGCCGAGGCACCCTAAAAGCCTAAGCTTTCATCATTTAGGTTCTTATCGACACCGAGGCACCCTAAAAGCAAAGGTTTTATAATTTAGGGTTTGTCGACTCTAAGTTGGGCCTAATCACTTGGCTCTATTGCCACCTATGGTTTAATACAGCAAGAATAAAGGGGCAGTTGATCCTACTTAATTAAGTACTAAGATACCCCAGCCCATGCATTAGTAGCAAGTACCCCATATGTCCGATTTTTAGCAAAGTCATGCTAAAATTCACGGGAAATTTCAGCATGACCTTTTCTGAAAATAGGACATATGGAGTACCCGAATTTGCCGGAACGGAAGTTAATCGACATTCCGGCAAACTCAAGGGCCTCTTGGGGTACCTGCAAAATCATCACGACACGAAGGTCGGAGACAAAACCCAGCAAACTAGCACCACAATGTGCCTCTACTTTCATATGGATGAAAAGGCCACAGACCATATGGTCCTCTGCTTTCATATGGACAAAAATCAGCTCAACTTATGTGATCTTCCATTCCAGATCTAATAGGTCACCCAACAAAAAATCATCAATAGTTTAGCAAGTCTGTACAAACACAGAAAGAATAGAAAGTTTGCTGCCTATTCAAACACAGAAACAAAACACTACTTGAAACTTCTGCTACATTTGGACCATGGCAATTTACTTTCATGGAGCATGACAAATGTATTTTACAGATCGTGGCATTGTTTTTACTATATGCACCATGGCAAATTTCTTTTCTTTTTGCAACATGGCAAATTTCTTTTGCACCGGGCCATGGCAAATATAATCTATGCATCATGAAAATTATAGTGTATGGATCATGGCATTTTTTATTCTACATTTTTATTCTATGGATCATGCTAGGAAATTATAGTCTATGCATTTTTTTAATCGCTGGATCATGATCCAACAAAATTGCCATCTCCCATGGCAAATATAGCCTATGCATCATGGAATTTATACTGTATGGATCATGGCATTTTTTTTGTCTATGGATCATGATCTATAGAACATTTTAGTCCATGTCATTTTCTGAAGCATATTTTTGCCATGGCAATTTTGAATCAATAAACATACTTCTCAAAAGAGGCATGATCAAATTCGAACAAAAATTTGTAAATTGATAATCACAATTCACTATATTGGCCTGTGAGAAGGACACAACCAGTTTGCTTTTCTTTTCTTTTTCAACAAAACCAGCAAACTACTCAACGATGGACATTGTGAAGGGGCATGATGAGGTACAAACTGAAATAAATGCCATTCTATAGCAAAACAACCTAAGCTAGCATGTGACCATCAACCACACACGCATCATGCAGCAGGACCGAATTTGGCATAAATTAGAAGCATCGTTCAACTAGCCTCGTACGGAACCTCAAGGAAAAGCAGAGATATCACCCAACCAGCCTACACAAATTACAGAATTTTCTAATGCTCCTACCCAAGCATGAACCTAGCTAGGAGTCCAGTTGCATCAATCAAGCTTTATGGTTAACTCCTTGGTGAAAAGAGTAGCAATTTAAAGCTTACACATTTTCAAGAAACTAGGCTGGAGTCATAAACCTCATGTTGATGAATGCAGAACAGAGAGGAGCACTCACTAGTCAAACAAATAGAAGGCAGTGACGGAATCCCTTCCCTTGGTGGCCAGGTGCGCCCCTCCTCCTCCTCCTCGAGCAGGACAAGGTCGCGTGGGCGGATCCCACAGGAGGAAGCCCTCGTTGCCCGCATTCGACCTCGCACTGGCAGGAGCTCACTAGATGAAACAAACCACAACGAACAACCATGTTACAAGTACAATTAACAGAAGTAAAGCAGAAACAAACAAATAAAAAATAGTAAACCTCAACAGTGTTACTATGTTGGTCACTACACAGCCATGCCAATGAAACAAACATATCTAGTGGGGTATGTAGGTAAGCAGCACATGGCAGTGCACTAAACCTTAAAAATGGAAGCTTAAATCAACGGGTGATTTGAAATACCTTCAACCTGGGAGAACAACACCACTACAACCAATAGTACAGCTTGGCAATCTCGGACAGATCAGTAGCTAAACCTGAAAAAAAACAGCAGAGGGTCAGGGTTCATGTCGAGCAGCTCGAATGGAGAGGGGGTGGAGATGGGGCTTTGGAGGGGGGAGCTCGGCGGGTGGCGCGAGGCGGACAGTGGGGAGGCGGGAGCTTGGACTTGGGGCGGGGCTGACGGGGGAGGAGGCGGAGGGAGGTGGAGGGCGTGGCGGAAGGGAGGAGGAGGAATGGGGAGGAAGGGTGGAGAGGGAGGAAGGAGAAGGAGGAAGGAGGGAGGTACCTGGGCGGGCGCGGCCGGTCGCCGGAGGGGTCGGGGTCGGGGTCGGCGGCGGCGGCGCGGGGGGGGGGGAGTGGATCTGGCGAGAGGGAGAAGGGGTCGGGCGAGTTAGAGCTAGGGGGAAGATTACTAATGGCGCACAACCGAGCGGTGCGCCATTAGAATTTTTTTTAGATAGCAATGGCGCACCACACGAGCGGTGCCATTAGTATGTTTTTATTATTATTATTTTTGTTGCTATTTTTTATAAAAACAATAATAATTTTTAGTTAGAACTAGTAAAAAAAGAATAAAAAAATATAGTAGTGGCGCACTATGTGGCTGGTGCGCCATTACTAGTTAGAACTAGTAATGGCGCACTGTGCCCTGGTGCGCTATTAGTATATTTGAAAAAAAAAGTTTGCTACTAGTGGCGCACCATGTGTCTGGTGCGCCATTAGTGTCTTTCACACTAATGGCGCACCGGCACATGGTGCGCCTCTGCTATATAGTAGTGGCGCACCGCATGCCTGGTGCGCCATTAGAGGCACCCCTCCTCAGCTCCTGCGCACTTGGTCGCCATGTTGAACATCTCCAGGGCCGTGCATAGTTCCTCCTGGATGGCGAGCTCCTCCTTCATCTTGACGTCGCGGACGCCATCAGAGAATGCTGAGATGATGGCCTCGTCTGTCACCTTGGGGATCTTGAGACGAACGTTGTTGAAGCGCTGGATGTACTTCTGCAGAGTTTCCCCTGGCTGCTGCTTGATGCGCCGTAGGTCACCCGCGGCCGGCGGGCGGTCGTGAGTGCCCTGGAAGTTGGCGACGAAGCGCTCGCGCATCTCACCCCAGGAGGAGATTGATCCCGCGGGCAAGTTCAGGAGCCACGAGCGCGCACCATCTTTGAGGGCCATGGGAAATCAATTCGCCATGACCTTCTCGTCGCCGCTGGCCGCCTCGATGCTCAGCTCGTAGAGCTGCAAGAACTCTGCAGGGTCGAGAGTGCCGTCGTAGCACGGAGGCAGGTCTGTCTTGAACTTGTCGGGCCAGACGACGCTACGCAGCTCAGGAGTGAAGGCACGACAGCCCGCCGTGGTCACCGGAGCCCGTCGAGGAGGCAGAGCCTGATCCTGGTATCCACACGCCACTGCTGCGGGCGGTGCTCGGTCTTGGCGCTATGATGCTGGGAGCGCAGGAGCGTTTTCTTGCGGTCGGGGGACTTGTTGGCAACTTCCTTCTTTGTGCGTGGGCGCACGGCGTGACGGATCACGCCGCGGGGCCGCGCATCTTAGTGCTAGGGCGCCGTCTTGATGCGGAGGTGGTGGAGGCGCTCCTTGAGCTACGTCGCCCGCGGCTGGAGGTGGGCGAGGAAGCAAGAGGGACGGTGCGGGGGAGCCCCCAGCAGTGCTGACAAGCTCGGTAATGCGGTCCAGCCAATCCTCGTAGAGGTCGTCGACCGGGCAGTAACGTAGGAGCTCGCGTGCCATGAGCAGCGCGGCCTGCGCGTCCGTGGGCACGCGACTAGCGCGAGACAACGAGCCGGCCGGAGTCAGCGACGGGGTGGCGGTGCGGCCGTCCCGCCGCATAGAGGGGTGCAGCAATGAAGCTTGTTGCTCGTTTGCCGTCGGGCCGGTGGCGGCGTTGGCAGCGGCTGATGGAGAGCAACGGGGAGGCCCGCCGACAGGAGCCGTCTGAGCGACACGGCGGCAAGGGCGGCCCTGCGATCAGGGCGGGCTCGGCGAGCGTCAGCCATGGATGCGGTGGAGCAGTGGAACGTGGATCGACGGAAGAAAGGCTTCAGCGCACCCCTACCTGGCGCGCCAAATGTCGGATTCTAGGTTCCGGCAAACCCTTGAGGTTTAAAACACTGGGGTGCGCAAGAAGATCTCTCTTCCTATCTCACTCTCGCAATGATCTCAAAGCTTAGCTCGCCGAACCCAAGGAACAGGAGACACGAGGGTTTATACTGGTTCGGGCCACCGTTGTGGTGTAATACCCTACTCCAGTGTGGTGTGGTGGATTGCCTTGCAGGCTGAGGATGAACAAGTACAAGGTATGAACAGACTCCTGAGGAGAGGTGTTCTTGAGCTCGGTGAGCTTGTGTGTGTGAGGGTGATCTGAATGATCCGTCCCCTTGCTAGGGTGGTGGCTAGTCCTATTTATAGAGGCCCTGGTCCTCTTTCCAAATGTAGGCGGGAAGGGATCTCAGAACAGCCAATTTTGAAGGGAGGCAACTAGTACAAGTTATCCTGACTAAAGGTGGTCTTCGCTTGCCAAAGGTTCTGGTGGTGATGTAGCTGTGGGCTCCGCGGTGACTTCCGTCCTGCTGGTCTTGGTCTTGTTGCACCGATATGGAAACTTTTGCCTGATGCCTCGGGACTCCTCACCTGCGCCTGCCTCTTTAGCACCAAAGAGGAAACTGGTACTCTGCGCCCGCTGGCGCCCACCTGTCTTCGATCGTCATGGCTCACGTCGTGCGAACCTCGCGAGGTGCCCCCGCCTTGATACCTCCGCTCCTCGCGAGCCGGCCTAGCGAGGCTGCCCCTGAGGAGGTCTTGTATCGTCCGCCTCGCGAGGCTTGGCCCCTCGCGAGGGTCTTGAGTGGTTGCTGATGAAGATGGGCCGTATCAGGCCGCTGGTGGAGCCACACCCTGGGCCGCAGGCGGGCAAGTCTGGGTACCCCCATTCCCAGGACGCCGACAGCCTCCATCGTGTATGATGTCAACCATCTCCCTGTCCGCGGCATACGACGGCTCCCCCGCTCTGGGCACTGCAGCGAACAGTGTGTTGGCACGCACCTGCTCCCCACCCGTGCCCGGACGAGTGGCGGCAAAGAATACTCGGAGAAGAGTGGTGCCACATTAATGTCGACGATGTAAGGCACCGTACGGCAGGGGTTCCAAGCTGCTTGGCGGTGTAGTAGTACGGAGGCTTGTAAGCTCCGACCACTGCGCTGTCTGTACTGTCGGTGCACCCATCTACAGGCGTCAGCCACGGCCGTGCCAACCGCTACATCCGCGATGACCTCCACACCCATCGCCACCACTAGGCTCACCGGTGGCCAACCGCTTCTTGAGTTTCTCCTCCTTTGTGGCCTTCACTTTGATGCGACGATTTGGCTGCATGTTCGAGCTAATCTTTCGGGCGGGCGTGATGCTCGGATCCTCCGACAACTCCGGCAGCTCCATCTTCGACAGTTCCATGCGTCGCCGGCAGAAGAAAGGAGAGGGTAGGAGAAATGAGCGGGAATTAGGCGAAGAGCGGCGGGGAGTGGAAGAAGAGAGTGGGCGATTTTGGCGCAGAAACAATGCGGGATGCTACAAAATCGCGGGCTCCGCCTTCATTTTGGTTGGGCTAGGGGGCGGAGAGCGATGTTTCGCATGTCCGGACTCACGCAAATCTCCCCTACGCTTGTCTCCGGTTTGCGGGGGAAAACGCACCGCGGGCCGATAGAGGCCTGTGTTGGATGGCTTCCGCGGTCCGAACAGCGTAGTCTGGATGGTTGCGGGGGGTTTAAGGGTCGGCATTGGAGATACCCTAAGGCTGCAACATGCAGGCTTCTTCAAATTCCCCTTGAGTAGAACATGCTCCTTTGCAGAGAGAGCGGAGATTTAGGTGACTCTAAATGGTACAAGATCAACCTGATCGGCGGATAAACCGTCGCTACGGGTTGCAGGCCTCGGCGAAGATCATGTAGATTTACCCCCTAGGGTGGGGCCACGCGAAAGTTGTGGTGGAGCTAGGTCTAGAAAATTGCGGTTGATACCGTGTAAGAGAATTAGAGGGGGGAGAACTGTTGTAATTCCGTGTGTTGTACTGAGCCTCCCAGGCGTATAGAGTGCAAAGCTTGGAGGAAAAGGAGCCGTGTCCTTGGGATGAGGTAGGAATCGTATCGAAGAGATTACTACCAAATCCTAACCTATCATTACCAATACTCTAACATGTTTGCCCCTAGTTTGATTTGGTTCAACGTTTATATAGTATACCCTAAAAGATTGTTATTGATATTACATACAGGGTGTGTCTAGGGCACATCTAGATGTGCTCTAGTTATTGCACATCTAAGTGAGTGAATCAAGCATAAAGAGGAAAAGGAAAAAGAAAAAGAAAATACCCACATAAATCTCAATGTAAGACCAATGACATAGGACTTAGATGTGCAATACTTATGGCACGTCTAGATATACTTTAGCAAAACTATGTTACATAAATAATGACCCAATTAATTAGAATGGTGGAGCGAGTAAGAAGGTTCTTGTTACGTTCTAAAATTAACTTTTCCAGTATGTATGTACTAATAACCAAGCAAGCATGAACCGTGGTTCTCTCAAAACAGGCACTATGCCCTGCATCATATATTAATAAAGCTACACGGCTACACCATACAAGGTGTTGAGGAGAACCTCAAAAGCTGATCAAAATAAGAAAACATGCCGAGAGTGCTAAACACACACACACACACACACACACACACAAGGGAGCATTACTGAAAGTCTTCAGCTAAGGCTGGTCACAGTAGGGAGGAACTTAGAAGTAACATCACACACTCCAATACAACTTTGCTTATGTGGCACGTATTTAATGAAAAGAGAGGTGCTTGTGGTAACTAGCTAAGTTACCGGAACATCACACATTCCAAAAAACAATGAGTCTATAACCTAATAAATACATCGTTGCATGACACCACATAGATGTTTCTACCCACTATGAAGGTAGTAATATAGTCTAGGAAAGTGTGTAAGTTACTAGCTTATGTTCTTGCCCATTGTGACCAGCCTAAAGCCCGAAGAAGCACATGAGGCATGCCATCGCAACAGAGATACACCCAGACTCATTAAAGGCATACCAAGAGGGTCACGATGCAAATCCCCCGCCGCCATCGTGTGCCCAACCGGACAGAGGTTTTTTGTCTTGAATGCCGGAGGGTAGGAAGAGGCCACAGGCCCACAGCGGCGCCACAAGAGAAAAGCGACGCCCGCAGCCGCAGGCATCATCACTTCGGGAAGGAGGGGCCGAGGGGGAAAGAAGAGGCGGGGAAGAGATACGACTGGAGGCACGAGGGTTTTGACCCGTACGTCTCCACTCCTGGATGGTCCTTAATTGTCCCATGGCCGACTAAAAAGAAGTGGGCTGAAAAGGTTTGTTCAGAATTAATTAATTAATGTACCAGGATTACCTATATTCCATTTGCTCGGCTATGGCTCCATAACTTCTTATGTGCTACCTTCATCCTGATTTACTGGCGCCATTTGTATTTTGTGCTAAATTTTAGCCTTAGATTTAACTAACAAAATGCTGATGCATTTAATAAAAAGTAATATTATTGAAAACTATGTTCAAATACGAATCCAATCATATAGTTTTTGGTGACATGCATTTTTATTTTTTAGTTAAATCTATGATCAAAATTTGGTACAAAATACTAAGGGGATTAATAAACCAGGACAGAGGTAGTAGTACGTACTGTAGGTAGGTTCATATGTACATCCATAATAAATAATCCATTCTACTCCTACTACCACTAGCTAGTGGATATATTTACTGACAACTCATAATTTATAAATCTATGATGCTTGCACTCTAGAAATCAATGGACTGCGCGCATTGCATTTTTTTTTTGAAGGTCACCGGGGGAGGGGCAAAGCCCTCTACCTGAATCTTTTTCTAGAGGGGCAAAGCACTCTAGAAATCAATGGACTGCATCGCATTGCATTTTTAGAGCTCTGTGCGGGTAGCATGCCATGATACTTAAAGAAGATTCTAGCTACCATTGTGTGTGTGTGTGTGTGAGAGAGAGAGAGATGCCCTTAATAAGAGAGCCCGCTGCTGGCTATATAGCAAGGCCATGTCACATATAGCCTCCATTAAAGCCCACTAATACAATAGCTTAGAATAACTATAGCACTTATTACTTGCATGCAAAGGGAGACAAGGAAGGCCACGTGATTGGGGGAGAGGATGAAAAGTCTGCGCTTTAGCTTTCACATGGCTGCATGGGAGCTACTTTTTCTTGTTTCTAGCGCTTCAGCCGGCTGCAAGTGAAGCGCCCGCCTCCTTCTCTTTTCTCCTTTCTCTTTTTTTTAAATAGGATTTTGATGACATGGAATGGGTTATAGCCTGCTGACTAGGACTTATTGTACTTGCTCTTATTACTACTCCCTGCGTACGAGTACAAGCAAGCAAGCAAGGATGAATGAGGTGCGTAGTACTACAAGCAAGCAAGCAAGCAGCAAGCTAGTAGTTAGCTACTCCGATCCTAGCTAACCTAAGTAGGCCATAGACAAACCACCAAGGCAAGGACTCACTGGTTGGACCAGCATGACTGACTGACTGACTGACGATCCATCGACCAGCAATTAATACAATTTGCTGGCTACAGATTTGGCCTACACCTGACTTGGTCACAAGAACCAGATTCATCTTACCTTACATAAAGTGAAACGGTGAGTTTTTCCCTAACTTCTCTAACAGATGAGTTAAAATTCAGATGTTAGCCACACCATACAAACCTTCACTAAACCTCAGAGAAATGAGAGAAAAACAGAACATACCCCAGAAGCAAAAGTAAGCAACATTGCGACTGAAACTTAGCAAAAGCAGTCACCAATGTGTGGCAGGCAACAAATCAAGGCTAATACAACTTTGGCTTTCATTTACCAATCTGTCTATATATACCTACATTAATTAGAGACTCCCTATAAATTCCCAAGTTAACCAGAAATTAGAAGCCGGTAATCTGGTGGGGCCGAGTTATATATTACGGTGTAGATCAGTCCTAGAAATTACCATGTTAATGATAAACTATGAGACACTAATCCAGTCCAGCGAGACCGAATTATAACGGCTCAGATTAAAGACAAAGCCCATGTCACCTACGAGTCCTATAATAATAAAGAGCCATTGATCAGCAGGACCAGATTATAATTCTGATCTGAAAAAGTTCATGAAGTCAAACCCACGGGTCGTCTAGGTCTTCCGCCGTTCCTCACGGCCGCCACAAAAGTTCTTCACCGGGAATTCCTCTGCTTGCAGGATGGTGTTGCCGCTGCTGCTGTATCAGCGTGCCACAAATAAGAAAAAGAGAGAAATCTAAAGTGGAGATAAGGATATGGCCCGGAGCAGCTCATGGGCAGCAGACAACACAAATTGCTTTGGGGGAATTTAATCGGAAGAGCCAAGGGAATACATCAATTGGAAGATGGCAAGCAACATCTAACCGGGATGGAAAGGAGAATTCATGGGCTCTGTCCACATTTCGTGAGCTTGCCATGCAAGAGTGATTCCACGCTCCTAATTAGTCATTAATTAGAAAGTAGATGGGTGGATTGGAGAGATTCATGATAAGCACTTTTCTGGAGATTTGGTTGTATGTGCATGTAAATGATTAAACAGTGCGTAATTTCAAAGTAAGCCGATGGTAAAAGTCGGGGCTTGTATACTAAGATTTCCAACAAAACCACTGTTGTTCACTTCCTATTTACGGTTTCCAGGCTACGACCAAATATCTGATTCTGGCGCTGCAGTTTTTTTAGTAAGAAAACATTGCTGTTTAGAGTATTTTCCATCATTTTGGAGGTAGAATAACATTAGGATTAAATCATGAAAGTTGCTGATATATTTATCTAGATATCATGGGTATATCATTTTCTATGTTGGGACAAAAATATTAGAACATAAAAATAAATAATTTGATACCGCTCTTAAGGCCGTATGTTGGTGTGCAGGGGCGGAGCCAGGATTTGAGTAGGGGGGGCAAGCTAAGTAGATAAAAATAATCATCAAGAACAAGGTTGAGAACTTCCACATTGGCTTCATTGAAAATTTGAAGCAAACAGCTTAGTGAAATAACATAATCTTAAAACTGTCCCCCGGCTCCACCACTGTTGGTGTGTAAGCCAAATGAGTTTTAATAAAATAATCATCAAGAACAAGGTTGAGAACTTCCACATTGGCTTCATTGAAAATTTGAAGCAAACAGCTTAGTGAAATAACATAATCTTAAAACTGTCCCCCGGCTCCACCACTGTTGGTGTGTAAGCCAAATGAGTTTTAATAAAAATAATCATCAAGAACAAGGTTGAGAACTTCCACATTGGCTTCATTGAAAATTTGAAGCAAACAGCTTAGTGAAATAACATAATCTTAAAACTGTCCCCCGGCTCCACCACTGTTGGTGTGTAAGCCAAATGAGTTTTAATTAAGGGGTTTGCCAAGGAACGAAGTATTAGGTTCTAGTATTCGTTTGTGTGACAATCTTTGAATAGTCTCTTAAATGAGTTTGCCTCACAGGTTTGGGCCGTTGGGTTGTAAGGTTGTTCTTTCCGATGCTTAGACCTCACAAAAAAAAATACCCCAATGTCATGGCCGTTGAGGCCAGCTGGTATACATCATTCATGTTCAAAGCCATGTTCAAGGTGATGCTGATGGGCGCACCGTTCCACAAGCCGTGTTGTGAGTTGTGAAGTTGGCGAGTGCACGTACTTGTTCAATCTACTTCAAAAAGACAAATTAGGTTGCTCGATTATCCCAACACCCATGCTTTGGTATATAACCCCCTTAAACATATTGATAGCTGAGATTAAACCATACATCTTCATAACAAAGGACATGATGGTTATATTTAAAAACCTATTCGCCCACTCATCCGTGACGGTATGCGCCTGTGTACGTATAGTACTATAAAATAAAACTGAACCAGCAAACTATAGAATAAATACGCAGTGAGTCTACTTAGCAAACTGACCCATGCCCTCACTCAAGGGCTTGCAAGTCGTAACCACTACACCAGTCCAAGTTATGTGATACAATACCAAAAAAAAATTCCTTTTGTAGTCGTATACACTGGTAGAAAACATGCCTTATTTGGCCCAGAAAATTAGTCCCGGTTGGGTTTAATGTGATCATTAGTCCCGGTTCAAGGGCTTGTAGCGGTCACGGGCACAGACACCATTAGTCCCGGTTCAATAAGGACCTCTAGTCCCGATTGGTTATACCAATCGGGACTAAAGGGGTGGCATCAGACTGGGCCCCTACGAGCCCCTTTAGTCCCGGTGGGTATCACCAACCGGGACTAGAGGTGGACCTTTAGTCCCAGTTTGTATCACCAACCGGGACTAGAGACATCCCTATATAAACCCCTGCTTCTTCTAGCCCGAGCCCGAGCAAGACTTACTCCTTTCTCCTCTTTGTTTTCCTTCCCCTACCTCGAGCTCATCCTCCATTTTTGCCAAGATTTGAGACACTCCAAGGGTTCTAAAAGATTAGCAACTTCGTCTTTTCATCTCTCATTGCTAGTTTAACTCATTTCATACTCTATAAGTATAGTTATTTGATTTATATGCATTTTGAGCTCAAAGTAACTTCTTAGTTTGCATATGTGTAGGTGAGGTTTACTTGGTGTCTTCCCGTCCCCGTCCTCACCGCCCACGCAGTCCCGTCGCCGTGACCACCTTGCTGAGGCTCTTGTTCTTATCATTTTTGTAAAAAAAAAAAAATCTTGTTTGTATGATTTAGATAGTTGCTTGTATAATTTTCTTACTTGTATGATTGTTTGTTATGTATAGTGCCATGGTTTTGATATCCGTCCCCATCGGCCCTCGCCCGGTTTATGATTCGGATGTGGTATATTATCTTTCATAACTATTTGTTTCATTTCGTGTTTATGATAATTATGCCCATTAAGTTAACATAGATATTTTTATCTAGGAGGTATGTGAACCGGAAATTGCGACTGGCCATCTTGTCGAGAAGTTAAATTTAGTTGAAAAAGAAAAGGATTATTTGAAAGAAAAATCGAAAATAATTAAAGAAGAGAAGATGAAATTGAAGTTGTTTGTTGCCGATGTCGCCAATGATCAAAAGATCAAGATGGATGCAATACGCTTGAAGATTAGAAAAATTAGAAAATATGCCGTTAATAAAGAGGCTTGGTATCATTATGTTGTTGGATCAACTATTACCTTAGTTGGGATTTTGATCGCATTTGTTGTTGCATTTAAATGCTTTATCTAGATAGTTGTGTGTTGTTTTATGAGAAGTATGTATGAACTTGCATTAATTTGGTCTTTTTGATGTTGTGGAACGAAGATGAGCCGGCAATGGATGTACGATGACCGACGCTCTCCCTAGTTCATTAATGGTGTGCATAGTTTTCTGCGTGTGGCTGAGGCAAACAAACGTAATGGTTTATGTGTTGTCCATGTGGTGTCTGTAAGAATGATATGAATTACTCAGCCTCGAAAATCATTCACACCCACCTGCTTAAGTACGGTTTCATGTCCGACTATAACTGTTGGACAAAGCACCGAGAACAAGGGGTTATAATGGAAGACAATGAAGAAGAAGAGGATGATGACAACTATCCTATGTTCCCTGAATATAGTGATACTATAACGGGAGAAGTTGAAGATCAAGAGGCATCAAATGAGCATGATGATGATCTTCGTCGGGCCATTGCTGATGCAAAGAGAAACCGCGCTAGTGAAACTGAGAGGTTGAAGTTGCAGCGCATGTTAGAGGATCACAAAAAAATTATTGTACCCAAATTGAGAAGATGACAAGAAAAGGATGGGTGCCACACTGGAATTGTTGCAATGGAAGACAGAGAATGGTGTATCTGACAAGGGATTTGAAAAGTTGCTGAAAATGTTAAAGAAGAAGCTTCCAAAGCACAACGAATTGCCCGATAGGATTAGAGGTGTAGAAGATACATGCATGCCCTAATGACTGCATCCTCTACCGCGGTGAGGAGTACGAGAATTTGAATGCAAGCCGGGGATGCGGTGCATTGCGCTATAAGATCAGCCGCGATGACCCTGGTGATGTTGAGGGCGAGCACCTGGTCTGTGACTCTATGTATCTATAACCTTCCTCCTTGGTTGTGCATGAAGCGGAAGTACATTATGATGCCAGTGCTCATCCAAGACCCTAAGCAACCCGACAATGACATTGATGTGTACCTAGGGCCATTAGTTGAAGAACTTTTACAATTGTGGGATATAAAAGGTGTATGTGTGTGGGATGAGCACAAACAACAGTAATTTGACCTACAAGCGTTGTTGTTTGTAACCATCAATGTTTGGCCTGCTCTTAGTAACCTTTCAGGACAGACAAACAAGGGATACAATGCATGCACGCACTGTTTAGATGAGACTGAAAGTATATATTTTGATAAATGTAAGAAGAATGTGTACCTGGAACACCGTTGATTTCTTCCGATCAGGCATACCGTAAGAAAGAAAGGAAATCATTTCAAAGGTGAGGCAGATCAGCGGAAGAAGCCTGACCACCGTACTAGTCATCATATACTTCATATGGTTAAGGATTTAAAAGTAATCTTTGGAAAGGGTTCTGGCGGACAATCTGTTCTGAATGACGATGACGGACACGCACCCATGTGGAAGTAGAAATCTATATTTTGGGATCTACCCTGTCAGAAAGTCCTAGAGGTCCGCTCTCTAATCGACGTGATGCACATGACGAAGAATCTTTGCGTGAACCTTCTAGGCTTCTTGGGCGTGTATGGGAAGACAAAAGATACACCGGAGGCACGGGAGGACCAGCAACGTATGAACGAAAAAGACGGCATGCACCCAAAGCAGTATGAAGGTCCTGCCAGCTACGCTCTTACCAAAGAAGAGAAGAAAATATTTTTTGAATGTCTGCTCAGTATGAAGGTCCCGTCTGGCTTCTCGTCGAATATAAAGGGAATAATAAACATGGCAGCGAACAAAATTCCAAAACCTAAAGTTATATGACTGCCACGTGATTATGGCGCAATTACTTCCGGTTGCATTGAGGGGGTTCTACAGGAAAATGTTTGATTAGCCATTGTGAAGCTATGTGCATTTCTCAATGCAATTTCTCAGAAGGTAATCGATCCAGAAATCCTACCAAGTTTACAGAATGATTTCGTCCAATGTCTTATCAGTTTCGAGTTGCTGTTCCCATCATCCTTCTTCAATATTATGACGCACGTCCTAGTTCATCTAGTCGAAGAGATTGCCATTTTGGTCTTGTATTTCTACACAATATGTTCCCCTTTGAGAGGTTCACGGTAGTCTTAAAGAAATATGTTCATAACTGTGCTGGGCCAGAAGGAAGCATCTCCAAGGGCCATGAAACAGAGGAGGTTATTGAGTTTTGTGTTGACTTTATTTCTGACCTTAACCCGATTGGTGTTCCTCAATCGCGGCATGAGGGGAGACTGAGTGGAAAAGGCACGCTAGGAAAGGATTCAATAATATATATGGACGGGCATTCTTTTACTCAAGCACACTACACAGTTTACAAAGTTCAACCTTGGTGGCTTCGTATATCGAGGAACACATGGATATTGTACGCTCCAAGAACCCGAGGCAATCTGACCCCTCGATTAAATGTACACACATGGCGACTTTCGGTGGTTGGTTGCAAAAACATCTCATGAATGACCCATCAGTTGGAGATGAGTTGTACTTGTTGGCCAGGTCACCATCTTCGACTATATTGACTTTCAAAGGTTACGAGATAAATGGGAATACATTTTACACGATCGCCCAAGATAATAAGAGCACCAACCAAAACAGCGGTGTCCGCTTTGATGCAACAAACAACAATAGAAAAAAGGACACATATTATGGTTACATAGAGGAGATATGGGAACTTGACTATGGACCTTCGTTTAAGGTCCCCTTATTTCGGTGCAAATGGGTCAATCTGACAGGAGGCGAGGTAAAGATAGACCCGCCGTATGGAATGACAACAATGGATCTCAACAATCTTGGTACACAGACGAACCATTCAGTCTATAAGCTATACATAACTAAGTAAAGTTATACCAACAGACCAATTGAAAATGGTGCCGACAATGTCACAATATGTGGCGTACATAACATAAGGCCATCAAAAGATTATAGAGGAAATGTAACAGAGATAAACAATTACACTTAAATGGTTGGTTCACCTGAGCTATTCTGAGAAAAGAACCTCATGAGTAAGTTGTGCTTCTGTATTTCAGCGTGAAAAGAAGTTTACTGTGCTTTTGCATTTTGGCATTGTGAGTAGGAGGACACACAAGTCACAACACCAGTCAAATAATTAATAAGCATAGCAATTTATCAAGGAGGCAATTGTAAGTACAACAGTCTGATGTACTGTCAATTCTTAATCGATACACTCTATTAGTGCATAAAATATTATGATACAACATAACTGATGAAAGCTTCTTTTTGGAATTCAGAAGCAGTGCTAGACACGACGCTGAAAGTAACACTGTCAAAAGTGCCAGATTCATAGAATTGTTGTGTTTTCTATTATCTAAGCCACTGCGCTAGATAAAAAGGAAAATCATTGGACAAGCGGCCACAATTTAATAAAGCCACAACAACATATTAAGCCCATTTCTGGATTATCCTACCCCCAAGCCATGAAACAATTTGCATAATTTTTAAAATTAGTTGTTACATGAAACAATCACATAGTACGTATGGTTTTTGTTATGTAACCTACATACAAAGCATGGGGCCTTCTTTGGATGTAATCCTCGTATATACATTCATTCACTGTAACATATTTATAAGGCAAGAAATGTAAGCACTGTTAGAGTTGGAAAAAAAATCTGATAATTGACACAGTTTGGTTCATCAAACATGACTCCAAAATTTGGAGAAAAGAAGAAAAAATATTGAGGCAAAGAAACAATGTCATGAACACGGATGAGTTTTGACTGCAGAATCTTCTCATTAGTGCTAACAATAACTTTCTGGAGTAACTAATGGTTTTTCTAGAAGATAAACCCTTCCTCCTCCAAAGCAATCAAGCTAGTTATTTAAAAAAACGGAATCAAGCTAGTTATTAATTATACAACAAGAAAATAATTTGTGTTCGGATACCTTCCCAATCTGTACCTGAGAAAGAATAAGCAAGGTCCCAGAATCTACAAAATACAGAATCTTCTGACAATTTGCATAACCTGAATAAACAGGACTCCTTATCATAAAATTTAGTACCTTAGCAACTTGTAAGTAATAACGTGTCATAAGAATCTATTATCTACCCCCGAGATTCTGTATATGGTCGTATAATCAAGGGAAAAGAATATGTGGAAGTAGAACAATTAATGCACCTACTTAACACCTTATACTTCTGTTATATTTACCTAACTAAACCACTGATTGCTTCAGCACTGGCTGCCCTGCTAGCGTTTAAAACCAACATCCTCCATATTGCGTTAGAGAGGAGTATAAAATACTTCAGCACTGGCTGCCCTGCTAGCGTTTGAAACCGACATCCTCCATATTGCGTCAGAGAGGAGTAGAAAACATAGACCAGGGAAGGAGAAGAAGGAAAATAAAAATAGCTAGCATAAAGTGAAGGTCTACAAGAGGTAGGAAAAAACCTATAAAAACATGAATGGCCACATTAGAAAATTAACAAATGTGTTATGCATTCCGTTTAAAAATGAAAGATTGGCACAAATTAGTTCTACAAAAAGAGTAGTTAAGAATGTCTCGTTTTTTCTCCAAGATCAACGGGTAGGCCCCCCATCTACGGGCAGTAATCCAAACATTGGAAACAATGTGTACTTCACAAAAAAATCTAACTGTTTGTACGTCTATTAAGTATGATGGAAATTCCTAATAAGATTTATTGATACCACTATTTTCTAGCCATCTAGAAAAATAACTAAGTTGTACATTCTCGTTTTAGCAACTGAATAAACCAACCTAGCCAGGATAAATATAAAGTTGCCTCTTAATTTCATGAAAACAAAATAAAGCAGCAGATTAAAAATGGAGCTCCACATCTCATTTTCTAACTCCTGTCTTTGTAGGAAATGAATTGAATAGTATTAGAATCATTTTCAGAAAGGAGGTAATGAAGCTAATATATAACCAGTTTAATTCAGAAATCTAGAACGAAGAAAATACAAGGAGAGTTGAGAAATAAAAAGAACAACAACAACAACAACAACAACAACAACAACAACAACAACACATGGAGGAAAAGGGAAGGCGGAACGGAGACCAGCCGGAAGAGGATCGATGAGAAGCAGGGAGGGGAAGGAGCAGATTGGATCGATAGATATACGTGAGAGGACGGAGACAAAGAGATATGATTTGTGCAAGAAGGAAGGAGAGGGGTGGTACACAGTTGGAAAGAATCGCTAAACAATCGTGACCCGCAGATCGATCTCATTCCAAGAAAGGATAAATAAAATCTATGGAGGGATGATTTCCTTCGATCGGTGAATCGGGGATTGTTTCTTCGATCGTGGAGGTGAAAAGGAAGGAACTGCCCCTTTTAGGAGTAGAGAAGAAGAAATTAGAGACAAAAGGCAAAGATCAATGCATTAGGAAAGTTATGATTTAGAATTACTGAATTTTATTGATTGGTAACGTGCTATTGTTTCTTGCCCGTTTGTAACATGTCTAGTTAGGAAATTTTAAAAAGGTTAGGAAGGTTTTCATTGTGAGGATAAAAAAACCAACGTGAGGAGATATGATGGTGGGATGTGAGACGGAAAAAAAATAAACCAGACGAAAGTGATGGGACTATTCAATCAACTCGTCCATTAGAAGTAGAGATACATACATACATACATATAGCATTGACTGCCTTGTGGTGTGGTGCACGCACATCCCAAAAGTACATTTGGACGGTTGCTACAAAATTGAAATTTATATATACCCATTTTAGTATGTAAGTATGTTTATTTCAACTTTGTACGTATTCAAACACCTTTTGGTATGTATGTAGATGTTTACTCATTTTGATATGTATAGTGTCAAAAACGTTGTTATATTATGGGACGGAGGAGGGAGTACGTACTATGTCTTGCTTATTGTACTAGGGATTGGATGGAGATGGTGCTGTTTGGTGGGTTGTAGAAGGCGACGGGGCGGCCATTGAGCGGCTGCGGCGGCCTATTGTCCTGGTGAGGCAGCGGCGCGGTGATGAGCTGCAGCTGCTCCTGGCTCAGCTCCCTGCCCTTGCCCAGGATGTTCCACACCACGTTCTCCGTGCACGGCGGCGTGGTGAGCGACCCCATGTACCGGAAGTAGCTCCCCGTCCGCTTCTGCAGCGACTTGAGCTCCACCACACCGGCCGCCACGGTAGGCGTCGTCTTGAGCTCGCGTAGCTTCTCCGTCAGCTGGTCGTAGAAAGGGTCGGGGTTGCCGATCTCGTAGAGGATGCCGATGACGGCCTTGTGGTCTTGGTCGTCGACGTGGACCATGTGGAGCTCCAGCGGGAAGCGCTTGCCGTTGACAGTGTGCTCCCCCGGCGCGTGCCAGTGGATCATCTTGAACTTGAACTCCTTGACGGTGCCGTCGGCGGTGGTGACGTTGATGGAGCCCGGCATGACGGGCTCGCCGCCCTGCTCGAAGGTCATGACGATGTCCTTGCCGTTGTTGTGGAGGGTGGCATTGGAGGGGGCGTAGACGCGGGTGAGGGTGTCGAGGTTGGGGTTAGGGACAGCGTTGGCGATGACGATGTCGATGGGGGACTGTGCCTTGCCGTCGCCGCATGCCTTGTACGTCGGGCTCAGCTTGCCCCAATTCTCCGGGCCGTCGGGGGTCCCCGGCGTGTAGCCGAAGCTCGGCCCGCCACCTTCATCTGCATTCCATTCCAATCCAATCCTTGGTGATTTCTTCATCATCGCAATTCCACTCCACAAATTATTATTATTATTATTATTATTATTATTATTATTAAGAAGGAAAGAGAGGTCAGAAATGTTCACTTACGAGAGAGAGCGACGGCGAGGGACGAGACGATGACGACGACAGCGGTCCATGCCGACGACATTTGGGACGCCATTGCGATGAATTAGATTGGTGTTTGTTGAGGGAAAGTGGCTTAAATAGGTAGGGAGGGAGGAAGGAAATAGGGAAGGAGCAATATATAGCGTGGCACAGCTAAATCATTTTGTGACCACCCATTCATCCCCTCTTGTCTTGCTTGCTTCTTCTATATATGGATGTATGTATGGATGGACCAAAAATAGACGATAGTTAAACTTGTCTATTTTCAAAATAATAATCACCAAACCAGAATACTACTAGTAGTAGTAAATTATATAAAATCAACCCAAATGATAAAGTGCCACACGTGTGACACAAAATAACATAGTTCAAACGTCTTTCTTACCATCCATTTTGCCACATCAAACAGATGACATCAATGGAATTTTTTTGGTTTTTCATACTTAAAAAATGTTTAATCTTTTAAATAAAAATGTTTGATCTTTTAAATAAAAAATTCGATTAAAAATCCGTTCTCATCATTAAATCCGTCTCGACGAGATCTTCAAAACTAGATCCCGTATTGATATGTTTCGACGACTTTTTTTGGGGCCAAAAGTTGCCATGATGTTACACTAAAGTTGTCGGTGTTTACACTAAAGTTGCCATGATGTGTTTCATCTTTTTTTCTTTTGAATTTAAAACTACAATTGTATTTCAACTACTTTTCATGGCAAATTTTATTAATTCACAATGGCAATTTTTAGTAATTAACCAGGGCAAAGTCAATTCATGGATCATGACAATTTTGGTTTATAGATCATGGCAATTTTAGTATTTTAACCATAGAGATTTTTTTTTTGTATGAACCATGGCAAAATTTTGTGCATGTATCATGATAAATTTAAGTAATTCACCATGACAATTTTAGTTTCTGATTCATGGCAAATTTGAGTCATTGACCATGCATTTTTAAAGTAGTTGAGATGACGGATTTCTTTTTAATTATGAACCATGTCAAAATTATTTCACGGATCATGACAAATCTTAGTAATCCACCATGACAAGTTTAGTTTCTTAATTTCTTTTTTATAACATGTTAAATTTTACTTTAAACATAGAGTAGTTAAAATATATCATGGCAATTTATGTGCAATAGACATGGCAACTTTTGACCATCAAAAAACACCATCGAAACATATCGATATCGATATGGGATCTAGTTTTGAAGTTCTCGTCGTGACATATTTAGTGGTGAAAACGGATTTTCAATCGAAATTGTCATTTAAGAGATAAAACATTTTAAAGTTTGAAAACCAAAAGATTCCCGCCTGCCGACATAATCTGTTTTCTTGCCTATTTGCATAATGGATGGCTAGAAGGGCGTGTTTTCTTGCCTATTTGCATAATGGATGGCTAGAAGGGCGTGTGGCCCGGCCTCCTTTAGGCCACACAAATGGCAATGGCCTAGTGGTTCCTATTAAGAATACGAGAGTGACAAATGAGATAGAGATGTTGGCTATCATCAAACCATCCTCCCTCCGCTTATCTCTTTCCTTTCTACTCCCTCCGTCCGGAAATACTTGTCATTAAAATGAATAAAAGGGGATGTATCTAGATGTATTTTAGTTCTAGATGCATCCCTTTTTGTCCATTTTGATGACAAGTATTTTCGAACGGAGGGAGTATATGATAAGTCTACTCACGCCTCCTTCAGTCCACACGTGTGGCACTTATCAGGGTGCAAAATCAAACGTTAACACGAGCATCTAGAGTAATTAACATTCATGATCATGTGGCTTATCCTCCCCCATCATCCACATGCTCAATACATTGATCATCACATTTGTCAACAAGCCTGTCTTAGTTCATCGGACCAACACACCAAGTCTCTGCTTCCCAACAGACTACTACTCCCTCTGTCCCATAATGTAAGACGTTTTTTGACACTACACTAGAATCAAAAAACATCTTACATTATGGGACGGAGGGGACTAGTAGATACGTACTAGTACAAGCTTAATTCATCCACAACTTTAGGACCCTGTCTTTGCCACCAGAGACAACCTTCTCGCCGTCGGGGCTCCAATCCACGGCGTACACCTCGTCCGCGTGCCCTGGCAGGTCCTGCTTCAGCTTGCGCGCCCGGATATCCCACACCTGATTCATGTCATGGCATGTCATCAACTAATCGACAAGCACAAAATGCATCATCTTCTTCTCTACTCTACTCTAATGACACGATGAAACGCCAACAAAAACATGACATTACTTACCTTTAGGGTCGAATCCTTGCTTCCACTCAGTAGGAGCCGACTGTCGGCGGACCAGCTATACAAAACACAACCATCATGTTAGATTGTTATACGCATCAGATCCATGTGAAACTGTGAATGTATGTATTGATGTTTCTAGAGAAAGGCCTGCTGCTGCTGCTGCTGACCTGATCTGGTACACATCCGCGACATGCCCTCGGAAAGCTGCGACAAACTTGCCCGTGATGCCGTTCCACAGCTTGACTGATTTGTCAAAGGAGGCACTCGCCAGCCACTGCCCGTCAGGGGAGAAGTAGACATGGTTCACCACCTGCATGCACACGGCAAAACAGACAGCGCAAACAGTTGTAAGCATAGCTTCAGCCAAATGAGTTGCCTTGCACGGATGCAAAGCCATAAGTTCTAACAATTTCAACACTCGTCTGTTTTTCTTTCTGAATGATTTCTTATGTGACGACTCGGTTGAGTTAACGTCAGAGATTCATTGTTATGTCCAAGTTACAGGGGGCAGGGGAGCGCAAAAGACTAATAATATCATAATATACCTTCTGATGACCAGTCATGCGAGCTTTCGGCTGTTTGCTAATCGTTGGTTCCCAAAGAAACATGGTAAAATCATCTGAACCAGAGACCAGCCTCTCAGGAGCATTACCCCTCATCTTCTCATATCTTGCAAGAGCTGCCTAAACATGCAAAGCTGTCAGTTGTACAGTCTCGCTTCCAAAGTTTTACCATAAGAATAATGCCAATCAATCAGCTTAAGTAAAACCTAATTTATCGTTACAGAAAGCATAACAAATTTTAAAAAACAAAATCTGTGCCACACGTGAACTTACCTCTTTCATTTCCTCTGGACTTGAAAATGTCTTGCCGGTATGGTCATATGCCCCAGTGCGGAGAACATATTCTGTGCTCAAGGCAAGCGAATTTACCCAGTGCCCATGACCCTGAATACATAAAATATAATTATGTCAAAAATGAATAGCAAAAACTCAATATGGGATGGTTTCACCACACAAAAAAAAGGGATCGCTGATTTGATAGTGTGATGACAACTCAACTCATGGAACACGACGCCAAGTGCACGCCAAAATCACAATGAAAATCAGTTGAAAAGCATTTGACAGACTCAATTCACCCACGACAGAGTTCATAGCTCACAACTGAAGGATCTCTACTTGGTGCTGGTATACTGGTCACAACGTACATATTAAATATTAAAACACAAATGAAAAGCAGAGTTGAGAAACCAGAGCAAGATCTACTCATAGCATGCAGGTACAAAAGTTTTTAGGGTTAATTCGATATGTGCCATTGCCAACTTTGATTATTTGAAAAATAGCACTGCAAAAAGGCTTACGGAAATGCCACTGCCAACACTTGGGTAGATCAATAAATGCCAATAAGGATGTCGCATATATCGAATAAACCCTTTTTTAGAGTGGAATCTTTTCGTAGGTGGATTTGTTCGGTTACAGCTTAGCAGGATCAATCTAGTAGATACTTGAGTTCAAAACTTTTGCTGATATGCCCAGTTATGGTAACCTAACACCCAGTTATGTCCTAAACTTTTGCTGATATGCCCCTCTTTTAAGAGGTCTGAACATGAAAGTTGTAAACTGACACCCTACTGAAGATGAAAGTTATATGCTCAACTAAACACATAAGTTGCAAAGGACAGGACACTTTTACAAGCAGTTTACTTCCAAGACTGTGACTTCATCATCTCTCTCTGGTTGAAAAAAAAAATTGTTCAACATCTTTTACATTGTGACAAAAAGTTGGGTGAGAGACTGGCTAAACACATTCAGCTACAAGAATTTTCATCTACAAAGAAATCTTCCATGTAACTCCTTGGGTAATATCCCTGTGTCTTGTAAATGCAAATTTTGAACTGCAAAAGTGCTTACGGAAATGCCGCTGCCAACACTTGGGTAGATCAATAAATGCCAATAAAGATGTCGCATATATCGAATAAACCCTTTTTTACAGTGGAACTTTTTCGTAGGTGGATTTGTTTGATTAATCAAAGTTGATAGTCTAAATGCATAGAAGAGCAAGTGAAATAACCATGGTCGGTTGATATGCTGTTGATATTAGCATAAAGGCCATAAACATGAGCTTATTCTGTTGATGGCTAGCATCCCAGCATGACCAAAATCTGATAGTCTAGTGCGCTATGGTCAGCCTCCTCAAGTGTTCCACTCCGCCCATGAAACTAGACAGGTTGGCAGATCAATCTAGTAAGTACATACTTGAGTTCAAAGCCTATACCTTGAGATGGAGGTCTATGGGAACCTAGCGCCCAGTTATGTCCTAAACTTTTGCCAATATGACCCTCTTTCTAACAGGGCTGAACATGAACGTTATAAACTGACACCCTACTGAAGATGAAAGTTATATGCTCAACGGAACACAGAATTTGCAAAGGACAAGACACTTCAAGACTGTGACTTCATCATATCTCATTGGTTGAAAAAAACAAAACTTGTTTAACAATTTTTACACTGTGACAACAAGTTGGGTGAGAGACTGGCTAAACACATTCAGCTACAAGAATTCTCCTCTGCGAAGAAATCTTCCAAGCAACTCGGGTAATATCCCTGTGTGTTGTAAATGCAATTTTTGAATATCTAAGCAAACATAGTGACACCATTAACGATGATACCAAATTAGAATATGATTAATTATTGAGATGACAAAGACGGCTATGAAGGGAATTTCTGACTAATCTCAATACGTTATTAGTTACCATAGCCAATCAAAAAAAGAAGGTGGATTGGTGTTGACATTTAGTCAGAAAGTTGACCAGGCATGTTATTGGCCATTAATGTAGTTACACGAGTTGGACAAATCCTACTTTGATAATAACAACATGACATGACTTGAAAGGCATACGTACAGTGGGTTGTAAAAGGAACATTGATTTCATTATTGTGCATAAGCATTTGCAGAAGAATATGCTTGGAATTGTTAACATTACCTGCAGTGTTTTGACCAACTTGCCTTGAGTAGTTTCCCATACTTTGATTAAACAATCTTCAGAACTGCAGTAGAAAGACATTATTTTCAGAATTGCATATGTAATATATGACCTGAAATGGGGAAATTCATAAACGCCATTCATGACAACACTAGACATTTATGGTCAAGGATGTAAGTGATTCAGAATATGCTTTCAGTTAATAGCCTTTAGCCATCTAGGGTGCCGGGTGTGTCAGCCAATCTCTTTGCCAATAACTGTAGCTACAAGTATTTAAGAACAAATAAAAGTAAAAATAACAAGGAGCTAATGAACCATCAAGAACAATCACCCGTAGCAAAGTTAACCTACCCGCAACAACATATATTCTTACTACCACATGGTACATTAAGTCAATA
Source organism: Aegilops longissima (assembly GCA_021605205.1). Taxonomy (NCBI): domain Eukaryota; kingdom Viridiplantae; phylum Streptophyta; class Magnoliopsida; order Poales; family Poaceae; genus Aegilops; species Aegilops longissima. The sequence goes on from CM038676.1 coordinate 664,137,442, forward strand.
GCAGTAAATATAGGGAGCTGTCTGATAGCAGGCACAGGCTTTTTGTTCTTGTTGACAACAATTATCCAAAGAGAAAATGCCAAGTATTATTATACAGTTAAGCTTACACACCATCTTCCACACATCATTGTATCATAAAGCCCAACAAGAGTGATTTACTAGACAACAATACATGCATGTTTAGTTCACACATACAGTTTCCTTTTACCGAAGAAGAAAAAGGACTAGCAAGTAACAATCTTACCCTGTATATATCAAACCGTCTCCACCCCACTTGACACAGGTCACAGCATTGGTGTGACCTGAAAGGGAAATAACACACTTCTTCGTGGTAATGTCCCAGATTCGTGCATCGCCATCTTTACTTGCACTTACAAAACGGCGGGAAGGAGATAGCAAATGAACTGGCTCCCAAGATACAGCAGTAATCCACTTTCTATGTCCCTGTTGCAAAGACACCAGAATGAATGACTAGATGCAGCAAGAGTGGAAAAGACATCCTCTTTCTAGCAATCTGCGGTAGGAAACTCTGTCTACTAGGAAAGAAACGAACCTGTAGTTGTTGCTAACTAGTCCCTCCGTCCCATAATGTAAGACGTTTTTTTTTTTTTTTTTGATTTATTTTGGTAAATGGTTGATAGCAAATTCTCACTTGACGATTAGGTTAGGATATAATGGAGTGTGATATGCAAATGAAGAAATGAGATAATATCTTATTCGATCTTACAGTAGATTCTAGATGTCTGAAGATAAAGAAATGTGCAATCTTACCGTAAGAGGAGCGCCCAATTGATTGCCTGTTTTGGGGTCCCATAATATAAGCTCTCCTGACTTGCTTCCACTAACAAGATGTTTGCCATCAGGTGACCATGCAATGCAGAGAACCCAATTTTTGTGGCCTAGAAAAATAGAGGGTTATTTCATAACACTTTCAAAGTAGCGACAATATCGCCCAGGCAAAAGGAGTGCAGATGTGCGAATGGAACTAGCTGAAAGAGTGATAAGAGTCCCAGAAGAGATGAGAAAGACAATCAAATTTTTATAGCATCATAATGTTACAAGAGCTAGCTAGCAGAGCAGAGCAGAGCAGAGGCAAAGAAAGATGAATTCCCATTACTCCATCCAGTAGTATATGAGCAGCAGAATGTAACAAGCATAGTTATTAGAGAATGGGCAGAAAGAAAGAATTCAAGCTGAGAAACGGAGTGAGTGACTGACCTTTGCATGTGTACAATGGGGTCTGTGTGCTGAGGTCCCAGAAGCGAACGGTGGTGTCGCCTGAACCGCTAGCCAGGCATCTCCCGTCGGGGCTGAAAGAAACGGCCAATACAGCCTCCGTGTGGCCTGCAGGCAGATGGGAACTCAGATTGTCATCCATCATTCCTTGCTACTGACATGAAGCAAGCAGAGCAGAAAGAGAAGCAGGAGTGATGGGATAGGATGGAAGTAGCGAGGTACCTACCTGCGATTGTGGCTGAGCAGCGGTTGACGGGCCTGATGCGGAAGACGGCCTGCGGCTGGTAGACGATGCGCAGGGTGACCTCGGCGGTGGCTGTCAAATCAAATCAAAACAAATTTTTGGGATAATTTGAGAGAAGGAAGGATAGGAAGAGACTGACTGACTGACTGACCGTTGTTGCGTTGCATGAAGGCGCCGAGCTGGAGGGAGAGCTCCTCATCGCCGACGTAGAAGGCGTAGGGAAGCTTGTCCTCCTGCAATTAGCATCTGCATCTGTTTGAGAATCAAGGAAGAAGTAGTGAAAAGAAGAAGAAGAAGAAGAAGAAGAAGACGTTGTGCAGTAGTTGGTTGACGATGTCCTGGAGCTGCGGCGGTCCGACGTTGTGCGGCAGGTAGAGCGCCGCGCCCAGCTGCTCCCCCTCCGCGCTCACCAGCTGGCACATCACGCTGCGGCTGCCGCTTCCGTTCCCGGCGGCGGCGGCGGCGGCGTCCATCTCTCCCTCTCTCTCTTTTTCTTCTCTGGTTTGGAAGGGAGGGGAGAAGCGGCGGCGGAGGAGGAAGAAGCTGCGGCGGCGGAGGAGGAGGGAAAGAGAGAGGGCGGCTGCTCTGCTCTGTTTGGGCCGGGTCGTCCGTCGCCGCTCATAATAATAACAGCAGGCAGCCAGAAAGGAGACACACGACGGCCCAGCCCAGCCCAGCCCACCAAGTTTCTTTCTTTCTTTCTTTCTTGTTGGTCTGGTCTGGTCTGGTCTGTTGTGATGGAGTGAAGTGAGGGAACCCTAGGTCCCTCGATTCCTCTATTCGATTCCACCGCCGCCGCCGCCGCCGCCCAAGCCCAAGCCCGAGGAGGAGAGGAGAGAAGAGGAGAGGATGGCGTCCGTGGGGCCGACGCTCGAGTCCCTCGTCGACCGTGAGTCTCCTCCCTTCCCCTTCCTTCCTCCCTCCCTCCCTCCCTCCCTAAACCTAGCAGCTTGTTTCAGTTTCAATCTCACCGTCTTTCTTTCTTTCTTTCTTGTTTTCTGTATGTATGTATGTATGTATGTAGAAGTGATCTCCGTCATCACCAACGACGGCCGCAACATCGTGGTAAGCTTTTTCTTTCTTTCTTTCTTTCTTTCTTTCTTTCTTTCTTTCTTTCTTGGCCATTGCTCTGCTCTGCTCTGCTCTCATAACAAAAATCAATCAATCCAATCCATCCAATCAGGGGACTCTGCGGGGGTTCGACCAGGCCACCAACATCATCCTCGACGAGTCCCACGAGAGGGTCTACTCCACTAAGGTAATACCAAAACGTCAGTCATCATATATATACACTACTCTATTTACTTACATCCTCACCAAGGTAGAGGTGCATTGCACTACCCTTGCCTTATGTGACACAAACAATTCTAGTCTAGGATTTATTTATTTATTTATTTATTTATTGCCTTCAGGAACACAAAAATTGTATGTACATCATGGACCAACAACCTGCCTGCCCCTGTGTAGCCTACCTCTGCTTCACCCACCCCTTATTAGCTCATATATATGCTTATTAAGGCCTCCCTTGGTTCATAGGGTAGGAAAATCATAGGAATAGGAAATGACATGACATGTATCTCAAATCCTATGAGTAGGATAGGATTTTTTTTTCCCATTAGAGTCTAGGCTAATGTTTATTTTGCTATGAACTGTGGAGGATCTTCTCATATACTAGGTCCAAGGAATACTCCACTTTTCTCTTCTCTTGTATAAGTACCTCATTACCTCCACCTCTACTGCTTATTTGTTCACAAGGTGTCATGCTAATGCTAGTAAGCTTACTCTTGTCTGTGTGCTCTGCTCTGCTCTGCTGCCCTGGTTTTATTTATGAAATCAACTTTTCAGCCCCATCCTTTTTCCTCATCCAGTTTCGCTGTTTCTGCTAGGCTCCTTTTTGTAATCATCATACAAGGTTTTGGCATATGGAAATCCTACAAGACTTGCTGTCTTTCTTGCATAAATAAATAAATAAATAAATTATACGTACTAGTTCCTTGGACACTGACTGACTCTTCTTGTTGAGTTTTATTTATACCCTCCCTCCCTCCCTGTCAATCTCCCTGCTCACAGACACCGTGTTGTGTTGCAGGAGGGAGTACAGCAGCTTGTCCTCGGACTGTACATCATCAGGGGCGACAACATGTGCGTAGTGCCCCTTTCACTTCTGTGATATGTACTATGCATTAACTGAATTTGTATGTATGTATGTATGTAAAAATGAAGTTGTTTGTTGACGGCGTGTGCAGAGGCGTGGTGGGTGAGGTGGACGAGGAGCTGGACGCGGCGCTGGACATGTCCAAGCTGAGAGCGCAGCCCCTCAAGCCGGTCATCCACTGAAGATGATGAAATGTTCTATCCATCTGATCCTCATCGCACAAGCCGAAGCTGATGTTGTTCAGTCAATCTGTACCGTAGGTTAATCGATTGATCGCTCACTCATATCTCATATCATGGACCCTTGTATGATGAAAAAAAAACGCGGTTTGCTGCGTCGATGGACCGGTCATGTTCTTGTATGAGAGAGAGAGATACATGCATCTCTGTGCGCGTAAGTAATGAATGAATGAATGAATGAATGAAGTAGGCAATTAAATGTTTGAAGCTACATTGATATTATGATGATCCATTTAGTTGACAGCAGAGAAGAGAAATTGCCGAAATCGTCCAAAGGAAATTCAAATCGATTTTTTACACAGGTACTCCGTAGTAAATATACACTATGTATGTGTGTAGATGATATACATTTGCTTGCATTGCATGTAGAGCAGATATCTAGATAGATAGATAGATAGATATCTAGATAGATAGATAGATAGATAGGTAGGTAGGTAAAAAAAGGTGGATGATGGTGCTCCGGCTCCGGCTCCGGTGGCAGTTCAGGTGGGGTTGGAGGCGGAGGCGGTGGTGGTGTTGGGCCTAACGGCGCTGTAGTTGCAGGAGATGAAGAACTGGCCCTGGCGGGGGCCGGTGAGGCAGGGGGCACGGCCGCAGCCGACGTAGTGGTACGTCTTCTCGATCATGATGACGAAGTGGCCGCAGTCGCGGAAGTCGTGCCCGGAGGTGCAGTGCTTGGTGCCCTTCTCGTAGATGTACTCCTCCCTCTCCCAGCTGCACAGCGCGTCCTCCGCGGTGCCATTGTTGCCCACGAAGAAGCACTCGCCATAGCCCAGCGGTTGGGCCTGCGGCGAGTGCCGGGCCTGGTCGCAGTCCTGCTGTATCTGCGCCGCCCACCGCCGCGCGTACAGGGCCAGCGTCTTGTCCCACGCCAGCGTCGGCGCGTCGTACTTGGCGCGCACCTTGTTGTGCTCGTTCACGAACTCGCGGGACATGCCCTTGTAGAACCCCGCCCCCGGCGGGGGCGGTGGTGCTCCTGCTCCTCCTCCCGCTGGAGACGGTGATGGTGCTTCTCCTGCTGGAGACGATGATGGTGTTGCTGCTTCTCCTGCTGGATAGGACGATGATGGTGTTGCTTCTGCTCCTGCTGGAGACGGCGATGATGGTGTTGCTCCTGCTGGAGACGACGATGATGGTGGCGTTGGAGACGATGATGGCGTTGCTGCAGACGATGATGATGACGACGACGCTTGCTGCTGCTGTTGGTCGCTCGTCGGTTCGCTGCTGGTGGTGGTGGTGTAGAAGGTGTCGGCGGCCGTGCTGCTGGTGGTGGAGGTGGTGTCGGCGGCGGCCGTGCCCAGTAGGAGGAGGAGGAGCAGGAGGAGCAGTACGTGTGGTAGAGCAGGTGGTGGTGGTGCGGCGAGGAGGAGCGTCGTCCGCGCCATTGCCGCCGGCCTCTCTCTCTCAAATCTCAATGCCGACGTACGGACGTGGATGCAACTGTTTGATAGCTACTATATCACCACCAAAGGAGGAGTGGAGAGGAGAGGAAAGGAGGTTGGTTGGCCGGCCGGCGTCCATGCTACCTCACCTTTTTTTGACGTGCATGCATGCATGACATACAAACCGGAACTTCTGCTTTTTTGGGACACCATATCACCATAAACTAATAACCGGCTCTTGGTAAACATTTTCATCTTGAAACGAGAGGTTAAACGAACATGACAGTATCGATCTGTGTAGAGAGTTTAGTGAGACACAAGCGAAGGAAGCTTTGTTTGCAATGGACTCTAATAGAGCCCCTGGACCCTGCTGAGTTTTACCAGGCATGCTCGGAGATTGTCAAGGACGATATTATGTCCTTGTTCAAGCACTTTCATAATGGGACACTGGCTGTCCAGCGTCTCAACTATGGCGTTATCACCCTCCTTCCCAAGACATCTGGGGCTGATGGGATTCAGCAATTCCTGCCTATTTGTCTGTTGCCTTGTCCATATAAGCTGTTAACTAATTAAGGCATTAGATCGACAGGTAGCTAAGTATGCCGACGAGTTAATTAGCCCTACCCAAAATGCCTTTGCTAAAGGAAGAAATATCATGGATGGTGTACTATATCTGTATGAACTCCTCAACTATACCCATGTGAAGAAAAGAATTGGGGTGGTTTGGAATTGGACTTTGGGAAAGCATATGATAAGGTGGATTGGGATTTTCTCCTCGAATGTCGTAAACTCCGAGGAACCAAGCAGGTTCTCCATAATGGCACGGTTAGCATCAAGTTTAGCAATTGTGTGGGACCATATTTTCAAAGTGCCAAAGGAGTGCGTCTAGGTGACCCTCATTCTCATTTTCTCATTAATCTAGCTATTGATTGCCTCACTAAGATGATAAAGAATGCCCCAAAAATAACCTGGTGGTGGGCATGGCACCTGACCTCATCCCTAATGGTGTGGCCCTACTTCAATACGTGGATGATACTATCATCTGCCTAGATCATGATGTTGACAAGGCAGTTAACCTGAAGTTGCTGCTCTACATATTTGAAATGATGTTCGGGCTTAGGGTTAATTTTCAGAGAAGTGAGATCTTAACAGTGGGGGAGATGATAGTGTGGTGAAAGAATATGCAGAACTATTCAATTGTGATATTGATGGCTTCCCTCTTAAGTATCTTGGAATGCATGTTAGTTTTACAACGCTTAAAAACTCAGATTGGGAGTTTATTACTGGCAATTACCTGGAAAAATTTGATGCCTGGGTAGGCAATGCTGCATCTATGGGTTGGAGGCACGCCCTTTTAGATTTTGTCCTCACTCAAATCTCTCTTTATCATATGCCTATGTGGCTCATGAACAAAACGTTTATTGAAAAACTTGACAAGCACACTAGAAGGTTCTTCTGGCCAGGTATAATAAAAAAAAGGAGATACTATCTTTTCAAATGGAGGAGAATTTGTAGATAGAAAGATAAAGGAGGGCTCAGGGTTAAGGACCTCAGAAAATAAAACATCAACTTGATGGTCAAATGGTGGTGGAAGCTTGAGATTCAATATGGGATTTTGCAGGACATCGTCTGTGCCAGATATCTGAAAAACAAAAATGTAGCTTCAGTTGGTCCGAGGTTCTCGGATTCCCCCTGTTGGAAAGCTCTTCTGAAAATTAAAGATCTTTACATGGTTGGTAGGAAAAATAGGATTGAATCCGGGAACGTCGCTAGGGTCAAGACAGACTCTATTAATGGGTTGATCTCATTTCAGATTCAATACCATATGCTCTTTGATATTTGTAACTTTCAAGATTGTACTGTGAGTACGTTTGGGTCTGTAGATGTAATAGGACTAGTTTTGCTGGTTTATGTTGCTCAGGTCACCCCATGGCATCCGTTTCGACGGCGAGCGGATGCAGTGGGTTTCCTGACAGTGCTCGAACTCGATCTACCTCTTTCACTCTTTGAAAGATCGTGGATGTCACCTAGAGGGGGGGTATGTGAATAGGCGCTTTAAAATAATTATGTTTTAGGCATGAACAAATGCGGAATAAAACTAGCGTTTAATTTTTCAAGCACAAAACCTAAAACAACTAGGCTCACCTATGTGCACCAATAACTTAGCAAGATTGATAACTAAGTGATAGCAAGATATATAACATGAAACACTATGGCTATCACAAAGTAAAGTGCATATGTAAAGGTCTCGGGTAAGAGATAACCGAGGCACGCAGAGACAATGATGTATCCCAAAGCTCACACCCTTGCGGATGCTAATCTTCATTTGGAGAGCTGTGGAGGTACAATGCTCCCCAAGAAGCCACTAGAGCCACCATAATCTCCTCACGCCCTTGCACAATGCAAGATATTGTGATTCCACTAAGGGACCCTTGAGGGAGGTCACCGAACCCATACAAATGGCAACCCTTGGGGGCAGTCACCGAACCCGTACACTTGGCAACCCTTGGGGGCGGTCACCGGTACCCGTACAAATTGCTCGGGGCAATCTCCACAACTTAATTGGAGACCCCGACACTTGCCCGGAGCTTTACGCCACAATGATTGAGCTCCAAGACACCATCAATCGTCTAGGGCGCCCAAGCACCCAAGAGGAACAAGCTCTAGGGTACCAAGCACCCAAGAGTAATAAACTACTCAAACTTCACTTCCACGTATCCCCGTGGAGAACTCAAACCTATGCACGAAATGCAATGGCAAGGGCACGTGGAGTGCCCAAGTCCTTCTCTCCCAAATCCCACCACAACAACTAATGCTATGGAGGAAAAAGAGAGGAAGAATGAAGAAGAGAACACAAAGAACTCCAAGTTCTAGATCCAAGGGGTTCCCTCACATATAGGAGAAAGTGATTGGTGGAAATGTGGATCTAGATCTCCTCTCTCTTTTTCCTTAAGAACTAGCAAGAATCATTGGAGGGATTGAGAGATAGCAAGCTCGAAGAAGGTCAACAATGGGGGCAAAACACGAGCTCAAAGGATAGGGACCATTGGGAAAGAAGGCCCCCTTAAATAGGCCCCCCCAAATCCAACCGTTATGCCCACAAGTCATGCACAAGCGGTACTACTGCTCGGGGAGCGGTACTACCGCTTATCACGGTCAAAAAAACATAACGAGATAGAAAAACATGAACGGTAGTTCTGCTAGAGAGGTAGTACCGCTCGGGGAAGAGGTACTACCGCTTGAGAGGTACTACCGCTCGGGGGAGCAGTAGTACCGCTTGAGAGGTACTACCGCTCGGGGGAGCAGTAGTACTACTTAGAGAGGTACTACCGCTATCTACTACCGCTCTACTAGCGCTCACGCAGATTGGGTAACAGAAGCATAAAAATAAGCGGAAGTGGAAGTAGTACTGGTCAGCGGATGTACCGCCTAAGCGGTACTACCGCTCGGGCGTAGAGGTACTACTGCTCTACTACCGCTCAAGCTGAATAACTGCCCAAGCAAAATAGAAGGATGCAAGAAGACCAAAACTGCCATAAATTATGCAAACGAACTCCGATTTCGACGAACTCAAGCTTGATAGAAAGCTAACGACAAGAGTTTCCAAATCTTCAGAAGTGGCAATAGAGTTTATGCCAATGATATAGAGATGTGAAACCTCCATCGGTGAAGAACCGACATAAACTCCATCATCGAAAACATCATAGAAGATGCATATGTGTATTCCATTTTTTATGAACTCAAGCTTGTAATGAAGATGACCATAAGCTCTAACACTCACACAGAGAAAAACCAAACAAGAATGAAGAAAGATGATGCAAGGATGCAATGGTTTGAGCTCTCTACGTATGATACAGTCAAGCTACTCACTTGAGACCCCCCCCCCTTGATAGAACTACAATCAATCCTATAACCGGTCTCCCAACTACCACCATGAGACCGGTAAAATAGAAAACCTATAAAGGGCAAACATTTGCCTTGCACATAGTCCACTTGCGCTAGATTATGACGATCTTGACCTCCTCAAGATGGACCACCTTTCTTGATTGCGCTGACTTGATGAAGACTAGTGGATTGCTCCCCCATACTCCACTACGGGCGAGCTATCTTCGGCATATCTTCGCATGTCCATTGTCACCACAATGGACGAAAAGCTTCAAGCATGTGATCTCTTCATGATGCTCCACTTGAACTTACACACCGCAACCTTGATGACGATCACCACTTGATGTCATCCTCCATGGGTTATATGATATCCTCCTTTTGATGCACGACAATGGAAACATACATAACCCCACAAACAACTTTCACATAGACCACGGGTTAGTACACAAAGTGTAATGGAAAATGCTTACCATATCATGAGATCACTTGATCCCGCTTGGTACATCTTCTATGCTTTGTGTGTAGATCAATTTTAATCACTCTTTGTACTTAGTCTTGATCAACCTTGTATCTTTCCAACTCTCTTCATTAAGATGATGTCTTGAAGGTAAACATTAATGTTCACACAATCTTCTTCTTCAAGACATACTTACAATAGGCTCAACTCTCACGTGACCAATCTTTGGATAAATCCTTGAATAGCACCTTGGTCAACACATATTCTTCTTCTAATAACCTTGAAACCAACAAATGGTCTTCAAGCAATACCTATGGACAAACCCGTCAAATATAACTCAAGGCAACCATTAGTCCATAGTGATTGTCATCAATTACCAAAACCAAACATGGGGACCACATATTCTCTCCCTGATGATGTTTCTAGAAATGTTGTATTTCCGTTCATTTGCAATGGAAAGGGGTTCAGCCTAGTTCAAAAAATTTCAACTAACAACTATTATAACGCTTAAAAAAATTCAAGCATAGCCGGGAGCAAAGGACGTGTACAATAGGATAATTGATGAGGTGGAAGAGAGAGAAACCAAAAAAGGATTCTTTCTTTCTCTTAGCCAAGAGATGATTTGTTAGTAAGAATGGTTTCTACGGTGATTCTTAACATGTATTATCTTATTCATTGTTTCTGGTTTTATAATTTTACCCCCACCCCCACACACACAAATTTAGGTTTTCATAACATTAAATTAAATGTTAGATGCAACACTAAGAGCATCTACAACTGAACTTGCATATTCGGCCCCCTAAAAGTCCTCGGATAGCGCCGGACGACCCCTCATATGGCATGATGGACAGCTACACACCTCAAATTCAACCCTCATGTCCATGCAATCCATGCACATGGATCATATAGCACGAATTCATCATAGTTCAATAGTTTAACAATTCAACAAAGCAAAATAAATCATAGTTTAACAATTCAAACATGCTAAAATGAAAATCAAGTCCGTGCGTGATGGATCACTCACCGTAGGCCATTCGTGTCGTCTGCTCTGTCACGGCCATCCCTTCCGCTTGCTCTTCCTCCATCTATGTCACTTGCTCCACTGATGACATCGCCGCTCTTGCCATCTTGTACTCCCTTCATTCGTTGATATCCTTCTTCTCCCCGACAAACCATATCTTTGCTTTCTCATCCTAGAGGCTTGCGTCCGCCAACATTATCCTCGAATCACCCGTGTCTTGAGCAAGTTGCAACATCTCCTTTTCAATCTCTATTGATCCGAAAGTCTGGGCATTCTCGATCTTCCATTTGAGACACATATTTTTCTTCTCCAACTCTATTTTCTCCATCTCAATTGCCAACTTGTTGCTCCCAATTACCAACTTTTGTTTACACTCTCTCGGTCCCAATCTGTCGTGGAGTTGTCATGGCAGATGTCCTAGTGTGAGGACTTACACTACTAGGAAAAGGGCTATAGATGGAATTGACACTAATGGCGCACCAGACATGTGGTGCGCCATTAGTATATACTAATGGCGCACCACCCTCTGATGCGCCATTAGTGTTGAAACTACTAATGGCGCACTCTGCCCACGGTGCGCCATTAGTACCAATTTTTTCTTTTTTTTAACTAGTGCGCCTGTCCAAACATACTAATGGCGCATCCGCTGGTGGTGCGCCATTACTAGTTCTAACTAGTAATGGCGCACCAGCCAGAAGGTGCGCCACTATTTGTAGGTAAGTGCCGCAGCCCGACCGCCCACCGTCTCTCTCCTCTCTCTCTCGCACGGAACTCTATCCTCTTCTCCCTCACCCCACGCACACACACACGTCTCTCGGCCTCGCCCCGGCCCTGATCCATGCCGCCTCCCAGTGCTCCCTCCTCTTCCTGCGCGGCGCCGACCCTTTCCCTCCTCTCTCTTCGGTCCCCTTCGTGCCTCCTCGCGGCAGTCGCAGCCTAGGAGCCCGAGCTCGGCGGCAACGGATCGGAAGGCAGCGTCGGCGCTGGATCTAGGAGTGGTGGAGCCGCCGCCGTCTCCACTCACCGGGAACCGGCCAGATCCGCCCCACGAGCTTCACAGGTGCCACCCCTCCGCCACCAGCCACGGTGGCCTCCCCCGCCCCATATCGGAGCGGATCCAGCCGCCATCTCCCGCAGCAACGGCGGCCTCGCCCTGCTCCACCCCCGCTCCTCCTCCTCCTCCGCGCCTTCGCCTCGCTCCCCATCCCGGCCGCCGCGAGAGGCGGCCTCGACCCGTCTCCCTCAGGTTCTCTCCGCTCTCACACCCTCCGTGTCCGTCCTCTGGATTCTATTTCCCGGGGCCTTGCGCGCAGCAACGCAAGCCGCGCGTGCTGGACCAGCGACCGATATCGTACATGTGGCTAGCTCGATAGGACGCGGATCCGTTAGTTGGCTTGAATTCATGGATTATGCCGCTGTTATTCACGGACTGGGACTGGTGTTAAGACAGACTGTCGGTGCACTGGCAGTGGCAGTGATGAAGAGCAAGAGCTCTCCGATGCATGATTTGGAGTGACTCCTACACTAATTCGTAAACCTAGATTCCTGAAATGGCACATGCTCTTCTCTCTGTCTGTCATCAAACTTGCTCTATCAGTCAAGACTATGCATCCATTTGCCACTTGCTAGTCACATGTTAATTCAGCTCCCGCAATTAATTTTACCAAATGAATATCTTCTATGTTTCCCCAAACTCGCTTTATCAGTCACAGCCGCATATTGATTTGCCACTTTCTTGCCATAGATTAGTTCAGCTCCCTGAAAAAATAAGAATAGAAAAAAAATCAGCATTGATTTGGTCGTCTATTCATTCTTCATAAACTTCACATGCAATTTCTAGCATATGGTGTTCACCCAAGTAATAATCTGCTATTGTTGACCAGGTATCATCGATGAAAAACGTGGGTCGTTTTCGCGTACTCTTCTTCAGGATAAGCCTGAGATCACGTATGCTTCATAATCAGAGCTTTCACTTTCTGTTCATGTTCTTCTTACGTGGGAATATTTGTTGAAGCATGCCCCGCAATGGTTTTTCCAACAAATTTAGGGAAGAAATGATTCGTGGGTATATGAGCAATTCTGAACTTGAGACTGCTATACAAGACTTTGGGTGGCGCTGTGCTAATGTCTCCAGGATATACAGGTATATGATGTAATACTTTGCTCCCTGTCAATGAGTACACTCAGAGTTTCTCGAGCATTTTTTGGGATCGTCAATTTGTTTAGCCATGTCATATAGATATTGTTATGATTGGTTAATATCCAACTGTGGTAGGTAGATGATAGAAATAAAATGCATTACTGATCTAAATGGGGTTCAGTAGTTCATAGTTACACTCATTGCGAGGTAATATAACTTACTATCAGTTTAATGTGTATGACTGTAACTTGCGGCGGAGGAGCAGAGGCGGCAGCCCGCGCGCAGGGCGGCTGCTCCGGCCAGCCCCTTCGACTTCTCCACCATGATGAACTTGCTGAATGTAACCAAGAGCTTATACTGAATTCTCTGAATGAAGCGTTTACAGTTTCATACTCTGTTTTGTTCTGTTCATTTTCAAATGCGAGTTCTTGGAGGATTTTACATATACTACAGGTATGAATCGGTTGTTAATTTGGTTGGGTTTCACTAAAGATATTGTGATGATGGGAGTGACATTAAACAGCTTGAACATCTAATTGTGCATGTACTCCATTGTTATATACTGATCCATATTGTCTTTGCCCCATGTTAACATTCAAATTGTTAATTGCATTCAAAGTGTTAATTGCAGGAGCAGACACAGAGGAGGAATCTGCTACCTCAAAGCAGTTGATCGACGCCGGGAGGGTGGGTACGTGATGTCGGAGGCTGCCAGGAGAGTGGTGACGAGCTACCGAAGAGATGAGTTCTGGCTCTCCTCGTTGCCAGGACGAGGCGCTGCTGCTGATCGAACGTGGACTCGATTGATTTTGATTTGAAATATGAGGGTTGTAATGTAAAATACACTTCAGTTCAAAATTCCCTCCCCTTGCGAGAGGTATTCTTGGACAGAGGGAGTAGAAGATTAGTTATAGGATTTTGTTTTATTTCTGTGCAATTTTATTTTTATTGGATACTTGTAAAGACATGGTAATATTCTTGCTATAATAAAAATTATGGTTCTATTTCATTTTTTGTTTTTAAATTATTTTTCCTTATAGGTTGTTTTTTGTAAATTTGTATATTTTTTTGTTTTCCAAATATACTATTAGTGGCGCATTTCAGCCTTTATTGGTGGCGCACCTAGCTTTTTAGCTAGTGGCGCACCTCTAAGGTTACTAGTGGCGCACTTGGCTTTATTACTAGTGGGGCACCTGAGGGTTAGTAATGGCGCACTATTAGGTGCGCCATTACTGTCTGGGATAGTAATGGCGCACATTTGGTGCGCCATTATTAAAACTTACTAATGGCGTGCTAGTAATGGCGCACCTAATGTGCGCCATTAGTAGCTAAAATAGGTGCGCCATTAGTAGCCTGTTTTCTAGTAGTGTTAGTCGAGAGGCCAACACATCTATGTGGTAGCTTGAAGGGGTTGGTTGGAATCGAGAGACGCAAGACGGATAAACACACAAGACAAGGATTTAGACAGCTTCGGGCCCCGGGAAACATCGTCTGGTAATAACCCTACATGTTGTTTGTGGCTAGGTCTCATTATACTCATGAGGGAGTCGCAGCGTAAGCTGGCTCCCCTTTAGTTGTGTCTAGCCTTCGAGATTATTTCTTCATCCCTGTCCCTCTATGGGGAGCCCTGCCCCTCCTTATATAAGTTGAAGGGGCGGGTTACATGACTAGTCCTAGTAGGATTAGGATTACTCTATTACAAGTGAAGTCCTAGTCTTGCTTACTTTGTAGGAGAATATTCCTTATGTCTTCATCTTTAACCGGCCCACCATAACATGAGCCGGCCTTCTGAGCCTTGGGCCTTGTCATCCATCTGAAACATCCGCCGGGTCATCAATGAGTCTTCAGGCTCGTGAGTCGTCACACCAGTGAACCTCCAGACACATGAGTCGCCAATCTTCTGGCAGGTTGCCAATGAAACGCCAAGTCCGGCCGGGTCATACCGCGGGGTATATCCCCGACGTTAGCCCCCAGTTTAATTTGGATTTAGAGTGAAGTGCATTGTAGGTCCCTAAACTATTTGAGGGGTGTCAACCAGGTCCTCGAACTATGAAAATCGACATGTGGGTCCTCGAACTACTGTAAGTGTCTCAGTCACGTCCAAAACATGTCCGACCCAGTCTGACCTGCCATTGACTGTTGCCACGTCGGACAAGGATAACAGAGGTGGATGGATATTTACAAAAACCACCCCGAATAATTTCAGATCTCCATTCCCCAGTCCTTGCCTCTTCTTCTCCTTCTCTCCCGATCTCTCTCACGGTGATTTGGGCGCAACGCCCAAATCGCCGTCCAAATCGCCGTGAGAGAGATCGGGAGAGAAGGAGAAGAAGAGGCAAGGACTGGGGAATGGAGATCTGAAATGGTTTGGGGGGTGGTTTTTGTAAATATCCATCCACCTCCGTTACCCGCCGCGCCCAAATCGCCGTGAGAGAGATCAGGAGAGAAGGAGAAGAAGAGGCAAGGACCGGGGAATGGAGATATGAAACAATTCGGGGTGGTTTTTGTAAATATCCATCCACCTTCGTTACCCCTGTCTGACGTGGCAACAGTCAACGGCAGGTCAGACTGGGTCGGACATGTTTTGGACGTGACTGAGACACTTACAATAGTTCGAGGACCCACATGTCAATTTTCATAGTTCGAGGACCTGGTTGACACCCCTCGAATAGTTTAGGGACCTACAGTGCACTTCACTCTTGGATTTATCCATGTTAAACTGATCCTATAAAATAAACACAAGAACAAACTTGATAGGTTGTGCTCCGGGTTAAATATTTTCCTGAACCGGCACCTGATCATCTTTAAGTCCTTGTCATTTCCTCCTGGATGCATACTTAAGATCTTATAGCAAATCTCCTTTAACAGATATGTCCAAACCTTGCCCATGCAAAAAATCCAGGCACTTCTTCTAAAAAAATCCGGGTCAATAGGCCAGCTTCATAATCAATTTGCTGACATTGGTTTGTCACAGAGAAATATTGTGAAGAATAACTTCTTTGACTCAGCTCCCAATGCTTAAAAAATATTGGTCTTTGAAATACTCATCTGATCTTCAGCCGGTTTAAGAATGTAGAACTTGCCGGTGTTCAAATATTGATGGCACCGGATCATAACTGTTTGTTAATATCAGCTTTTGAAAATATACCTCTTATATGCCTATCACTTGTAGCCCTCAAATCTTAAGAAGGTAACATAGTAACCGCTTAAGATTTGCTTCAATATGAATGTCACAAGCTTGAAGAAATCCAGGTTGTTCATCTCAATCACTAGTCAGAACTGAGTATTCCACATATGTAGCCCCCAAGTGCCGGGTTATTATGCAAATAATGAGCAGGGACTTTTGAAAATATGAACATGTAGACTTTAACAACAACGTGTAGCCCCCAAGGGCCGGCTCAGTAAGATAATATTGAGCTGGGAATTTATATATACTTCTTTAAAAAAGAACATCATATGATGTAACCCCCATCACGGGGCTTGAATCCACGTCCACAAGGTTAAAAGCCTTGTGCTTTATCAACTGAGCAGTGGACCCTTCAATATAATGGATAAAAAGCTTTGTACCTTGAATAGTTGACAGGAGCAATTGGTAGCCCCCAAGGGCCGGCTCATTATGATGTGATGAGTCAGGTCTTTAATAAGGTGAACAAACAATGAATTTGCATTAGCCCCAAGTGTCATGGTGCATGCTTGCAGCGACATGAGACTTGCATATGATCTCAACTTTGAATAATGTAGCCCCCAAGTGTCGGGTCGTAAGCCTGTAGCGACTCGGGACTATTCCCTCCATTGTAGAATAAATCATATTCACTGATAAAATAATAGCCATTGCGCTAAAGCGACTTTGAAAACCTTAATCATAATACTGTTTATTGATAACCATAATATCCAGCCATGTTGGCTATTTGAAGATTTGAATAATATAATCCAATGATTTATGAGCGCATGATCCCAATGGCGCAATCCAAATATATACTGGCGACTTATAGTCCAAAGCCAGGCCGGGTTAATAAACGCCGGTGACTTATAATTATGCTTTATTCAACCTGTTTCTGCATACAACAAGTTTAAAGTGTCCTGGCGGTTTATCGACGGACGGATCATAATGCCCAACATATAACCCGGGTTTATAACCAAGGTTTCAAGGATAATAAAATATGAAATATATCATACCTGTGATATTGAATCACATCGTTAGTTTGCCAACTTTTTGTAGTAAGGGTGATAACCCAAATCTTGAGTACTGACAACCCCCACCATGCCTTGCTGGTGTATAATGAAGCCATGCCGTGTTATAATAAACACCGGATGATCATACTGGCGACTTATAGTCAAAGCTAGGCCGGGTTAACAAACACCGGATTATATTGGTTGTGTACTAACAACTTATAGTTGAAAGTCAAGCCAGGTTAACAAACACCGAGTTATATTGACGAGTTATAGTCAGGCCGGGTCAATAGACGCCGGTTTATCATAAAACCTTATCAAAGGAGAAAAGACTTTGACAAATAAAAGCAAATGAAAACTTGTAGTCGAGGCTTTTCAAGGGCTGCCAGGCCCAAATTCGAGGCTTTTCATGGGCTGCCAGGCCACTGAGTTAAACCATTTGACAAAGCCTTTTAAGATGGGCCTCCAATTAACCAATCGTCGTTTTAACTTTGACAAGTTCAGGGTCTGTATAAGATTGACTTGTCAAGCGTTAATGGTCATACCAGGATTACGGACAGGAGTGGCTTACTTGATGAAGGCAGGTTGACCCGGGGTTTTAGGTGAATACACCAGGCTTCCAAGCCGTGGCTTGATAGCCAATTACAAGGGTCCTTTCAAATTCTTTGTTGCTTTGCACAAAGAGCCCCCAAGTAACTTTGTGAGATGTGCTCAATGGGTGTCTATGTTTGAGTTGGTGCTTTTTGCAACACTCTCTTTGACCCCCTAATTGATTTCCCTGGTGGCCTTACGCCGATCAAGAGGTGTAGCTATGGTTCGAATATGACCAATCCCCCAAGTGATCAATAATATGATAAGCCAATAAGGCAGGATACCCATGTTTGAACCACGCATCATGGCAACAGGTCCTCTTCGGCAACCTTTAACTTTTTGCAAGAGATAAATTCTTCTTGAACCAGGATTTTGAACCGGATATTGAGAGCTTCAAAGCTTTATGGGAGACATCTTTCCCTTGAACCGGATTTTAAACCGGAATCTTCATTTTCAGCCGGAAATTTTCTGATGGCCTTTAAACTCGAACTTGCGAGAAGTTAATTCCTTTTTGAACCGGAAATTCTTAAACCGGATTTGAGAGCTTCAGTGAGACTGACTTCCTTCGAACAGGATTTTGAATCGAAATCCTTTCTGATGATCCAGAACTTCGTCACTGAGCCGGGATTTTGTCATATACTTTTTGAGCCGGAAATTCTCTGACGGCCTTTAAATTTTTATCAATATAGCAGTAGCCTTCGGGACCGGGTTATCTTTCCCTCCATCGTCCTGGCGTTCTTACATTCGCTTAAACTGGCAAGATTTGTCGAGTCATGTCATCATAGCCCCCGAGTCTTAAGACGACTCAAGGAGTTGTTTTGAGATTCTCTGTATTTAACCATAGCAGAGGGTGTATATCATTGGTGTTGATAACACGATGTAAATCCACAGAAGGTTGAGGTGACTGCGGCGGGTTATAAATGATCCCGTATGAGCCGTGTCAGCAACTCGGCCAATGGTTCCTTCCAACTGGCTGTTTGAAGTGTACCAAACTGTAGTGGCAGCGATTTGTGTGCATGTCCATTGATCCATCCAGTGCAGATGGCGGCTGAATGATAATTTGCCTCCAAGGTATTGAAAGAAAAACCGGGCTACCCAAACAGTGACTTGCTCATACTCAATAAACAGCTCATGCAGACAGGTATGGCCCGGTATGTTGATATAGACCAGGCCATGAGAGACAGACGGTAAAGACGACCGTAGCATCAGAGGCGGTATAGACAGATGAGTCGGTCACGGCGTTGTAAGCCGGAGCGGGCGGCAGAGTCGGCCGTGGGAGTGGACGGGTGAGTTGTCTGTGGTGTTGTAAACCGGCGCAGACGGGCGAGTCAACCGCAGGCACGGTAAACTGGGCGGACGGGCAAGTCAATCGCAGGCGTTGTAAGCCGCACGGGCAGGTGAGTTGAAGTAAACCGGTCTGCATCCAGGAGTAATGACAAGGACTTAAAGATGATCAGGTGTCGGTTCAGGAAAATATTTAACCCGGAGCACAACCTATCAAGTTTGTTCTTGTGTTTATTTTAGAGGATCAGTTTAACATGGATAAATCCTAATTAAACTGGGGGCTAATGTCAGGGATATACCCCGCGGTATGACCCGGCTGGAGTTGTAAACCGGCTGGGACTTGGTAAACCGGCGGACAGTAGAGGGACAGTTAAGATAGATGGCTAAGACAGACGGTAAACCGGCTGGTGGTAAACCGGCAGGAGTCAAGTCAGATGATAACCCGACAGGTGTTAAGTCAGTTCATAAACCGGCAGGAAGTCATAAACTGGCAGGAGTCAAGTCAGATGATAACCCGGCAGGTGTTAAGTCAGTTCATAAACCGGCAGGAAGTCATAAACCGGCAGACCATCTTAAACCGGCAGACCATCTTAAACCGGCAAACAGTGATAACTGGGTTGCCAAGATTTATGAAGCCCGAGACGTCATGAAGCCCATAAAGAGAAGTCAGAATAGTTAAGTCTTAAGTCCGAGTTGGACTCCACATGTAACCCGCCCCTTCAAGATATATAAGGAGGGGCAGGGCTCCCCAAAGAGGGACAAGCAAGAAGAAACAATCTTAGGGCTAGACATAACTAGGAGAGTCGGTTTACGGTGACTCCCTCGTGATGATAATGAGACCTAACCACAAACATCATGTAGGGTTATTATCGGATGATGTTTCCCGGGGCCCGAAGCTGTCTAAATCTTTGTCTTGCGCGTTGCGTCTCTCGATTCCGCTCAACCCCTCTCAAGCTACCACACAGATGCGTTGGCCTCACGACTAAGTCCTCACACTAAGGACATCTGCCGTGACAATTCCACGACACAATCCATCTTTTCTTTTTGTGCGATGGCTCGGTCATGGGAAATGGTGGACGGAAGCGGGAGGAGGGTGGTGGGTTTGGTGACTTGTTCTTTTTGGTGCGATTTTCGGTGTGTCTGGCCAGTCCTGCCCGACGTGGCAGATGCACCTGGGCCTCCCCATACCCGCCCCAGATTTGGGCTAGATATGAGGGGTGTCGGTCAGCCCGGACGTATAGGGCCTGTATGAGGCATTCGTCTGGGTTGGGTTTTGTTGATCGGTCAGTGACCGGGCCGTCAGCCCGGGGGTATATGGGGGTTAATTTGGGGCGCCCGCCTATAGATGCTCTAAGAGGTAGTAACATTTATTGCCTAGGGTAGGCCATGCTGAGAAAAGAGGAGTACAATGAAACTTTCACTTATGGGGTTGGTAGAATCCATTTGCATTCTTGGGAATGCTCGTGAATTCACTAATGCTGAGAAGCGAATCATTACTGCATATGATTCCGTAGAAGAGAGGACTAAGAAAAGGATGAAAGGATGAAAATGTCAAATTCTGTATGTTGGATATATAGATAGACTGATAAATGCCTCCTTGGGCAGTGTGGCATTCCGCCACCTCGGGAGCATGCCAATCATGTAGATGCTCTAAAAGGTAAGTATCACTTGATGAACTAGTCTACACTGTTTATCAATGGATAGTGGCGGAGTTGATTTGAAATAATGAAAGTGTGTCTGTTGTGCAAGTGCTTTTGGAACTTGGAAATAGTGAAGGCAATTGCGAGAGAATACTTAGGCACTTATTTTCAGTACAAACTCCGACTCAGATGGGAACTGGAGCTAGGGTATCTCATCTCGTGCAGAGTTTAGTCAATGTAAATCACATTTCTCAAAGTTATTTGTGAGAAATATTAAAAAATGGCGAGGAATAATAATTTGACTAATGACAATTTTGTAACTGGGGCAGGACTGGGAATGAACAATGCATTTTATTTTTGTTATGAAAAAGAAATTGTAGATCACTTGTTATTTAGCTACTCCTTTGCTAAGTTTATTTTGCAAGTTATAGGTCTGTCTGGAGGATAAATCTCTTTGTTCCTAACAAGACAACATCAAATCGATTTTCAAAAAAAAGTTGATCGATTTTGAAAAAATGTTTACAAATTTGGAAAACGTTCATGAATTTGCAAAAAGTTCGATTTTTTAAAAAAAATCAGGAATTTGAGAAAACGTTCATGAATTTTAAAAAAAAGACCATCAATTTTGAAGAAAAAGTGCATCAATTTTGGAAAAATCACAAATTAAAAAAATCCTGCTCATTAGAAAAATAAAATATAAAAAATGTTCCAGAAAAGACAAAAAAGGAACCAGAAAAAACAAAAAACAGAAGAAGAAAAAAGAAAAGACAGAAAAAGAGGACACCCGCAAAAAAAAGACAGAGAAAGAGGAAACAAATCAGATCAGATGAGGTGGCTGTGTGGCTACTGCGGCGTACTCTCTCCGTCTGAAAATACTTGTCATCAAAATGAATAAAAAGATACATATCTCAAACTAAAATACGTCTAGATACATTTCATTTTATTCATTTTGATGATAAGTATTTCCGAACGGAGGGAGTACAAAGAAACCGCAGGTCGCCGGTTTGAATCACACAACGCTCGCTCGCCCAGAGCAAGACAGAAGGAGGTGGCGCCTCGCGTTGATACTATTGGGCCGGCCAGTAGTAGCCTCAGGGTTGTTCGTTCGGTTTCTTTTTTGGGTTACTTTTGTGTTGAAGATTAACACTTAATATTAGGCCCCTCAGGGCGAAAATTGGTCATTATTTACGCCAATTTTATCTTATTCATATTAACACTTAATATTGATCATTGTGTACGCCTAAATTAGGCCCCTCAACTCTCTCAAACGCTCACTTCGCCTCCTCTTAATTTGTGTTGAAGATTCGCCACTGGTAGGATGGATGGCATGTGTGTAATTTATGGTTAGGCCTCCGGCCCCTATGATTATGTAACAGTTGGTTCATGTAATGAATAAATCCTCGCGATGTTGCCTTAGAAAGGTGTGCCGGTTCATGTGTACATCTTTTTTTGTATAGTGAAAGCTAAAATTAGCTACTAAATTGCACCGTACAGCAAGCGCGCGTTGACATGTAAGTATATACTGGCACATATGCCCATGCGTTGCAACGGGAGAAAAAATAACATGCATTTAAAGTTAGTGAGAATTATATGTGCAAACAAAACCCTGTGTGCACGTGGAAAAGAAACATTTAGCTTCTCGGTTTAGCCAGGTGTGAAGTAATCAATCCGTTATCCTTTCATTCATTAATGGAGGGCATTTAAGAGTTTTGCTACGTCATCATACGCCAGAGAAGGCCCAAGAATTATTCAATCTACTTTTCCATTCAATCGTGGAGATTTTAAGGTATGAAGTTTCTGAATATTATAGACAACATGAACAATTTTTAAAATCATAAACATGTTTTTTGAAAATTATGTACACTTTCAGAAAAAAAGTGAAAAAAAATTAAAACAGGAATATCTTTTAAAACTCACGAACATTTTTTGAAAACACCAATTTTTTTATAAAAAGATGGACATTATTTAAATTTGTGAACATTTTCTAAAACGGGAACATCTGTTGAAAATTTGTAACATTTTTCGAAAATATTTATCTTTTATACGCGAACATTATTTTGAATGGTGAAAATTTCACTAAACCAAGAATATTTTTGAATTTGGAGCATTTTTAAAATAACAACACAATTTTGGAATTCAGAAAATTTCCAGAAATTTATTATTTATTCTGAAATTCTGAAATTTTTGAGAATTTTGAATTTATGAAATAAATTCTGTAAGAAAAATAAACTTGGAAGGGAAAAAAGAATATTGGGAAAATAGAATAAAAATGGAAGTAAAACACAGAAACAGAGAAAAATGGGTAAGCCCTTTATTGGTTGTCCTGTGTGAAGCTCTACTATTTGCCGCCCTGTAGGAAAAATAGAAATTTTCAGCTGCGTGGGCAGAAAAAATAGTGGGCTTGTTTTGCTGGGCCACAGAAGCGACCCACGTATGAAATTTTGGAAGTCTTTTTTTTTTCTAGCAGCAGACGAACGCATAAGAATTCTGTACCATTTCGGATAAAAAAAATTGACGGTGAACGAATGAAATAATTGGCCAAACGCATCTTGCTTTATTAATTAAAAAGGTTAAAAGTAGTAGGTATAGATATAGACTTTTGCAGGCTTATTTTGTTCTCCGACTTTTTACGCGCGTCATCATGCTCTAAAAGTGGAGAATACCATTCTCTGAAAAGAGAAAAAAAATCTTCAACTTTTGTAGGTACACACGAAATTTGCAAAGCGGATCGTCAAGCCGCCCGCATATGTCCGGACGCGTTGTTCGGACCGGGGAAAACGCGGTCCGGACGTACTTTCTCTCGCAAACGAAAGACAAACACGGGGAGCTTTGTGGGAGTCAGGACAACATACATGTAGGACTCCGACACCTCTGGCCCACCTAAAACCCTTCCCGGGCCCCGCGTCTTCATCCTCCTCATTTTCTCTCCTTCTTTCTTTCTTTCTCTATTGCCTTCGTTGCCGCTTCACCACCCCGGCCGTCACGCCACACCCTTGACTGAACTCTACGTCTTCATCACCTCCAGCGTTTCAGCCGGGCTCCACCCCACTTCTCCTCCGTCGTTGTTCAACCCCTGTTCGTCGACCGCCCCGCTAGGTAGCGCTACTACTATACTCACCGTGCCCGGCAACCGTTCGATGAATTTAAGAACCTGGGTGATCCTATTGAACTTTCAGATCAGAATCCGGCCACCTTTGAAGAGTTTGTTCAAATGCATCAACCAATTCGACATCGATCAACTCACGAGCTGCTGAAGTAATATCTGATTGAGCATCAGTAGGCGGTTAAAGGGGACAACAATGTTGGAATGTAAAATTTCCATGTTTTAAAATTTGAACCAGTATTGCATGCCGTTATTTGAACGTTTGTACTCTATGTGCGCGGCTATTTGAATGTCTGAACTCTATGTATGCGACTATTTAAATGTATGCACTATAAAAAAAAGGAGATCAGATATATGCAGATAGCGTTGGACGGCGGCCTCCCGCATCCGTGTTTGTGGACTGGTCCCGTGTCCATGAACGGATGCGAGAGGAAATTTGCGGGCTGCCGTTGGAGACACCCTGAGTAGAGCATGTAATGTTGCCGCACAAAAAGAAAAGTAGAGCATGTAATGTGCGTGCATCTCCTCCACAAAAGGAGAAAAGTTCAACTCGGTTTTGATCGGTTCTCCCTTCTCGTGAGTATGCAAAAATGCATACACAAAGATGATATATAACCACCCGCCACGGGAAAAGAGGAGATCCAAATTAATCAATTTCAGTTGATCGTCACGAGAAAGGGAACACGTATATACCCAGCCCGTGGTGCAAATTAATTAAGCACGAGCAAAGCAACTCCCTATCAGATGCAACAACCCCGCTGGCTGTTCCAACCACGCGACTTTATTTTTCTCACAAAAGGGCACCGGACACTAAGATCAATTAACTAAACTCCTGCACTGCAAATCAGCTATGTTGAATATATATAGTTTTTTTTAGACATTGTTGAATATATATAGTTTGTACGTGTATTTTGTATTCTTGGCCCACCTCTTATTCTTTGTATAGATGAGGTTAAGGTCCATCTTATACATCATATATAGTGTGCACCTGCACCCGATTAATACATCGAGAGTTGCATTACCAAACCCTAGTCTTCTACATGGTATCAGTTACCCCCCGATCCTAACCCTAACCCCTAGCCGCGCCGCCGCCACACTCTCTGCCGCCGCCCTGTGTTGCCGCCGCCGCCCTCTTCAACTGCATCTGCCCCGCTCCCCACTTTCCCACCGCCGCTGCTGCCCTCATCCAACGTAGCCATCGCACCTCTCCTTCCCCTTCTTCGTCATGGATTCCCCTGGTTCTTCCATCTCCAACTGCACCAACCCGTTCGCCGGTCCCGACCTCGTGCTCATCCGCCACAAGACTCGTCTAGACGGCACTCTCGAGCGTTACAAGGCTCGTTGGGTGGTTTGTGGCTTCCGCCAGCGTGCCGGTGTTGAATTCACCGAGACATTTGCGCCCGTGGTTAAGTCGGGCATGATCCACACCGTCCTTCACCTTGCGGTATCTCGTGCCTGGCATGTGCATCAGATGGATGTCTCCAACGCTTTCTTCCACGGTCTTCTCGCCGAACAGGTGTGTTGCCAGCAGCCCACAGGCTTCGTCGATGCTACTCATCCAGACTATGTGTGCTTTCTCTCACGGTCTCTTTATGGCCTCAAGCAAGCGCCTCGTGCCTGGTACCAGTGTATCGCCGGTTTTCTTCAGCAGGTTGAGTTCTTCGTCACTCGGTCGGATGCCTTGCTGTTTGTCTATCATCACAGCCATGCGACTGCCTACCTGCTACTCTACGTCGACCACATTATCCCGACAGCCTCACCCGTCGAGCTTCTCCAGCAAATTACTACTCGGTTGCGTGATGAGTTTGCTATCAAGGATCTAGGTGCCTTGCACTATTTTCTTGGCATTGAAGTGATTTGATGACCAGATGGGTTTTTCCTCCATCAACAGAAGTATAAACATGAGTTGCTTGAGCGCGCAGGCATGCTCAATTGCAAACCAGTTGCTACTCCTGTCGATACGAAGGGTAAGATCCTTGCACTTGATGGCTCTCCTACGTCGGATGCTCTGTTTTACCGCTCTATTGTTGGTGCTCTTCAGTATCTAGCACTTACCAGGCCGTACTTGCAGTATGCAGTTCAGCAAGTGTGCCTTCATATGCACTCCCCATGTGACTCTCATTGGAACTTGGTGAAGCGGATTTTATGGTATATTCGAGGCACTATGGCTCTGGGATTGACGTTAACGGCATCTTTATCTCTGGATATGGTGGCTTATTTTGATGCTGATTGGGCTGCTGTCCCGACACGCACTGCTCCACCTTTGGATACTGCATCTACCTCGGTCCTTCCCTCATCTCGTGGTCGTCTAAACGCCAACCTATGGTATCGCGCTCAAGCGCGGAGGCTGAGTACCGAGCGGTCGCCAACGTAGTGGCTTCGACAGCGTTTACAGGAGTTGCGCCATGACGTCTGCCCACGACTCATTCGACGAATGACACAACAATACTCGGTATGCTCTTGTTGCTTCTGTCCGTTCAACTTTGCATATTCCATGTACAACGTTTTGCATATACAGCTAGTTCATTTCGGACATGATGAATGCTTGGAAACCATGATCACCTAGAAGTTGATGATGCCATCTCGGACATGATCAATGATAGTCCAGATTCGACCTAAAATGGACTATGAATTGGGGGGGCAAATGGGCTATCATTTGGATTTGGGACAACATCAAATCCAAATCCGAGCAAGAAGAAGAAGAAGAAGAAGGCAAAGACAACAAAGGCAAGAGGTCCATATTCTTAACTTTTGAGGATATTTTATTGGTCAATTATTGGTTGGCCACAACAACGGATCTAATATGCGACACAGAGCAAAAGGGGAACAAGTATCGGGAGAGGATTTGGAAGGAATATCATGAACAAAAGCAATATGTGGAGCCGCATCCAATCATGATCAACCATACTGTGGCATCTCTCTAACATCAGTGGGGATCATTTAAGGGGAAGTGAACAAGTACGTCGGCTACTACTCACAAGTGACTGATTGCCATCAAAGTGGGATGGTAGTGGCAACTCACGTAAGTTAACTTCATCTTCTCATCATTTGCATATGCTTGTTTTTTTGCATTCTCATGCTCATACATATTTTGTCTGGTAGATGGTGGTGGTGGCCACTATGTATGACGAAACGGAGAAGAAGCCATTTGGTTTTAGCCTTTGTTGGGTGATATTGAATGACACAGCGGCTACAAAAATGTCCTCCACATATAAGGGCATTTTATCGGTGAGGGAGAACAAGAAAGAGGAGAGGTACAAGCTCATGTTGGATGCGCAAAAGGAAAGGATAGATTGGGACCGAAAGAGGGCAGTGAAGAAGCTGGAAATTAAGAGGGGGCAGATCGAGTTGGAGAAGCAAGATGGGGCTATCAAATGGGAGCTCGAGAATGCCAAGACGTTTGGAGAGAATGAGCTTGAGAAGGAGAGGATGCAAATCGCATGGGGCGCGGAGGATGCGAAGATCATGTTGGCGAACGAAAGCCTCTTGGATGAGCATGCAAAGAAGAAGCTTGAGGAGAAGAAGAATGAGATCAATGACCGCAAGGAATATGAGGTGGCGAGGGCGGCTACGACAGCAGTGGAGCATGCGGCAAGGATGCAGACAGATCATACGACCCGGATGCTGGCAAAGCATGATGCATGGGTGGTCTCACAGTAGACGGCATGGATGGCATTTGATGAGTGATCTAGCCAGCGAGCGAGTGATCCACCATGCTTGGACGTTAATTTCATTTTGACATGTTCGGCTTGTTGAACTATGATTTTATTTTGTTTTGTTGTATTTCTATTGAACTATCGAATTGGGACGATTTATATCGTATAATCGACGTGCATAAATTGCATGAATTTGAGATTCCGCATTTGAGGTGCGTGGATGTGCGATAGTCCAAACGAAGGGCCGCCCGATCGTTTTCAACAAACTACGCCATGTTACCTACAAGCAACTGGCTGCTATACGTGGGCGTGGATACTTCCTCCTGTCCTTTTACCCTGCGTATTAGATTTTTTGAAGTATTTTTTTTTGAAGTTCAATCAAATTTATATTAAAAACATCAACATCTACAATATCATATATATATATATATATATATATATATATATATATATATATATATATATATATATATATATATACATATATACTAATAAATCAAACAATATTGATTTGTCATTGTCAATGTTGATACTTTTTCTATTAATTTGATCAAAGCAATAATACTTTGACTTTGACTTTGAACAAAATTTATAAGCAGACTAAAAAGGACCGAAGGGAGATAAAACTTATATATAGACTAATAAGGACCGGAGGGAGTATATATGCCTCCTCGTTCGATTAACCTGCTTCTTTTTCTATCCTGCATTGCATGCCGAAAATGTATACCTAATAATAAAGGGTTATTACTTCTTGCGGTACGTCACGGAAATTATTCTCAAATTTTGAAAATATTACCTACCAATGCCACATATAAGTGATAAGAAAACGTTTCATATAGAGGAATCCTCCGTCTGGGCCGGCCCATGCAGTAGGGACCTCCTATACCGCAGTCTGCATGCCAGGAGAAGATGCAGCGCGCCCGTTTGGGCCGGCACCATGTCCGGGCAGCCTGATTTCAAATTCTGTTTTTTATTTTTATTTTTATTTTTATTTTCTGTTTTCATTTTCTCTACTTGAAATAATTCGGGACTTCAATAAAGATCCGAAAATAAAAACAAATGAGAATTTTTAAAAAATCTTTAAAAATAATAAAATGCTTGTGGATTCAAAATGTTTGCTTATTCAAAATGTTCAAATTTTGAAAACAAATGGTCGGAAATCAAAACATGTTGACAACTTTTTAGAAGTTTGTGTATTAAAAATGTTAATGAAATTGAACAAAGTTTGCCAATTCAAAAAATGTTCATGAATGAAAAAATATCCTAAAAATTTAAAAACTGTTCGTGACTTACGAAATAGTTTATTCATTCATAAAATGTTCGCTGACTCAAAAAATGATCATGCATTTAAAAAAATGTTTGTTAAATCAAAAAAATGTTCATGAATTTCAAAAAATTGTTGCACCAATTTTGCAGAACAATGTTCGTCCATTCTACAAATGTTAGTTGATCCAAAAAAATGTTAGAAAAAATGTTTGCAAATAGTATAAAAGTTCATAAATTAAAAAACCTTGATTTTAGAGAATTTATAAAAAAATTATAAAAGTGTTCATGAATTTGGTAAATCTTCACGATTTCAAATATGTTCATGAGTTTGAAAAAAGGTTCATGATTTCATGAAATTGAGAGTGATAGTGTATCTCGGGATGCAGCAAAATGTGATCATGGCCATTGAAGATTATGGTATTTTTTTTTCTCTCGTTGCGAAGCACGGGCCCTTTTGCTAGTAAGAAGAAAGCGAAGAAAAGAAGAAAGCGATGAAAAGAAGGTGTGTGCCTGCGTGCGCTGCCGTCACCATTGGAGCCAGAGCCGTTGCGGTCATCTGCCATGGATCGAAAGCGAAGAGGAAAGGACGGATCGGGAAGAGGAGAGAACGAAGTGGGTTGAGCAGACTGCGGTCTAGGGTTCATTCGAGAGGACACATGTGGGGTCGGAGTAAGCCGGGCTGAGGAGGCGGACACGCCCGGGCCACCCGATATGAGGGGCGCCGGATAGCCTGAGCATTTGAGGCGTCCGAATGAATTGTTTTTTTTTTATAACCGGTCACTGATCGATCAGCCCGTTCGAATGTTTGAGACGGGTTTGGTCCGAATGTTTGAGACGGGTTTGAGGCCCCGGCTGCGCATGCTCTAACCTACTTTTACTTGGGTATGCCGCTAGCTGGTTCGTTCGATCGTTTCCAACAAACTACTCCATATTATCTGTCGAGACAACAAGCAGCAGGTTGCTATACGTGGGGGTGGGTACATATGCATTGCGTTCAGAAAATAAGAAGACGGCGAAGAATAGAAGACGTTGCGTGCGTGCGTGCGTGCGTGCGTGTGTGCGCCGGCCGTTGACACAAATAATTTCTGTGTGGAGTTTAACGTAGGAGTAGTAGCCAGGCACGTATGCAAGGTTCCTTCTCGATGGGTCGAACGAAGTTTGATTTGTTACCAACGTGGGAGACAAGTTAAGTTAGCAAAGTGTCGGGTGCGGTGTCCGTGCCATGCATGCCCCCATGCATCTCCATCCACCCATCACCGTCGATCATGTCCGTCCTATCTACTAGGAGTAGGAGGAGTACTTCACCTGCGACTCCTGGTTGGCTCCTCGTCGTCTAGACCTCTCTGCAACCTCTCTCTGGCGGCTTCGGCAGCCGGCCGGGTAGTCGGGAGAGAGGGATGGACGTTTCTCGTCTACATATGATGTGTCCGTACCGGACTTTGCTACTTCTGTGAGTTGCACAATAACAACCCTCCCTAGCTTGATTTTTTTTTTTGGAGTAACCCTAGCTAGAATTACAAAAGAGAAAATGTATGAGTGAGGCTTTTTGAAATTTTCCAAATTTTACTTAATGGCTTTTAAGTTTTTTTTAAATACACAAGTATGTATAGATGTGTAATAGACGGTGACTGTGTACTACAACAAGTTTTGTCCGGCTCCGACAAAGGAGAGGTGATGACCACAGCGCACCTTCGACTTGTTTTACTACTTATAGTCGTCACTAGGTGGTCTATAGATCTAGATGTAATTTTTATTATTTTGTGGGTTTGTTGTACTGTCATGGTTGATACTAGTGAATAGATCGAAAGTTTTCACTGAAAAAAATATGTGTTTAAAATTTCATCGTGAAATATGTTTCGATGCGAGCTGTAAAACAAATCATGTATTTTTGTAGTGAATATAATACATGTGCTACAAATACAAGGTTTTGTTATTTCTTTCTGCAAGTAGCTCGCATTAGAAAAGGAAATAGCAGATGTGCACGTTTTAAGATACACTGTTGTTGATGGCTAGTATATCCTTTTTCCTAGACAATTATAATTAATTAATATAAAAGGAGTTTTCTCTGCCTCTCTCTCTCTCTCATTGGAACGTGGCATTGACCGGCCAGTGGGCATAGGCCAGCTGATTCAACGTGATAGTATTTAATTTTGAACATGGTTTGGACCGACGTGATGGATGTGTGTGGACGGTGTGTGGTATTAATTAGTATAGATAGAGATGGTAATAGCGATTTGGTGCGACCATTAAGCGAAGGAAGGCGATGGGTGGATGGATATGTACACCAGCGGTGTCATCTCAATAGCTCATCGATGGTTCGTTATCTCAAGAAGGAGAAAAGGTCATCTCATATATGGTCGGCGTCCACCGATCAAACACAAGTTAATCAGCTGCGCGACATGTGACCGTGCCTGCCTGCGTGGCCCCACGCTTGCTACTCATCTAGGTAACGGCCGGTCAGTCGGTCCGTCATTCCAACCAACTTTGTAAATTTGTTACACGTGTGTGTGGCCTGATCCACTCCTAATTAACTATTTTTCTATCTAGCTAGCTAATTCAACTACTAGCAACCTGGCTACTGCTAGCTCAGCATAATTTCACCGACCATGCAAGTTAGTTTGTTTTCTTGTTTTTTTCTGCCTTTCCTTTCAGGTTGGCCGAGTAACAAAGTTACTCAAGTCAAGGCCATCAACGAATGAACAGTAGATGTGGAGCTATCTATGGAAACTTAAAGTTGTCCCAAAAGTGAACAGTAGATGTGGAGCCATCTATGGTAACTCAAAGTTGTCCCAAAAGTGAGGGTGTTCTGATGAAGGGCAATTAAGGGAATCATTCCTGATAAGTGCACTCTCCAACATCGACACATCAAAGATACAAGCTTATTTAAGTTGTGCCGTGCTATGGATGAAGACTTGGGGCGTGTTTCGTTGCCCGCATGCAGCCCAACCAGGCCCGCGCGGGATGTGCGTGGCATGTTTGGTTAGCTGGGCTGGATGCGATTCGTGGCCCGCATGAACCTTAAAGCAGGCCTTCTCGCGAGTCTGGCTCGGCGCGGCCACGCGTGCGAGGAGGTTGCACGCCTCGGGCAGTGCGGGAGACGGAGAGGACGTCTCATAACTCCCCTCACACTCTCCTGTCACTATCCCGCACTGTTCCCACCGCTAGCATGCCTCTATGTCTCACCGTCCCTCTCTCTCCTCTCCTCCGATAGCTCCGCCTCTCCCACCGCCGCCGTCCTCTGACCCCCGTCGACCAGCGCATCACCAGTATCCAACAGCGCTGGGTGGCCGGGCTCCAGATCTCGGGCAGGGACCTGTCGTCGGCACTGCGAGCGTCGTCCCCCATTTGCTGCCGGCCACCACGAGGGCCGGCCAATGCGGTGCCGGCCGTTTCTGCTCCGCCGCTGTTTCCGGGCCTCGTGGTCGTGGGCTCGGCGCCGCCGTTCACGGAGCCGCCACTTCTTGGGACCCCATTGGGCAGGGGGGTTTCTTGACCCCCGTCCAAGGGTTTTCTCCTGTCGGCGCGCTGTCCTCCTCGACCTCCGGCGTGGCCATGAGCACAAGGCTGATGCCGCCGGCCATCGCCACGGTCGGCTCCTCCTCTGCCCCGCCACCTCTCTCCTTCCCGTCGGGGTTTTCACCCCGGCCTCGGTTCGCTACGACTACGCAAGCTCCGGTGAGTCAAAAAATCCCCAATGCTTGCACGTAGATGTAGATTAGGGGTTTCTTTCTTAGGCATGTGCTAGCACTTAGTGGATTCAATAGGATTAGATAGGATTCGTGTAGATCTGATTCGATGCGATCCCAATCAAATCGAATCCGACCGATCTGTTTTTGTTTGCTACAGTGTGTGTTCTAAGATAATGTTCTTCTGCTAGTGCTTTCCTAGTATTTGTGTTCATGCTAGAATCCCCAATGCTAGTGTGCTTTGCTAGGATCTGTGTTCATGCTAGAATCTATGTTCATGCTAGGGTCTTGCTAGGATCTGTGTTCATGCAAATGGCATGTTCATGTTCAAGCTAGGATCATGTTCATGTTGTTGTTCATGTTGCTACATACATGTTCAAGTTAGGGTTTGTGTTGCATGCTCTATATTGTTATACGTGCATGTAGTAGGACCATTTTAGGATGTTGCCAAATGTGCATGGGTGCACATTGGTGCTGTTTTTAGATGTTTCCATGCTTAGGATAGTGCACTGATGAGTGACAGTTGCAGAAGACCAGATGCCACTGATCAGTGGGATTTTCTCATGGGCAACTACCACCGATCAGTGACACTTGCTCCTGGGCAAGTCCCCTGACCAGTGGCACTTGATCTTGGGCAAGTCCCCTGATCAATGGCACTTGCTCTTGGGCAAGTGCCACAGTGGCACTTGCCTAAGAGCAATTGGCACTGATCAGTGGCATTTTCCCAAGAGCAAGTGCCATTGAAAGGTGGCATTTGGCAAAGAGTTTGTGCACTAATCAGTGGCATTTGCTCTTGGGCAAATGTCTCAAATCAGTGCCATTTCCTGTAGTGCTAGTGCAACTGCTGAGTGGCATTTGCAGAAGAGCTAATGCCATTCATCAGTGGTTGTTCATTTTGCAAGCACCTCTAATACTTATCATCATACCTGACAAGATATTGAAGAGTGATTGGAACGTGGCGGGTGGAGGTGTTGGGGAACGTAGCCGAATTTTAAAATTTTCTACGCATCATCAAGATCAATCTATGGAGTTATCTAGCAACGAGGGGAAAATGAGTGCATCTACATACCCTTGTAGATCGCGGCGGAAGCGTTCAAGAGAACGGGTTGATGGAGTCGTACTCGTCGTGATCCAAATCACCGATGACCGGCGCCGAGCAGACGGCACCTCCGTGTTCAACACACGCACGGTTGGGGAAGACGTCTCCTCCTTCTTGATCCAGCAAGGGGATGGAGAGGTTGATGGAGATCAACAAGACGACGGCGTGGTGGTGGGCCAGCGAGGATCTCGGCAGGCTTCGCCAAGCTCTACGGAGGAGGAGGGTGTTGGAGAGGGAGAGGAGGCGCCCGGGGCTAGTGGTGCTGCCCTCCTCCCCCCACTATATATAGGCCCCCTGGGGCGCCGCCCTAGGAGATCCAATCTCCAAGGGGCGGCGACCAGGGGTGGCTTGCCCCCAAGTTGGGGGTGGCGCCCCACCCCTAGGGTTTCCAACCCTAGGCACAGGGGGGCCCAAGGGGGGCGCACTAGCCCACCAGGGGCTGGTTCCCATCCCCACTTCAGCCCATGGGGCCCTCCGGGATAGGTGGCCCTACCCGGTGGACCCCCGGGACCCTTCCGGTGGTCCCGGTACAATACCGATTACCCCCGAAACTTGACTTCCGATATATAAATCTTTACCTCCGGGCCATTCTGAAACTCCTCGTGACGTCCGGGATCTCATCCGGGACTCCGAACAACTTTCGTGTTACTGCATACTTATATCTCTACAACCCTAGCGTCATCGAACCTTAAGTGTGTAGACCCTACGGGTTCGGGAGACACGCAGACATGACCGAGACGACTCTCCGATCGATAACCAACAGCGGAATCTGGATACCCATGTTGGCTCCCACATGCTCCTCGATGATCTCATGGGATGAACCACGATGTCGAGGATTCAATCAATCCCGTATACAATTCCCTTTGTCAATCGGTACGTTACTTGCCCGAGACTCGATCGTCGGTATCCCAATACCTCGTTCAATCTCGTTACCGGCAAGTCACTTTACTCGTACCGTAATGCATGATCCCGTGATCAACCACTTGGTCACATTGAGCTCATTATGATGATGCATTACCGAGTGGGCCTAGAGATACCTCTCCGTCATACGGAGTGACAAATCCTAGTCTCGATTCGTGCCAACCCAACATACACTTTCGGAGATACCCGTAGTGCACCTTTATAGCCACCCAGTTACGTTGTGACGTTTGGCACACCCAAAGCACTCCTATGGTATCCGGGAGTTGCACAATCTCATGGTCTAAGGAAATGATACTTGACATTTGGAAAAGCTCTAGCAAACGAACTACACGATCTTTGTGCTATGCTTAGGATTGGGTCTTGTCCATCACATCATTCTCCTAATGATGTGATCCTGTTATCAATGACATCCAATGTCCATAGTCAGGAAACCGTGACTATCTGTTGATCAACGAGCTAGTCAACTAGAGGCTCACTAGGGACATGTTGTGGTCTATGTATTCACACATGTATTACGATTTCCGGATAACACAATTATAGCATGAACAATAGACAATTATCATGAACAAAGAAATATAATAATAACCATTTTATTATTGCCTCTAGGGCATATTTCCAACAGTCTCCCACTTGCACTAGAGTTAATAATCTAGTTACATTGTGATGAATCGAACACCAATAGAGTTCTGGTGTTGATCATGTTTTGCTCTAGGGAGAGGTTTAGTCAACGGATCTGCCACAGTCAGATCTGTGTGCACTTTACAAATATCTATGTCTCCATCTTGAACACTTTCACGAATGGAGTTGAAGCGACGGTTGATATGCCTGGTCTTCCTGTGAAACCTGGGCTCCTTGGCAAGGGCAATAGCTCTAGTGTTGTCACAGAAGAGAGTCATCGGGCCCGACGCATTGGGTATGACTCCTAGGTCGGTGATGAACTCCTTTATCCAGATTGCTTCATGCGCTGCCTCCGAGGCTGCCATGTACTCCGCTTCACATGTAGATCCCGCCACGATGCTTTGCTTGCAACTGCACCAGCTTACTGCCCCACCATTCAAAATATACACGTATGCGGTTTGTGACTTAGAGTCATCCAGATCTGTGTCGAAGCTAGCGTCGACGTAACCCTTTACTACGAGCTCTTCGTCACCTCCATATACGAGAAACATGTCCTTAGTCCTTTTCAGGTACTTCAGGATATTCTTGACCGCTGTCCAGTGGTCCATGCCGGGATTACTTTGGTACCTTCCTACCAAGCTTACGACAAGGTTTACATCAGGTCTGGTACACAGCATGGCATACATAATAGACCCTATGGCCGAGGCATAGGGGACGACACTCATCTTTTCTCTATCTTCTGCCGTGGTCGGGCATTGAGCCGTGCTCAATCGCACACCTTGCAATACAGGCAAGAACCCCTTCTTGGACTGATCCATATTGAACTTCTTCAATATCTTGTCAAGGTACGTACTTTGTGAAAGACCAATGAGGCGTCTCGATCTATCTCTATAGATCTTGATGCCTAATATATAAGCAGCTTCTCCAAGGTCCTTCATTGAAAAACACTTGTTCAAGTAGGCCTTTATGCTTTCCAAGAATTCTATATCATTTCCCATCCACAGTATGGCATCCACATATAATATGAGAAATGCTACGGAGCTCCCACTCACTTTCTTGTAAACACAGGCTTCTCCATAAGTCTGTGTAAACCCACACGCTTTGTTCATCTCATCAAATCGAATGTTCCAACCCCGAGATGCTTGCACCAGCCCATAGATTGAGCATTGGAGCTTGCATACCTTGTTAGCATTCTCAGGATCGACAAAACCTTCTGGCTGCATCATATACAGTTCTTCCTTAAGATGGCCGTTAAGAAATGCCATTTTGACGTCCATTTGCCATATCTCATAATCATAGTATGCGGCAATTGCTAACATAATTCGGACGGACTTCAGCTTCGCTACGGGAGAGAAAGTCTCATCATAGTCAACCCCTTGAACTTGTCGATAACCCTTAGCGACAAGTCGAGCCTTATAGATGGTCACATTACCATCCGCGTCTGTCTTCTTCTTAAAGATCCATTTATTTTCTATGGCTCGCCGATCATCGGGCAAGTCAGTCAAAGTCCATAATTCGTTTTCATACATGGATCCTATCTCGGATTTCATGGCTTCTAGCCATTTGTTGGAATCTGGGACCGCCATCGCTTCTTCATAGTTCGAAGGTTCACCATTGTCTAACAACATGATTTCCAAGACAGGGTTGCCGTACCACTCTGGTGCGGAACGTGTCCTTGTGGACCTACGAAGTTCAGTAGGAGCTTGATCCGAAGTACCTTGATCATCATCATTAACCTCCTCTCTAGTCGGTGCAGGCACCACAGGAACATCTTCCTGAGCTGCGCTACTTTCCGTTTCAAGAGGTAGTACTTCATCAAGCTCTACTTTCCTCCCACTTACTTCTTTCGAGAGAAACTCTTTCTCCAGAAAGGACCCGTTCTTGGCAACAAAGATCTTGCCTTCGGATCTGAGGTAGAAGGTATACCCAATGGTTTCCTTAGGGTATCCTATGAAGACGCATTTTTCCGACTTGGGTTCGAGCTTTTCAGGTTGAAGTTTCTTGACATAAGCATCGCATCCCCAAACTTTTAGAAACGACAGCTTAGGTTTCTTCCCAAACCATAATTCATACAGTGTCGTCTCAACGGATTTTGATGGAGCCCTATTTAAAGTGAATGCGGTAGTCTCTAAAGCATAGCCCCAAAAAGAGAGCGGTAGATCGGTAAGAGACATCATAGATCGCACCATATCTAATAGAGTGCGATTACGACGTTCGGACACACCATTTCGCTGAGGTGTTCCAGGCGGCGTGAGTTGTGAAACGATTCCACATTTCCTTAAGTGCGTACCAAATTCGTGACTTAAATATTCTCCCCCACGATCTGATCGTAAGAACTTTATCTTTCGGTCACGTTGATTCTCTACCTCATTCTGAAATTCCTTGAACTTTTCAAAGGTCTCAGACTTGTGCTTCATTAAGTAGACATACCCATATCTACTCAAGTCATCAGTGAGAGTGAGAAAATAACGATATCCTTCGCGAGCCTCAACGCTCATTGGATCGCACACATCAGTATGTATGATTTCCAATAAGTTGGTTGCTCGCTCCATTGTTCCGGAGAACGGAGTCTTGGTCATTTTGCCCATGAGGCATGGTTCGCATGTGTCAAATGATTCATAATTGAGAGACTCTAAAAGTCCACCTGCATGGAGCTTCTTCATGCGCTTGACACCAATGTGACCAAGGCGGCAGTGCCACAAGTATGTGGGACTATCGTTATCAACTTTACATCTTTTGGTATTCACACTATGAACATGTGTAACATTACGTTTGAGATTCATTAAGAATAAACCATTGTCCAGCGGGGCATGACCATAAAACATATCTCTCATATAAATAGAACAACCATTATTCTCGGATTTAAATGAGTAGCCATCTCGCAGTAAACGAGATCCAGGTACAATGTTCATGCTCAAAGCTGGCACTAAATAACAATTATTGAGGTTTAAAACTAATCCCGTAGGTAAATATAGAGGTAGCGTGCCGACAGCGATCACATCGACCTTGGAACCATTCCCGACGCGCATCGTCACCTCGTCCTTCGCCAGTCTCCGCTTATTCCACAGCTCCTGCTTTGAGTTACAAATATGAGCAACCGCACCGGTATCAAATACCCAGGAGCTACTACGAGTACTGGTAAGGTACACATCAATTACATGTATATCACATATACCTTTAGTGTTGCCGGCCTTCTTGTCCTCTAAGTATTTGCGGCAGTTCCGCTTCCAGTGACCACTTCCCTTGCAATAAAAGCACTCAGTCTCAGGCTTGGGTCCATTCTTTGGCTTCTTCCCGGCAACTGGCTTACCGGGCGCGGCAACTCCCTTGTCGTCCTTCTTGAAGTTCTTCTTACCCTTGCCTTTCTTAAACTTAGTGGTTTTATTCACCATCAACACTTGATGTTCCTTTCTGATCTCCACCTCCGCTGATTTCAGCATTGAATATACCTCAGGAATGGTCTTTTCCATCCCCTGCATATTGAAGTTCATCACAAAGCTCTTGTAGCTCGGTGGAAGCGACTGAAGGATCCTGTCAATGACCGCGTCATCCGGGAGATTAACTCCCAGCTGAGTCAAGCGGTTGTGCAACCTAGACATTTTGAGTACGTGTTCACTAACAGAACTATTTTCCTCCATCTTACAACTGAAGAACTTGTCGGAGACTTCATATCTCTCGACCCGGGCATGAGCTTGGAAGACCATTTTCAGCTCTTCGAACATCTCATATGCTCTGTGTCGCTCAAAACGCTTTTTGGAGCCCCGGTTCTAAGCTGTAAAGCATGCGCACTGAACGAGGGAGTAATCATCAGCACGTGACTGCCAAGCGTTCATAACGTCTTGGTTCTCTGGGATGGGTGCTTCACCTAGCGGTGCTTCTAGGACATAATCTTTCTTGGCAGCTATGAGGATGATCCTCAGGTTCCGGACCCAGTCCGTATAGTTGCTGCCATCATCTTTCAGCTTGGTTTTCTCTAGGAACGCGTTGAAGTTGAGGGCAACATTAGCGTCGGCCATTTGATCTACAAGACATATTATAAAGATTTTAGACTAAGTTCATGATAATTAAGTTCATCTAATCAAATTATTCAATGAACTCCCACTCAGATAGACATCCCTCTAGTCATCTAAGTGAAACATGATCCGAGTCAACTAGGCCGTGTCCGATCATCACGTGAGACGGACTAGTCAACGTCGGTGAACATCTTCATATTTATCGTATCTTCTATACGACTCATGCTCGACCTTTCGGTCTTCCGTATTCCGAGGCCATGTTTGTACATGCTAGGCTCGTCAAGTCAACCTAAGTGTATTGCGTGTGTAAATCTGGCTTACACCCGTTGTATTCGAACGTTAGAATCTATCACACCCGATCATCACGTGGTGCTTCGAAACAGCGAACCTTCGCAACGGTGCACAGTTAGGGGGAACACTTTCTTGAAATTATTTCGAGGGATCATCTTACTTAAGCTACCGTCGTTCTAAGCAAATAAGATGCAAAACATGATAAACATCACATGCAACCAAATAGTGACATGATATGGCCAATATCATATTGCTCCTTTGATCTCCATCTTCGGGGCGCCATGATCATCTTCGTCACCGGCATGACACCATGATCTCCATCATCGTGTCTTCATGAAGTTGTCACGCCAACGACTACTTCTACTTCTATGGCTAATGTGTTTAGCAATAAAGTAAAATAATTTACATGGCGTTATTCAATGACACGCAGGTCATGCAAAAATAAAGACAACTCCTATGGCTCCTGCCGGTTGTCATACTCATCGACATGCAAGCCGTGATTCCTATTACAAGAACATGATTATCTCATACATCACATATATCATTCATCACATCCTTTG
Organism: Aegilops longissima; assembly: GCA_021605205.1. NCBI lineage: Eukaryota > Viridiplantae > Streptophyta > Magnoliopsida > Poales > Poaceae > Aegilops > Aegilops longissima. The sequence continues at coordinate 664,177,099 of CM038676.1, forward strand.
GCCATATCACATCACAAAGCACTTGCTGCAAAAACAAGTTAGACGTCCTCTAATTGTAGTTGCAAGTTTTTACGTGGCTGTTATAGGTTTCTAGCAAGAACGTTTCTTACCTACGTAAAACCGCAACGTGATATGCCAATTTCTATTTACCCTTCATAAGGACCCTTTTCATCGAATCCGCTCCAACTAAAGTGGGAGAGACAGACACCCGCTAGCCACCTTATGCAACTAGTGCATGTCAGTCAGTGGAACCTGTCTCACGTAAGCGTACGTGTAAGGTCGGTCCAGGCCGCTTCATCCCACAATGCCGCCGAAGCAAGATAAGACTAGTAGTGGCAAGAAAATTGACAACATCTATGCCCACAACTGCTTTGTGTTCTACTCGTGCATAGTAACTACGCATAGACCTAGCTATGATACCACTGTTGGGGAACGTAGCAGAATTTTAAAATTTTCTACGCATCACCAAGATCAATCTATGGAGTTATCTAGCAACGAGGGGAAAAGGAGTGCATCTACATACCCTTGTAGATCGCGAGCGGAAGCGTTCAAGAGAACGGGGTTGATGGAATCGTACTCGTCGTGATCCAAATCACCGATGACCGAGCGCCGAACGGACGGCACCTCCGCGTTCAACACACGTCCGGTTGGGGAAGACGTCTCCTCCTTCTTGATCCAGCAAGGGGGAAGGAGAGGTTGATGGAGATCCAGCAGCACGACGGCATGGTGGTGGATGCAGCGGGGATCTCGGCAGGGCTTCGCCAAGCTCTACGGAGGAGGAGGGGTGTTGGAGAGGGAGAGGGAGGCGCCAGGGGCTAGGGTGCGGCTTCCCTCCCTCCCCCCACTATATATAGGCCCCCTGGGGGGGGGCGGCCCTAGGAGATCCAATCTCCAAGGGGGGTGGCGGCCAAGGGGGGTGGCTTGCCCCCCAAGCCAGGTGAGGCGCCCCCCACCCCTGGGGTTTCCAACCCTAGGCGCAGGGGGGCAAGGGGGTGCGCACTAGCCCACCAGGGGCTGGTTCCCCTCCCCACTTCAGCCCATGGGGCCCTCCGGGATAGGTGGCCCCACCCGGTGGACCCCCGGGACCCTTCCGGTGGTCCCGGTACAATACCGATTACCCCCAAAACTTTCCCGATGGCCGAAACTTGACTTCCTATATATAAATATTTACCTCCGGGCAATTCCGAAACTCCTCGTGACGTCTGGGATCTCATCCGGGACTCCGAACAACTTTCGGGTTACTGCATACTTATATCTCTACAACCCTAGCGTCACCGAACCTTAAGTGTGTAGACCCTACGGGTTCGGGAGACACGCAGACATGACCGAGACGACTCTCCGGTCAATAACCAACAGCGGGATCTGTATACCCATGTTGGCTCCCACATGCTCCTCGATGATCTCATCGGATGAACCACGATGTCGAGGATTCAATCAATCCCGTATACAATTCCCTTTGTCAATGGGTACGTTACTTGCCCGAGACTCGATCGTCGGTATCCCAATACCTTGTTCAATCTCGTTACCGGCAAGTCACTTTACTCGTACCGTAATGCATGATCCCGTGATCAACCACTTGGTCACATTGAGCTCATTATGATGATGCATTACCGAGTGGGCCTAGAGATACCTCTCCGTCATACGGAGTGACAAATCCCAGTCTCGATTCGTGCCAACCCAACAGACACTTTCGGAGATACCCGTAGTGCACCTTTATAGCCACCCAGTTATGTTGTGACGTTTGGCACACCCAAAGCACTCCTACGGTATCCGGGAGTTGCACAATCTCATGGTCTAAGGAAATGATACTTGACATTTGGAAAAGCTCTAGCAAACGAACTACACGATCTTTGTGCTATGCTTAGAATTGGGTCTTGTCCATCACATCATTCTCCTAATGATGTGATCCCGTTATCAATGACATCCAATGTCCATAGTCAGGAAACCATGACTATCTGTTGATCAACGAGCTAGTCAACTAGAGGCTCACGAGGGACATGTTGTGGTCTATGTATTCACACATGTATTACGATTTCCGGATAACACAATTATAGCATGAACAATAGACAATTATCATGAACAAAGAAATATAACAATAACCATTTTATTATTGCCTCTAGGGCATATTTCCAACAGGAGGAGCTCAGGTGGTGGCCGGAGCTAAGGGCGCCGAGGATCTCATCCCCACGAACAGGTGGCTCAAGAGGGCGGACCTGCCTGGCAGGGTTTCCTTCATGAGCCTGCCTCGTTCAAGGGGACGATCTCCGAGGACCAGCCATGAGGAGGGGGCCCGGCAGCCGTTGCTCTTCTACCAACAGATCAAGGACGCCGAAGACCTCGCCATGCTCGTCATCCCTCGCAAGTTCGTGGAGGTGATGAACGAGTGGCTGGTCATGAAGTGGCTCCTGTTGGGGAACGTAGTAATTTCAAAAAATTTCCTACGAACACGCAAGACCATGGTGATGGCATAGCAACGAGAGGGGAGAGTGTCCGTCCACGTACCCTCGTAAGACCGAAAGCGGAAGCGTTATAACAACGCTGTTGATGTAGTCGTGCGTCTTTACGATCCGACCGATCCAAGCACCGAGCGTCGACACCTCCGAGTTACGCACACGTTCAGCTCGATGGCGATCCCGGACTCGATCCAGCAAAGTGTCGGGATGAGTTCCGTCAAGACGACGGCGTGGTGGCGATGTTGATGCTCCACCGACGCAGGGCTTCGCCTAAGCTCGCGACGATATGACTTCTCGGCGCAGGGCTTCGCCTAAGCTCTACGACGATATGACCGAAGTGGAATATGGTGGAAGGGGGCACCGCACACGGCTAAGGAACGATCCGTAGATCAACTTGTGTCTGGGGTGCCCCCTTGCCCCCGTATATAAAGGAGCAAAGGGGGGGTGCGGCCGGCCCTAGGGAGGCGCGCCTGGAGGAGTCCTACTCCCACCGGGAGTAGGACTCCCCCCTTCCTAGTTGGAGTAGGATTGGGGAGGGGGAAGAGGGAAGGCGCGCCCCCTCTCCTGTCCTATTCGGACTAGAGGGGAGGGGGGCGCGCGGCCTGCCCTGGCCGGCCCTTCCTCTTCTCCCTTGTGGCCCATTAAGGCCCATATACCCCCCGGGGGGTTCCGGTAACCCCCCGGTGTTCCGGTAACTTCCAGTTTTCATTCGGAACCCTTCCGAAGTCCAAACATAGGCTTCCAATATATCAATCTTTATGTCTCGACCATTTCGAGACTCCTCGTTATGTCCGTGATCACATCCGGGACTCGAACAACCTTGTGCATCAATACTTATAAACTCATAATGAACTGTCATCGAAGCGTTAGCGTGCGGACCCTACGGGTTCGAGAACTATGTAGACATGACCTAGAACCATTCTTGGTCAATAACCAATAGCGGAACCTGGATGCCCATATTGGTTCCTACATATTCTACGAAGATCTTTATCGGTCAAACCGCATAACGACATCGTTGTTCCCTTTGTCATCGGTATGTTACTTACCCGAGATTCGATCGTCGGTATCCAATACCTAGTTCAATCTCGTTACCGGTAAGTCTCTTTACTCGTTCGTAATACATCATCTCACAACTAACTCATTAGTTGTAATGCTTGCAAGGCTTAAGTGATGTGTATCACCGAGAAGGCCTAGAGATACCTCTCGACAATCGGAGTGACAAAACCTAATCTCGAAATCGCCAACCCAACAAGTACCTTTGGAGACACACTGTAGTACTCCTTTATAATCACCCGATTCACGTTGTGACGTTTGGTAGTACCAAAGTGTTCCTCCGTAAGCAGGAGTTGCATAATCTCATAGTTACGAGGAACATGTATGAGTCATGAAGAAAGCATTAGCAACATACTAAACGATCAAGTGCTAAGCTAACGGAATGGGTCATGTCAATCACATCATTCTCCTAATGAGGTGATCTCATTAATCAAATGACAACACATGTATATGGTTAGGAAACATAACCATCTTTGATTAATGAGCTAGTCCAAGAGAGGCATACTAGTGACTATCTGTTTGTCTATGTATTCACACATGTATTATGTTTCCGGTTAATACAATTCTAGCATGAATAATAAACATTTATCATGGTATAAGGAAATAAATAATAACTTTATTATTGCCTCTAGGGCATATTTGCTTCATCTCCCACTTGCACTAGAGTCAATAATCTAGATTACATAGTAATGATTCTAACACCCATGGAGTCTTGGTGCTGATCATGTTTTGCTCGTGGAAGAGGCTTAGTCAGCGGGTCTGCAACATTCAGATCCGTATGTATTTTGCAAATCTCTATGTCTCCCACTTGGACTTGGTCACGAATGGAATTGAAGCGTCTCTTGATATGCTTGGTCCTCTTGTGAAATCTGGATTCCTTTGCCAAGGCAATTGCACCATATTGTCACAGAAGATCTTCATCGGTCCCGATGCACTAGGTATGACACCTAGATCGGAAATGAACTCTTTCATCCAGACTCCTTCATTTGCTGCTTCTGAAGCAGCTATGTACTCCGCTTCACATGTAGATCCCGGCACGACGCTTTGTTTAGAACTGCACCAACTGACAGCTCCACCGTTTAATAAAAACACGTATCCGGTTTGCGATTTAGAATCGTCCGGATCAGTGTCAAAGCTTGCATCGACGTAACCATTTACGACTAGCTCTTTGTCACCTCCATATACGAGAAAGTAGTAACTTGATCTGAAGCTTCATGATCATCATCATTAGTTTCCTCACTAATTGGTGTAGTTGTCACAGGAACCATTTCTTGTGATGAACTACTTTCCAATAAGGGAGCAGATACTGATTATCTCATCAAGTTCTACTTTCCTCCCACTCACTTCTTTCGAGAGAAACTCCTTCTCTAGAAAGGATCCGAATTAGCAACGAAAATCTTGCCTTCAGATCTGTGATAGAAGGTGTACCCAACAGTCTCCTTTGGGTATCCTATGAAGACACATTTTTCCGATTTGGGTTCGAGCTTATCTGGTTGAAGTTTCTTTACATAAGCATCGCAGCCCCAAACTTTAAGAAACGACAACTTTGGTTTCTTGCCAAACCACAGTTCATAAGGCGTCGTCTCAGCGGATTTTGACGGTGTCCTATTTAACGTGAATGCGGCCGTCTCTAAAGCATAACCCCGAGCGATAGCGGTAAATCGGAAATAGACATCATAGATCGCACCATATCTAGTAAAGTACGATTCTGACGTTCGGACACACCATTTCTCTGTGGTGTTCGGGTGGCGTGAGTTGAAACTATTCCACATTGTTTCAAATGTAAACCAAACTCGTAACTCAAATATTCTCCTCCACGATCAGATCGTAGAAACTTTATTTTCTTGTTACGATGATTTTCCACTTCACTCTGAAATTCTTTGAACTTTTCAAATGTTTCAGATTTGTGTTTCATTAAGTAGATATACCCATATCTACTCAAATCATCTGTGAAGGTGAGAAAATAACGATATCCGCCACGAGCTTCAACATTCATCGGACCACATACATACGTATGTATGATTTCCAACAAATATGTTGCTCTCTCCATACAACCGGAGAAGCGGTGTTTTAGTCATCTTGCCCATGAGGCACGGTTCATAAGTACCAAGTGATTCATAATCAAGTGATTCCAAAAGTCCATCGTATGGAGTTTCTTCATGCGTTTTACACCGATATGACCTAAGCGGCAGTGCCACAAATAAGTTGCACTATCATTATCAACTCTGCATCTTTTGGCTTCAACATTATGAATATGTGTATCACTACCGTCGAGATTCAACAAGAATAGACCATTCTTCAAGGGTGCATGACCATAAAAGATATTACTCATATAAATAGAACAACCATTATTCTCTGATTTAAATGAATAACCGTCTCGCATTAAACAAGATCCAGATATAATGTTCATGCTCAACGCTGGCACCAAATAACAATTATTTAGGTCTAAAACTAATCCCGAAGGTAGATGTAGAGGTAGCGTGCCGACCGCGATCACATTGACTTTGGAACCGTTTCCCACGCGCATCGTCACCTCGTCCTTTGCGCTGCTCGTCTATTCCGTAGTCCCTGTTTGAGTTGCAAATACTAGCAAGAACCAGTATCAAATACCAGTGCTACTACGAGCTCTAGTAAGGTACACATCAATAACATGTATATCACATATACCTTTGTTCACCTTGCCATCCTTTTTATCCGCCAAATACTTGGGGCAGTTCCGCTTCGAGTGTCGGTCGCTTGCGGTAAAACACTCGTTTCGGGCTTAGGTCCAGACTTGGGTTTCTTCTCTTGATCAGCAACTTTCTTGCTGTTCTTTTGAAGTTTCCTTCTTCTTCCCTTTGCCCTTTTCTTGAAACTAGTGGTCTTGTTGACCATCAACACTTGATGCTCTTTCTTGATTTCTACCTCCATGCTTTTAGCATCACGAAGAGCTCAGGAATTGTCTTAGTCATCCCTTGCATATTATAGTTCATCACGAAGCTCTTGTAGCTTGGTGGCGTGATTGGAGAATTCTGTCAATGACACTATCATCCGGAAGATTAACTCCCAGCTGAATTAAGTGATTGTTATACCCGACATTTTGAGTATGTGCTCACTTGTGAGAACTATTCTCCTCCATCTTGCAGCTATAGAACTTATTGGAGACTTCATATCTCTCAATCCGGGCATTTGCTTGAAATATTAACTTCAACTCCTGGAACATCTCATATGCTCCATAGCGTTCAAAACGTCGTTGAAGACCGGTTCTAAGCCGTAAAGCATGGCACATTGAACTATTGAGTAGTCATCAGCTTTGCTTTGCGGACGTTCACAACTTCGGCTCAGCTCCTGCAGCAGGCCTGTCACCCAGCGGTGCTTCGGGGCGTAATTTTTACGTGCAGCAATGAGGATAATCCTCAAATTCGGACCCAGTCCGTGTAATTGCTACCATCATCTTTCAACTTTGCTTTCTCAAGGAACGCATTAAAATTCAACGGAACAACAGACGAGCCATCTATCTACGATAAACATAGACAAGCAAAATACTATCGGTACTAAGCTCATGATAAATTTAAGTTTAATTAATCATATTAAAACTCCCACTTAGACAGACATCTCTCTAGTCATATAAGTGATCACGTGATCCAAATCAACTAAACCATGTCCGATCATCACGTGAGATGGAGTAGTTTCAATGGTGAACATCACTATGTTGATCATATCTACTATATGATTCACGCTCGACCTTTCGGTCTCCGTGTTCGAGGCCATATCTGTTATATGCTAGGCTCGTCAAGTTTAACCTGAGTATTCGCGTGTGCAACTGTTTTGCACCGTTGTAGATGGACGTAGAACTTATCACACCCGATCATCACGTGGTGTCCGGGTACTACGAACTTTGGCAGCGGTGCATACTCAGGAGAACACTTCTTGATAATTTTAGTGAGAGATCATCTTATAATGCTACCGTCAATCAAAGCAAGATAAGATGCATAAAGGATAAACATCACATGCAATCAATATAAGTGATATGATATGGTCATCATCATCTTGTGCTTGTGATCTCCATCGCCAAGCACCGTCATGATCACCATTGTCACCGGCACGACACCTTGATCTCCATCGTAGCATCGTTGTCGTCTCGCCAACTATTGCTTCTCGACTATCGCTACTCCTTAGTGATAAAGTAAAGCAATTACATGGCGTTGCATTTCATACAATAAGCGACAACCATATGGCTCTCGCCGATTGCCGATAACTTCGGTTACAAAACATGATCATCTCATACAATAAAATATAGCATCACGTCTTGACCATATCACATCACAACATGCCCTGCAAAAACAAGTTAGGCGTCCTCTACTTTGTTGTTGCATGTTTTACGTGGCTGCTACGGGCTGAGCAAGAACCGTTCTTACCTACGCATCAAAACCACAGCGATAGTTTGTCAAATAGACTCCGTTTAACCTTCTCAAGGACCGGGCGTAGTCATACTCGGTCCAACTAAAGTGAGAGAGACAGACACCCGCGGTCACCTTTAAGCAACGAGTGCTCGGGCGGTGAAACCAGTCTCGCGTAAGCGTCGCGTAATGTCGGTCCGGCCGCTTCATCTCACAATACCGCTGAACCAAAGTATGACATGCTGGTAGGCAGTATGACTTGTATCGCCCACAACTCACTTGTGTTCTACTCGTGCACATGACATCAACGCATAAAACCAGGCTCGGATGCCACTGTTGGGGAGCGTAGTAATTTCAAAAATTTCCTACGAACACGCAAGACCATGGTGATGGCATAGCAACGAGAGGGAGAGTGTCCGCCCACGTACCCTCGAGACCGAAAGCGGAGCGTTATAACAACGCGGTTGATGTAGTCGACGTCTTCACGATCCGACCGATCCAAGCACCGAGCGCACGACACCTCCGAAGTTACGCACACGTTCAGCTCGATGGCGATCCCGGACTCGATCCAGCAAAGTGTCGGGGATGAGTTCCACAAGACGACGGCGTGGTGGCGATGTTGATGCTCCACCGACGCGGGGCTTCGCCTAAGCTCGCGACGATATGACTTCTCGGCGCAGGCTTCGCCTAAGCTCTCTGACGATATGACCGAAGTGGAATATGGTGGAAGGGCACCGACACGGCTAAGGAACGATCCGTAGATCAACTTGTGTGTCTGGGGTGCCCCTTGCCCCGTATATAAAGGAGCAAAGGGGGGGTGCGGCCGGCCCTAGGGAGGCGCGCCTGGAGGAGTCCTACTCCCACCGGGAGTAGGACTCCCCCTTTCCTAGTTGGAGTAGGATTGGGGAGGGGGAAGAGGGAAGGGGCGCCGCCCCCTCTCTTTGTCCTATTCGGACTAGAGGGGGGAGGGGGGCGCGCGGCCTGCCCTGGCCGGCCCTTCCTCTTCTCCCTTGTGGCCCATTAAGGCCCATATACCCCGGGGTTCAGTAACCCCGGTGTTCGATAACTTCCGTTTTCATTGGAACCCTTCGAAGTCAAACATAGGCTTCAATATATCAATCTTTATGTCTCGACCATTTGAGACTCCTCGTCATGTCCGTGATCACATCCGGGACTCGAACAACCTTGGTGCATCAATACTTATAAACTCATAATGAGCTGTCATCGAAGCGTTAAGCGTGCGGACCCTACGGGTTCGAGAACTATGTAGACATGACCTAGAACCATTCTTGGTCAATAACCAATAGCGGAACCTGGATGCCCATATTGGTTCCTACATATTCTCGAAGATCTTTATCGGTCAAACCGCATAACGACATACGTTGTTCCCTTTGTCATCGGTATGTTACTTACCCGAGATTCGATCGTCGGTATCAATACCTAGTTCAATCTCGTTACGGTAAATCTCTTTACTCGTTCCGTAATACATCATCTCACAACTAACTCATTAGTTGTAATGCTTGCAAGGCTTAAGTGATGTGTATCACCGAGAAGGCCTAGAGATACCTCTCGACAATCGGAGTGACAAAACCTAATCTCAAATCGCCAACCCAACAAGTACCTTTGGAGACACCTGTAGTACTCCTTTATAATCACCCGATTCGTTGTGACGTTTGGTAGTACCAAAGTGTTCCTCCGTAAACGGAGTTGCATAATCTCATAGTTACAGGAACATGTATGAGTCATGAAGAAAGCATTAGCAACATACTAAGCGATCAAGTGCTAAGCTAACGGAATGGGTCATGTCAATCACATCATTCTCCTAATGAGGTGATCTCATTAATCAAATGACAACACATGTCTATGGTTAGGAAACATAACCATCTTTGATTAATGAGCTAGTCCAGTAGAGGCATACTAGTGACTATCTGTTTGTCTATGTATTCACACATGTATTATGTTTCCGGTTAATACAATTCTAGCATGAATAATAAACATTTATCATGGTATAAGGAAATAAATAATAACTTTATTATTGCCTCTAGGGCATATTTCCTTCAGCTCCCGCGTATGATCAGGCTATCGGCGAACAAGTGGTGCAAGTTCTGGGTGCAGGTCCAGAACTTCGAGGGGCACATGGTGCTTGGCCGAGGTTGGAACTACTTCTGCCGCCGCCACCGGATCGTCCCTGGCGACCTCCTCGTTCTGGGCATCTCAGGACTCGGCCTGAAGGTCCAAATCTACAACCACGAGTCCTCGATCATGTGCATGGTTCGTTGCAGCAAGCACAGCTGCGTTGGTGACATTGAGCATGCAATGTAGTTAACTTAGGTGCTAGTGTTGAACTTGTTATGGTCTGTGGCTAGAACTTATGGTACTTGTGATCTAAACTTGTTAATATTTTGGCCAAGAGCAGCACCCTGGCGTGCAGCAGGGAAGGAGGATGCCCCTGCTGTTAATCTAAGTAGTTTGTTGTCATCTCTGTTGCTTGCTTTGTTTGATCTCATTTGGTTGCTTGTTTTGTTTGTTGTCAGTCCTTGCTTCTTTGATCTGCTGTCAGTTGTGCTTGCTGTTGTGCTGATCATGTGGTGGTAAGGCCATAACATTTAAATAGGGTGAGCAGAACACAAACATTATTTGCAACCAAAGAGCTGAAGTTTGCATCTGCTCACACCCTAAGCACAAAAAGGTAACCAAACAGAGGGGGGTAAGTGCCCTTCATGCGATGCAGGCAACCAAACAAGTTGCATCTGCTGCATATGAAGAACCAGATTGACTGGAGATGGACATGCAATGCGGGTACTGTAGCAAACTGCAACCAAACACGCCCTTGATGCGTACTCTCGTGCACTGCTCTCACGCAGGGCGTTTTTGGGAGGAGGCAAGACTACTCTTTGAGATTAGTTTGCCCCCACTCCATCCTAACACTTGGGCACGCGACATTTCTGTGACATGCGATTCAAAGATAAGGACCGCACAATAATTATTACAGTTATGTGGGCCATTTGAATGTCTCACAACAGAAGGACACATAACCAAGAGATCATCGATCCAGCCAACTCGGTTTGCCGCATTCGCGAACACCTACAGCTGCTGGATATCCCCCGTCAGAGTTTCATACCCCTGCAGGGTCACGGTTGGCGACCTCCCGGAGCTACTTCTGTCAAAATCAATGCGGACGCAACAATCCAGTTTGATGCTGGTAGTGCTGGACTGGGGGGGTGTATAAACAGAAGAAGGAGAAAAGGTCATCTCATGCATGGTTCCATTATATATATGGTCGGCGTCCACCGATGAAAAACGAGTTAATCAGCTGCGACATTTGACCGTGCCTGCCTGCATGCGTGGCCCAATGCTTGCTACTCACCTAGGATATACGGTCGGTCGTTCATTCCAACCAAACTTTGTAAATTTGTTACACGTGTGTGTGGCCTGATCCACTCCTAACCACTTTTCTATCTAGCTAGCTAATTCAAGTACAAGCAATTAACCGGTAACAAGCCTGGCCACTGCTAGCTCAGCATAATTTCACCGACCATAGCATGCAAGTTAGTCAGTTCTCTTGTTTCGTTCTGCCTTTCCTTTCAGGTTGGCCGAGTAACAAAGTTACTCAAGTCAAGGCATCTCCCTTAACCCACACGTCCACGCCCACCTGTTATTGCGTACTCTCTCCGTTCGGAATTACTTGTCGTAGAAATGGATGTATTTAGATGTATTTTAGTTCTAGATACATTCATTTCCGAGACAAGTAATTCCGAACGGAGGGAGTACGTACGAGCGACCTAGCTAGCTAGTTGGGTTGACCCACTCCATCAATCTCTTTCTCCTACACCTTGATTAGTATATAAACTCGCTGATGCGCCAACTTAACTTTACTAGATGACACCCCGCATGATGTAACGGAAATATGTTGCTATATATTTCATTGAGATTTGGTTGTATGAAAACATATAATTTCTTGTGTCATAGTTGTAAAATGTTTATTTAAGATAAATGACAAATATAATAAAAATTCTCATGCATGTTTGAATGTTAAGATGCGTTTTCTTCTATGCATACATGGTTGCATGTTGAGATGGCATGGTGCATGTTGAGAGAAAAATATCTTGGGCGGTCTAACTATTCAGATATAGAAGATTCTACCACATGACACATGTGGTTAGCAAACTACAAATTCACACAGGTATAGAAGATTCTACTTTTTACCCCCTATTCGCAATTTTTTTGGCAGCGTGTAAATGTCGCTGCCATTTGTTACCATGAAATTGAAACGTTGTCATGCGATTATTCCATTTTGCATATGAATGTCATACTAACTCAGAAACTACATTAGTTGTGTGTGTTATCTCTTCTCGTATATGCCTCGGTACCACTCAAAACAGCTCAACTTGCAACCAACCCAAAATCACTTGACTAGGGACTTTCAATGGTTTGGTCAAAATAGATCAACTCGCGCGCTCCAAGCTTCGATCGCCATTTCGAACTCCAACCTCTTCAAGAAAATCAAAATCTTCACATTCCTACTCGTTACTGGCCGCCCCAGTACCTGTATCGACCTCTTCGCAAAGAATTGCACCTGTCGCTTGTGTGTGCGAGGTACTCTGAAGATGAAGACACGACTCACCTATTCGTCCACTACGGCAATCCGACTGTTGTATGGTCGTTCCTTGGCTTGGCCGCCCTAAACTCTATCGACAGCGTCATAACAGTGTTAAATTTTAAATATGGTACATTTATGTCACAAAAGTTTGAAATAGGGGGTGGAACAATGGAATTTGCTCTTCTCCTTTTTTTATGAACAAAACCACTAGCCAAACAAATACACCCTCCATTTCACAATGCGCCACGCGACGCATATGTATAATTTTTGGAAAGTCAAACTTCATCGCCATTAACCAATATTAATATCATTAGATACATTGTGAGACATGTTTTATATTGTTTATTAGTTGATATCTTTTTGTAAACTTGATCAAGCTTGAAAAATATATAGACTGTTGTACGATGTGAAACGGAGGGATTATTGTGGTCGGCAGCCAACTCCGTGGGCTGAGGCTGAGGCTGAGGCTGACAGCTACCCGTGCCCGTGTGGCACTTCCTAAGTTAACGGTCGGCCGGTGGGTCTACTTTGTTACACGTGCGTGCATCCACTTCTCTACGCGTCTCCTCCCATGCCTGCATACTACTGCGACTACTCTTTTGACCAAGCTTAACTTTGTTGTTTCTTTCTGGTAGCTTTTGACCAGCTAAGCTACTTGATTAAGCAGTAACACTGCTGGCAATGGCATGATGCAATGCGTGTCAATCGATCTCTTTCCGTGCCATGGCAAAAAAGGGGGACACGATGGGGCATCACTTAGTCCACACGTACGTGGTCTAGTTTGCGTACGTACACTGGGGTTTATTCAACCTCATTCTACTGTACTTTAGGTCAAAGTTTGATCATAAATTTGAATAGTCGAAAATAATTTATATGCCACAGAAATAATACTATCGGAAACCTCCTTTGAATATGGATCTACCAATAAGATTTTTGTGTGGCATATAACCTGTCTTCTGCTAATTAAAGCTATGATCAAAGTTTGAACTAAAATACGATGGGACCAATAAATCAGGACATGGACGGTATATGTTAGTCAAACTTGGAGCTAATTGCACCCATGGGACAACCACTTGCAGCACGGTAATAGATTCATACAAAACCTTGAAAACTCTTTATTAGTGGTACATCAACTTTGGTAAGGTCGGCAAGCCGCGCTGCATGTTTTGCAAAAAATTCCTTGAGTAGTGGAGTAATTGCACCAAAGGTCCTCGGGTCATACGGGTCGATGTACAATTTATGACTTGGACCTTTATCATCACGTATTCTGACATATGACTTGCAAACCCTCCCCCAAACCCTTGCCGCCTCCTTGTCTCCCACTTTGTACTCTCCGAAAGCATATGTGGGGGGACACCGGTTTGGAATGGAGAGGGCCTCGGTGATAGCTCTTATATGTTGAAATGACACGAAATCGGATAGTTTCAGAAGAAAGAAACCCTAGCCACCCAATTCTTCTCCTTTCCCACTTGCTGCCGCCAGAGTGCGGCGGCGGCGGCGATAGGGATGTCCTCAGACCCAGATCTAGCATGTGGTGGCGTCGATCGCTTGGTTAAGGCTTGCTTTAGGTAGTCTTTATGTCTTGGCTGGGGCAACAAAGCGGCGATGTTGTCCTAGTGTAGAAATAATGTCCTTCTTCTATTCATGTTATGTCGGTTCGCTTAGTGCTGACGGAGGATTTGTGGATGCCAGTCTTCGATGGATCTTCTTGGATCGGGTTTGTTTTGGTATCCGACGGATCCATCTGGATTTGGCAGGCGCTCATGATCTTTGGGGTATTTGCGGTGTTATCTTCTCCGGGTGACGATTTCCATCGCTGGATCGCACCTAGGGCGTCTTCTTTCAACATGAATGACTTCCCGACCACTTCATCTGCAAGCTCCTACTTTGACCAAGTTTGCTCCATCGAGACGGAGGACCAAAGGTAGCAAGAAGCTTTGCTCACGGCCACGTCGCCGATGGATACATGAGAAAGAAGGCTTCAACACCCACAAAGATTTGGATGTGTTTTTGTTTTTTACAAGGGTGGATTTGTAAGGTCATGATACTTAATATATGGCCTTCCGCCTTTCCGCAAAAAATATATTGAAATAACATGGCTCACGGCTCCTCGAAGGTGTACGACGTTATACCGCCGTGTTCCTCACCATAACTCAAATCTAGATAGGAGATCCATCAATGATCATAGCTAATAGGAGTATTATACATGCTCTTAGAGTCGGAAGATCTCGATCAGTTTGAGTTTATTAGTCCTTCTCGTGTTTTGTGTCAAAGATTGACTGTGATTTTAACTAATAAAATCTACTATGTTTTATGTAGTCAAAATAGTATTATTAAACTTCTTTGGAATATAAATCCAATGGTTTAAATGTTGTGATATGTAATAACTTAAATATCGCTAGTTAAGCTTACAGTCAAATTTTGATCCAAAATACAAAGAGAACTAGTAAAGACGAACGGAAGAAAATAGTATTTAATGAAAATAGTGACAGCTCACGTGGATGCACGTGATATAAGTAAGCCCGGGAGAAAGAGTGCTAGCTGAAAGAAAGCGCCGTCGTTCTAACCACCAGCCATCAACTTGGGTGTAAAGGAACTAACGGTGCCACGACCTTTGTGTTTCAATTAATTTGAGATGACAAATTGCTACAAGAAAATAAAATTAAGAGATGCCATCACATCTCACACGTTGGATGGTTGTTAAACTACCGACATGGCACATATCCATCTTTTTTTACGAGAATAACTTTTGATCTATTCATACTGCCAAAGTAGTACAAAAGATAATAAAAGTAAAAAACACATCGATATCCATAGACCACCTAACGACAACGACTGGCACTGGAGCGAGCCGAAGGCGCACCGCCATTTTCGCCCCCTCCCTCATCGGAACCAGGCAAACCTTGTCATAGTAGACAGTCAGGAAGTCGTCGTGCAAATGCCCTGTAGGACCAGCGCACTAGAACAACATCCGTTGCTGATGAAGAGAAGCGTAGATAAGAACGATCAAACATGTAGACATACGAATATAGACGAACGAAGACAAGATCCATGTGGATCCACCGAAAACAAATGCCGACCGAATCCCAGAAGATCTGCCGAAGACAAACCTTCACACGCCCTCCGACAATGCCAGAAACACCATCGGGATGGGGACAAGGCGGGGAGAATCTTATTCCATCCGCAGAGAGCTGTCGTGCCCCGCCTCTCTGAGTAGGACACAAACCCTAACAAAACTCAAAAGAGTATGAAAAAGCATAGCCTTCTTTTCGGCAAGGGTCAGGATCCATCATGCCTCCATGGCCCTAAGATCACAGAAGATGAGGTAGACCTGCGGCGGCCCTGGCGGGAGGCACAAGAAACCCTAGCCAGGATTCTCTCTCTGTTGATGGAGAGGCCTGGCGGGGAAATGTCATATATATGCTTATTGGCACATATCCATTCACGGTGCAAGGGATAGGACCAGACGAGGAAAGCAGGACAAGGAGGAAAGAGATGGCTGGGTTGGTTGCCACGTAGGTGTAAATGTCCGCTGCAAGAAATCAAGAAGAAAATGGACAAGTGATCAGCTCATGACACCACCACATTTGAATTTGATCGCATCGAATGGGGCAAGGCAAGCAAGCTGTCGGCCTATCTAAATTCAGTACACAACTCATTGTGTCATGGAGTATATTTGTTTGGTTTTTCGAGAAAATAAAAGGTGGGTTTAAAAAAAGTGGAGGTCTGCCCCGTGAGACAGCGAGAGAAACACATGGACCGTAATGAATGAACAAATAGCGTTCAGAAACGCCATCCCATTATTATAACTTTTTTGTAGAGAAGAATTAAAAGCTAGTCCATGTATGTGGGAGAGCAACGCATGGGAGTAACAATTTATATGTCACACATGGGCAACAACAAAGAAACAAACAACACGGCAAGCATTGCAAAAACAATCTTAAATTAGAAAATAAAACAAACAAAGAACGAGTGATGAATAAAATAAATACACCTCCTCTGATATTGAGAAGAGAGAAAGATACTAAGAGGGTGCTTGGATCTAAGGGACTATTTTTAGTCTGACTAAAAATAGTCTGTTTTAGAGGCTAAAGTTCCAAGCACCCCTGACTAAAGAGAGGCTAGGCCTAGTCTTGAGGTTAAAAAATTTTAGTCATAGGAAACTTACTAAAATATGTATTAGCCCTCTCTCTTCTCATTTAATTTCTCTCCTTTAACACATGCGAGTTCTGGATTGGAGGGTTTGGAGGATAATAAATGTTCAATAACTTGATTTTAGTCTCTTTAGTATTTGGATCCAAGCATGGATGAGGCTAGCAAGTTTTAGTCCCACTACTTTTAGTCATGGGACTAAAACGTATCCAAACATCCTTTAAATACGCGGTCAATTAATGAAGGGTATCGTGGAATGAATAAATAAAACTTTGAAAAGGAAATCAAATCCTAGAACGTGGTGTGGTTGGTTTGTCCGTAGTAGCATATTTTGGCAATGGGAAACAAATTACTGTGTTGATTGTGACTTAAATTTTTTGTGGAGAACAAAAATCTTGTATTACTCAAAAGTTAAGGATTGCAATCGTGGTGTCTAACGATGTTTAAGACATCCTCTGCTCCGAACCAAGTAGTACAACAGTTCGGTTTGAGATGTACCAAAGGTCGTCATATAATGACTAACAGTATTGTGAACGACCTCTAATGCGAGTACAAGAATCACGCTCCTTCTACAACATGAATAAGAGTATGTACAACCGGGCTCAAACCGGTCTTAAATGCCCGGGCGGTCCGCCCGGTCACTGACCTATCAGGAGTATCTGACCCAGACGGGCGCCTCAAATTAATGGGCATCAACCGCCCGGCTGACAAGCATCCCTCATATCCAGCCTAAATAAGGGGCGGATATTGGGGCGCCCAGGCACGTCCGCTATGTCGGTCTGACAGCGGGGTCCCATGCGGAAACGTCTGAGAACCCGGCGGTCCGAAGCTCGTCTCCTTCTCGGGCCGATGTCGCCGCGTGGCGCCGCATCGGCGGGCTGCGTAGTGCCTAGCCCGGCTATTTAATTTGACCGGCGGCACCGAAACCCTACCATCCACATTTTTCTCTCTCTCGTCCGCCTAGTAGCCATGCCCCCACGCCGCTGGGTGAGGAGCCACCCATTTCTATCGACGGAGCGCTAGCTCGAACTCCTTGAGCAGATCCGGACAAGACGCGTAACCGAGATCGCCGTGGGACTACCTTAGGATGCAGTGGATCCGCAGGAGGAGTTGGAGGAGGGGGAGGAGGTGGAGGAGGAGGCCGACGAGAGGACGACTGCTACTTGTGAACTGCGTTGGAATTTTCCACGGAGAGGAGAGGATGATACGGTATAATAGAGAAGTATTTCCATCAGTAAAGAACCAAGGTTATCAATCCAGTAGGAGAATTAAGCAACACCTCGCTCACAGCACTTGCACACAAACAACAAATCATTTCAACCCAATGTGAACAAGGAGTTGTCAATCCCTCGATGGTTACAAGCAAGATTAAATTGTATGGTATTTGATACATAGATCGAACAAAAATACAAAATAAAATAAAAACACAACAAAGTATTTTAAGGATTTTTATGTAAGATAAAAGATAGACCGAGGGCCATAGTTTTCACTAGAGACTTCTCTCTTGAAAATAGCATACGGTGGGTAGACAAATTACTGTTGGGCAATTGATAGAAAATCAAATAATTATGACGATATCCAAGGCTATGATCATATATAGGCATCACGTCCGAGACAAGTAGACCGAAACGATTCTGCATCTACTACTATCACTCCAAACATCGACCACTATCCAGCATGCATCTAGAGTATTAAGTTCATAAAGAACATAGTAACGCCTTAAGCAAGATGACATGGTGTAGGCAAGATAAACTGACGTATGAACAAACCCCATCTTTTTACGCTTAATAGCAATGATACATGCGTGTCATGTCCCCTTCTGTCACTACGATTGAGCACTGTAAGATCGAACCCATTACAAATCACCTCTTTTCATTTCAAGATAAATCAATCTAGTTGGCCAAACCAAATCAATAGATCGGAGAAGAAATACGAAGCTATAGTAGTCATGCATAAAAGAGTTCAGAGAAAACTCAAATAATATTCATGGATAGATCTAATCATAAACTCACAATTCATCAGAACCCAACAAATACAACGCAAAAAGTGATTACGTCGGATAAAACTCCAAGAACATCAAGGAGAATACTGTATTGAAAATCAAAAAGTGAGAAGAAGACATCTAGCTACTAACTATGGGCCCGTAGGTCTGTGGTAAACTACTCACGCATCATCGGAAGGGCGGCAAGGTTGATGTGGAGCCCCTCGGTAAATGATTCCCCTTCCGGCGGAATAACGGAAAAGGTCCCCCAGATGGGACCTCTCGAGAACAGAGGCTTGCGGCGGTGGAAAAAGTATTTCGTGGACACCTCTGTTGGTTTTCCGATTTTAGAGAATATATAGAGGCGGAGTTAGGTCAAACGGAGCTACGTGGTCCCCACAAGCCACCAGGGCGCGCCCTGGTGCCTTGTGGGCTACTGCTCCGTCTTCTCGTCCCCTCCTGAAGCTTCAAGGGTCTCTTTTTGCCAGAAAAATCTTTAAAAGTTTCGTGGCATCTGGACTTCGTTTGGTACTGATATTCTGAAAAATCAAAAACAAGAAAAAGAAAACAGCAACTGACACTGGGCACTAAGTTAATAGGTTGGTCTTAAAAAATGATATATAATTGTTTGTAAGTGTATATAATACATCCAAGATTGATACTATAATAGCATGAAACACTCAAAAATTTGAAAAGATGGGGATTGATATATAATTGCTTGTAAGTGTAGTCAAGGATGAGCCACTCGTTTAACCCTGCATGCAATTAGAAAAGTTCAAAGCCAAAAGCAACAAATAAAATAAAGTAGTCTCAGACCATGTATAACGCAATGTGCTCTTTTTGAAAAATGGAGGAGGACCCCCGGCCTCTGCATCTGGACGATGCATGCAGTCACTTTATTAATTATTCACACAAGACCTTACAAAGTCATACAATAGTAAGACTGAAGCCATCGTCTAAGCAATAAAACTGTCGCTACTTCTATCCAATTGATGAAGGGATGCTGATAGTCTGGGCCTAGTACCAAATAGACCTTGCAGCCAATCCTAACATCTAAGACCTGAGGTCCCAACCAGGATGCCTGCCGGGTATGGGGCACCTACCAGTCCGGCGCACTCCTAAACCAGGACGCCTGTTGGGTATGAGGCCGCCGCAGCCACCTGCCACCAATCCATCCTCAGTGTTGTACTGTTGCATCTATCTTACCCGGCCTAGCTGCCGTCGACGCCACCACGACGCCAGACAACGGCACCATCTTGCGCGAGTCCATCTCCGCGCATGGGGCGCCGAGTCTCCACTGCGCCACGCCGCCGAGATCCGCCGCCATAAATGGGCAAGATGAAACACCGCTCTTCCTCTTGTCCCCTCCAGCCAACACTTGCTCCAAAACGATGCACCCAGGAGGAAGAACGACACCGAAAGCGCCGTCATCGTCCGATCCGGTAGACCCAGATCTAGGGTTTCTCCCGGAACATCCGGATCAGGTTGACGTGACCTGTAACGACGATGCCTCGAGAAGGGAATGACGTCCGAGACGCCGCCATCGTCCGCCAAGACCGCAGTCAGGCGCGATTTTCACCGGAAGCCACGTCGTCCCGATCTCTCTCGGCTGGCTGGAACCGAGCGGAGCCTCGCCACAAAGACGTACGCCGCCGTCGGTACTCCAACAGAGATCCGTCATCTCCTCACCGGTCCCTCCACGCGCCGCCGGTCGGCACAACGCCACCCCGCGGCGGATCCGATCGGGGCGTTGGATCCGCAGCCGCCGCCGTCACCACCTCCGCACAGATCAACCAACCCCGCCGGATAAGGCACTGCCATCGCCGCCGTCCATCTCAGGGTTGCCGCTCCGCCGGCCATGGAACTGCGGCCATCGCCGCATGGCATAGGGTCGCCGCCCTTGCCGCCGCCTCAGACTCCCACGAGAGGTGCCACCTCTGCCGCCTCAGATGGGATCCCGCAGCCTCCGCCCGCCCAGGTGCCTTCGGCGCTGGGCCCGTCGCCACCACAGCCCATGCCGGCGGCAGCGGCGACAGGAGGAGGCGCGAGGGGTGGCCTGCGGCGCTAGGGTTGAGGGGCCCCTGGCGTCGCCCAAAGGAGGCGACGCGAGGGGAGGGGAGGGTTTATTCTGACCAGAAGAAGAAAAACTGTGTTGACCAATGTGCTTAGAGGGTCACTTGTAAAAATAAGCTGTTCTCACACCAGTCCTTATTCAGTAGGGTGTATTGGAGGCCAAGCTCCATAAAGGCCTTATTTTTGAACTTTCAAACTTAAAAACTTTGCAGTTTCAAAAAACATCTAAAAACAAATATACACATATATAAGGATGTAATATTTAGGTGTGTGAAATCTCATGATAAAATACCATGAATGCAAGCTGCACAAAAAAACACGATCATGGACTTTGAGTATGAATAGTACATATGTGGGAAAGCCACACAAAAATTGTAACTCATATTTAACGTATTTCAGCATGAAAGTTTTCACACATGTACACTATTTATCTATCAATCTAACATTAAGGGCTCTATGAAGCTCGGCCTTCATTTGGCATTTTCGATCCTTGCCTCTATAGCAGATTTGACTAAGTAAGCGTTTGTGCTATACATGGTCTCAAAACTGGCCCCCAAAAAAAGAGTTAAAGATCGTCTCTAAAAACAATTCGGCACATGCAAGCTTCCATAACCAACTCCACTCCAAGAAATATATACTTGGTGCACGTACACCTGTGTAGGTGCTACCGTCGACAGTTGGTGCATGGAGGCACTTCCATTTGCTAGTAGCTAGGTAGCTGATTCATTTAACACACCATGGGATCGATGAATAGATATACTAAAGTTGAGACATTTATTTTAAGACGAAGAGAATATGTAATAGTGCGTGGATGTGATGTGCGGCGTTAGTAAATGATGATAATAGCAATTTGGTGGCGATACAACAGAAAAGGATGGAGAGATAGCAACACATACACACACACACACGAGAGCTTGCGGTGTCGACCGATGCATGGTTCATCCTCGTTCGTTATCTGAAGAAGATGTGTACGTAGGTGGCATTAGTAGCTATCTCGCAAGAAAGAAGAAGGTGGCATTAGTAGCTAGGTAGATGGCTCCATACATATGGATATGGTCGGTCCTCGTCCACCGAGTCAAAATTTATAATGTTTGACCAATTTTGTAAAAAGACAACAAAAATGACTACAATACGAAATTAGTATCTCTAAATATGCAATTAAACTAATTTTGTGTTACATCCATTTAGTATTGTTGTTGTTGAGAGTTTTTTCTACGAACTTGTTTAAGTTTTGCGCTATTTATCTTGCTACAAAATTTATAAATTCTTTTTTCAGAGATGGAGGGAGTAACTTCAAATTGCGGCGGACAAGTGGCTGTGCGTTCACTAGTAGAAAAGGGGGCAATGGCCCAGGCCAGTTCAGCCCATTAGTCCCGGTTCAATCCAGAACCGGGACCAACGGAGCTATTTGCCCCGGTTCGTGAGCCCTGAGGCGGCCGAACAACGTGGGCCATTGGTCCCGGTTCGTCCGGACCTTTTGGTCCGGTTGGTGGGACGAACGGGACCAATGAGCCTGGCTCCTAGCCCACCACTATTGGTCCGGTTGGTGGCATGAACGGGACCAAAGGCTTCCTGTAGTCCCGGTTCATGCCACCAACCGGGCTAATGGTGCTGCCTATATATAGCCCCTCAGCAAGAGCAGAGCACACTGCTCTGTTTTTTCCGCCGAGGGGAGAGGGCTTGGTGGTGCTCTAGCTCACCTCCTATGCACACAAGGTGTTCGATGGAATGCCCGAGCCACACTACTTAAGGTTTCTCCTCTCCAAGCTCGACCGCCAAGCTCCATTTTCCTTAATATTTATCTAGGTTTAGCGGTCTGTCACGCCCTGTCCCCGTCTTCATCGTCGTCGATCACCCGCGCCGATCTCATCGTCGGCACCACCGTGGTGAGCCTCTTGTTGTTATCTTCTTTCTGAAAGGAAAAATATTCTTACTTGTATGTTTAGATAGATACTTGTATTATTTTCTTACTTTTATTATTGCATCTTATATAGTGCGATGGTTTTGGTATCCGCCCCGTCGCCCTCTCGTCTGTCTATGATTCGGATGTGGTATATATTATCTTTTCATAACTATTGGTTCATTTATTGTTTATGAAAATTATGCCGACCAACGTGACATAGATTTTATTTATCTAGGAGGTTGTTGAACCGAAATTCCAACTGACCCTATTGTCGAGAGGTAAAATTTAGTTGAAGAAGAAAACAATTTCTTGAAGGAAAAATAAAAAATTTGAGGAGGAGAAGATGATATTGGAGTTGCATGTTGCGGATGTAAATCGATGATCACAAGATCAAGATGGATGCAATGCGCTTGAAGATTAGAAAGATTAGAAAATATGCTATTCATACCGAGGCTTGGTATCATTATGCCGTTGGATCAGTTGTTACCTTGGTTGCGATTATGATCGCATTTGTTTTCGCATTGAAATGTTTTACATAGTTTCAATGTATGGTTTAATTAATTTAGATGCTCTGCAGAGCTTTATGTTGTTAGATGAGAACTATGTATGTACTTTGGTTTTATGTGATGATGAACTTCTATTAATTTGGTCACCTAATTATCTATTCATGATGTTCTGTAATGATTTTTGACACTTAATTATATATAGTGCACACAGATGAACCGCAATGGATGTACGGTGAGACACACCTCCGAGTACACTAAGGGCGTGCATGATTTTCTCAAGTGGCTGAGGCAAACAAGCAGAATGGTTTTATGTGTTGTCCATGCCCTATATGTGGAATCTGAAGTCTTACTCGACCAGAAAATCCTTCACACCCACCTACTTTATAAGGGTTTCATGCCACACTATAATGTTTGGACGAGGCACGGAGAAATAGGGGTTATGATGGAAGACGGCGAAGAAGAAGAGTACGATGACAACTATGTGCCCCCTGAATATGGTGATGCTACTGAACATCAAGAGGAAACAGACGATGTGCACGATGGTGCTGCAACGGGCGAAGCTGCTGAAGATCAAGAGGAACCAGACGATGTGCCCGAAGATCATGATCTCCGCCGGGTCAATGTCGATGCAAGGACGCAATGCGAAAGTCAAAAGGAGAAGCTGAAGTTCGATCGCATGTTAGAGGATCACAAAAAAAGGGTTATACCCCAATTGCGAAGATGGCAACACAAAGCTCGGTAACGTACTGGAATTGCTGCAGTGGAAGGCAGAGAATGTTGTTCCTGATAAAGGATTTGAGAAGCTACTGAAAATAATGAAGAAGAAGCTTCCAAAGGATAACGAATTGCCCGACAGTACATACACGGCAAAGAAGGTCGTATGCCCTCTAGGATTGGAGGTGGAGAAGATACATGCATGCCCTAATGACTGGATCCTCTACCGCGTGCATACAAGGATCTGAACGCATGCCCGGTATGCGGTGCATTGCGGTATAAGATCAGACTAGATGACCCTGGTGATGTTGATAGCGAGCCTACCAGGAAGAGGGTTCCTGCAAAGGTGATGTGGTATGCTCCTATAATACCACGGTTGAAAGGTCTGTTCAGAAACGGAGAGCATGCCAAGTTGATGCGATGGCATAGTGAGGACCGTAAGAAAGACGGGAAGTTGAGAGCACCCGCTGACGGGTCGCAGTGGAGAAAAATCGCGAGAAAGTACTGGCATGAGTTTGCAAAGGACCTAAGGAACCTATGCTTTGCTTTAAGCGCGGATGGCATTAATCCTTTCGGGGAGCAGAGCAGCAATCACAGCCCCTGGCCCGTGACTCTATGTATGTATAACCTTCCTCCTTGGATGTGCATGAAGCGGAAGTTCATTATGATGCCAGTTCTCATCCAAGGCCCTAAACAACCCGGTAACGACATTGATTTGTACCTAAGGCCATTAGTTGAAGAACTTTTACAGATGTGGAATGGAAACGGTGTACGTACGTGGGATGAGCACAAAAAGGAGGAATTTCACCTAAAGGCGTTGCTGTTCGTGACTATCAACGATTGGCCCACTCTCAATAACCTTTCAGGACAGACAAACAAGGGATACCACGCATGCACGCAGTGTTTACTTGACACCGATAGTATATACCTGGGAAGCTGCAGGAAGAATGTGTACCTGGGCCATCGTCGATTTCTTCCGACCAACCATCAATGTCTAAAGAATGGCAAGCATTTCAAAGGCGAGGCAGATCACGGAAGAAGCCCACCATGCGTCGGTGATCACGTACTTGCTATGGTCAATGATTTACACGTAATCTTTGGAAAGGGTCCGGCGGACTAGCTGTTCGAATGACGCCGACAATCACGCACCCATGTGGAAGAAGAAATCTATATTTTGGGATCTACCCTCTGGAAAGACCTAGAGGTCCGCTCTTGATCGACGTGATGCACGTGACGAAGAACCTTTGCGTGAACCTGCTAGGCTTCTTGGGCGTGTATGGGAAGACAAAAGATACACCGAGGCACGGAGGACCTGCAACGCTTGTACGCGAAAAAGAGGGCATGCCTCCGAAGCAGTATGAAGGTCCTGCCACTACGCTCTTACGAAAGAAGAGAAAGAAATCTTCTTTGAATGCCTGCTCAGTATGAAGGTCCGGACCGGCTTCTCGTCAAATATAAAGGGAATAATAAATATGCCGAGAGAAAAGTTCCGAACCTAAAGTCTCATGACTGCCATGTGATAATGACCCAAGCGCTTCCGGTTGCATTGAGGGGCTTCTACCGAAAGCGTCCGATTAGCCATTGTGAAGCTATGTGCATTCCTCAATGCAATATCTCGAGAAGGTGATCGATCCAGAAATCATACCAACGCTAAGGAGTGATGTGGCGCAATGTCTTGTCAGTTTCGAGCTGGTGTTCCCACCATCCTTCTTCAATATCATGACGCACGTCCTAGTTCATCTAGTTGACGAGATTGTCATTCTAGGGCCCGTATTTCTACACAATATGTACCCCTTTGAGAGGTTCATGGAGTCCTAAAGAAATATGTTCAGTAATCGCTAGGCCGAGAAGGAAGCATCTCCATGGGCCATCAAGCAGAGGATGTCATCGGGTTTTGTGTTGACTTCATTCCTGGCCTTAAGAAGATAGGTCTCCCTAAATCGCGGTATGAGGGGAGACTGACTCGAAAAGGCACGCTTGGAAGGTACTCAATAATATGCAGGGACGGATATTCTTGGTCTCAAGCACACTACACAGTTCTACAGAACTCTACCTTGGTGACCCCATATGTCGATGAACACAAGAAAAGTCTGCGCTTCAAACACCCGGAGCAGTGCGACGACTGGATTACATGTGAACACATCAGGACTTTCAGCAGTTGGTTGGAAACACGTCTCATAGGTGACAACACTGTTTGGGATGAGCTGTACTTGTTGTCCAGGGGACCATCTTTGACTGTAATGATTTGGAAAGGATACGAGATAAATGAGAATATATTTTACACGATTGACCAAGATCAAAAGAGCACCAACCAAAACAGCGGTGTCCGCTTTGATGCAGCAAGCGACAGGGGAAAGGACACATATTATGGTTACATAGTAGACATATGGGAACTTGACTACGGAGTAGATTTTAAGGTCCCTTTGTTTAAGTGCAAGTGGGTCAATCTGTCAGGAGGCGGGGTACAGGTAGACCCACAGTACGGAATGACAACAGTGCATCTGAAAAATCTTGGATACACTGACGAACCGTTCGTCCTAGCCAATGATGTGGCACAGGTTATCTATGTGAAGGACATGTCTACCAGACCGAGGAAAAGAAAAGATAAGGAAGCGAATACATCATACGATGAGCCAAAGCGCCACATAGTTCTTTCGGGAAAAGGGACATCACGGGAGTGGAGGGCAAGATGGACATGTCTCAAGAGTATGAAAAGTTTCATGAAATTTCTCCTTCAAAGTCAAGGCTGACCCAAGCATCACGATAAACGATGAAGATTATCCATGGTTACGGTAGCAACAAGCAAATGACACAAGCGAAGAAAAATGAAGACTTTCTCCCGCAACTATTATGATGATACCATGCCAACTTTGTAACACACGAGTATGATACCATTGTCCGTTTTGTACATGCACATGCTATCCCAATTTTTTCAGAGTTCATTTGAAAACTATGAATTTCAAAGAATTTAAATTTTAACTATTCAAATTTGAAAACTAATGGCACAAACAGAAAGTCTAAAACTAATGGCAGTAACAGAAAGTTTATAATTTTGCTGACCTAAAAGCAAAAAAGAATTAAAAAATAAAGCAAAAAACCAAAAGAAAATAATTAATGCAGAAAACAAAACAAAAAACTGGAAAAAATAAAAATAGCAACAATAAGTATTTTATTTAAGTAGAAACAAAATAAAATGAATAAAGCAACAAAGTAAACAAAAAAGTGTTTTCAAATTTGAAAACTAATGGCACTAACAGAAAGTTTATAATTTTTCTAAAACTAAAAGCAAAAAGAATTAAAAAATAAAGCAAAAAACAAAAGAAAATAAATAATGCAGAAAACAAAACAAAAAACTGGAAAAAGTAAATAAAAATATCAACAATAAGTATTTTGTTGTAAGTAGAAACAAAATAAAATGAATAAAGCAACAAAGAAAACAAAAAAGTGTTTTCAAATTTGAAAACTAATGGCACTAACAGAAAGTTTATAATTTTCTAAAACTAAAAGGAAAAAGAATTAAAAAATAAAGCAAAAACAAAAGAAAATAAATAATGCAGAAAACAAAACAAAAAAACTGGAAAAAAAAATATAGCAACAATAGGTATTTTGTTGTAAACTAAATAAAGCAAGAAATAAAACAAAAAACAAAAAAAGGTGCCACCTACTGGGCCCCCATGGCCTGAATACGACTAGAAACCCATACCATGGGCAGATTCAGGCCCGCAGGAGGCCAGAGAGGCCCACAGCACAGATTGTGGTTAGGCCAAAGCCTGCTTAAGAGAGGAGCTCGAGAGGAAGGCACACCGCACCTTATAAACAAAGCGCCTCCTCTCAACTAGCGAGTGGGACTAAATATTTGGTTCGGGCAGCACGGGCCTTTGGTCCCGGTTGGTGGCACCAACCGGGGCTAAGGGTGCATTAGTCCCGGTTGGTGCTCTGACCGGGACTAATGCCTTTTTAGTCGGTTGGTGCCACCAACCGACCAAAGGCCGCCGCTTCCGCCCTTTGGGCTCTTGAAAGAGGCCTTTGGTCCCGGTTTGTGGCACCAACCGGGACTAAAGGGGGGCATTAGTCCCGGTTTGTGCCATGAACCGGGACCAATGCTCAGTGTATATAAGCAACACTTGTGAAAATTTTAGTTTCATCGCAAGATTTTTGCCCCGACGACGCCGCGGACCTCCTCGACGCCGCCAGCTGCCCCGCCGCCGTCGCCGTCGCCCGTGCCCCGAGCCCATGTCGACGCCGTCCGCCGCCCTCGAGCCCACGCCGTCGCCGCCGCGGCCACGCCCGCCCGCCGCCCGCCCGCCCGGCGCCATCGCCGCCTCGACGCCATCTGCCCCGACGCCTGGCGCCGCCTCCCGCGCCCGACGCCACCCTGCCGTGCCCGCCCCCTCGTGAGCACCTGCCATGCCCTGCCCGCGCCCTGCCCTGCCCGCTTGACGCCACCGCTGCCGCCACGCCCCTGTTTTTTTTGTTTTTTTCATATATATATAATGTATGTGTATGTATATGGCTATATGTTTTTGTTCATATGTTGCAATATGTTTTTTATTTTTATTAGTTTATTTTTTTGTTCATATGTGATGTATATGTGTATGTGGCTATAATGTATATGTGTATGTGATGTATGTGATGTTTTTTGGTTCATAGAAAGTTTTTGTTCATATATAGAAAGTTACAATTTTAGAAAAGTTTTATATATGCAAAAGTTACAATTTTAGAAAAAGAAGGATAGGAAAGAAGAAAATGTAAGAAGAGGAAAGAAAGAAGAAGAGGAGAGGAAAGAAGAGGAGAAATAAGTAAGAAGAAGAAAAAGAAAGAAAAAGAGAGGAAAGAAAAATAGAATGGAGAGAAGAGAAAATCCACTATTCCTTTCTTCTTCTCCTCTTTTTTTTCTTCTTTTTTTCTTCGATCTTCTCCTCTAGATATTCCTTTCTTCTTCTCTCTTCTTCTTCTTCTTCTTCTTCTTCTTCTTCTTCTTCTTCTTCTTCTTCTTCTTCTTCTTCTTCTTCTTCTTCTTCTTAATTTTTATCGGGAACGAGGGTGTCGAGGATCGCCGAGGTGTCGAGGGTCGGGAACTAGGGTAGAGGGTCGAGGGTCGTTAAGGGTCAAGGGTTGAGGGTTTGAGGTCGAGGTTCGAGGGTTCTATAGGGTCGAGGATCGAGGGTCGAGGGTCGAGGTCGAGGTTCGAGGTCATCTAGGGTCGAGGTTCCAGGTCGTCGAGGTTCGAGGTCGAGAGGTTTCTAGTGTCAAAGTATTGAAGAAATCCATGGCTTCATCATTAGCGGAGTAACGAGCATGATGGTGCGAAGTCCTCCAAAGTTATTCGGATGGAGTCCGGATAGGATAATTTGCCTTTTGTACAATTTCAGCAAAGGCCTTCCAAATAATGATATTCAAAGGTTTTGCTGAACTTTGTACCAAAAAGCTAATTATCCTATTTGGGACTCCGCTCCAAAATAACTTTGGAGAGCTTGCACCATCATGCACTGCTACTTTCGCCTAATGACTAAGACATGGTTTTGTTGAATCCTTTGACACTAGGCAACCCCCCGACCCTCGGCGATCCTCGACCCTTGACCTCGCCGGGCGATCCTCGACCCTTGACCCTTTCGACTCGGCGATCCTCGACCCTTGATAAAAAGAAGAAGAAGAAGAAAAGAGAAGAAAGAAGAAGAGGAGATTCTTCTCCTCTATTCTTTCTTCTCCTTTTTTTCTTCTTCTTCCTCTTTTTATCGGGAACGAGGGTCGCCGAGCGGTAGAGGAAACCCTAATTAAATAGCAAGTATCGTCGGTGTGAGATACATGTGGCCGTCGGTGTCGGACACTACATCCACGTCCCACAAGTGATGCGGGCGTCGATGCCCACGTCACTTGTGGGACATAGATGTAGTGTCGTCGTTGTTGTTGTCGATATACCCCCTCCCGATAGCTTCAACACGTGGGGGGGGGGGGTCGATATTACCCCCTCCTTGAAGCGTTCTCGAGGCCACACCCTAACCCTTGAAGCGTTGTTGAGGCCACCCGAAACCCTAGAGAAGCAGCGTCGAGGCCAATAATTAATATGATTCCTTATTGTGATTAGCTAGCTAGTTCTATGTTTGCCACTAATATATCCATATCTGTCATGTTTGAATAATAATTGCCATGTTGTAAATATTTGTAGAAACTATGGACACCCCGCCCCGAGACGAAGCACAAGAAGCGTTGTTGAGGCACATAATCGCAGAAGGAAGTGATGCCATCAACTCGATGATGTTTCTCAACGACACCGATGGTCTGGAAAGGAGAGGGTGAAGAAGCAGCTGGCTATGCTTATGATGGCTCCGATGACCCAATGCCGTGGAAGAAGGAGAGTGTGAAGAAGTAGACCGTGAGGACTGCTCCGTGATCACCCAACCGAGTCCGCCATGTATATATATTAGTTAAGCTGTCTTGACTAGCTAATTGATGCATTCATTGTTTTGGTATGTACACATATTAATTAACTCTCGTCTTTCTTCCTTTTTCTAGCCCTCCAGATCGAGCACAACTTCGGTAAAGAGACGATGCCCAAAGAAAAAGTTGAGCTCGGATGAAAGGTTTGAGATCATAGAAATCGCGCGCGACGGCCAACCGATTGAACCCATCCGGACAAAGAAGGCATTTGTTACTCAATGCGGGGTTCTGGTTAGGGACAAGATCTCGATCAGCATCCAGCAATGGTATAAGCCTAAGGACGAAGAGCCTGAGGTGTCTTATGTCAATGATCTGCAGAAAAATGATCTTTGGACTGAGCTGAAGTCAAATTTCACCCTACCGCCAGAGGATGATCCGGAGAAGCCAGTTATAGAGCCATTAATCAAGTCTTTTGCTCTTAAGAAGATGGCAGAGCTATTCAGACATTGGAAGAAAGACCTGAATAAGTTTTTCGATAAAAAAGAGACACCAAAATTCAATGGCAAATGTGAGAAGATCAGAGATGACTGGCCAGCATTTGTGGCCCACAGGACATCGAAAAAGTGTAAAAAGATGTCGGCGACAAACAAGCAAAATGCTGCGAAGAAGAAGCTTCACCATCACACGGGGTCAGGTGGCTACCTCATATCCCGGCCTAAGTGGGCCAAGGCTGAGAATGATCTGCTTGATAAAGGGATCGAACCGAGACAATGAATCGCCTGCACCGCTGCGGACTTGGTTCTTCGTAGGCTGGCGGAACCTTGGACCCATGTCGTGGAAGTGCATTTGGACGGACGAGCAATTGGACATACCACCAAGAGGCTAAAGCAATATATCAAAGCAGCGCAACAAGGGAAGTTCGTTCCAGACAGGAGAAGGACGAGCTCACAATGGCCCTCGAATCTCTGAGCACCCTAGACGGACACGAGGCACGCCAGCTCCCTTTCGTGGAAGGCTGGATTTCGGACGCAGGGGTTACAAAACCCATGAGAGGAGAAAGAAACCGGAGCAGAGCCAAATGCAAAGCGCTGCACGAAAGGGTAATGGGGCTAGAGGAACGAGAAGCAGCAGATCGCAGCAACGACCCGCCAAGCTTCCTGAAGCTACCCCGCCATCTCAGCGAGAAGTAGCGTGGTTTCCATCGAGCTGCTTCAGCCGGAGCATGCCTTGACGGCTCTGCCAGCTATCCCGTGGATGCTATTACGAGTCTCAAAATTGCCACTTATGGCGGAATGGAGCAATTTGAAGGTCAAGGCGGCTGTTGGCTCTGTTTATCCTACTAAACCCGACTCAACTTTTCACCGCCGCCAATTCGGAAGGATATGCTAAGGTGATGGTGGATGAAATAACGGAGGATTTGAGGACCTCGGCTTGACCACCCTACCGGTGAAGGGAGTATCGGCTGGGTTCTCGCTCAAGACTCCATGCCTATGGCGGAAGGATCTCATCAACCTTCCGAACTGGACGCCTCCGCCTCCTCCTCCTCCTCCAGCAAGTCGGGGCACTCCGCCTCCTCCACCGCCTCCTCCGGCGAGTGACGATCAGGCACTCGGCGGCTCCTTCTCCGGCGTGGCGGCACTCCACCTCCTTCTCCGCCTGCACCGGCGTGCCCGAGCAGCCAGCCTCCTCCTTCTCCGCCTCGTCGGCAAGGGCGGAAGAGACCCGCTGCCGCTCCGGCTGCTCCGACGCGTCGTAGTCCTTCTCCTCCGCCTCGTAAGCAAGGAAAGAAGACATATGCTCTGTCTGCTCTACCGGCGTCTAGCAGTACAGCCAAAGGCGGGAGGAGATACAGATTCGGTCCTTCTCTGAAGAATCCAGAGAAGTTACCGTACGAGAGGACCAACGAGGAAAACGCGAAGATCGCGCAGACCGAAGTGCATGACTGGTTTGAAGGGTTGAAAGCAAAGAGACATCCACCTCCGGAGGAGAAGGTAGATCCGGTGAAAGCGAAGCGCACTCTGGCTGCCCTGACAAAACCACCCAAGTCTCCGCCGAAAGGCAACTATGAGCGCATTATTGGAAAGGCATTTGCCGAAGCGGAGAGGTCGGGAAGTACTAAAAGTGATCAAAGAATGAAAGAACGACGAGTTGGGAAACAAATTGCCGAGCTCGGCGAACAAGCGAAGCAATCGTGCCCCCCGCTCAAGGTGCCTGCTAGCGATATCGTCGATCCGAGGATGGTACCCGGTTATGGCAATCCTGAAGATTACCTGCCCGATGATGTACGTTATGATTTCTTGGAGGTGCAGATACAAAGATACGAGTACGGGAAGCCTCTCGTCAAAGATGAAAGCTCTCTATCAACGATGATGCGAAGATTGCATGATTGGTACATGAAAACCTGCAGAGAGTCTGAGGGGAGGAGTACTTTGTATGTGAGAGTTAAAAAGGAGCATGACCTCATTGGAATTGAACTGTTGCCTATTCCATTTGAGGAGTTCTATCAGTTTTTCAATCAATTGGCCCTCGATAAAGTTCACCTGCTACTCACTGTAAGTAGTACTACTTTTGTCATTAAGTCTCCCTATATAACTCAGCTCTTTCATTGCATGTATTTATAATTATCCTCACTATATTATGCAGATTGAAGATCGCCAAATTGAAGAAAAGACAAGTGGGTTCCATTGGGTTCATTAACACATATCTCATAGATGCAACTGAGGTAGAATTTCATGCCGAAAATACCGAGGCCAACTTGCTACAATCGTTCGTAATAAATGAACACAAGGATATAATACTCTTTCCTTACAACTTCAAGTGAGTGTTACTGTCTTGTGGCATATTCGGTTTCCCTTATTAGTCCAGGTTATAGTAATGTAATATTGATGAGTTATGAATGCATGCGCAGCTACCACTATATTCTCCTAGAGATTAAGCTTGAGCAGGGAGTAGTAACTATCTTAGACTCGAGACGAAAAGATCCGAAGGAGTATGCGGACATGACTGAAATGCTCGAGAAGTAAATTAAATCGATCATTATCCACCATATCAGTGTGACGCCCTCGATTCAATCGTACACTAATCATACACGCAAATGTGTACGATCAAGATCAAGGACTCACGGGAAGATATCACAACACAACTCTAGACACAAAATAAAATAATACAAGCTTTATGTTACAAGCCAGGGGCCTCGAGGGCTCGAATACATAAGCTCGAAAACACAAGAGTCAACAGAAGCAACAATATCTGAGTACAGACATGAGTTAGACAAGTTTGCCTTAAGAAGGCTAGCACAAAAGCAACAACGATCGAAAAGGAAAGGCCTCCTGCCTGGGATCCTCCTAACTACTCCTGGTCATCGGCGGCCTCCACGTAGTAGTAAGCATCGGCGGTGGCATCCGCCCTGGGCTCCGTCATCTGGTTGCATCAACCGGAAAGAAGAAGAAAGGGGAAAAGGGGAGCAAAGCAACCGTGAGTACTCATCCAAAGTACTGCAAGCAAGGATCTACACTACATATGCAACATTATCAAAGGAAGGCTGATATGTGGTGGGCTGCAGAAATGCGAGAATAGAGAGAAGGCCTAGTCCTATCGAAGGCTAGCATCTTCGAAACCACCATCTTGCAGCAAATAGGGAAATAGAGTAGCGCAAAGTAAGGTAGAAGTAGTGTTATCAACCTCGGCCGAGATCCTTTCTCGACTCGCGAGAAAGAAATCCCAGAGCCATACTATCCAGCTTATCATCACAATCCAATTCTCATCGCAATCCATTACTCATATCCATGTCTCATCTCAAGTATCCAGTTCTAGTTGTATCGATCGATACAACTCCAAGTGTCCGTATCAGAGGACAGGCTATCGATAGATGTTTTCACCGCAGGGTGCACCAACTTACCCACCACGCCGCTTAACTCCGGCTGGACACACTTTCTGTGGTCATGCCCGCCTCGCCAAACAATACGCCGCAACCCGACCCACGCTTAATAGAGAGGCCAGCACGCCGGACTAAACCTATGCCCCAGGGTCATGGGCCATCTCCCGGGAACTCCTGACGCTATGCGACGCGGCCGGTGAGCGACCTAGCTACCTCCTTCAACAAGGCAGCGCCACGCAGTCCAACCCGCCGCGCCACTCGATCGCCGACGCCTATTAAGCTTCGCTGATGTATACGACGCAGAACGCCCATACTATGCCCACGTGATGGTTAGTGCTATCAGCCGAGGCCCTCGGATCAAATATCCAAATCGTAGTGGATTAGGAACGCGGCAACAAGCGAGACTCACGAAAGATGTGACCCCGCTGCTCTGTCTCGAGGACTTGCGGCAAGGGCTAGGAATGCCCGCCATGCCTCGTAATTATCTCGCGGGCACCCTCCAGTCAACCGTCTCGACATCACTGCAATTAAGCTCGCTGGTACCCTCGAGTCGACCCGCCTTTCCAAGTAACAGTGCTAAAGTCCAAGTATCCCGTATCCAAACATCAAGGGAAAACCGAGGAATCACCCCGATGAATTCCACTAGATGTAATCATCAAGGTGAACGAAGAGGAATCACCCCGAGGTTCACACTTGAGGGGCTGCACGACGTAGTCGTGTCGGAAGTGGTTAAGGCGGAATCACCCTCGATGACCACGACCGAATAGCTACACTACAGGGTTAACATCGGCGTCAGAGGTCTCACCCCAGACTCGATAGAAACCCAGAGGTCGAGCAACTAAGGGAAGTGATGTGCGGTGTCGGGCCTGGTCTTCGATCCCGCTGATCGAGTCTTCGGTGATGAAGCAGGGCAACAAGGGCAAGGTGGGGTCACCGATGGATCTCTAACCAACCTATACTAAGCAGCTTTAGGATAAGGGTAAGGTACAACAATGAGATACAAAAATAGGCTATGCATCAGAATAGGAGCAATCAATAACAGTAGAAAAATCTAATGCAAGCATGATAGAATGGAATGGGCGATGTCGGGATGATCAAAGGGGGGCTTGCCTGGTTGCTCAGACAAGAAGGAGGGGTTGTCGGTGACGTAGTCGATCACAGCGGCATCGACAGCCGCCACGGGGTCTACCGAAGAGAAGAGGGGGAATAAACAATAAATATAAAGCAAGCATAGCATCACAAAGCATAACATGGCAATATGTTGTGCCGGGTGTGATCTAACGCATGGCTACACGATATAGGTGAATGGGGAATTCAACCAGGATTGTTTTCCCGGTTCCAGACCTATATCAAACAGATGACCGGAGGGGGAATGTTCCATGTTCAGCATGCTAGGGCATGTGATGATGAACGGACCGCGTATTCGGATTCGCTGGATTTTTTCGAGCAACTTTCATATAGAAAACATTTTCATCCGAGTTACAGATTATTTTATATGAATTTTCTAAGTTTTAAACATATTCTGGAATTATTTAAAATAACAGAAAAGATAAAATGACGTCAGCATGACGTAGGAGTGACGTCAGCAGTCAACAAAGTTGACCAAAGTCAACCCTGACGTGTGGGGCCGTTCTGTCATAGTCTAACAACTAATTAACCGTTTTAATTAACTAATCAAGTTAATTAGGTACTAAACCAAGTTAATTAAGTTAATTAATTACCTATTTATTTAATTAATTATTTAATTTTTTTAATTTTAAAATACATTTTCTTTTTAAACGTTTTGGGGCGGGCCCCACTGTCATAAACCTATCGGCGGGCGGGGGGCCCGTGGTCACGAACGAGGGTGGGCGGCGGCGTGGCCGGCCACCACGGCTATGTTGCACAAGACGCGCCATCGGGCGGTTGTGGTACGGCGAGGCCGGCCGAGCAGCGGCGTGGCTCTGGCGGTTGGGACGGAGCAGCAAGCTGCAGATGGTGGGGCGCGCGGGCCGATGGCCACGGGGGGTGCGACCATGGAGCCTCGGGCGCGAGCGGAGCAACGTGCGGGCGACGGAACGACACGGGCGACGCGGGTGGGCGCGGGCGGAGCAAGGAGGCGCGCCCGATCCGTGATGTGAGAGAGAGGCGGACGAGGCTCACCCGCTTGTAGATGAACGGGCGGCGTGGCTCGACGGAGTCCGGTGAGGAGGAGGATGGGGATGAGCGACGGGACGGGGAGCGCGGCGAGGAGGAGACGAGGACGACGGGGTGGCGTCACGGCGTCTGGGAGGCGCCACCCTGAGCTCGAGGGCAGCTCGGCGACGTCTGGGCAGCGATGGTGGTGGCCGGGCAGAGGGCTCGTCAAGCGGCGTTGGAGGAGCTGCGAGGCGGAGGAAGGGGTCCTCGGGAGCGGGCGGAGCATCAAGGGGAGGGCGGCTCCTGCGAGGGGGGGTGCTCCGAGGAGGAGGGCAAGGGGCGGCGCCGGGATGGGCGCCGGCGCGCCGAGGCTGGGGCGTGATCGCCAGATCCGCGCCTCGATCTGGATCAAAAGGCGGAGGGAGCGAGAGGACGTGGGGCGGAATCGTGGAAGGAGTGGGGTGGATCGGGCTAGGGTTTGGTGGTGGGGAGGCCTAAGTAGGCCGCGGTTGGGCCGGCTGGCCAGTTGGGCCACGTGGGTCGGCCAACTGGGCCGTCTGGCCCAGGAGGGGGAGTTGTCTTTCTTTTTTATTTGTTTTTCTTTTCCAAAGAGCATTTTGCCTTTTCTTTTAGCCACTAATGACTTTGCAAAATTATGCCTTGGCTAAAACAATTCCAAAGAATTATTGTGCACTTGCAACAAAAGTTTGGGGCCTTCACGAGTTGTCCAAGCATTTTAGAAAATGAAAAGGACATCTTAAATATTGTCGACCGTATAATAAATTCCTAGGGGCAATTTGGGAATTCCAAAAATGTTGGCTTCAACATGACAAATATCTAGGGATTATTTGCCATAGGATCAACTATTTTTTTTGCAAAAAAAAGAAGAATCAAATATTTGACATGCAATTTGAATTTGAATTTGAAGCAGATTTTGGACAAGTGGCATTTTGGCATGATGATATGACCTTCATTAGGGGGAGATTACTGTAGTGTGATGCTGGGGATGTTACAAATCTCCTCCACTACAAGAAATCTCGTCGCGAGATTTAAGTGGGGAAGTAAGGAGTAACTTCGGGTAAACTGGCCCTTATAGGGTGAATTGTGTGGTGAACAATGCAGGGAATGTGATAGAAGTATCTCTCGAGTTGAAATTTAAGAAAACGTCGAGGGCAAAATATGAAGGTACAATAAGAAGTTTCAAGCGAATGGACAAACGATCGATACCTGAACAGAGTGTGAGAAGGGTTCAGAGAATCGGGAATAGATCATCTCTCGGAGGATGGCTCGCGATAACACACAAAGCTAAGAGCATAAGATACTTCGGCACCAAGGTTGTACAGAGAGTCAAAGCCCATCCTGTGGAACTGTGGGTTATGAGCCCACAATGTGGGTTAAAAGTAGAAAGGGGGCCAATAGAAAGGCATGTCAGATGATAGACTGTCAGTTATGTTGTAAACAACGTTGGTACCAAGGGCGACGGACGGAGAGAACTATGTTCCTGCTCGTTGAACGAGGCGGACCAATACGCAAAGTTCTCGTCCATCGGTGGTTACCGGAATGTCAACAGCAATAATAACAAGGTCTTACTAACAAATTGTACACCGAGGTGTTTACATAAGCCGGGAACTATTACTGCTTAGAATATACGGATCACAAGATAGGTTAAACAAAACAATGGAAAGGAATATGTGATTATTATGATAATCAGACCAATGTAAAGGAAAGATGTTTATACCCAATTATTAGAGTATAACTTTCCCAAAGAAAGGCAGAGCATGATTGGACTCCAAGTATTAAACCGTTTAGACAAAGGGGCAAGGAATTTATGAGGTTTACCCATACAATGGTGTTTGGATAATTGATCAAGAATAGTTAGCATTGCACTCCCAATGTTCTTGTGATGATCGGAGTACCACACACATGTTTCGGGATAGTGTTGACATGGTCATCAGGGAAAGGTCAGACTTCGGATACACAAAGGATCCATCGGAAACAACTTAGAAAATAAGTCATACAATTTCAGCAAGGAAAAGATGAGGGTGTGGCCGACGGCCTCAGCAACAATCCATCGACATGTCAAAAAGGATGTATTACCAAAATTATGTGAACAAGTTTGTGTTGGGGAAGGCAAGAATGTTGTCGAAGATAACTTAAATCATCGAGGGGCAAGGATTGTATTTCTCATCATAATTCGATTAATATCCTGGAAGAGCTCAGAATGTGGATGATGATCACGACACATTTGTCGAGAGATTTCATGAAGATGTAATCGATCAGCGATGACATCAAGTCAAAGGAATGATGAAGCGAAAGGTTATTGGAACCACTGGTACGGCACAAACTCGAAATTAAGCTTGCTATTCAAGACAAAATGATATGACAAGGAAAGTCGATGTAGGCTTAGCTCATCGTCAAAAATTGTGCTCCGGGAAGAAGGATCAGGTAGCACAGTTAAAAGTTGACATGATAAAAATATAGCCGATCAGGCTAGGAATGATGTTATGGGGTATAAAACTTCCCAATATCAGGTACTAGGTGTAATGCCGGAAGGTAAATCAGAGTAGATGTTGGACGGGGGAATGATTTGCAGAGGATAAGTATTTTAACTTATCCGGTAAATGGAATCAAGGAGGAAATATGGTCGGAACCACGATTGCAAAGGATCAATTCATAGATACAAGCTGAGCTTGTACCAAAGAAATTATTATTTTTATGAGCAGCTTCCATGATAAGTTCTACATCGGGTCCATGGGCATGAACACAAGGGTTCAAGGTCGACTCCCACTTCTTCAATGCATAACCTTTCATTCACTCCTCGTTTTTTGAAGAAAATGTAGTGCAGAGGATTTATCTGGCGAAGTACTAGAAGAGTAAGACTCGTGAGAACTCTCGGGTTCACACGGATTATGGAAGGCATAAGTTCAACCCATCGGGGCATTTTTACGAATCTATACAACCATCAACCAAGCAAAAGATATGAGTTCAAAAGCAGAGTATCGGAGTCAAAGCAGATGATACAATTTACCAAAGGCAATATGTATCAGGGGAAGAGCGCACAAAATTTTGAATATGAAGGAGGCTACCGGATAATAATCCAACAAAGGATTCAGCGGTCCTTAATGGATCTGATGTGAGTATCAATACTCAATCAGAAGAAGGAAGGAATGCAAAGGCATTGGATTATAGAAACATCTGAATAATTCGATGCTTGGGTACAAAGGAGTTATGATTTCAAGTCGAAGGATCACAAGCAGAGGCTCTGATCAAAAGATGAGTAAGTT
Organism: Aegilops longissima; assembly: GCA_021605205.1. NCBI lineage: Eukaryota > Viridiplantae > Streptophyta > Magnoliopsida > Poales > Poaceae > Aegilops > Aegilops longissima. Next base: position 664,216,570 of record CM038676.1, read on the forward strand.
GAATAGACTTAAATATGCACCCGATCAAGTCTTGATTGGGCAAGAACCAGCTCATAACCGGAGCGATGTCGAAGCCGGAACGAAAATTTCCAAGGATTAATTGATGATTGCGAGTATTCGCTCACACGTTGAATCCATAGGAACAGAATGACAGCCACAAAGAATTTTAAAGAATATTGCTAGAAATTTGGAATTAATCCTAATGCAAGGTGCAAGGAGAATCAAGAGCAATAGGCTGCAGAGGATTTTCGAAGATCACATAGTATTTCCAAGTATTTTGGAAAGCATGTGAACAATCGGGATGAACGGGTTCAATAATTATCCGTAGTACAAAAAGAAACCGCAAGGCGAAGGCACAAAGGATTCTCAAACAACGGAGAGTACATCTTGTAATAATAGGAGCAACTGGGTATGAAGGTACAAGCGGCAAGGATGTTATTCACGGGATTATTCAGGGTCGAACTGCAAGGCGGCAAGGCTGTGGTCTCAAAAACATCGAGGAGTATTCGCAGAATCTTCCGCGAAGCAAGCGATCAACGGTAATATCGGGCTCTTCGGAGGAAGTGGGTACGAGAACCTAATGTCGAAAGTTAGTAAAATGTTTAACCCGAATAGACGAGAGATCAGAATCCCGGAGTAAGGAAAAGGAATAAATGATCCTAATACCACCCAATGGTGACATGGGCCCGTAAGCCACACAGCCAAGTTAGTAAAAGTTTTTCATTGACTAGACTCAACTTCGGCCAAAGAGTTGGAAGGGGGGCTACCTACAGGCAGTCGGCTCTGATACCAACTTGTGACGCCCTCGATTCAATCGTACACTAATCATACACGCAAATGTGTAAGATCAAGATCAAGGACTCACGGGAAGATATCACAACACAACTCTAGACACAAAATAAAATAATACAAGCTTTATGTTACAAGCCAGGGGCCTCGAGGGCTCGAATACATAAGCTCGAAAACACAAGTCAGCGGAAGCAACAATATCTGAGTACATACATGAGTTAGACAAGTTTGCCTTAAGAAGGCTAGCACAAAAGCAACAACGATCGAAAAGGCAAGGCCTCTCGCTGGGAGCCTCCTAACTACTCCCGGTCATCGGCGGCCTCCACGTAGTAGTAAGCATCGGCGATGGCATCGGCCCTGGCTCCGTCATCCGTTGCATCAACCGGAAAGAAGAAGAAAGGGGAAAAGGGGAGCAAAGCAACCGTGAGTACTCATCCAAAGTACTGCAAGCAAGGATCTACACTACATATGCAACATTATCAAAGGAAGGCAGTATATGTGGACTGGCTGCAGAAATGCCGTAATAGAGAGAAGGCCTAGTCCTATCAAGTCTAGCATCTTCGAAACCACCATCTTGCAGCAAATAGGGGAAATAGAGTAGCGCAAAGTAAGGTAGAAGTAGTGTTATCAACCTCGCCGAGATCCTTTCTCGACTCCCCGCAAGAAAGAAATCCCGAGCCATACTATCCAGTTATCATCACAATCCAATTCTCATCGCAATCCATTACTCATATCCATGTCTCATCTCAAGTATCCAGTTCTAGTTGTATCGATCGATACAACTCCAAGTGTCCGCTATCAGAGGACAGGCTATCGATAGATGTTTTCACCGCAGGGTGCACCAACTTACCCACCACGCCGCTTAACTCCGCCGGACACACTTTCGTGGTCATGCCCGCCTCGCCAAACAATACGCCGCAACCCGACCTAGGCTTAATAGAGAGGCCAGACGCCGGACTAAACCTATGCCCTGTGGGTCATGGGCCATCTCCCCGAACTCTCGACGTTGCGTCCGCGGCGGGTGAAATGACCTAGCTACCTCCTTCAACAAGGCAGCGCCACGCAGTCCAACCCGGCGCGCGCCACTCGATCGCCGACGCCTATTAAGCCGGCTGATGTATACGACGCAGAACGCCCATACTATGCCCACGTGATGGTTAGTGCTATCAGGCCAGAGGCCCCTCGGATCAAATATCCAAATCGTAGTGGATTAGGAACGCGTGGGAACAAGCAGAGACTCACGAAGTATGTGACCCCGTTGCCCCGTCTCGAGGACTTGCGGCAAGGGCTAGGAATGCCCGGCCATGCCTCGTAATTATCTCGCGGGCACCCTCCAGGTCAACCCTTCTCCACATCACTCGCAATTAAGCTCGCGCGGGTACCCCTCAGAGTCGACCCGTCTTTCCAAGTAACAGTGGTAAAGTCCAAGTATCCGTGTATCCAAACATCAAGGGGAAAACCCGAGGAATCACCCCCGATGAATTCCACTAGATGTAATCATCAAGGTGAACGTAAGAGGAATCACCCCCGAGGTTCACACTTGAGGGGTTGCACACACGAGTCGATCGAAGTGGTTAAGGCGGAATCACCCTCGATGACCACGATCGAATAGCTACACTACAGGTTAACATCGGCGATGTAGAGGTCACACCCCCGGCACTCGATAGAAACCCAGTAGGTCGAGCAACTAAGGGGAAGTGATGTGCGGTGCCGGGGCCTGGTCTTCGATCCCGTTGATCGAGTCTTCGATGATGAAGCAGGGGCAACAAGGGCAAGGTGGGGGTCACTGATGGATCTCTAACCAACCTATACTAAGCAGTTTAGGATAAGCAGGTAAGGTACAACAACAGATACAAAAATAGGCTATGCGTCAGAATAGGAGCAATCAATAACAGTAGCAAAATCTAATGCAAGCATGATAGAATGGAATGGGCGATATCGGGATGATCAAAGGAGGGGCTTGCCTGGTTGCTCATACAAGAAGGAGGGGTTGTCGGTGACGTAGTCGATCACAGCGGCATCGGCAGCCGCCACGGGGTCTACCGAAGAGAAGAGGGGGAATAAACAATAAATATAAAGAAAGCATAGCATCACAAAGCATAACATGGCAATATGTTGTGCCGGGTGTGATCTAACGCATGGCTACACGATATAGGTGAATGGGGAATTCAACCGGGAATGTTTTCCCGGTTCCAGACCTATGTCAAACAGATGACCGGAGGGGGAATGTTCCATGTTCAGCATGCTAGGGGCATGTGACAGATGAACGGACCGCGTATTCGGATTCGTTGGATTTTTCTGAGCAACTTTCATATAGAAAACATTTTCATCCGAGTTACAGATTATTTTATATGAATTTTCTAAGTTTTAAACATATTCTGGAATTATTTAAAATAACAGAAAAGATAAAATGACGTCAGCATGACGTAGGAGTGACGTCAGCAGTCAACAGAGTTGACCAAAGTCAACCCTGACGTGTGGGGCCGTTCTGTCATAGTCTAACAACTAATTAACCGTTTTAATTAACTAATCAAGTTAATTAGGTACTAAACCGAGTTAATTAAGTTAATTAATTACCTATTTAATTAATTAATTAATTAATTTTTTTAATTTTAAAATACATTTTCTTTTTAAACGTTTTGGGGGCGGGCCCCTTTGTCATAAACCTATATCGGCTGGGCGGGGCCCCGTGGTCGCCGAACCAGGGTGGGGCGGTGGCTATGGCCGGCCAGCCACGGCTATATTGCACAAGACGCTGCCATCGGGCCAAGCTGTGGTACGCTGCATGAGGCCGGCCGAGCAGCGGCTGGCTCCGGCGGCGGGACGGAGCAGCAAGCTGCAGTGGTGAGGGCGCGGGCCGATGGCCACGGGTGCGACCATGGAGCCTCGGCGAAAGGAGCAACGCGGGCGACGGAACGACACGGCGACGTGGCCGGGCAAGCGGGCGAGGAGGCGCGGCTGATCCGTGATGTGAGAGAGAGGGCAGACGAGGCTCACCCGCTTGTAGATGAACGGGCGGCGTGGCTCGACGGAGTCCGTGAGGAGGAGGACGGGACGAGCGACGGGACGGGAGCGCCGGGCGAGGAGGAGACGAGGACGACGGGTGGCGCCACGGCGTGGGAGGCGCCACCCAGCTCAGGGCAGCTCGGCGACGTCGGGGGCAGCGATGGTGGTGGCGGGCAGAGGGCTCGTCGCGGCGTTGGAGGAGCTGCAAGGCAGGGAGGGGTCTCGGAGCGGGCGGAGCATCGAGGGGAGGGCGGCTCGCGAGGGGGTGCCCGGGGAGGAGGGCAAGGGGCGGCGCGGGATGGGCGCCTGCGCGCCGAGCTGGGCGGCGCGGTCGCCAGGATCCGCGCCCCTCGATCTGGATCGAGGGGGGGCAGAGGGAGCGAGAGGGACGTGGGGCCAAAATCGTGGAAGGAGTGGGGTGGATCGGGGCTAGGGTTTGGTGGTGGGGAGGCCTAAGTAGGCCGCGGTTGGGCCGGCTGGCCAGTTGGGCCACGTGGGTCGGCCAACTGGGCCGTCTAGCCCAGGAGGGGGGAGTTGTCTTTCTTTTTTATTTGTTTTTTCTTTTCCAGCAGCATTTTGCCTTTTCTTTTAGCCACTAATGACTTTGCAAAATTATGTCACTGGCTAACACAATTCCAAAGAATTATTGTGCACTGCAACAAAAAGTTTGGGCCTTCACGAGTTGTCCAAGCATTTTTAGAAAATGAAAAGGACATCTTAAATATTGCTGGACCAGATAATAAATTCCTAGGGGCAATTTGGGAATTCCAAAAATGTTGGCTTCAACATGACAAATATCTAGGGATTATTTGCCATAGGATCAACTATTTTTTTTGCAAAAAAAAGAAGAATCAAATATTTGACATGCAATTTGAATTTGAATTTGAAGTAGATTTTGGACAAGTGGCATTTTGGCATGATGATATGACCTTCATTAGGGGGAGATTACTGTAGTGTGATGCTGAGGATGTTACAATCAGCAACTTTGTTCATTTCTGATATCAAGTAATTGTTTTCTTTGTATGGCAGGGTTTGGAGAAAAATTACCAAAAAAGCTCCGGGACTGCCGAAGAAGCTGCAATTTAGATACCCGAAAGTAAGTACTATAGTAGTATATTCCACGCATCTCCTAGTGATTCAAGCGCTAGTTTCATCAATACCATTTAACATGCTTGCTAATTATCAGTTTGATTGACCTCTATTTCTTGTAAAGTGGTTGTAGCAGGAACAAGGGAATGATTTCTATGAATACTACGTTTGCGAGTCCACCCGCCACACGACCTGTGAGCAGGGCTACTCTGATAAACAATATGAAGTGCGTAAATAACAATATTCATAATTTTATTTTATTACCATCATTTGTGTTGAGTTTCATTCATTCATATATATATATATGTATTGACCCCCTTCTTAAAATTAGATGTTTCGGATGCGGGATGAACTACTAGCACCAGATCGCATGCGAGCAATTCAAGAGGAATTGGCGGCATTCTTTCTTGACCACATGATCGCCGAAGACGGAGAATACTATGTGGACCACGCGTCCGTATGTTAGTAGATTATTTTTGTAAAAGATAATTATTGTATATATGTAGCCGGTAGTGTCGGGTAGATATACGAGAACTTGTTGTTCGACCAATCTCTCGGAGAAGGAGAGGTGGTCGATATCACTTCCCTCTGTATGCATATATGTTCATGACGATCTTCTCTTTCCTTCGCTTGCTTACTAGCTAGCTAGCGTGTCTAGCTAGTCCTCTCTATATGTATGTATAGTACGAAGCGTCGACCAAGCATGGACAAAAGAGAGGACACTTTCTCTATTAATTAGCTAGCTAACACAATATATGAAACACCTAAATTAACCCCCAAAACCCCAAACCCCCCTTTTTTAAAAAATAAAACCCCAGCCACGTAAATGTCGACGATGGATGATTATTGGTCCCGGTTGGTACTACCAACCGACCAAAGGCCCTCCCCGCTGGGCTCAAGACAGAGGCCACGTGAAGGCCCATCAGCCCCGGTTCTTGATTGAACGGGACTAAAGGGCCAGGGTATTAATATCGACCCTTTAGTCCCGGTTCATGAACCGGGGCTAAAGGCCCTCATCAACCGGGTCAATAGGCCCCTTTTCTACTAGTGGTTCGTTCCTATGTGGCTTAACAACGGCCACCAGTCGACGGGTCCCGAATGACGTAGCTAGAGGTTTTTACTATAACTCTGTCTAGGGCACATCACACCTAAGTGACTCAACCAAACTAGAATGAAAAAAAGGCAAAAGAAAATGCTTGCACGAATATGCATGTAAAATCAATATTATAAGACTTATATATGTAATACTTAGAGCACATCTAAATATGCTTTAGCAAAACTGTTTTACTATAACACGGTGAAGATATATACTCCTCTTGTTCCTAAATATAAGTCATTTTAGATATTAATATGAATTACATATAGAGCAAAATGAGTGAATCTACATCCTAAAATACGTCTATATACATCTGTATGTAGACCATATTGAAATCTCTAAAAAAGACTTACATTTAGGAATAGAGGGAGTACAATACAAACCTCTATTTTTTAGGGGAAATATACAAACATCTATGGAGAACACAAAAGGATATAAAATACGAAACCAGTCCAAAGATTTTGCAAAAAGGGCAATTGCAACTAGACTTTACACGTTTGCGCATCCACTTTTGTACGCGTCTCCTCCTCCTATTCCTATGGCTACGTAATACTCTACTGACTCTACCTTTTCTCTAATTAATCAACCATTAAAAACCTAGCTAATAGATAATCTTTCCTTGTGGTTTGACTTTGTTTCTTGTTTCTTTAGTTCTGGGTTTTGGCTGAGCACAAAGTAACCTGCACCGGCAGCAGATGTCAATCCACCTGTGTTCCGTGTCCTGATGAAAAAGGACACGGCCTCGCTTCATCCGCACACGTCCACTTACGTGCTCCAGTACTTCTGCGTACGTATACGAGCTAGTTGACCGACCCGATCCATCTCATCTCCAGCAATTATATATTTCCTGACGATCCCTTGATTACCACTTAATTTGCTTTCATTTTTATCAAGCTTCCAGTACTCTCTCCTTTCTCGAGAATGAGAGCCAAAGCTCTATATTCTTTTTTAGACAATCCAATATTACAATGTTTCTTTTCCAGGAAAACACCAAATCTATTCATCAACACTTAAGGTAGTACAAAGAACAACAAAAGTAAAAATTGCAGCAATATCTATAGACCACAAAGCAACGAGTACGAACACTGAAGCGAGCTGAAGACGTGCCGCCGTCATCATCCCTCCTTCACTGAAGGCAAACATTGTTGTAGTTGACAGTCGGAAATTTGAAGGAAGGTAAAAATTGGACAGCCAAGTGTGTCTCTCCTCGAGTATTTAACAAAAAAACTATCACAATTCATAAAACCGTGCCTACAAACTATCACTTTACGATTTTGTCCCGAAAACTATCACTTTCTCGCTAATCTGTGACTAAAATCTACCATGTCCGAAAAGAGCCCGATTTGCCTCTTTTAAACACGTTTCTGACTGGTTGGGTCCACACATAAGCATTGGCGTGGCACATTAGCCAAATCTGTTTGATGGCGGCCGAGGAGCTCGCGGCCGCCGGTGAAGGGAGTGGGGCGGGCGGCTCCGGCGGCTCTGGCGGCTGCAGCAGCGACCATGGCGACTCAGCGCCGACCGTGGCGAAGCGGCTCCAGCGGCGACCAGCGGCTGCCGCGCGCAGCGACTCCAGCGGTGAAGGGCGGCGACGGCGGGCGAGGAGCCCGGGCGGCGGGCGGGAAGGGGCAGGGCGTGGCGAGTGTGGGCAGGCAGGTGTGGGAAGCGCAAGATGGTACGAGGACGGCGACCACGGTGCGCATGGCGAGGGGCGGCCACGAGCATCGTGGGCGCGCGCGTGCGGCTGCGGCTCAGAGCACGAGCTCCGGCGCTCGGCCACGGTGTAGAGGGTAAGCAGCGGGTGCTGACAATGGTGACAGGGAGCTGCACGAGGTGGTCGGGGACACGATGAAGTGCGGGCGAGAGGGTCACCGGAGTGCACACGAGGTGTTTGAGGAAATGCCAGAGAGAGGGGAGGAGGAGGAGGAAGATTGATGCTGACAGGTGGGCCCATCTTGTCAGAAAGGCGTTTAGAAGAGGCGAATCAAGCACTTTTCCGATATGGTAGTTTTTAGTCACAGATTAGCGAGAAAGTGGTAGTTTTCGGGACAAAATCGTAAAGTGGTAGTTTGTAGACACGGTTCCACGAAATGTGATAGTTTTGTGTTAAATACTCGTCTCTCCTCCAAGGAAATACGGTTGGGGTTCCTACCTCCCATCAACGGTGCCGCCGATCTGCCATGTCTCCTGTGGCCTTAGGGCCATGAGTGCGCGGTGGATTCCGGCCCTTGCAGGCGGGAGGGTTTCGTTTTTAGGTGCTTCTTCAAGTTTTGTAAGGGTTTGTGTCCTGCTCAGGAAGCCGAGACAACGGTAGCTTCTTGAAGATGGAATAAGGTTCTCTCCGCCAAGCCTCCATCCCGGTGGTGCATCTAGTATCGTCGGAGGGCATGTGGAGGTGTGTCTCCGGCGGATCTCTCGGGATTCGGTCGGTGGTTGTCTTTGATAGATTTGCTCGGATCCTTTCGATCTAAACTTCTCTTCATCGGCGGTGGTTGTTGTTCTAGTGCGTTGGTCCTATGGGACCTTAGCGCGATGACTTCCTAACGAAGATTGAGGCTGGATGCCGGTCCTAATTTAGTGGTGTACAGAAAAAATAGGGTACATAATTTGCTCCTTGGAAATTGCAAAATTTATTCTACCGTACCCACCATTTTTTCTATAGAAAACCTGCTCTACACAAAAATGCCGAGAGAATCTTTTTTGTCAAGGGGAGGGAATAAATGGTACACATGGACGGACACTAGTGAGAGAGAGAGAGAGAGAGACTCTTTCCGATGAAAGGGAGGGAGGCTATGGGCTCTGGTAACGTGTAGTTAATACTGGAGTATAATTTTTCTTATAAGAATACATAGTGGGAAAGAAATCACAGTGGATGGTGATGTATATCCACAAGAGATCGATTTAGAGGACGGTGATTGAAGGGCTGACGCACGCGGTATATTCATCCACGAAGAGAGAGATATACTTATTTATTGGATATTTATTTTGTCTTTGTGGAAGGAAGGATATCCATCACAAAGATTTTGCACTGAATTAATCTTCTTCTCTCTCTTTTTCTTTGCGTGGAAACATTGCACTGAATTAATCTGACAGGGATCATGTAAATTCAGATTATGTGAAGTTGCATTCAAACAAAAAAGGCGGGCGCCTCCAACTCGTGTGTAAACCACAAAACTTGTGTGTAAGAGTGCATTTTTGAGTTGATGTGAATAAAGAGTGCTGAAATACACAGTCGCCTCCAACTCGTGTGTAAACCATAAGGTGCGATCTCCCTGTTTTCCTATCATGTACTCCCTCCATTCCGAATTATTTGTCGCAAATATGGATGTATCTATATGTATTTTAGTTCAAGATACATCCATTTCCGCAACGAATAATTTGAAACGGATGGAGTATAATACACTCCCTCTAATCCCAAAAAGTATTGTGTTTTTTGTTCAAATTTAAATTAAAGTTGAACTAAAGTCACGACACTTATGTTGCTCCGAGGAGAGAAAACTAGGAGATGGCATCGAATCACACACAAACACGTTTGATGGTTGCCGATTGCCGACATGGGCATATATTCACCATGGATTAGGATCGCAAGGGAAAAAAGAGGAAAGAGACGGGTGGATTGGTTGCCACGTGTGATTAGAAGATTGATCCATCCGTTTGAAGCCAAGAAAAGAGAAAGAAAAGGGACAAGTGATCAGCTGACACACCACCACTTTTGGTTGCATCAAATGAAATGTAGCCCGACCAAATTTCAAAAAAAAAAAAAAATAGCCCGACCAGCTAGCCCTGCTGCCGGTCCTAATTTAGTACGTAGTGTGCAGAGAGAAAACAAATGCAAGGTAGATTTCCCTCGTGGTGGTACAATTTGTTTTTGGCGGAAAGTACAAAAATTCAGTCTACAATACCACCATGTTTCCTATAGAAAAAACTGCTCTACACATGTCGAGAGATTTTTCCACGTGATGGGAGGGGGAAATAAACTAGGAAGAGAGAGATTATTGTCAAAAAGAAAAACTAGGAAGAGAGAGATTATTGTCAAAAAGAAAAACTAGGAAGAGAGATTCTTTCCATGGGATGAAAGGGATTGAAGCTATGACTCTGGTAACGTGCAGTAAATATCTAACAATATACTAAATAAGGGGAAACAAATCACAGTGGATGGTGATGTATATCCACAAGAGATCGATGTGGAGGACGGTGATTGAACGAATGAATGACGCGGTATATCCGATCCACGGAGAGAATATATATTATTTTTCTTTGCGCGGAGAAGAGAAGAATATCCATCCACGGATATATATATATATATATATATATATATATATATATATATATATATATATATATATATATAGCGGCACTGAAATCCGGCAACTGATAATCGCGTGTTGCCGCTGCAACTGATAATCACGGAGGACGGTGATTGAACGAATGAATGGAGCTGCCAAGGCAACTTGGGCCGTGTGTCCAAATCCTCATGTCTACCATGCGTGCGTGGGAGCAGTGAGCACTGCCCCTCCCCTCGTCTGATCAAAATCGGATCCGACGGTCGCGATTTTGAAGAGTTTTTCATAGGGGAAACACACACACATGACATGGATACCTTGTAACGACATGTAAGATTTACCCCGCCAAAGGAAAAAGGTTTGGGTGAAAGAATGAAGTAGAATCAGCATCTAGCATATTGTATTATAAAATTGAGAGAAAAGGGGATAAGAAATTGCACAACTGTTTGATTTGAAATGAAAGCGTAAGAATTATGTATACTCTGGTATACATGAAAAGGCGACGCCTCTACTGGTTGCTCGAAGAAAATGAAAAGGTTAAAAGGAACATATATACTCTCTCCATCCACAGATACACGGCGTATAAATCCAGTAAGAAAAATCGATACTTTTATGAGCTTGACCTAATATAAAGAAGAAGAAAAAAAAATCAACAACTACAATACATTATGAAAACATATCAAGCATGGATTACGGTGGTTATATTGATATTGATTTGATAGTGTTTTATTATTAGCTTAATATATGTTTTCCTTTTTTGTACAACTTTGTCAAGCATAGAAAGGTTTTGACTATTTCAAGTGAATTTACTTGTATGCCTGATCTGTCCGGGGACGGAGATAGTATCGACCCAATGATTTTTGTTATTGCTATTGTTGTTGTTGTTGTTGTTTGGTTGGAACATGTGAATTCCACCCGTCGCGAGATTGGCCGTAAATTGGGCATCTATCGATCTATGGGTACGTAATACAAGTGAAGCATAATACTCCTCCCTTGGTTTAGTATCACTACTTGGTTAGATTTGTTTAGATAAATATGTTTTAATATTAGATACATTCGTATCATGACAACTTAAGACGACGAGTAATACGCATCGGAGGAAGGGAGGGAGTAGTTAATAAATGGATGGCGTGAATGGAATGGAATGAAAGAAATCATATCCATGTGGTGAAGGAGTATTGGAGCGGGTGATTTATACTTGTATTACTACATGATCCATGGCGGATGGGGTGTGGTACACGTGTACGGCCCATAGCAGAGGAGAGCAGAGCAGAGAGAAGGAGAGGGGGGGAGAAGGATATGCGAACGTGGGCGGCGGTTTGGTTTGGTTTGGTTGGAGGAATCAGGAATCGTCCGTCGCGCGTCGAGTCGAGTCGAGTCGAGATGCCCCGCCTGCTGCCGGACCGACCCGACGCCTCCGTCTCCGCCTCGATGTGGTGGGACCCATAACCAGAGACAAAGACACCCCCGACCCGTCTGGAGACGGGACGAGACGGCGGCGCCGGCCTCCCCTCCATATATATCCGACCTTGCGATTTGCCTCCTCCCTGCATCTGCATCTCCATCTCCAGAGGAGAAGAAGAAGAAGAGACGCACCCGCGCACAACTCCATCCCTCTCTCTCTCTCTCTCTCTCTCAAACAAACAAACAAACCGCTCTTGCCTCCGGCCAGAAACAACTTCCCCTTCCCTCCCTCCCCATAAAACCCAAAGAAAAGAAAGCCATCCATCCCATTCCAATCTCTCCTCCCCGCTCGGTCGGTCGAATTAGAGGAAGAAGAAGAAGAGGAAATCGAACAAGAGGAAGATGGTGTCTGCGGTGCTTCGGACGATCCTGGTGACGGGCGGCGCGGGGTACATCGGCAGCCACACGGTGCTGCAGCTGCTCCTCCAGGGCTTCCGCGTCCTCGTCGTCGACAGCCTCGACAACGCCTCCGAGGAGGCCATCCGCCGCGTGCGCCAACTCGCCAACGCCCCCCAAAACAGCCTCGACTTCCGCAAGGTTCGTAGGTTCATCTTCCTTCCCTTCCCTCTCTGTTTTTTCGCTTCAGTCTGTTTCCGTCCGTTCCGTTCCGATTCATCCATGATATCCGGCCAATCTCCTCCTTGTTCTCCGGCCGGCCGGCCCGTCGGTCCATCGGGAATTCCCTTCCCTTGTATTCCTCAATACAAGGAAGGGAAGCCTGCTTGGGAGGACATAGATTGGACCGCGCTTGGTTGTTTGGTTGATTCTCTTCCATTCCCTTCTATTGAGGAATTAATCGTGGGTGGATCCTCTGCTTGCTCTCTATCCTATTCTTCTTCTTTCTCATAATTAAGCAACTAGTAGTAGTAGTAGTAGTAGCAGAATTCTGGTTTTTGTTTTTCATTTGTTTTGGGGAGTTTAATTTCTCCGGGTTTAGGGGAGGGCACTCTATCTAGAAACAAGGAACGAACCAACAATTGCTATTTTTTTTTATGATTGAGTTATTATTACTCCTACAATTGGGCTGGGCTGGGAGAGGAATCAGTACCCGGCCGGCCTCGTCGCCCACTCGAGAAACAAAGGAAGAAGGATGATTCCATTCTACGCCTTGTCTATCTAGACACGTAATACAAGGAGTGTGTTGTGTTTTCTCTCTCTTTTTCTTTCTCGGTGGTCAGCCGCGCGATTCCGGCTGGCGAGCGAGCGAGCGGCGGGCCGGCGGGTCACACCGCACCCGTGGCGTGTTTTTCTTTTGTTTGTTTGTTTGTGCATGCGACGCGTGCCGAGTCGGTTACTACTTTCCTTTGATTTTCCTTCCTTCCTTGCGGTCTCCGTCTCCGCCTCCGCGGGCGGGCGGGCGCGCCACATGTGACGGACCAAGCAATCGACGACGACGGCAAGGGAGGGAAAACCGCGTGTCTCCGGTGCGATGGGTCTCCATACCATACCATACCATACCATACATCGCGGGCCTAACTCTATGCCAGCCGTGATTGACGATGCTTCCTTCCTCCCTCCCTTCCTTTGCTTATTCGACCACGGATTGGATTAGATTATATTTTTTGAACACAATTCATTAGATTAGATTAGATTAGATTAGAGGAGCATACCTTACATACATACATACATACATGTCAGCCAAATCGGTTGCCTAACCATACATACCGCCAGCCGCACTTTCCCATGTCATTGTTTTGGAACCGAATCGAATGAATTCATACCCCCAAGAAAAGAAAACAGTTTGTATGTGTGTATGTGTATGTATGTTGTTCAAAATTCTCATACTAGACTAGTATTTATTTTTTGCTGCAATTCAATTGTGCGTGCGTGCGTGCAGGTGGACCTTCGTGACAAGGAGGCGCTCGACCAAATCTTCTCCACCCAAAGGTAGGTACATATTTATTTTCTTCACTAGGGAGTATGTCAATATCTGCATACTAAGTAGTACGTGCTACAGCCTACTAGCACCCGTCGTCGTCAGTCAGTCACATGGTGCCGTCCAACTTGCAACCGCTACATAGTCCATCTTTTTTCGGCTTAATTAATAACTAGAGTATATTCCAGAAATGAAAGGTTGATTAGTCCGTCCGTCCGGCCGGCCGTCGTGCCAGGCAGCCGTATCTGCGATGCCACTACTTCCCTAGCTTAGTCTCAACCCTCTCTCTCTCTCTTTCATTCTGCATTTCTGCTTCTGCATCGTTTCGTTGGTTGTTGATTACAAACGGTAGGTGTCATCTGCTCCTAGTAGTAGTAGCCTCATCGATTGATTGATGGGTTGGGTTGGGTTGGCTTCGCCCGAGAGCTGGCTGGAAAGTTGTCTCTAGCAAGCAAGCAAGGCAAGCTATCCGCAGCTCAGCTGGACCTGGCGGTTATGCTCTTCCATATTCCTTCATACAATTCAATTCATTCTCCATGCATGCATTGGACGGACAGTTGTCCAACCAACACACCACCACCATCATCATCATCATCATCATCATCATCATAGTGATAGTATTAATTAGTAGTTCTGAATAAACTAGGAGTGTTTGTTTTATGCTCACCGCTCGTCATCTCATCTCATCTGCCTGGGCTGGTCTGGTCTGGTTTGCAATGCAGGTTCGAGGCTGTGATCCACTTTGCCGGGCTGAAAGCCGTCGGGGAGAGCGTGCAGAAGCCCCTGCTTTACTACGACAACAACCTCATCGGCACCATCACCCTCCTCCAAGTCATGGCAGCACATGGCTGCAAGAAGGTACTGTACCCGCCAGCCTCTCCTTTTTCCTCTTTTTCTTTTCCTTTTGCATTTGTGTTTGTATTGTTGGGTCACAGGATACCAGTGAGGGAGCTGGCTGTGCTGTGCTGGGCTGGGCTGGGCTGGACCAGGTGTCTCTCATAATTTCTTTCTGTCACCTAGTTCATGCACGTTCATGAGCCACCACTCGTCTTGATTGCGCCCACCCGCCGGTCCCAGCTTGCTTGCTTGCTTGCGCTGCCTCTCTTGTTGCCTAGCACCATTTTCTGTTGCTGCTACTGCAGCTGCCTCTGTATGTTCTATGTAGGAATTCTAGAAGAAAAGACAAGGGTTTTAACAGTTGGCATGTCTGCCTGTCTGAATAATGGACGGCGTGGCGTAGGTTCAGGCCCATTGCTTGTTCTGCACTAAGCAATACTACAGCAATAATAGCCTTGGCATTCTCTCTCGACTACAGCAATGTGAGGGACAGATGCAAACAGTTTCATTACACTTGGTCCTTGTTTCTATCTACCCTCTCTGTCTGTCTGTCTGTCTGTAGGATTTGTCAAAAAGAAACAAAGAAAAGGTTCTGACAGCTGGTCTTTGTTTACTCTCTCAAGTCTGAACAATAGACAGCAGCATGCTGGTGAGTGCAGCCTCAACCAAGCAGCCCATTGCTAGGCACCTACTTGTCCTGCAGTAACCAATGAAGCTGCATTAATTTAAATAAGCTTACAAAGCACGGATGCGGACAGTTTCATTACAGTTGCTACTCCCTTCATTATTTGAGTTCGGAACTACGGACGCACACAGTTTCATTACAGTTGGTTCTCTGTTGGGTCTGAATAAGTTAGGCTTAAGGACGGCGGTACACTGAACTACAGGCCATTCAACTCTGTTCTGCAGCATCAATTAATGAAGCTGTTCTACGCCAATTAATTATGCTGGTACCTTGGTGAAGGAAGGAACTAGTAGTATAGGCATATGATTAAGTATACATCATCGAATCGAATGATTGCCATCATCATCATCTGATCTGGATGCTAATGAACCCCTTTCAATTCATCTCCGCAGCTTGTGTTCTCATCATCAGCCACTGTCTACGGGTGGCCCAAGGAGGTGCCCTGCACCGAGGAGTTCCCGCTCTCCGCGACCAACCCTTACGGACGAACTAAGGTACGTGCCATTGCCATTTGTTTTCTGTTGCCTGTCAATGTTTCAAGTACATTGAGAGAATCTCATCTGGTGCCTGTCCATGATTGTGTGTGTGTGCAGCTTGTCATTGAAGACATCTGCCGTGACCTCCAGCGCTCGGACCCCGACTGGAAGATCATCCTGCTGAGGTACTTCAACCCGGTGGGCGCTCACCCCAGTGGCTACATCGGGGAAGACCCCCTTGGAGTCCCCAACAACCTGATGCCCTATGTCCAGCAAGTCGCTGTCGGGAGGCGGCCTGCGCTCACGGTTTATGGGACCGACTACAACACCAAGGATGGAACAGGGGTATGTATGTGAAATACTAGTTGTCATGCATCCAACCCTTAACTAACTAACCAACCAACTGATGAATCAATCAATCAACCATTTCCTGCATAATTGAGAGCTAGCTAGAATCTTGCTTGCCACCTCTAACTAACTAGTATTGGTATGCAACACATGATGATGGCAGGTACGTGACTACATCCATGTTGTTGACCTGGCTGACGGCCACATCGCCGCCCTGAGGAAGCTCTACGAAGATTCTGACAGAATAGGTGCGCACCAACCATGAACATGACAGCTGACAATGAATGATCTTATACTTAACTGAAGAATGGCGTTGTTAACGGATGAATGAGTGATTTGCGCTTAATTGCAGGGTGTGAAGTGTACAACCTGGGCACTGGAAAGGGGACGTCCGTGCTGGAAATGGTTGCTGCATTCGAGAAGGCTTGCGGAAAGGTAAACTGATAACCTTAAAAAATTAGCAGAATCATCATCATCTCACGTGCACATATGTTATGCTCTGCTCTGGTGAAGACAGTACTAATACTGAAAGTACTGATGTGGCAGGAAATCCCTCTGGTTTATGCTGGAAGAAGAGCTGGAGATGCTGAGACGGTGTACGCTGCCACTGCCAAAGCAGAGAAGGAGCTCAAGTGGAAGTAAGTTGCTCTTTGTTTTGGTTGCTAATAAGTTGTATCTTTTCTTGAGAGTTTGGTTGTGATGCATGGTGTAAAACAAGACAAGGCAATAATAATAAGAATGGTGTGGTGTGATGGAAATGAACAGGGCCAAGTATGGGGTGGAGGAGATGTGCAGAGACCTGTGGAACTGGGCCAGCAAGAACCCCTACGGCTACGGATCCAGCGACAACGGCCACTGATTAACAGATCTCCAGAGCCACTAGCAGTAGCATATACACACCATATCATTCATCTATATATTTATCCACCACCACCACCACAGAGAGAAGAAGAGGAAGACTACTGATGTGTATAGGGAGGGAGTGAGTGAGTCGGATCCATCAGTAGCTTATAATTAATTACTATATTGTTCGCGTTAGAAAGCTAATCATATCGATCTCCCTTATGGAGTAAGTAGAAGAAATAAGGTTGGTTCCCTTGCCTTGTAGAAATATATATATCTTGTCCGTCATGGAATAACTTACTTTACCTACTGATATAAATATATATGCTTGGTTCATTTTGTTGATTCTTGTTCTACCCTGAATTGAATTGGCTGCCTCTATATATGGTCTCTGTGTTGCCCCTGAGGCTTCTCTGCTTATTGGTGCGTGCTGGAACAATGAAATGTCATCTCTTTGTGCTGTTGATGAAGATGCCTATATATATGGCGAACCGAGTCTAGCTCAGATGGCTATGCTCTTGGTGGTCCGCCGCTTTGGTTGCGAGGCCCATGCAGAGGGTTCATCAAGATGTATTGCCTTCGTCTCTCGTTGGTGTTGATCATAGGAATCCAGTGTGTGTCTCTTTCTCAAACAAAAAAATAAAATGAAAAACAGCACTAGTGGCCCAAACGATACTACAGAGAGCTTGTAGGCTCGAATCGAGTAAAGTGGAACAAGTTAGTTTGTCGCTGATACTTTTAAAGGGGACGAGAGCCCAGCCCAATATAAATGGATCAAGTGAGGGGCGGCAAATTGCCGCTTACTGCATCAAAATGCTCAGGTCTTGCACAGATGTGGGCTCCCATTTAGAGGAAATCCTGATTTTGGGACTCTAAATTTGCATTTTTTTATTTACTACGTTCTTATTTTTATTTTTCTCTATTCTTTTGGAAAAATTCAGAAAATTGAAATTTTAATGTATGTTTAAAATTCTCTGAAATTTTTTTAATTCAAAACATGTCTGCAGCTTCTAAGATGTTAACACTTTTCAAGAATATTCATATGTTTCTTCAAAAAATCACATAGACATTTTTAAAATGGTCCACAATCATTCTTGAATAGTTAGATATTTTTAAAAATGTTTGCTTTAAAAAAATCTTTTCTTTTTCAAAAACCAAATAAATAACCAACAAAAAACAAAACAAAATAGCTAGGAAAAACCTCTTGACACAGTATGCACACCGCTACAATGTTGCAGGCAATGGGTCAGCCCAGTCAGGGGACGCTTGCATCACACCCGATTTTTTGTTTTTTGAACTGGGCATATAACCCCTTTCCATTAACTGAATAATGGAAATACATAGTTCTGAAAAAGTTAAGAAAGAGCCAGGAAAGGGGAGAGCGAGTTCTGCATCGCCGGGAAACTCACCGCAAGAGCTTGCCCGTGAGACACTTGCTATGGGTGAAAACCCGACGACACATCTAACATAGGATCCATCAAATGCAAGGCAGCAAAATGCTCTGATCATATTGAGCACCAAGACGCCCACACAGGAGCAGGGGGCCAAAAATCACGCCCATATTTGACGAATAGAGCGTCAAACAGAAGGCTCGTATGATCAAGTGATGAAGGCGCCACCTGCGTGGCACTCAGCCTGGCTACAATCCATGTACTTGGTGGTCTAGCCGCAAATTAACCGACGAAAATGACATGTCTTTTTTAAGAAAAGAAAAAGGTGTTGTGTTTGGGGCTTCTAGCTTATGGTGCGTGTTGGAATTCCAAAAAAAATGTTATTTTTAGTTGAGCAAGGAATTGAAGTGTATCATTTTCGTATAATGTTGAAGATGCCTATATCCATAGCATGGTGACATGGTGTGATGTAAAATGTATGCGTAGAGTATTTATCAAACGACGGAAAGCTAAAATTGAGTTGTCGCGGGCCAAAGATACTCATTACACAATGTAGAGCATGGCAGATCACTGTATGCAAAAAATGCTAGTCCCAAATCGAGTAAAGTAAGTAAAAAAAAGTCGAGTAAATTAAGACAAGCTAGTTGGCTAATAAAAAGAAAATGAAAATTCCAAGCCCAGCCCAGCCCAGCCCAGCCCAATATAAACAGGCAAATGGGCTGCTACTAATAATTAACGGAATGAATCAGGTGAGCGGCACCTCTCCCTTCCAGTTTCCGGGCGGGTCGTAGGAGCAGGTGATGAAGACGCCGCCGGCGAGGCACTCGGCCCGGCCGCAGCCGACGTACTTTGTGGTCCGCCACACGATCTGCGTGAAGTGCTCGCAGACCTGGCCCGGGTGGCAGGCCTGCGCCCGCCAGTCGTAGAAGGAGGACTCGCTGGCCCAGTCGCCCACGGCCTCCACGGCCTTCCAGTCCCACCCCGTGCCCCAGAACACGTTCTCGCCGTAGGGTGAGCCCACGGAGTGCATCATCACGCAGTCGAACCGCCGCGCGTCCGACCACCGCCGCGCGTACCGCGCCAGCTTCTTGCTCCACCGCAGCGGCGGCACGCCGTACTTGGCCCGCACCTGGTTGTGCGCGTCCAGGAACTCGGTGGTCATCGTCTTGTACCCGCCCCGCCCGCCGGTGAAGGACCGCAGCCCCTTCTTGGCCGCCTCCGCGAAGAAGTCCGCGGCGTTACCGTCCGGCCATGAAGGCTTCTCCTTCTTGTCCTTCTTGCCCGCCGGCGGAAGGTAAGTCGCGGCATTGCCGTCCGGCCATGAAGGCTTCTCCTTCTTGTCCTTCTTGCCCGCCGGCGGAAGGTAAGTCGCGGCATTGCCGTCTGGCCATGAAGGCAAAGAGGACGAGGAAGAAGAAGACTGCTTGTCCTTCTTCTTGTTGCCGCCGAGGTGGTCGTGCGAGTGGAACAAGGCCGCCGCGATGTCGATGTGGACGGCGGCAGGCGCGTCCACTAGCACCAGGAGAAGGAGGCCGAGGAGCACAAGCCCGCCGGGCGCCATGAATGGATGATCGATCTCCTCTCCTTGGTTGCTTTGCTTGCTGCGCTTTGTCTCGTGGCCGTATGGAATAATGGATCAAACTTGTCTTGAACTTGCATGCCTGTTAACGTTGCTGCCAAAATTAGCCTGCCTTTTGCTGCCAAGCAACATGCATGCATGCAGTCCCCAGAAGTGGATGGCTCGCATGTAGCAACCACCCTCCATCTCGATCAGCCAAATCATTTCCAGTGGCCCCGCCAAACTAGGTCTTCCCAGGAGTTGACCACTCAACCATCACATGCGTGCGTGTCTTCCTCTTCTTTGCTGCGTCGCTCGGCTTGGGGTAATACATCACTCTTATGTGTCATGTGTGAGTAATCATTTTTGCTAGGCCCAGAGGCCCATGGGTGTGTTTCTTATATCCTCACATGAAATTTTAAGTATTCCAACACATTCATTCTTGGCAGGTCCATGGGTGTGTATCCTAAAAAAAAATACAGAAATATACATCACTTAGGTTAAAAAACGGCCCTCCAACAAATGATGAAGATGCAAAACAAAAAACCCTCAGATTTTACATCTGATGTAAAATGTACCACCAAGTGATGCAAATATACATCACTTGACCGCGCATGATGTAAACGACTACCAGCCACGTGAACGCCCAACTGCCAAAGGGGAACTTCCCGCCACCCGCCCGCCCTCTCGCCTACCCCCGGCCACCGCCCAACCCCATGTCCGACTCCCCCGACCCCGCCGCCGCCGGCCTAACGCACCTTGCCATGGCGGCCGCCTGGGCTCCCACCTTTCCCGACGCCGCCACCGTCGGGAAAAACCTTCATTTTTCATCATTGCTACAAAGAGCTCAAGGATGAGGAGAAGTGGAAGAATCGGGAAGCTCATGAAGCTCCGAGGAAGAAGAGTTTGGTTGTTGATCATGAAGAAGAAGATGATGATGATGGTGGTGCGGAGAGAAGAAGGAGCCCCGCTCCTCACTCGATGACCAAATCATATAGGTCGGATGTAAACAAGAAAACAAAGGGCTCAAGGCCGGAGACAATGATCTTAAAGAAGGATTTGACGCCATTCTCATTGTGAGGAAAGAGTATGCCGAAGAAAAAAGAATGTTGAAATTGAAAAAAAATGGAGGAGAGAGGGGGGGGGGGGGAGGCTGGATGTAAACAACAAACCAAAAGGCTCAAAGGCCGGAGACAATGATCTTAAAGAAGGCTTTGATGCCATTCATTGTGAGGAAAGAGTATGCTGAAGAAAAAATAATATTGAAATTGAAAAAAAATGGAGGAGAGGAGGAAGACGAGCGGCGGAGAGAGATGACTGAGGAGAAGAGCGTGGCGGCCGAGGAGAGGTTAGCGGAGGCCGGGGAGAGGAAGGTGGCAGCCGATGAGCTTAAGATGGTGGAGGAGAAGACACTCAAATTTATGTTCATGGACACAAGCCGAGCCCAAGCAAAAAGCGTATGTCGAGCTTTGTCAATGGAATGATCATGAAGAAGGCCATGCTCATGAGAAACATGATGGAACATGATGGGAGGAGGAATGAGAGGTGACATGGATGGAATGGAAGGAGGAATGGGTGGAACAGGAGGTGCCATGGGTGGTGGAATTGGTGGAATGGGTGGCTACATGAACATGATGGAAGGTGCCATGGGTGGTGCCTTTGGTGGAATGGGAGGTGCCATGATGCATGCACGACACATGATGCTCAATGTCTATACTGCGAAAGAAAGAGTTGAGTTTCTCATACTACCCACCCCAGTCACTTTGCACCGTAATGGTTTTCTAATCGAAGTGTGGCTCCACAAATTTTGGGAATTCATGAAAGACAGAAAATACTTCAGATTTGAACTTCAGTAATTAAACTTACTATAATCATCAATAAGCTAACATAGTATTTCTTTCTTCTAAAAGAATCTCGTGCATGACCCCATACTTTAATGAAAATAAGTTCTAAAGGAGCATGAAACACACTTTGGGACCTAGCATAGGAGAGCTGATGACTCTTGGCACATTGACAAGTGTCACAAACAAACTCTTTGTTCTCACTACCCGACCATGGAAAATTGTCTTTATTCACTATTTAATCAACTATTATTGATAAAGAATGTCCTAATCTTTGATGCCATCTTGCCAAGGAGGGCTTGACGGCGACGCTTTCAACTAAATGCTCCTGAAGGGATGTGGTAAAGTCCTCCAATGCATCTACCATGATGGAGGAGCTCCCTCGTTGCCTGATCCTTTATGAGAAAACTAGCAAGATGCCCGTGCATTGCACGGAACATCAAAATGCATTTTTTTACAAAACACATGTTGTGATTGACCCATGCAGGAGTAATCCCATGTGTAAAAACTAATGATATCTCGAGAATTTTATCGAAAAAAATGGTATCTCGAGAATTTCATCAAAAAATGATATCTCGAGAAAGATGAGAGATAAGGTGAGGAGGAGTGGAGCGTGGTGGTGAATGGTGGTCGGACTGGGCGGAGGCATGGGGATGGACGGCGCCGGCAGGCGGCCACCATGCCAGATTGTTCCAGAGACTTCCTTTTTTAATTGCTCAACAATGAGGTTGTGGGAGATAAGGATGAACGAGGCAAGGCCTTATCTGTAAATGTGGAGAGAGGTGCGGTTTTTTTGTAAAATTATCATAGATTGCTTTCTATCCGTTAGATATAGATCGGACGGTCTATATTACAAGATGGCAGGCACACCATCACCACCAACTCGGTTTTTTATAAGAGTAGAGATATTTGGGATGGGTTTCAAAGAAAACATTATTATAGGTTGTTAAGCGAGACATGGATGCAAGATTTTTGTTGGCTTGTGGAACATGAAGAACATCTTTAAGTAGTAGACCACATTTAGAAATGGGGAAATTAATAGTAGCTTGACTAATGTGATGAATGTTCATACTTCAACCGCTTGCGGTGGTGTGGACTTGGTCGTTGTCGAAATATTTCTCGCGGATGGCAAGCTTCTGTGCAACCTTGATGTGGGGTAGCACGATGGCCTTCCATAGTAGTAAGTTTGTTATCGTAAGCTTCTCTGAAGGTGGAGGGTCGAGAGCTCGAGAGAGATGGCGGTGGAACTGGATGCTGGCGCAAAGGTGGAAGTGGAAGACTAGGTAATCAAGGCGCTCGTGTCAGTTGTGAGGGTGGATGCGGAAGAAGTTGTGGTGGTTCCTGGCTAGATTGGTTTTCTCTAGTAGGAAGACTAGATGCGATTGAGAGGAAGGGGTTGTTAGAAGTTTGAAAGCTACACGCCATGTAATCTCAACTATCTCTCCCTCTATCACGTATCCTTCTCTGTCTCCTTCTCCTGTAACGGGATGAATCCTAGCAATCGTCCTGTCTTTTAATCTACGACAGGTCTTTTGTCTGCATCAAGATATAGCAACGCGCGGCTCTCCCCCGGGAGAGTAGGAACGCTACCATCGATCAACCTAATGTACCTAGCCTCTTCCCCTATCATCTAGCGATCCCAAAAACCAGCGCCAGAAACCCAAACCCCCCGATCCCATCTAGCGACGCAGAAGCCCAAGCCCTATCGTCGCCATGGCAGGATCCAGCGCTGTCGCCCTCAACCTGGGCGCTCCTCCAACAGAAAAGCTTACGAGAGGGAACTATCTTCTCTGGAAAGTGCAGGTAATGCCGGCGCTTCGAGGCGCCCAAGTAACCGGCCTCCTTGACGGCACAGATGCCGCACCGGCAAGAACAGTGGAGGTCCCCAAGGCGGACAAAACCACGGCCATCTGTAGGACCTTGAAGTATGTCTAGAGGGGGAGTGATTAGACTACTTGACCAATTAAAAACTTAACCTTTTCCCAATTTTAGTCTTTGGCAGAATTTAACTATTTTAGCACAAGTCAAGCAATCCTCACACAATTCAAGCAAGCATGCAAAGAGTGTATGAGCAGCGGAAATTAAAGCATGCAACTTGCAAGAAAGTAAAGGGAAGGGTTTGGAGAATTCAAACGCAATTGGAGACACGGATGTTTTTGTCGTGGTTCCAATAGGTGGTGCTATCGTACATCCATGTTGATGGAGACTTCAACCCACGAAGGGTAACGGCTGCGCGAGTCCACGGAGGGCTCCACCCACGAAGGGTCCACGAAGAAGCAACCTTGTCTATCCCACCATGGCCGTTGCCCACGAAGGACTTGCCTCACTAGCGGTAGATCTTCACGAAGTAGGCGATCTCCTTGCCCTTACAAACTCCTTGGTTCAACTCCACAATCTTGTCGGAGGCTCCCAAGTGACACCTAGCCAATCTAGGAGACACCACTCTCCAAGAAGTAACAAATGGTGTGTTGATGATGAACTCCTTGCTCTTGTGCTTCAAGTGATAGTCTCCCCAACACTCAACTCTCTCTCATAGGATTTGGATCTGGTGGAAAGAAGATTTGAGTGGAAAGCAACTTGGGGAAGGCTAGAGATCAAGATTCATATGGTAGGAATGGAATATCTTGGCCTCAACACATGAGTAGGTGGTTCTCTCTCAGAAATGGTAAGTTGGAAGTGTAGGTTTGTTCTGATGGCTCTCTCCACGAATGAAGAGGAGGTGGATGTTGGAAATATGCCCTAGAGGCAATAATAAATTAGTTATTATTATATTTCCTTGTTCCTGATAATCGTTTATTATCCATGCTATAATTGTATTGATAGGAAACTCAGATACATGTGTGGGTACATAAACAACACCATGTCCCTAGTAAGCCTCTAGTTGACTAGCTCGTTGATCAATAGATGGTTACGGTTTCGACCATGGACATTGGATGTCGTTGATAACGGGATCACATCATTAGGAGAATGATGTGATGGACAAGACAATCCTAAGCCTAGCACAAAGATCGTAGTTAGTATGCTAAAGCTTTTCTAATGTCAAGTATCTTTTCCTTAGACCATGAGATTGTGCAACTCCGGATACCGTAGGAATGCTTTGGGTGTACCAAAGCGTCACAACGTAATCGGGTGGCTATAAAGGTGCATTACAGGTATCTCCGAAAGTGTACATTGGGTTGGCACGAATCGAGATTGGGATTTGTCACTCCGGTTGACGGAGAGGTATCTCTGGGCCCACTCGGTAGGACATCATCATAATGTGCACAATGTGATCAAGGAGTTGATCACGGGATGATGTGTTACGGAGCGAGTAAAGAGACTTGCCGTAACGAGATTGAACAAGGTATCGGGATACCGGCGATCGAATCTCGGGCAAGTACAATACCGCTAGACAAAGGGAATTGTATACGGATTGATTGAGTCCTTGACATCGTGGTTCATCCGATGAGATCATCGTGGAACATGTAGGAGCCAACATGGGTATCCAGATCCGCTGTTGGTTATTGACGGAGAACGTCTCGGTCATGTCTACATGTCTCCCGAACCCGTAGGGTCTACACATAAGGTTCGATGGCGCTAGGGTTATAAAGGAAGTTTGTATGTGGTTACCGAATGTTGTTCGAGTCCGGATGAGATCCCGGACGTCACGAGGAGTTCGGAATGGTCCGGAGGTAAAGATTTATATATGGGAAGTCCTGTTTTGGTCACCGGAAAAGTTTCGGGCGATATCGGTAATGTACCGGGACCACCGGGAGGGTCCCGGGGGTCCACCAAGTGGGGCCACATGCTCCAGAGGCATACATGGGCCAAGTATGAGAGGGCACCAGCCCCTAGGTGGGCTAGGGCGCCTCCCACCATGGCCCATGCGGCTAGAAGGGGAGAGGGGGCAAACCCTAAGGGCAGATGGGCCCTAAGGCCCATACTCCCTGCGCCTCCCTCTCCTCCCCCCTTGTGGCCGCCACCCATAGATGGGTTTTGGGGGCTGCCGCCCCTCTAGGGGTGGGAACCCTAGAGGGGGCGCACCCTCCTCCCCTTCCCCTATATATATGAGGCCTAGGGGCTGCCCAAGACACGCGATTCGATCTCTCGTTGGTGCAGCCCTGCGTCTCTTCTTCCTCCTCCTCCTCTCTTGTGATGCTTGGCGAAGCCCTGCAAGATTGCCACGCTCCTCCACCACCACCACGCCGTTGTGCTACTGCTGGATGGAGTCTTCCTCAACCTCTCCCTCTCTCCTTGCTGGATCAAGGCGTGGGAGACGTCACCGGGCTGTACGTGTGTTGAATGCGGAGGTGCCGTCCGTTCGGCACTAGGATCTCCGGTGATTTGAATCACGACGAGTACGACTCCATCAACCCCGTTCACATGAACGCTTCCGCTTACCGATCTTCAAGGGTATGTAGATGCACTCTCCTTCCCTCGTTGCTAGTATCTCCATAGATAGATCTTGGTGACACGAGGAAAATTTTGAATTTCTGCTCGTTCCCCAACATGGCATCATGAGCTAGGTCTATTGCGTAGATTCTTTGCACGAGTAGAACACAAAGTAGTTGTGGGAGTTGATGATGTTCAATATGCTTACCGTTACTAGTCCAATCTTGTTTCGACGGTATTGTGGGATGAAGCGGCCGGACCGACCTTACGTACTCTTCGTGAGGCAGGTTCCACCGGTGACATGCACTTGGTGCATAAGGTGGCTAGCGGTGCCGTCTCCCACTTTAGTCGGAACGGATTCGATGAAAAGGGTCCTTATGAAGGGTAAATAGCAATTGGCATATCACGTTGTGGTTTTGCGAGGTAAGAAAGCGTTCTTGCTAGAAACCCATAGCAGCCACGTAAAACATGCAAACAACAATTAGAGGACGTCTAACTTGTTTTTGCAGGGTATGCTATGTGATGTGATATGGCCAAGAAGAATGTGATGAATGATATGTGATGTATGAGATTGATCATGTTCTTGTAATAGGATTCACGACTTGCATGTCGGTGAGTATGACAACGGCAGGAGCCATAGGAGTTGTCTTTATTTATTGTATGACCTGCATGTCATTAAACAACGCCATGTAATTACTTTACTTTATTGCTAACCGGTAGCCATAGTAGTAGAAGTAATAGTTGGCGAGACAACTTCATGAAGACACGATGATGGAGATCATGATGATGGAGATCATGGTGTCATGCGGTGACGATGATGATCATGGAGCCCGAAGATGGAGATCAATGGAGCTATATGATATTGGCCATATCATGTCACTACTATATAATTGCATGTGATGTTTATTATGTTTATGCATCTTGTTTACTTAGAACGACGGTAGTAAATAAGATGATCCCTTACAACAATTTCAAGAATTGTTCTCCCTAACGTGCACCGTTGCTAAAGTTCGTCGCTCAAGCACCACGTGATGATCGGGTGTGATGGATTCTTACGTTCACATACAAGCGGGTGTAAGACAGATTTACACACGCCGAAACACTTAGGGTTAACTTGACGAGCCTAGCATGTACAGACATGGCCTCGGAACACGAGACCGAAAGGTCGAGCATGAGTCGTATAGTAGATACGATCAACATGAAGATGTTCACCGATGATGACTAGTCCGTCTCACGTGATGATCGGACACGGCCTAGTTGACTCGGATCATGTAATCACTTAGTTGACCGGAGGATGTCTATCTGAGTGGGAGTTCATAAGATGAACTTAATTATCTTGAACATAGTCAAAAGATCTTTGCAAATTATGTCGTAAGCTCGCGCTTTAGTTCCCTTGTTTAGATATGTTCCTAGAGAAAATATAGTTGAAAGTTGACGATGGCGATTATGCGGACAATAGAAAGCTTATGTCCTTAATGCACGCTCAGTGTGCTGAACCCCAAACGTCGTCTGTGGATGTTGCGAACATCGGACATACACGTTTTGATAACTACGTGATAGTTCAGAAAAACGGTTTAGAGTTGAGGCACCAAAGACGTTTTTCGAAACGTCGCGGAACATATGAGATGTTTCGAGGGCTGAAATTGGGATTTCAGGCTCATGCTCACGTCAAGAGGTATAAGACCTCCGACGAGTTTTCTAGCCTACAAACTAAGGGAGAAGATCTCAATCGTTGAGCTTGTACTCAGATTGTCTGGGTACAACAATCACTTGAATCGAGTGGGAGTTAATCTTCCAGATGAGATAGTGTTGTTTCTCCAAAGACATTGCCACCAAGCAACTAGAGCTTCGTGATGAACTATAACATATCAGGGATAGATATGATGATCCTTGAAGTGTTCGCGATGTTTGACACCGAAAGTAGAAATCAAGTAGGAGCATCAATTGTTGATGGTTGGTAAAACCACTAGTTTCAAGAAGGGCAAGGGCAACAAGGGATACTTCATGAAGCGGCAAAACAGTTGCTGCTCTAGTGAAGAAACCCAAGGTTGAACCCAAACCCGAGACTAAGTGCTTACGTAATGAGAGGAGCGGACATCAAGCGGAACCACCCTAGATACTTGGTAGATGAGAAGGCTGGCAAAGTCGATAGAAGTATATTGGATATACATTATGTTAATGTGTACTTTACTAGTACTCCTAGTAGCACCAGGGTATAAGATACCGGTTCGGTTGCTAAGTGTTAGTAACTCGAAATAAAAAGCTACGGAATAAACGGAGACTAGCTAAAAGGTGAGCTGACGATATGTGTTGGAAGTGTTTCCAAGTTTGATGTGATCAAACATCGCACGCTCCCTCTACCATCAAGATTAGTATTAAACCAGAATAATTGTCATTTGGTGTTTGCGTTGAGCATAGACATGATTGGATTATGTCTATCGCAATACGGTTATTCATTTAAGGAGAATAATGGTTACTCTATTTATTTGAATAACACCTTCAATGGTCTTGCACCTAAAGGAATGGTTTATTGAATCTCGATCGTAGTGATACACATTTTCATGCCAAAAGATATAAGATATTAATGATAGTACCACGTACTTGTGGCACTGCCATGTAAGTCACATTGGTATAAAACGCATGAAGAAGCTCCATGTTGATGGATCTTTGGACTCACTCGTTTTTGAAAAGTTTGAGACATGCAAACCATGTCTATTGGTGTATACGCATGAAGAAACTCCATGCAGATGGATCGTTTGGACTCACTTGATTTTGAATCACTTGAGATATGCAAAACATACCACATGGGCAAGATGGTGAAAAGCCTCGGTTTGATAAGATGGAACAAGATAGCAACTTGTTGGAAGTAACACATTTTGATATGTGCAGTCCAATGAGTCTTTGAGGCATGCGATGAATATCGTTATGTTCTTACTTCACGGATGATTCGAGTAGATGTTGAGTATATTTACTTGATGAAACACAAGTCTGAATTATTGAATGGTTCAAGTAATTTCAGAGTGAAGTTTAAGATCTTCGTGACTAGAGGATAGAATGTCTATGATATAATCATAGAGATGAATATCTGAGTTACGAGTTTTGGCACACAATTAAGACATTGTGGAAATTGTTTCACAACTAATACCGCCTGGAACACCATAGTGTGATGGTGTGTCCGAACATCATAGTTGCACCCTATTGGATATGGTGCGTACCTTGATGTCTCTTATCGAATTACCACTGTCGTTCATGGGTTAGGCATTAGAGACAACCACACTCACTTTAATGGGGCACCACGTAATTCCGTTGAGACGACACCGTTTGGAGAAACCTAAGTTGTCGTTTCTTAAAAGTTTGGGGCTGCGACGCTTATGTGGAAAAGTTTCAGGTTGATAAGCTCGAACCCAAAGCGGACAAAATGCATCTTCATAGGACACCCAAAACAGTTGGGTATACCTCCTAATTCAGACCCGGAAGCAATAGGGATTGTTTCTTGAATCGGGTCCTTTCTCGAGGAAAAGTTCGTCTCGAAAAGTTGAGTGGGAGGATGGCGGAGACTTGATGAGGTTATTGAACCATCACTTCAACTAGTGTGCAGCAGGGCACAAGAAGTTGTTCCTGTGGCGCCTACACCAATTGAAGTAGAAGCTTATGATAGTGATCATGAAGTTTCGGATCAAGTCACTACCGTACCTCGTAGGGTGACAAGGATGCGTACTACTTCAGAGTGGTACAGTAATCATGTCTTGAAGGTCATGTTGCTAGACAACAATGAACCTACGAGCTATGGAGAAGCAATGGTGGGCCCAAATTCCGACAAATGGTTAGAAGCCATGAAATCCGAGATAGGATCCATGTATCAGAACAAAGCATGGACTTTGGTGGACTTGCCCGATGATCGGCGAGCCATTGAGATAAATGGATCTTTAAGAAAAAGACGGACAAGGACGGTAATGTCACCGTCTATGAAGCTAGACTTGTGGCGAAGAGTTTTTCACAAGTTCAAGGAGTTGACTACGATGAGATTTTCTCATCCATAGCAATGCTTAAAGTCCGTCGGAATCATGTTAGCATTAGCTGCATTTATGAAATCTAGCAGATGGATGTCAAAACGAGTTTCCTTACCAGTCTTCGTAAGGAAAGGTTGTATGTGATACAATCAGAAAAGTTTTGTCAATCCTAAGGATGCTAAAAGGTATGCTAGCTCCAGCAATCCTTCTAAGGACTGGAGTAAGCATCTCGGAGTTGGAATATGCACTTTGATAAGATGATCAAAGATTTTGGGTTTATACAAAGTTTATGAGAAACTTGTATTTCCAAAGAAGTGAGTGGGAGCACTATAGAATTTCTGATGAGTATATCAGAAATGATGTAGAATTTTCTGGAAAGCATATAGGGTTATTTGAAAGGTGTTTTTCAATAAAAAACCCTGAATTAAGCTACTTGAACATTGAGCATCGAGATCGATAAGGATAGATCAAAATGCTTAATAATACTTTCAAATGAGCACATACCTTGACATGATCTTGAAGGTGTTCAAGATAGATCAGTCAAAGAAGGAGTTCTTGCCTGAGTTGTAAGGTATGAAGTTAAGACTTAAAGCTCGACCACGGCGAGAAAGAGAGAAAGGGCGAAGGTCGTCCCTATGCTTCAGACATAGGCTCTATAGTATGCTATCTTTGTGTACCGCACGGAAGTGTGCCTTGCCATGAGTCGGTCAAGGGTACAAGAATGATCCAGAATGGATCATTGGACAGCGATCAAAATTGTCCTTGGAGTAAATAAGGACATGTTTCTCGATTATGGAGGTAATAAAGAGTTCGGCGTAAGGGGTTACGTCGATGCAAGCTTTGACACCTATCCGAATGACTCTGAGTAGCAAACCGGATACGTATAGTGGAGCAACCATTTGGAATAGATCCAAGTGGAGCGTGGAAGCAGCGTTTACAATATGACCTAGAAATTTGCAAAGCACACACGGATCTGAAAGGTTCAGACCCGATGACTAAAAACCTCTCTCACAAGCAAAACATGATCAAACCTGAGAACTCATTGAGTCTTAATCACATGATGATGTGAACTAGTTTATGGACACTAGTAAACTCTTTGGATGTTGGTCACATGGCGATGTGACCTATCAGCGTTAATCACATGACGATGTGAACTAGATTATTGACTCTAGTGCAAGTGGGAGACTGTTGGAAATATGCCCTAGAGGCAATAATAAATTAGTTATTATTATATTTCCTTGTTCCTGATAATCGTTTGTTATCCATGCTATAATTGTATTGATAGGAAACTCAGATACATGTGTGGGTACATAGACAACACCATGTCCCTAGTAAGCCTCTAGTTGACTAGCTCGTTGATCAATAGATGGTTACGGTTTCCTGACCATGGACATTGGATGTCGTTGATAACGGGATCACATCATTAGGAGAATGATGTGATGGACAAGACCCAATCCTAAGCCTAGCACAAAGATCGTAGTTAGTATGCTAAAGCTTTTCTAATGTCAAGTATCTTTTCCTTAGACCATGAGATTGTGCAACTCCGGATACCGTAGGAATGCTTTGGGTGTACCAAGCGTCCTGGCGTAATCGGGTGGCTATAAAGGTGCATTACAGGTATCTCCGAAAGTGTCTGTTGGGTTGGCACGAATCGAGATTGGGATTTGTCACTCCGGTTGACGGAAGGTATCTCTGGGCCCACTCGGTAGGACATCATCATAATGTGCACAATGTGATCAAGGAGTTGATCACGGGATGATGTGTTACGGAACGAGTAAAGAGACTTGCCGGTAACGAGATTGAACAAGGTATCGGGATACCGACGATCGAATCTCGGGCAAGTACAATACCGCTAGACAAAGGGAATTGTATACGGGATTGATTGAGTCCTTGACATCGTGGTTCATCCGATGAGATCATCGTGGAACATGTGGGAGCCAACATGGGTATCCAGATCCGCTGTTGGTTATTGACCGGAGAACGTCTCGGTCATGTCTACATGTCTCCCGAACCCGTAGGGTCTACACATAAGGTTCGATGGCGCTAGGGTTATAAAGGAAGTTTGTATGTGGTTACGAATGTTGTTGAGTCCGGATGAGATCCCGGACGTCACGAGGAGTTCGGAATGGTCCGGAGGTAAAGATTTTATATGGGAAGTCCTGTTTTGGTTCTAGGAAAAGTTTGGGCGATATCGGTAATGTCTGGGACCACGGGAGGGTCCGGGGTCCACCAAGTGGGGCCACATGCTCCAGAGGCATACATGGGCCAAGTATGAGAGGGCACCAGCCCCTAGGTGGGCTAGGCGCCCCCACCATGGCCCATGCGGCTAGAAAGGGAGAGGGGCAAACCCGAAGGCGGATGGGCCCTAAGGCCCATACTCCCTGCGCCTCCCTCTCCTCCCCCCTTGTGGCCGGCACCCATAGATGGGTTTTGGGGGCTGCCGCCCCTCTAGGGGTGGGAACCCTAGAGGGGGCGCACCCTCCTCCCCTTCCCCTATATATATGAGGCCTAGGGGCTGCCCAAGACACGCGATTCGATCTCTCGTTGGTGCAGCCCTGCGTCTCTTCTTCCTCCTCTTCCTCTCTTGTGATGCTTGGCGAAGCCCTGCAAGATTGCCACGCTCCTCCACCACCACCACGCCGTTGTGCTGCTGCTGGATAGAGTCTTCCTCAACCTCTCCCTCTCTCCTTGCTGGATCAAGGCGTGGGAGACGTCACCGGGCTGTACGTGTGTTGAACGCGGAGGTGCCGTCCGTTCGGCACTAGGATCTCCGGTGATTTGAATCACGACGAGCACGACTCCATCAACCCCGTTCACATGAACGCTTCCGCTTAGCGATCTACAAGGGTATGTAGATGCACTCTCCTTCCCTCGTTGCTAGTTTCTCCATAGATAGATCTTGGTGACACGTAGGAAAATTTTGAATTTCTGCTACGTTCCCCAACAGTGGAGGGGTATATATAGCCTCCACACAAAATCTAACCGTTACACACAATTTACCAATCTCGGTGGGACCGAATCAACAAACTCGGTCTGACCGATTCAGTAAACCTAGTGACCGTTAGTGATTTTCGGTGGGACCGACATGCAACTCGGTAGGACCGATATGGTTAGGGTTAGGGCATAACATAATCTCGGTGAGACCGAATACACAAACTCGGTGAGACCGATTTTGGTAAACAGCTAACCAGAGAGTTGGTCAGGTAAACTCGGTGGGACCGAATCGCTCACTTCGGTTAGACCGAAATGTTACGAAAGGGGAACAGAGAGTTTACATTGCAATCTCGGTGGGACCGATCGCTCACTTCGGTTAGACCGAAACGTTACGAAGGGAAACAGAGAGATTACAATCCCATCTCGGTGAGACCGAGATCCCTATCGGTGAGACCGATTTGCCTAGGGTTTGTGGCAGTGGCTATGACATCTGAACTCGGTGGCGCCGGATAGAAAGAATCGGTGGGGCCGAGTTTGACTTTAGGTTTAGGTCAAATGTGGATGTGAGAAAGTAGTTGAGGGTTTTTGGAGCATATCACTAAGCATCATGGAGCAAGAAACTCATTAAGCAACACCTCATCCCTCCTTGATAGTATTGGCTTTTCCTATAGACTCAATGTGATCTTGGATCACTAAAATGTAAAATGCAGAGGCTTGAGCTTTTGAGCTTGAGCCAATCCTTTTATCCTTGATATTTTGAGGGATCCACTTTCATCATCCATGCCATGCCATTCATTGAACTTCCCTGAAATATTTGTCTTGGAATAGTATTAGCTCAATGAGCTATATGTTGTTATGAATTACCAAAACCACCTAGGGATAGTTGCACTTTCAATCTCCCCCTTTTTGGTAATTGATGACAACATATAGATCAAAGCTTCGACAAATGATAATAGGATTTAAAAACATCGTCGCTTTGAGAAGTATGTGATAAGCAAGAGCTCCCCCTAAATTTTTGCATAGATTTAAGATTTGCTTTGGACTGCAAATGCACAAGGAATTAGGCTCATGGGTTACTCTTCCATGTCACATACATCTTGGTGGAGCGCTCAAAATAATAAATATTGAATACATGCACTCATCACCAAGCAAAGTGAATGATCAAATAAGGATAAATAAGATAATATCATCCAACAAGCATAAGTGTAGCTGATGATCAAACACATGATCATCAATGTCTCACAGGAAATAGCATAGTATCTCAAGCAAGCAAAAGCAAATAAAGTTCAACCAAGAAGACAAGAGAGAACAAAAGCAAACTCTCTCTCTCGAAGCCTATCATCTATACATTTTTCTCCCCCTTTGGCAACAAGTTACCAAAAAGTTCATAGAAAATGCATAGTACTATTTCGTCTCTCGTGCTTGGTCTTGAGTTGGTGGTGTAGAGATGGCTCCTTGGGACGAAGACTTGATTGATGTGGATGGAGTTGAAGGAGTTGGTGCTGGAGCTGGTTGCTTTGGAGCTGTAGCTGGTGCACGAAGTCGCTCTGTGTCTCAGCATGGCTCTGCAGCTCATCTCTGAGCTCGAGGCGCTCTGGCAAATGCATCAGTAGTTGTTCTGCCCTTCCTCTCCTGCATGTCATCCTATAGCTGCTCCACAACTGACTGAATCTCAGTTACTTTGACATCAAAATCATAGAATTTTTTGTTTCATGATTCTTTCCAGGCTCTCCTGGTTTTGAATTAGGGTGGCCAACCCCTTCTCAAGCCTCAGAGTTGATGCTATCAAGTAACCAAGTTGGTCCTGCTTGCTCTTCAAAAAGTACTCAGATGCCTCCTCTAGAGTTGGCATCTTGGCAGCCTTCTCCTTCTTCTCTTGAGCTTGCACTGAAGATGGTTCATTCTCATTCATCACAACTTGATTGTCCTCAAAGTCTGGATAGAGAACAAAGTGTTCTTTATCCAACAGATATTTGCCTGTGCCCATCTTTGAGTTGATCAGCTCCTGAATTTGTGGGGCATACCCACAACTTCTCTTTTGGTCTACTGCTGTCCTCTTGATAGTCTCAACCATGAGGCTCGTGATCTTGAATTTCTGTGGCACATCAAATATGTGTAGCAAATTAATTGCATGCCCTCTGATCATGTTGTGGTCACCTGACTTGGGCAAAAGAGTGTGCCTTAGGATCCAGTTGATCGTTGGCAGCCCTGACAGAAGAAAATGGACAGACCCAAACTTGAAAGTCTCAAGTGCTTTGTCTGGGATCTCCTTGTACATATGTGACATAGAATTGTGATCCTTCTTCTTCTTGGCATAGAAATCCAAGTCATCTTCACTCTCCTTTGGGGCATTGATCAGATTTGCCCATTCCTCAGTAGTTGATTGGTATCTCGTACCTTCAGACATCCAAACTATCATGCCATCTGGATAGAAGTGTGTTGTGGAGTAGAATTGCATTATGAGTTCATCATTCCACTTTGTGAACTTTTGTCCAACAAAGTCTGCAACTCCACAAGCACTGAAGCTGTCATACACTCCAGGATAGTGTTCCTCATTGGCCTTGATGTAATTCCAATCCACCCACCTCATGTCACAAACAATTGGCTTCTTGTCCAACAGCACAGTCTCATAGAAATCCTGATGTTCCTTAGTGTGGAACCTGTAGTCAACAGCAGTCCTTCTTCTGATTGCATATGGATCAGACAATCTCCACTGCCTAAGCCCTGCATCTTTCCTCAGCTTCATATTCTCAGCCACAGGATGAGCATCATTGTGGTTTGGAATTTTAGGTTTGAGCTTCCTCAGAACTTGACCTTCATCTTCTTCTTCTTCAGCAACTTCAGGCACTGGGGCCTTGTTCTTCTCTGCAGCAGATATGTTTCTGGTATTCCTCTTAGGTGCGGTCTTTGGTTTGGAGGCAGCTTTGGGTGCTTCTTTGGGCTTTGATGTTGCAGCCCCTGACCTTATAGCATCACCCATCACCTTTTGTGCCTTGGGTGCTGGTGCAGCAACCTCTTCTTCCTCCTCCTCTTCCATCATGGAAGGTTGTCCAACAACTCTGGCCATGGTCTTTCTGACCCTTTCCTTCCTCTTCTTTCCTTCTGCAGCTGGCTCTTTGGGATCAGGTTTTTCAGGTACTTGTGTTGATCCTCTGACCTTCAGCATAGGTGCCCTCTTGGCAGGGATCTTCCTATTAAGTCCAGGCTTTGTGGTCTTTGCTGAGCCATACTCCTTTTTGAGCACTACCTTCTTGGAAGTAGCCTCATCTTCAACTGCCACATAGTCCTCATCCTCAGAGTCTGAGGTTCTCTTCCTTCTGGCTCTTGTGGCTGCTTTAGGCAAATTGCTAGGAGTGCTTCTGCTGCCATCATCTGAGGAACTGGAGGGACTAGTGCCCTCACTCTTGTGAATCTGCTCTTCTTCCCTGTTCTGGCTGTCACTTTGGTCTGACATGTTGAATACACTGACTGCTGACCCTGTGAATAGTTATAGATGAGATAGAATGGATGAGCATCACAAAATGCAGAGATTTTTGCAAAAAAATGATTCAAAAACTTAGTTTTAGTTTTCTACAAAAAGCATCTCGGATCAACCGATTTGGAAACTCGGTGATACCGAAGCAGCTTTTGGAACCTAAACTCGTGATCTCGATCAGACCGAGTCACAGTTCGGTGGCACCAAGACTGCTAGGGTTTCACTGAGTTCTAAAATCGGTCACACCGATTAGCAATTCTTGGTCAGACCGAGAGTCACTTGTGCAATGGCGTTAGCCGAATCGGTGGGACCGAGTTTTTCAACTCGGTGGGTCCGAGATGGTTTCGGCGGAAACCTAAGCCTAAATTTTCAAATCGCATCTATTCTAAGGATTGTTTTGACTGGATAGAGGTGTTTCAATCGTGGCAAGAATCATAATGAACACAATGTGCTAGAGATTGGACGGGGATAGCACTGTGATCGAGTCCATACCCTAGTTTGGCGATGAACTCGCTACGGCGG
This sequence comes from Aegilops longissima, assembly GCA_021605205.1. Taxonomy (NCBI): domain Eukaryota; kingdom Viridiplantae; phylum Streptophyta; class Magnoliopsida; order Poales; family Poaceae; genus Aegilops; species Aegilops longissima. The sequence continues at coordinate 664,253,464 of CM038676.1, forward strand.
CAACAGCGGAGATGAATTCCGTTGACGGCGGCGGAGACCAGCGACTGGAGGCGGCTGGCGACGAAGTCGACGATCCGGAGACCTAGAAGGCAGAGCGAGCTATCTTGTGGCGAAGGGTTTGGAGAAAGTTTTCCAAATTTTTGCCCGTGTGAATATATAGCCCGACCCTGTAGGTGTGACCGAGTGGAACAACTCGGTGGCACCGAGATGCATAACTATTGACAGTTACAGCAACTCGGTGGGACCGAAAAGTTCAAATCGGTTGCACCGAGATTGAAAACCTAGATCGACTTAGTGATCTCGGTATGACCGAAATGTAAGAATCGGTCAGACCGAAACACACAAAGAAGTTTTGGAAGTTTAAGTCCATGAGGAATCGGGGACTCCGAGTGCTCCTCACACAGAGTGGTTCGAATCTGACTTGATCAAATTTTGTGATGTAGCATGAATAGAGTTTGAGACGAGAAAAGCATAGATAGGTAGAGAAGGTTCTTAGGCATTCTTGTTCATCCACTTGGCAAAAGAAAAAGAAACCAATCAATCAAAGCAACAAGTGGATGTCCTCGAATGAGTAAAATGTGCAACCAACATGCTCACACAATAAAATGGTAAATGAAATATGTGGCAAAGCATGCACAACCAATTCTAGCATCTATCAAACAATTGGCGATGACTAGGTCATCTATATATGAGTATATTGACTTAGGAGTCAAATGAGAACATTTGATCATAGGTCATACTCATCGTTTAAGCTCAAGTGGGGTTACCACTTTTACATAATGCATTGATATGTTCACACCATTAGAGTTGCTTTGACTCAATTCTTAGAGTTAAGCTCCCCCTAGATGTGAGATCCCCCCTTAGAGGGATGAACTAACCTTGGGTTTTGTCGATGATGACTTCATGTAGGTGTTGAAGAAGTGGATGCTCAATGTTGATGTAGATCATTTGGAGCAATCCTTTGGAGTGAGTTGCACTTTCAATACCTACACGGGTTAGTCCCACAAGGAACAAACAAGTATATCCATAGACATAGAGTGATGTTCACACAAGATGATGTCCATGAAAGCATTAGGTTACCTTGTCCCTTGCCTTACCAACAAGAGGGTTTGTGACTCCTTGAACTAGTGCAAGATGTGGAAGTTGATTGCACTTGTCCTTGCCATAATGATATGAGTGAAGAATGTTGGCGGAGTCACCCTCAAGAACTCTCTAGTTCTTCTTCTTCAGGATCCACATCATCTTGATGGGAATCCTCGGAGTTGTAGTTGTACTTGATGAAGTAGAACTTGACGTAGTCTTGGGAACCCACTTGACCAAGGCCTTAGGAGCTTCTTCAAATGCATATATCTCCTCTTGAAGCTTGTCCTTGCCTTTGTTCTTGTGGTCTTGTGGTGGAAGATCATCTTGAGCTTGTGTTCCCTTGAAGGAAGTAGGATCATACTTCTCTTGTTGAGGAACAAACTTCGTCTTGGGATATTGATCTTCTTCCCACTTAACTCCATTGGCATTGAACTTTCGTTCAAAACCAACACCTTGATTCTTCCGGTGCCTTCCTTGCTTGCGCACAATTTCCTCGAATTGCTTACTCCCGGCAAGGCTCTTGTATACACCTTTCTCTATAGTTCCCTTCAATAAGCTATTTTCTTGCTCAAGTGTAACTTGGCTAAGAGAATCATTAGTGGAATCAAGAGAACTACTAGAAGCAACAATATTAGATTTAACATGATTATTGTTACTACTAGAGGAAGAATCTTTCTTGTTCTTGTTAATGTACTTGACTTGATGCATGTAAGTAGATAAGAGTAAACGCTTGGCAATGTAAGAAGAACTTTTCTTACGGAGATCATCATTGATTGCCTTTAAGAACTCATGCTCTTGCTCAAGATTGAGCTTTTCAAAGCGTAACTTCTCATGAGCCCTTAAAAGTTCTCGATGATCTTCGAAGATAGTTTCATGAGCTAACTTAAGAGTGTTTAGTTCTTTAGTTAGAAGCTTAATCTTCTCCTTATCATTGTCATTCAATTTATCTTGATTAGCATGATTGATTGACGTCTCATCATAGTATTCATCACTAGAGTTGTCAACAAGTAAATCATCATCAACTAACAAGTCATCTTCGTCACTATTGAAATCAACATACTCGGGGTGTGTTACCTTAGGATCTTTGGCCATGAAGCATCTTCCAATTCCTTCATTTGGTGAATCAAATATGTCGTAGGAGTTGGTTGACACAAGTGCTAGATCGGCAACACCTTCATCTTGAGTATATTCGGAGTCGGAGTGATAGTTTCTCTCGGAGTGATTGTCGGAGTCAGAGCCGGATACCCATTCACCAACATGAGCTTGATGTCTTCGTTTTGTGTAGCTTCTTGATGACTTGTCCTTCCTTTCCGAATCCTTGCTCCTCCGGGATGTTCTTCGTTCATAACGATCATCTCTACTCCTTCTCTCTCTTGGCGGTGATTCTTCTCTTCTACTTCTTCTCTTTGGAGAATCTTCTCTTCTTTTGTGGGGTGCCGTGCACTCATTTCAATAGTGTCCGGGTCTCCCACAATTGTAGCAATTGCGCTCTCAACTAGAAGATCTTTTGTCATTGTAGGACCTTGACTTGGACCTTCTCTCTTTACTTCTACTCTTGTAGAATTTGTTGAAGTTCTTCACCATTAAGCTCAATTCTTCATTGAAGGTTTGTTTCTCACTTGATGATGTGGGGGCTTCACATGAGGCTTTATAAGCACCACTTGACTTGTTGTGAATTCCTCCTTATCCTTGAGTGACATCTCATGAGCAACAATTCTTCCAATGACTTCCGTTGGCTTGACATTTTTGTAATTTGGCATCATTTGGATCAATGTGCACACGGTATCATATTTTCCATCCAATGCTCTTAGGATCTTCTTGATGATGAATCTGTCGGTCATCTCTTCACTTCCTAAGCCCGCAATCTCATTTGTGATAAGAGCAAGCCTAGAGTACATTTCAGCGACACCTTCACCATCCTTCATTTTGAACTTGTCAAGCTGACTTTGGAGCACATCCAACTTGGATTCTTTGACGGAGTCGATACCTTCATGCATATCAATCAAAGTATCCCAAATTTCCTTTGCATTCTCAAGACGGCTGATTTTGTTGAATTCTTCGGGGCACAATCCGTTGAAGAGGATATTGTTGGGGAACGTAGTAATTTCAAAAAAATTCCTACGATCACGCAAGACCATGGTGATGGCATAGCAACGAGAGGGAAGAGTGTCCGTCCACGTACCCTCGTAGACCGAAAGCGGAAGCGTTATAACAACGCGGTTGATGTAGTCGTCGTCTCCACGATCCGACCGATCCAAGCACCGAGCGTCACGGCACCTCCGAGTTACGCACACGTTCAGCTCGATGGCGATCCCGGACTCGATCCAGCAAAGTGTCGGGATGAGTTCCGTCAAGACGACGGCGTGGTGGCGGTGATGATGCTCCACCGGCGCAGGGCTTCGCCTAAGCTCATGACGATATGACTTCTCCCCGCGAGGCTTCAGCTAAGCTCATGACGATATGACCGAAGTGGAATATGGTGGAAGGGGCACCGCACACGGCTAAGGAAAGATCCGTAGATCAACTTGTGTGTCATGGGGTGCCCTCTGCCCTGTATATAAAGGAGGAAGGGAGGGGCTGGCCGGCGAGAGAGGAGGCGCACCGGGGTTTCCTACTCCTACTAGGGTAGGATTCCCCCAATCCTAGTCCAACTAGGTTTCCCCAAGTGGGAAGGGGAGAGAGAAGGCCCTTCTCCTAGTCCTAATAGGACTAGGAAGGGGAAGGTGCGGCCAGCACTTGGGCCCCCTTTTCTCCTTTCCACTAAGGCCCATCAAGGCCCATTGACCCCCCGGGGGGTTCCGGTAACCCCCCGGTACTCCGGTAAAATTCCCAATTTCACCCGGAGTGATTCCGGAGTCCAAACATAGGCTTCCAATATATCAATCTTTATGTCTCGACCATTTCGAGACTCCTCGTCACGTCCGTGATCTCATCCGGGACTCCGAACAACCTTCGGTACATCAATATCATATATAAACTCATAGTAACTGTCATCGAAACGTTAAGCGTGCGGACCCTACGGGTTCGAGAACTATGTAGACATGACCGAGACACCTCTCAGGTCAATAACCAATAGCGGGACCTGGATGCCCATATTGGTTCCTACATATTCTACGAAGATCTTTATCGGTCAAACCGCATAACGACATACGTTGTTCCCTTTGTCATCGGTATGTTACTTACCCGAGATTCGATCGTCGGTATCCAATACCTAGTTCAATCTCGTTACCGGTAAGTCTCTTTACTCGTTCCGTAATACATCATCTCACAACTAACTCATTAGTTGTAATGCTTGCAAGGCTTAGGTGATGTGTATTACCGAGAAGGCCTAGAGATACCTCTCCGACGATCGGAGTGACAAAACCTAATCTCGAAATCGCCAACCCAACAAGTACCTTTGGTGACACCTGTAGTACTCCTTTATAATCACCCATTACGTTGTGACGTTTGGTAGTACCAAAGTATTCCTCCGTAAGCGGAGTTGCATAATCTCATAGTTACGAGGAACATGTATGGGTCATGAAGAAAGCATTAACATACTAAGCGATCAAGTGTTAAGCTAACGGAATGGGTCATGTCAATCAGATCATTCAACCAATGATGTGACCTTGTTAATCAAATAACCACTCCTTGTTCATGGTTAGGAAACATAACCATCTTTGATTAACAAGCTAGTCAAGTAGAGGCATACTAGTGACATCTTGTTTGTCTATATATTCACACATGTATTATGTTTCCGGTTAATACAATTCTAGCATGAATAATAAACATTTATCATGATATAAGGAAATAAATAATAACTTTATTATTGCCTCTAGGGCATATTTCCTTGATCTCCCACTTGCACTAGAGTCAATAATCTAGATTACAAAGTAATGATCCTTACACCCATGGAGTCTTGGTGCTGATCATGTTTTTCTCGTGGAAGAGGCTTAGTCAGCGGGTGCGCAACATTCAGATCCGTATGTATTTTGCAAATCTCTATGTCTCCCACTTGGACTTGGTCCCGAATGGAATTGAAGCGTCTCTTGATGTGCTTGGTCCTCTTGTGAAATCTGGATTCCTTTGCCAAGGCAATTGCACCAATATTGTCACAGAAGATCTTCATCGGTCCCGATGCACTAGGTATGACACCTAGATCGGAAATGAACTCTTTCATCCAGACTCCTTCATTCGCTGCTTCGAAGCAGCTATGTACTCCGCTTCACATGTAGATCCTGCCACGACGCTTTGTTTAGAACTGCACCAACCGACAGCTCCACCGTTTAATAAAACACGTATCCGGTTTGCGATTTAGAATCGTCCGGATCAGTGTCAAAACTTACATCGGCGTAACCATTTACGACTAGCTCTTTGTCACCTCCATATCGAGAAACATATCCTTAGTCCTTTTCGGTATTTCAGGATGTTCTTGACCGCTGTCGATGATCCACTCTGGATTACTTTGGTACCTTCCTGCCAAGCTTACAGCTAAGCATCGTCGGGCCTGGTACACAGCATTGCATACATGATAGAGCCTATGGCTGAAGCATAGGAACATCTTTCATTTTCTCTCTATCTTCTGCTGTGGTCGGGCATTGAGTCGACTCAATCTTACACCTTATGTCTGGTAAAAACCTTTCTTTGCTGATCCATTTTGAACTTCTTCAAAACTTTATCAAGGTATGTGCTTTGCGAAAGTCAATTAAGCGTCTTGATCTATCTCTATAGATCTTGATGCCCAATATGTAAGCAGCTTCACCGAGGTCTTTCATTGAAAAACTTTTATTCAAGTATCCTTTTATGCTATCCAGAAATTCTATATCATTTCCAATCAATAATATGTCGTCCACATATAATATTAGAAATGCTCTGAGCTCCCACTCACTTTCTTGTAAATACAGGCTTCTCCAAAAGTCTGTACAAACCCATATGCTTTGATCACACTATCAAAGCGTTTATTCCAACTCCGAGAGGCTTGCACTGACCATAAATTGATCGTTGGAGCTTGCACACTTTGTTAGCACCCTTTGGACCGACAAAACCTTCTGGTTGCATCATATACAACTCTTCTTCCGAAATCCATTCAAGAATGCGGTTTTACATCCATTTGCCAAATTTCATAATCATAAAATGCGGCAATTGCTAACATGATTCGGACAGACTTAAGCATCGCCACTGGTGAGAAAGTCTCATCGTAGTCAACCCCTTGAACTTGTCGAAAACCTTTTGCAACAAGTCGAGCTTTGTAGACAGTTATATTACCATCGGCGTCGGTCTTCTTCTTAAAGATCCATTTATTTTCAATGGCTTGCCGATCATTGGGCAAGTCAACCAAAGTCCATACTTTGTTCTCATACATGGATCCCATCTCAGATTTCATGGCTTCCAGCCATTTTGCGGAATCTGGGCTCACCATCGCTTCTTCATAGTTCGTAGGTTCGCCATGGTCAAGTAACATGACTTCCAGAATAGGATTACCGTACCACTCTCGTGCGTATTTTACTCTGGTTGACCTACGAGGTTCAGTAGTAACTTGATCTGAAGCTTCATGATCATCATCATTAGTTTCCTCACTAATTGGTGTGGTTGTCACAGGAACCATTTCTTGTGATGAACTACTTTCCAATAAGGGAGTAGATACGATTATCTCATCAAGTTCTACTTTCCTCCCACTCACTTCTTTCGAGAGAAACTCCTTCTCTAGAAAGGATCCGAATTTAGCAACGAAAATCTTGCCTTCAGATCTGTGATAGAAGGTGTACCCAACAGTCTCCTTTGGGTATCCTATGAAGACACATTTTTCCGATTTGGGTTCGAGCTTATCTGGTTGAAGTTTCTTCACATAAGCATCGCAGCCCCAAACTTTAAGAAGCGACAACTTTGGTTTCTTGCCAAACCATAGTTCATAAGGCGTCGTCTCAGCGGATTTTGACGGTGTCCTATTCAACGTGAATCGGCCGTCTCTAAAGCATAACCCCAAAAGCGATAGCGGTAAATCGGAAATAGACATCATAGATCGCACCATATCTAGTAAAAAATACGATTCGACGTTCGGACACACCATTTCTCTGTGGTGTTCGGGTGGCGTGAGTTGCTGAAACTATTCCACAATTTTTCAAATGTAAACCAAACTCGTAACTCAAATATTCTCCTCCACGATCAGATCGTAGAAATTTAATTTTCTTGTTACGATGATTTTCCACTTCACTCTGAAATTCTTTGAACTTTTCAAATGTTTCAGATTTGTGTTTCATTAAGTAGATATACCCATATCTGCTCAAATCATCTGTGAAGGTGAGAAAATAACGATACCGCCGCGTGCCTCAACATTCATTGGACCACAAACATCGGTATGTATGATTTCCAACAAATCAGTTGCACGCTCCATAGTTCGGAGAACGGCGTTTTGTCATCTTGCCCATGAGGCACGGTTCGCAAGTACCAAGTGATTCATAATCAAGTGATTCCGAAGTCCATCGGTATGGAGTTTCTTCATGCGTTTTACACCGATATGACCTAAGCGGCGAGTGCCACAAATAAGTTGCACTATCATTATCAACTCTGCATCTTTTGGCTTCAACATTATGAATATGTGTATCACTACTGTCGAGATTCAACAAGAATAGACCATTCTTCAAGGGTGCATGACTATAAAAGATATTATTCATATAAATAGAACAACCATTATTCTCTGATTTAAATGAATAACCGTCTCGCAATAAACAAGATCCAGATATAATGTTCATGCTCAACGCGGCACCAAATAACAATTATTTAGGTCTAAAACTAATCCGAAGGTAGATGTAGAGATAACGTGCCGACCGCGATCACATTGACTTTGGAACCATTTCCCACGCGCATCGTCACCTCGTCCTTTGCCGATTGCTCGTTTATTCCGTAGTCCCTGCTTTGAGTTGCAAATATTAGCAAGCGGAACCGATATCAAATACCCAGTGCTACTACGAGCTCTAGTAAGGTACACATCAATAACATGTATATCATATATACCTTTGTTCACCTTGCCATCCTTTTATCCGCCAAATACTTGGGGCAGTTCCGCTTCGGTGTCCGGTCTGCTTGCAGTAAAACACTCGATTTCAGGCTTAGGTCCGGACTTGGGTTTCTTCTCTTGATCAGCAACTTTCTTGCTGTTCTTTTTGAAGTTTCCCTTCTTCTTCCCTTTGCCCTTTTTCTTGAAACTAGTGGTTTTGTTGACCATCAACACTTGATGCTCTTTCTTGATTTCTACCTCCGCAGCTTTTAGCATCGCGAAGAGCTCAGGAATTGTCTTAGTCATCCCTTGCATATTATAGTTCATCACGAAGCTCTTGTAGCTTGGTGGCGTGATTGGAGAATTCATCAATGACACTATCATCCGGAAGATTAACTCCCAGCTGAATTAAGTGATTGTTATACCGGACATTTTGAGTATGTGCTCACCGTGAACTATTCTCCTCCATCTTGCAGCTATAGAACTTATTGGAGACTTCATATCTCTCAATCCGGGCATTTGCTTGAAATGTTAACTTCAACTCTGGAACATCTCATATGCTCCATGACGTTCAAAACGTCGTTGAAGACCCGGTTCTAAGCCGTAAAGCATGGCACACTGAACTATAGAGTAGTCATCAGCTCTGCTTTGCAGACGTTCATAACCCGGCTCGGCATCTGCAGCAGAACTGTCACCCAGCGGTGCTTCGGGGCGTAATTTTTACGTGCAGCAATGAGGATAATCCTCGTTACGGACCCAGTCCGTGTAATTGCTACCATCATCTTTCAACTTTGCTTTCTCAAGGAACGCATTAAAATTCAACGGAACAACAAAGACGAGCCATCTATCTACGATAAACATAGACAAGCAAAACACTATCGGTACTAAGTTCATGATAAATTTTAAGTTCAATTAATCATATTAAAAACTCCCACTTAGACAGACATCTCTCTAGTCATCTAAGTGATCACGTGATCCATTTAACTAAACCGTGTCCGATCATCACGTGAGGCGGAATAGTTTCAACGGTGAACATCACTATGTTGATCATATCAATTATATGATTCACGTTCGACCTTCGGTCTCCGTGTTCGAGGCCATATCTGTTATATGCTAGGCTCGTCAAGTTTAACCTGAGTATTCGCGTGTGCAACTGTTTTGCACCCGTTGTAGATGGACGTAGAACTTATCACACCCGATCATCACGTGGTGTCAGGTACTACTGAACTTTGGCAGCGGTGCATACTCGAGGAGAACACTTCTTGATAATTTTAGTGAGAGATCATCTTATAATGCTACCGTCAATCAAAGCAAGATAAGATGCATAAAGGATAAACATCACATGCAATCAATATAAGTGATATGATATGGTCATCATCATCTTGTGCTTGTGATCTCCATCGCCAAGCACCGTCATGATCACCATCGTCACCGGCGCGACACCTTGATCTCCATCGTAGCATCGTTGTCGTCTCACCAACTATTGCTTCTCGACTATCGCTACTCCTTAGTGATAAAGTAAAGCAATTACATGGCGTTGCATTTCATACAATAAAGCGACAACCATATGGCTCCTGCCGATTGCCGATAACTTGGTTACAAAACATGATCATCTCATACAATAAAATATAGCATCACGTCTTGACCATATTACATCACAACATGCCCTGCAAAAACAAGTTAGGCGTCCTCTACTTTGTTGTTGCAAGTTTTACGTGGCTGCTACGGGCTGAGCAAGAACCGTTCTTACCTACGCATCAAAACCACAACGATACTTCGTCAAATAGACTCCGTTTTAACCTTCTCAAGGACCGGCGAGCCACTTTCAGTTCAACTAAAGTGAGAGAGAGACACCGCGGTCACCTTTAAGCAACGAGTGCTCGGGCGGTGAAACCAGTCTCGCGTAAGCGTCACGCGTAATGTCGGTCCGGGCCGCTTCATCTCACAATACCGCTGAACCAAAGTATGACATTTGGTAGGCGGTATGACTTGTATCGCCCACAACTCACTTGTGTTCTACTCGTGCATATGACATCAACGCATAAAACCAGGCTCGGATGCCCTTTGTTGGGGAGCGTAGTAATTTCAAAAATTTCCTACGATCACGCAAGACCATGGTGATGGCATAGCAACGAGAGGAAGAGTGTCCGTCCACGTACCTCGTGAGACCGAAAGCGAAGCGTTATAACAACGCGGTTGATGTAGTCGTGCGTCTCCACGATCCGACCGATCCAAGCACCGAGCGTCACGGCACCTCCGAGTTACGCACACGTTCAGCTCGATGGCGATCCCGGACTCCGATCCAGCAAAGTGTCGGGGATGAGTTCCGTCAGCACGACGGCGTGGTGACGGTGATGATGCTCCACCGACGCAGGGCTTCGCCTAAGCTCCGCGACGATATGACTTCTCCCGCGCAGGGCTTCGCCTAAGCTCCGCGACGATATGACCGAAGTGGAATATGGTGGAAGGGGGCACCGCACACGGCTAAGGAAAGATCCGTAGATCAACTTGTGTGTCATGGGGTGCCCTCTGCCCCTGTATATAAAGGAGGGAAGGGGAGGGGCTGGCCGGCCAGAGAGAGGAGGCGCACCAGGGTTTCCTACTCCTACTAGGAGTAGGATTCCCCCCCAATCCTAGTCCAACTAGGTTTCCCCAAGTGGGAAGGGAGAGAGAGGGGGGCGCCCCCCCTTCTCCTAGTCCTAATAGGACTAGGGAAGGGGGGAAGGTGCGGCCAGCACTTGGGCCCCCTTTTCTCCTTTCCACTAAGGCCCATCAAGGCCCATTGACCCCCGGGGTTCGGTAACCCCGGTACTCAATAAAATTCCCAATTTCACCGGAGTGATTCCGAGTCCAAACATAGGCTTCAATATATCAATCTTTATGTCTCGACCATTTGAGACTCCTCGTCACGTCCGTGATCTCATCCGGGACTCGAACAACCTTCGGTACATCAATATCATATATAAACTCATAGTAAGCATCGCCGAAGCGTTAAGCGTGCGGACCCTACGGGTTCGAGAACTATGTAGACATGACCGAGACACCTCTCGGTCAATAACCAATAGCGGGACCTGGATGCCCATATTGGTTCCTACATATTCTCTGAAGATCTTTATCGGTCAAACCGCATAACGACATCGTTGTTCCCTTTGTCATCGGTATGTTACTTACCCGAGATTCGATCGTCGGTATCAATACCTAGTTCAATCTCGTTACGGTAAGTCTCTTTACTCGTTCCGTAATACATCATCTCACAACTAACTCATTAGTTGTAATGCTTGCAAGGCTTAGGTGATGTGTATTACCGAGAAGGCCTAGAGATACCTCTCCGACGATCGGAGTGACAAAACCTAATCTCGAAATCGCCAACCCAACAAGTACCTTTGGTGACACCTGTAGTACTCCTTTATAATCACCCGATTACGTTGTGGACGTTTGGTAGTACCAAAGTATTCCTCCGATGGCGGAGTTGCATAATCTCATAGTTACAGGAACATGTATGGGTCATGAAGAAAGCATTAACATACTAAGCGATCAAGTGTTAAGCTAACGGAATGGGTCATGTCAATCAGATCATTCAACCAATGATGTGACCTTGTTAATCAAATAACAACTCCTTGTTCATGGTTAGGAAACATAACCATCTTTGATTAACAAGCTAGTCAAGTAGAGGCATACTAGTGACATACTGTTTGTCTATATATTCACACATGTATTATGTTTCCGGTTAATACAATTCTAGCATGAATAATAAACATTTATCATGATATAAGGAAATAAATAATAACTTTATTATTGCCTCTAGGGCATATTTCCTTCAGATATCACAAGCTTGAGCGTTGTATTGTAGCATCTTCAACTCATTCGCGCTAGCTTCACGGTTCGGTTCTCTCCCATCAAAGAATTCACCTTGCAAGCCAATACACACAATAGCCCAAACGGCGGGGTTATGTCCGAGAATATGCATTTTCATCTTATGCTTCCAACTAGCAAAATTAGTGCCATCAAAGTAAGGACCTCTACGGTGATAGTTTCCCTCGCTAGATGCCATACTCTCCTAGGTTGTGAAACCAAGGCTATTACCACCAAAAGCTATGGAAATCAAAGAAAATGGAGACCAAAGCTCTGATACCACTTGTAGGACCTTGAAGTATTTCTAGAGGGGGGTGATCAGACTGCTTGACCAATTAAAAACTTAACCTTTTCCCAATTTTAGTCTTTGGCAGATTTTAACTATTTTAGCACAAGTCAAGCAATCCTCACACAATTCAAGCAAGCATGCAAAGAGTGTATGAGCAGCGGAAAGTAAAGCATGCAACTTGCAAGAAAGTAAAGGGAAGGGTTTGGAGAATTCAAACGCAATTGGAGACACGGATGTTTTTGTCGGGTTCCGATAGGTGGTGCTATCGTACATCCACGTTGATGGAGACTTCAACCCACGAAGGGTAACGGCTGCGCGAGTCCACGGAGGGCTCCACCCACGAAGGGTCCACGAAGAAGCAACCTTGTCTATCCCACCATGGCCGTCGCCCACGAAGGACTTGCCTCACTAGCGGTAGATCTTCACGAAGTAGGCGATCTCCTTGCCCTTACAAACTCCTTGGTTCAACTCCACAATCTTGTCGGAGGCTCCCAAGTGACACCTAGCCAATCTAGGAGACACCACTCTCCAAGAAGTAATAAATGGTGTGTTGATGATGAACTCCTTGCTCTTGTGCTTCAAGTGATAGTCTCCCCAACACTCAACTCTCTCTCATAGGATTTGGATCTGGTGGAAAGAAGATTTGAGTGGAAAGCAACTTGGGGAAGGCTAAAGATCAAGATTCATATGGTAGGAATGGAATATCTTGGCCTCAACACATGAGTAGGTGGTTCTCTCTCGGAAATGGTAAGTTGGAAGTGTAGGTTTGTTCTGATGGCTCTCTCCACGAATGAAGAGGAGGTGGAGGGGTATACATATAGCCTCCACACAAAATCTAACCGTTACACACAATTTAACAATCTCGGTGGAACCGAATCAACAAATTCGGTCTGACCGATTCAGTAAACCTAGTGACCGTTAGTGATTTTCGGTGGGACCGACATGCAACTCGGTAGGACCGATATGGTTAGGGTTAGGGCATAACGTAATCTCGGTGAGACCGAATACACAAACTCGGTGAGACCGATTTTGGTAAACAGCTAACCAGAGAGTTGGTCAGGTAAACTCGGTGGGACCGAATCGCTCACTTCGGTTAGACCAAAATGTTACGAAAGGGGAACAGAGAGTTTACATTGCAATCTCGGTGGGACCGATCGCTCACTTCGGTTAGACCGAAACGTTACGAAGGGAAACAGAGAGATTACAATCCCATCTCGGTGAGACCGAGATCCCTATCGGTGAGACCGATTTGCCTAGGGTTTGTGGCAGTGGCTATGACATCTGAACTCGGTGGCGCCGGATAGAAAGAATCGGTGGGGCCGAGTTTGACTTTAGGTTTAGGTCAAATGTGGATGTGAAAAAGTAGTTGAGGGTTTTTGGAGCATATAACTAAGCATCATGGAGCAAGAAACTCATTAAGCAACACCTCATCCCTCCTTGATAGTATTGGCTTTTCCTATAGACTCAATGTGATCTTGGATCACTAAAATGTAAAATGCAGAGTCTTGAGTTTTTGAGCTTGAGCCAATCCTTTTATCCTTGATATTTTAAGGGATCCACTTTCATCATCCATGCCATGCCATTCATTGAGCTTTCCTGAAATATTTGTCTTGGAATAGTATTAGCTCAATGAGCTATATGTTGTTATGAATTACCAATACCACCTAGGGATAGTTGCACTTTCACCATCGAGCCCAATCCGCTGTATGGTTCGTGGTTGGCGAAAGATCAACAGGTTCTGAGCTACCTGTTGAAATCGTTAACTCCAGAAATCTTGGTGCAGGTCATTGGTAATGAAAGCACTCATGATTTATGGACTGCTCTTACCACACTATTCGTTGCGCAGTCCCAATCTCGGATAACAAATTTGAGAGTCGCCATCTCCAACACCAAGAAGGGCAACATGTCAAGCAATTCCTTCATCGCCAAGATGAAGAGTCTAGGAGATGAGCTTGCAGCCGCAGGTCGTCCAGTGACCGACAGCGAGATGGTCGACTACATCCTCGTCGGACTCGATCGGGATTACGATCCCATTGTTGCAGCGGTCGGCGCCATCAAAAACTCCATCACTGTTGATGACTTGTTCTCGCAGATTTCAGTGTTCGACCAAAGGATGGAGATGTTGGGTGATGGACCGTCCGGTTTTCGCTCATCTGCAAATGCTGTGTACAGAGGACGCGGGCAGTCCCACGCGAGAGGAGGACGCGGGCGAGGGAACAGAGGGCGCGGTCGTGATCGTGCCTCTCCCTCTCCTGCTCGTGGTGGTGGAGGCAGCAGCTACCAACAGCGCCAATGACAACCGCCACCACACTAGCAGCAACAACAGCACGAGGGAGATTATCCCGAGTGCCAAATATGTTACAAGTTTCATGCCGGCGGCGCAAGGGCCTGTTTGCACTGATATGATGAGGATCATGAAGAAAAGAAGAAGGTCAATCTCATCACCAACTCCTATGGGATTGATACTAAGTGGTATGCAGATTCTGGCGCCATGGAGCACATCACGGGGGAACTTGACAAACTAACAATGCGAGAAAGGTACCGCGGAGGTGACCAAGTGCACACGGCAAGTGGAACAGGTATGGATATTGCTCATATTGGAAACTCAATTGTTAAAGCCCCCGGGAAAAATTTACATCTAAATTATGTCCTACATGTCCCTCATGCATCAAAAAATCTTGTTTCAGTTCATCGCTTCACTCTTGACAACAATGTTCTCATAATATTTTATCGTTACTCTTTTGTTATCAAGGACTTGGCAACGAGGAGAGTCATCTTTAGATGAAGATGCGAGGGAGGTCTTTATCCACTCGTATCATCATCCCCTTCATCATGGTCAAATAAACAAGCTTGGAGTGTTACCAAACCATCATCAGCAAAGTGGCATAGGTCATCCGTCTTCAACTATTGTTCAACATGTTCTTAGTAGAAATAAACTTCCTTATGAGTCTAGTGCTGAGTCAGTCTATGATGCGTGTCAACAAGCTAAAAGTCATCAATTGCCATATCCCATCTCTACTAGTGCATCCACTGCTCCTTTGCAACTTATTTTTTCAGATGTATGGGGACCAGCCCCTACTTCAGTTGGTATTTCATACTATGTAAGCTTCATTGATGATTATAGTAAGTTTACTTGGATTTATTTGCTAAAGAAACGGTCCGATGTTTTTCAAGTCTTTGGCAATTTCCAAAGCCTTGTTGAACACCAACTGAACTCCAAAATTCTTGCAATGCAAACTGACTGGGGTGGTGAATATGAGAAACTTAATTCTTTTTTCAAAAGATTGGAATTTCTCATCATGTTTCCTGTCCACATGCTCACCAACAGAACAGCTCTGCTGAACGAAAACACCGTCATGTTGTTGAAGTAGGACTATCATTGTTAGCTAATGCATCCATGCCTCTCAAATTCTGGGACAAAGCTTTTCTTACTACCATTTATCTTATCAATATTCGTCCTAGAAAAGTCATCAAGTTTGAGAATCCTATCACACGACTCTTTGGTGTCACTCCAGATTACACATCACTTCGTATAGTCGGTTGTGCATGTTGGCCAAATCTTAGGCCATACAATACACGCAAACTTGCGTTTCGTTCAAAAAGATGTGTTTTTATAGGCTATAGCCCTCTGCACAAAGGAGTAAAGTGCCTTGATGTTTCCACTGGCCGGGTCTATATATCTAGAGATGTTGTCTTTGACGAATCAATTTTCCCTTTCGAGTCTCTCCATCCAAATGCCGGAGCTCTCCTTCGAAAAGAAATTCTTCTTCTTCCAGGTTTTGATCGAGGGGGTGATAACAATTGTACTAACCAATCTGACAATATTCTACTTGCTCCTAGTATTATGCCTGTGCAGGTACCTGAAGAAAACAGCAGAGGAAATGATCAAAATCATGAAAATTTGGCTCAAAATGATCTATTATTTCATGTCAATGGAGAAGGAGGAGGAGCCGATGCGGAACCCGAGGATGACCTGGCTGCGCCTGCCACGCCAATACATCAGCCGGCCTTGGATCGCGCGTGTCAGGAAACAAGCTACAGTGTCAAGATCAAGTACAGAAGCTGAGTACAAGTCATTGGCAAATGCTACTGCTGAGATCATTTGGGTGGAATCATTACTTGATGAGTTGGGAATCAATTAACGTCGTGTTCCATGTTTGTGGTGTGATAACTTGGGGGCCACCTATCTCTCAGTTAATCCAGTTTTTCATGGCAGAACTAAACACATTGAAATTGATTTCATTTTGTACGAGAAAGAGTGGCAGAGAAAAAGTTGGACATAAGGTTCATTCCGTCCAAGGATCAGGTAGCGGATGGGTTCACTGAAGCTTTGTCAGTTAAGCCTTTTAAAGAGTTCAAGAGAAATCTGAACATAGGATAGTTTAGATTAAGGAAGGGTGTTAGAAGTTTGAAACGCCATGTAATCTCAACTATCTCTCCCTCTATCCCGTATCCTTCTCTATCTCCTTCTCCTGTAACAGGATGAATCCTAGCGATCGTCCTGTCTTGTAATCTACGACAGGTCTTCTGTCCGCATCAATATATAGCAACGCGGCTCTCCCCCTGGAGAGTAGGAACGCTTCCATGATCAACCTAACAGGGGTATGATGATCATGTAAGTTTTCGAGGAAGCATACAACCCCGTAGGGCTGCGTGAGTGTATTTATATTATAGGAACCAAGCCGTGGCTTACAAGGAAGACGATTGCTAGGATTCATCTCGAGAAGTTCACAGGAACAGGAGGTTTGAAGGATAAGAAGCAATGACAAGATGGATCGTCCGTTTTGGCTTTGGCGGATTCAAAAAGACATATGCATGTGGCATGCATGTCTCATGGAGTAGACTTGGCTAGCTAGTTGGCTTGTGTGTGTACTCATATATACGTATAGGACAGTAGTACTAGTACGTAGCGGTGCGTATATAGGACGGGGGTACGTGGCTGGCATTGTGCAGCGTGTGTACGTGATAGAGAGAATATAGACAAACGATATCGATCGATCGCTGGCGTGTCTTACGTAAAGTTGCGAGCTAGCGATATCAAGTCGATCGTAGCTACGTACTGTACTTGCTCGATCCGAAACTTTGTAGATCGACAAAAGATATATAATTATGCATCGAGCCAATTCAGCAGGTACGTACGTACGTACGTACTGTGCACCACGTGGCCACATTCCACATGCATGCATGCATGCATGTAATAATACAACCATTGGCACGGTGTTAATTAGTATCATCCGATCCAAATGACAATTTCGATAGTATTATCATCCAAATGGTCTAATTATGTCGGTAGCCTTTCTGCTTCTTCTTCTTCTTCTTCTTCTTGCTAATCACGCCCGACCTTTTAACATGACCTTGAAAGTAAAATGACAACACGACAGTAATATAGTGCATGCCAAAAGCTATGATGCATATGAGCTAGCTTTATGCATGTCTTCCTCCATGGCTGGGTCAAGCAAGCGTCGCTAACTGTTCTAGCTTCTTATTGATGACCTCCTGAATCATAGGCCCGACAGTCTCAGGCCTCACTGGTTTGGGGACAAAGTCATCGGCACCGGCACTCATGAACGCCTCCATGGCGCTATCATCATCAGACACCCCGACGATCTTCACATCAGTGGCTCCCATAGCACGGATCTTCACAACTGCCTGTCAAGTAGGAGTAATTAACATGTATTGTGTTGATGAGGTGGCCATGCAGTATGTGTTATGTTCAAGCAAAAAAGGAAGAGAAAGAAATGGGAAATTAGGTAAAGTAAGTAAGTACCTCCGGGCCGGTCATTATGGGCATGTCCCTATCACAAAAGACTATATCGAACGTGTTGCCCTCCACGAACATGTCAACAGCTTCTTTCCCATTCTTCGCCAGAGTGGTCTCGCAGTGAAACTGATTGCGCAGCATGGCGGAGACAACCATGCGTTGAACTGCCGTGTCCTCAACAAGCAATGCCCTGAGGGAGGATGCCATGATCAGCTACCTAAAAGAACTGCAAAAAACAAACAGAATTTATGAAGAGATTAGTTATTTCTGATCCACACTACTATCTAATAGGAAGATAATTAAGCACACGTTTCATAGATCTCAGCTGCTGATATGCAATAACAGAACTGTTATGCAAAATCAAGCATGCATGCAGAATAAGCTGAGATCAGAGGCATGCACACTTTGTTAATTCAGTTTGTCTCTACTACTTAGTAGATTATTAAATGCTTTATCTGGGGAAGAGATGAAGATTTTTCCCCCTAGATTACATAGATGAGGACAAAAAGAATCTGCAACATGCATGATATCTACATAGATCCATATGCATAGCTTCATGCCGACAACAACCAGTGCAACAATATACATACAGATCCAAATTATAAATCAGCAATATATTATTTGTGTGTTTAGGCAGCGCATCTAACAATCTTGATCTTGTAATCAGAGAGCCAAATTAAAAATAGTGTAACATCGTTGATGCAAGAGAGAGAGAGAGAGAGAGAGAGAGAGAGAGAGAGAGAGGAAAGAGATAGAGATGCAGAAGAAACAATTATGGAAGGAACAGATATAATCATCAGATTATGTAACTGTTGTTGCAAGAGGTACGCACGTACACCTTCTTAATTGGTGTCTACCACTTCCTTCACCGGTCATGGAAAGATCAGAGAAAAGAAATTTTTATGCAAGGACAAAAAATAAGATCAAGGAAATAAGAAAGTTAACTCTTTCCTATGCTTATTTTTGCGAGATGTAGCACCGAAAACACATGAGGATAAGCACAAAAAAAGGCAAAGCACGCAACAGAAGAAATGGCAAACATAGATGCATATGCATGGCCGCAACAGCAACCAAAAATCGTGCTGCATAGACCAAAACCAACCAGGATGCACTAGCGTGTTTCACATGTATATCGCCTGCCTCTAGCAAATTAATCTCCATCAATCTTGTCTGCATGAACGGAGAGAAAACTACTCTAGTAGAAGATGCATGGCGAGAGATTAGTTTTTTGAAGAATGCAGAAACAGAGGGAGGAGAGTAGCTATGAACCTTAGTTAGAGCTTAGGGTGTGGTGGAGGATGTATCTGTTGCTTGCAGCTTGGGGCTTTGGTGGTGGGGTGCGCCTTGTACCCGGCCAAGATACAGGGGTATTTATATGGGTGGCCGGCCGATCTCCACCGCCCATTCGTAACCGCGTTCCTTTCACACAGGCAAATATCGGCCTGATCAGCTGCACCGCTTTCTAATCCCATCAGGAAAATTCAAATATTTCGCTGGCGTATCTTCGCGATTAAATGATATGGAGTATCAAAGTATCTTCATGTTTCTGGAAAGAAGTTACCACTTGCCGCCGCTCTTCTGTTTACTGTTTACATGCATACAGAGCAGAGCAGAGATACGGTGGCGTCAAAGCTTGCCGATTATGGCACCACACAACGGGATGGCAGTTCATCTCGAGATCAAATAGATTGTGGTAATTCATTATTGGTTTAATTATGGCAGGAAAACCAGACGTATTTTTGGATGTGCTGCGGAGATACTACATAGAGATCCAGTCGTATATTGCGTCGAATGTATTCCAGGCTGGGCATTAATTAGTTAGCAAACTCCATCGGTTCACCAGACTCAGTTTTCCTAATCAGTTTGCCATCTTTAACAACATTCCTTATGTAATTGAGCTGGCGGTTTAAAACAAAATCTATCGGAATGTACGTACATGAATGAATTGGACCAAATTATGTATACACTGCATTGCGCTTCTCTCTCAGAGAAATTATTTTGGGACAAATTAAGGTTTAAATAGTTTATCAATATAAAACTGATACGAGACCGATGTACTAGTGAGCCCCTCAGTATAATCACTCTAGACCTAGGACAAAGAACAAAAACAAAAACAATAAATCTCTAGAATATATAATGCTAAGCCCAACAAGAGTTACGGGACATGTTCTATTGACGCTTCTGTCTTGCTCATCAATTATTTTGTTTGTCCTATCATACGAGTGGTATCGGACAAGTATATATGAATCTAGGCCCATGACTACCGAGGCTTCAACTCCGGGCGTGGGACAAAAAAAAGATGTGTATCTCCATAATAATATTATAAAATTATAAAAATTTAAGCCTAAGCCCAAGGAGGATTAGCCCGGACCGGAGTTAGCTCCGGCTATTGTGCCTTCTCCCGATACAATAATCTTAATGTACTACAAGGGATCAACAATAGTAGATAAATTTTAGAGAAATGAAAACTTACTTCATCAGATCTTTTCCGTGTTGTTCATCGAGCGCCATTTCCAAAGGATCGGATGGCTTATTTCCTCTTAGATCCTAGAACCTTTCTTTCGGGATCTTAGATCTCGCCGGGGGAGATGCTACCGCCATCCTCTTGGAGGTAGGGAGTAATGATCGATTGAAAGAACGATTGGTGAAACAAGGCCAATGATATGACATAGATCAGAGATCTTAATTGCAAGACATCATGGGTGGTGCCAATTCTAGCATGATATTTAGCATAGTGTGATGCCTCCAGACGATAGGAGCCATCGCGTTGGGGGGGGCTGAAGAGATTGGGTTTCATTGGAGGTTGTGGTGGCGGAAAATTAGGTTAGCAAAAGACTATGAAGGATATGGATCATCTACGATACAGAGGTGCCATGCGCTAGCTTGCTACTGACAGGAATCTCAAGATGACCGGTCTATATATTACCGAAGATTAGCGGTAGGGTGGAGATCACCTGAGGAGGCCGTGGCGGCGGAAAATTAGGTTAACAAAACAACATGAGAGGATAGGAAGGAAAATGAGACATTTAATGTATTAAATTCTATAGAACCAACTAACTCATAGCCAGGCCGAGGAATATTTAATCGTGGGCTATTACGTAAGGCTATGTTATACTTAACTGCAGCTTAAGCCTAATAATTTAGTAAGAATTGGCCCAAACAATGTTGCTCATATGGCTAGTTCAAAAAATGGCCTTGTATTCTTAATTTATTTGAGACGCTTGTTAGCGTATCCGGTGCACCAGGTCAATTGGTGCTGCCGGTGCACCGGACCCCGGTTGCACATTCAAAAATGAAAATTCCGAAAAAAAATAGTGCATTGACACATCATCATTCGATATTGTCTCAAAATTTCATATCAAATTCGAAACACTGCATGAGATACAGAAATGAGATATTTGACATAAGTGCTATAACGGACCAATTGGATCTTCTTCCTTTTTGTTTTTGAGCTTAAAATCCTTGGATGTGCAAGGAAATAGTAGTATGTTAATTTGGACCCTTTGGTGCGAATTCAGACAATCACCTCATAGTAAAAAAAACTAAGGGGCCTTAGTATCGCTCAGATGTGAATTCAGAAGACCTGCACACTGGCACCACTTTATAGTTATTTTTGTTTTAACATGCATCACTTTATAGTTAGCATGAATAATTTAGCAACGGTTAAAGGAATTTGAAAGAATTGTTTAGGATAAAGATACTCATACAAATGGGTTGCTGTTAGGCCTCTTTTCCACATCGCTCAGTTCGCAGAGATTTATTAAATCTCGGTAAATTGAGTCTTATAATGCCGGCCATATTTTATTATTCTATTTTTAATTTTTAATTAAGTAATAAAAATAGATAAATAAGTACAAAATAATATTCTTGTCGAATGCAAAGATTTTTCTTCAACATCCTATCATTTAATTAGTGTGTTATCCCATTAAAAAAAGAAAAAAAAACATCTATTGGGCTTGCCCTGGCTTGGACCAGATATGGCACGAGGAATCTCCCCCATGCTGAACGGGCCATGATTGAATGCAACAGGACGTAATAAGCCACACCCCCGGCATATGTAGCATATGCATATCTTAGGCTCTAGCCTCCACACAATTGCTATATATGTGGCCCATTGTGATCACGGGAGCTCGTGACGTAGCACCGGCTCGCCTTTGGCACGGTAGTCTAGGTTGACCCTATACTATAGATACCGCACGATTTTTTGTCTTGGTGCTTTTTCTTCTCAAGTTTTCATTGTTTTATTAGGATTTTCTTTGGTTTTCTTGAAACTTTCTCTTTTTTCATTTTCCTTTTCCTTTTCCTTTTTCTTTGATTTTATTCATTTTTGTTTCTTTCTTCAGTTCTTTGTTCTTTCCTTTAATTTCAATTTTCCTTTCTATTAAATAGAAGTCTACGTTTTCTACACATTGTAAATTTTTCGTACACAATAGGGACTAGTTTTTATAGACATTTAACATTTTTCTAATACATGTTTAATTTTTATTTGAAATACATGTTTTGATGTAAAACAATTCACACATTTTAATTTTTTTGTATATATCTTACATACTTGTATAAGAGTGTCACATTTTCCAAATACAAGGTTAAAATTTTGTCAAATAAATGCTTTTGTAAATAAAAAATGAATACATGTTGAACCTTTCTCAAACACACGTTGAAACCTTTTGTTTATTGAACAATACGTTTTTCTAATAGGTGAACATTGTTTACATTGCACAAACATTTCTTAATGTCTCAAATATATTTTAAAGCCCATGAATATTTTTTAAACTTAATAGATATTTTATTTAACGGTACAGAACTTTTTGATGAATTACAGGAACTTTTTACATAGTATAAACATACCAAAATATTCATGTACATAATTATGAAACAACTGAATATTCTATAATGTCACAAACATTGTTTAATGGTATCAACATTTTTGAAAAATAATGGTAACAAATTACTTACACTGCGTTAACATTTTGTCATAATTGCATTGAACATTTAAAAAGTTTCTATGAAGATTTACTAAATTATTTTTGGGAATATATGTATTTAGAATATCTCAAAATATGAAAAATAAAAAAATATATTAAAAAACAAGAATCCAACAAAAATGGTAAATTGACACTTCTGGGCCACCGCACTTAGGATGTCCAGAAGACAGGGCATACCTACCGTGTTGCCGAACAAGTGCTCGCCTCTCGCGAAGCTATACGGGCCGTCACCCATTAGCAAGGAGGCGGACATTGTTCAGTCTGCGGACTTCTTCATGGTTTCGGAAGGGTTTCCTATGGTTTTTTCATATATTTTTTCTGTTACGTTTTCTCCCTTTTTCGTTTTCTTGTCCTTTTATCTTCTTTTTCTCAAAGACACATTAAGCATTTTTTGAAAACACATTAAACAATTTGCGCACAGACGTTGATTATTTTTCTAATACACATTAAACATTTCATTAATACATGTTAAATATATTTCCAGATAAATATTTTTTTATTTGGATATATACTTAATTTTCGAATGCATATTAGAATATTAGATATATGTTGAACAGTCTTGAATGCGCATTGAATTTTTTAATACATTTTAACAATTGCACGGTGAAATTTTTGGATGCGTTCTGTCCTTGCTGAAGGTGATGAATTGGAGTTTGGCTTTGCGATGACAAGCTGGAGTTTAACCTTGTGTTGGACTCACCATCATCGGTGCACGTGCGACGATTCCTTTTTGATGGCGTAGCTCAGGCTTGTGTATTTTTTGTTTTGCTGTAGTCTTGTAACATAGTGGTAGTGGTTATCTGGTGGAGTAACTGTCGTGACGCATGTGGCCTCAGGTTTTCTTTTTGCTTTATTTTCGGGTCAACGTTATCGTTAGCTGAATTTTGCATTCTTAATAACATATTATCTGCATCGTCCTAATGCAGAGGCCGGGGGTTATCGTCTTTTTCGAGAGGAAAACACGGTACAAATTTTATAATACAATGCAAACATTTCTTTATACTAGGTGAACATTTTTTATATGTCACGAACATGTGTTGAACAATTTGATAATTTGTTTAGAAAGTCATGAGCATTTGAAAATATTATTATGAATTATTTTATAAGCGTGCGAATATTTGTTTATTGTCCTGAACATTTCATAATGATACAAACATTTATCTTTAAATTCCACGAGCAATTCTTAAAATTTTGACGATTTCTTTCAGTGATTATTAAAACATTTTGTAATTGTATGAAAAATTGCTTAATGAGCCTTTTTTAAATGGTGAACATTTACTTGAATATTTTGTTAAACAAATATGAAATATATTTTTCATAGAACTTCTAAAATAGAAAAATGTGTACGGACATAGAAATTGAAAAATATTATTATTACATTTTCTTTTAACTCTTGCGTTGATGCGCTTTGCTCGCTAGCTCCCGTTCCCTGTTGGCTCTGGTCGAATACGGCGAAGTTGTAGGCGAGGCAAGCATCTACCTTGCTAAAAGCAAAACATAGGGCCTCCCGCCTCAATATCCGCAATGGATTTGATCCCAGGGTGAAAAAATTTAATACAAATAGCGTATCTTTTCGCATAATTGTTCTAGAGTTTGAAATATTGAAATTGCAATAGAAAGAAGGTGCAACTTGCCAGTACAAAATAATTTTAACCTAGAATCATGTTTTTATTATAATCTACATCACCAAATAAATACTTAGGCCACATCTTTCTAAATGCGCTAGTATCCATTCCTTCACATGAACTTCGAGCCACTAGATGCAGGAATAAGTAAAGAAGCACAAGACATGAATCGAAAAAATTACTCAAAGTTATAGAGATTCTTTTTTATGAAATTAAAACCCGCAATAGGTTTGAAAGTTGCCCGCTCTCCCATGCAAGTAAAGGATGTAATTTGTGATAATGAAAACAAAGATAAAGAACATAGAAGACTAACTTTCCAAAGCATATAATATTTCGTGCACACCATGTTTTGTCGACCAACATAGAACGAATCATGATAATCACGAACATATGGTTGGATCTAGAATGTTACATCTATACACAGGAGCTAGCAAACACGCAATTAATTGATGAAAAATACAAGCTTTATTACTCGTCGACAAAATCTTTGTAGACCTACAACTTGTCGACAAAACTCTAAAAGTTTATGATAGTGTGCACTCGTTACTTTGCACAAAATATATCACGTGAGCTATATCATCCATGAACATAATTGGTGAAAATGGTAAATTGGACATATGAGGAGATAGCCTATTTGTCTTGGAAATCACCGCATACTTGGGTATGGGAACTATACTTCTTCATGCCAATTCAATTGTGTTAAGACACTCGGAATCCACAAAAAATTGTCTAGTTATTGATGCATAGGGTAACCATGCCTTGCTATATTAGAAAAAAGAGAAGACAACCAAGACGAAGACCTAATGTGGGGGAAACTAACTCAGTTGAGTAGTTGACCCAAATTCAACACCAAATTATGTTGGCTAAGGCCAAAAGAATTAATAAATGAATTGTGAAATAGTAGGAGACCTAGGCGATAAAATTTTCTTAGCCCTAAGGATCGATGGCTGTTTTACAAGACAGTGTGTGTTTTATGACTTAGTATGTGTAATACTACACATGAGATCTTTGGATATTACAAAACAATACTTGTTTTGACGGTACAATTTGGTTCTTACGAATCTTGGAACTTGCATATCTTACATTAGAACTTGGCACGGTATACTACTTACATACATGCATATATACATTGGAAGAAGAAGAATAAAGAAAGAGGACTTGTATACGTACGTGGCAGGTTGACTCTGATTGCAGGGAGGGCCATGCATGGATGATAGGGGAGGACGATCCGTCGTGTCGTTGCAATAAAACCCGTACTGGCCAACTTACTTGCTCCTAAATGTCCTCGATAGGATGGTTAACATCTATTTATACAAGTTTTAGACTTTTCAAACACATAGTTAATTGATCGAATGCTTAACATATATTTAATTTGTTTTTGTAAAAAAGAATTGAATATATATTAAACATTTTTCAATCACACGTCAAAATATATTTTATAATGGAAGGAAAACATTATTTTACTATGCAAAATTTTCTACATTGCGTAAACGTTTTTTTATAAATGTCCTGTGCAGACGTAGCTTCATTGACTTATTGCACCTGCCTTTGGGTGTATGACAGGTGGGCCCAACAGGTGGCTGGCCCACACGTCATACACCCAAAGGCAGGTGCAGTTAAGTCACCCAAGCTAAGTCCATCCTGTGCATATTTTTGAAACCCATGCAATGCACATTATTTTGAATTTTAAAGAACAATTTTAACGAAAACTCATAGATGTTTTTTAAAATGTGAATACTTTTTAATGTCACACAAATTTTTTAATGGTATCAACATTTTTTCAAAAACTGAGGTAACAAAATAGTTACACTGCATTAATACTTTATCTTATTTGCATGGAACGTATTTTAGTTATTTAAGTAAGTTCCCAAAATTATTTTTTGGAATATATGTATTTAGAAAATTTCATAACACAGTGAAATGAAGAAAAAAAGGAAAAATATGAAACGAACTAAACTAGACTACCAGGCTACCGCACATACGGTGCTCCCTAAGACAGGGCATATCTCTGTCTTGCTATAAGCGAGACAAAGACACGCCCTATTGTGTTCCCGAACAAGCATTCGCCTTTGACGATGCTATACGGACCGTTTCCCATTAGCAAGGAGGCGAACACTTTGTGCGGTACAATTCTACGGGCTTCTGCATGGTTTTGGAAAGGTTTAGTCTGGCCTTTTCTTTTTTTCATGTTTTTTTACCAATTTAATGGTTTATCAGTTTTTCGTACTTGGTTTGTCTTATTTTCTGTTGAGTTTCCCCCCTTTTTTAGTTTTCCTTGTTCTTTTATTCTTATTTTTCTCAAAGACACATTGAACAATTTCTTAATACATGTTAAACATTTCTCACACACACGTTGATTACCTTTTGAATACACATTGAAAATTTATTCACTACATGTTAAATATATTTTCAGAGAGATGTTTAATATTTCAGATAGAACTTAATGTTTTCAATACACATTAAAAACATGTTAAACATTTTAATGCGTGTTGTACATTGTTTAATATATGTTGGACAATTTTATGTTACACAGTGACAAATTTATGATACAATATGATCATTTCCTTATACATGGTGAATATTTTCGATATGTCACGAGCATGTTTTCTGCAATTGAATGAACAGTTCTTATAAATTTTATGCACTTTTTAAAATATTGTTATGAACAAGTTTTAAAAGTTTGAATATTTCTTGATTGTCATCAAAACTTTTTGAAGTGGTACATACATTTTATTTAAATTCCATGAACAATTTCTCAAATGTTGAACAGTTCTTTAAATAATTATTATTAGTTGTATGAACAATTCTGCAGGAAGCTTTTTGAAATGGTGAATATTTGATAATTTTTTTAAAAATATATCTGTTATAACACTTTTTTGAAAGAAAACAAAAAGGGTGGAAAAGAAAATTGAAAATATTATGCGTACGTTTTTTTAACTGTGCATAGATTTGTTATGTATGCTCGCTAGATCTTGTTCCCTCTTGGGCCTGGCCCAATAGAGTGAAGTTGTCGGCGAGGCGAGAATCTGCCTCGCTTAAAGAGAAACATAACGCCACCCACCTCAACATCCGCAACAGATTGAATCCCAGGGTACCACAATTTAATACCTGTTGCATATCATTTTGTACAATTATTCCAGAGCTTCAGAATATTGAAATTACAATAGAAAGGATCAGCAACTTGAAGTACGAAACAATTCTAACCTAGAAATTCATTTTTATTATAACCTAATTTAAAATAAAAATACTTAGCCCACATATTGTACGAAACAATTCTAACCCGGCGGCCCTCTCTCCCATGCAAAGTAAAGAGGGAATTACAACCGTTTGCGACAACTTGTACTTGTTAATTGTTTAGCATGACGTGCACTTGTTACTTTGCACGAAATATATCACATGAGCTATCATCCATCCACGACATTGGTGAACATGGTAAACTCAACATCCATACTTGTTCACACAAATTCAAGTGCATCAACACCCTTGGAATCCATGGAAAATGCAGGATCATTGACCGATTCATAGGGTAATACCTTCTACGTCAGAAAAAAAAGAGGAAATCCAAGAAGAAGACGTATTGGGCAGAGCTAACTTGACACGGAGATTATTTAGAACACTGAATTATGTGGGCTAAGGCCAAAAGAAACAATTAACGGAACATGGAAAAGTGAAGAGTTGAGGGGAAACAACGCAGTCGGCGACAATTATGAAATAGTAGGAGATGTAGGCGATGAAATTCTCTTATATCTTAGAGCATCTACAGCTGTAACCTACAAATTGGACCCTCAAACGTCCGCAAACGCGATCGGATGCGCCCGCAAATAGTCATTGGGCAGGCCTCAACGTAGTAGGGCTATCAACGTATACGAACGAGACGAACTTAGACACTCGATGAACAATCATGAGTTGATGAAATGCAATCTAGTGTCAAGCTATCTTGTTCACACAGCGAGAATTGATTGACCTATGCAACAACAAATAAGCTTGCCGCCATCTGTCGGCGCGGCTATTCAAGCCGGTCGGCATCCGCCTCGCGCGGCGTTGTGGGATTAAAATTTTGGTGCACCGATGAAAGAGAAAGGAGTTTCGGTGTCTACAGGTGGGACCGCGCTATGACCTACAGCGGGGTCGGCGGACGCGCCCAGCGCGCCCGGTCGCCCTGATATCCGCCCATGTTTGGACTGAACATGAGGGGTGCCGGTCAGCCCGGATGTTTGAGCCCCATTTAAGACGCCCGTCAGGGTCACATATTTCGTGACCGGTTAGTGACCGGGCCGTCCGCCGGGATGTTTGAAGCGGTTTTGGGTCGCTCTTAGGAGTAGTAAATATTTTGTTTGCAAGAAAACAGATGTTTTCTGGTATAATATGTGTATTGTACTCACAATATATTTGGATATTACAAAACGATCATTTATTTGGCCGTTTTTGGCGTTGGCGGCATTATATGAGCACATGCATGCATGGCTTATCATGCACCGTTCTCGTGCGCGCATGCTTACATGCAATGCATGCCTTGGATTAAAACTTGGCTTAGTACGCTGGTGGACGTCGTACAGCTGCCGCCGAATCCTGGCCATGCGCATATGTAGCTTGCGTGTCGACGATCGATGGAGAAGAAATGAACTAAGAAAGACTTGGGCTGCGTATGTACGTGGCAGGTCGACGCTTGCTGCAGCGACGGCGCATGTTAGGGGAGGACGACCGATCAGTGTCGTTGCGACACCGTACCGTCCTGGCCTACTAGCTTCATTGCTTGTAAATGACCTCGACATGATATGTAGATATCGTAAAGATAAATGAGGCGATCGATGGAGGACGGACGTTGCAAGCGAGGGGCAAGCCAGAAATGGTAACCGATACGGACTGTGAACCACCGGGCGAGAGCGAAGGCACCACGTGGCCACATGCCATGCATGAAGCGTGCATGTGAACCTGTGAAGTGTCGTAGTAGTAGTGTACGATGGTAGAGTGGTACGTGTTCCTAAAACCGGCAGTGTGCTACGTGTTGAGCGGGAGAGTGTTGGGTTGTTGGCTGCCGTCCTGTGGCCTTGTATTGTCGTGTCACGTCGTGGAATGGTCCAGCCGGGATGCCCCCCCACTACGGAGTACTCGAAAGATTCCTTGTTGGTCCACGTACGTACGTGTATGCATGTCACCCCCAACACGTGTACTGTCGTACGTAGTATATATACTTGCTTTGCTAATGAAAAACACTAGCACTTGCCAATTTGCCATGCCCCCATGCATATATGCTAAGTAACCACCTCCATTAGGCAGTGATATACTCGTACCATGCATGTGTGACTGGCTCCGATCCCAACACGTCATTACAGATTGGTGCCTCATTTGCTGTTTCGATGGCAACTTCCATTCCATTTCCATGTATAGGGCTAGCAGCTGAATGCATGATGGTGATGCGGGAGAGTATAGTGGCCTACTTATTAGCCGGGGCAGGCAGGAAAGGTCGCCTAGTCAATTAAGCTGGAAAGCGGGCAAATTAAGTCAGGGAGGAGTGATAAGTATGGGATCTGCATGCCGACTGGCGATCAGTGGACCGATCAATCAACTCACTAACCTGTCGTTCATTATCGGCCGTCTCGATCTATCTCCTCTTTGTTTGTTGCCACATTGTTCTTGGATGCTCTCCTCCCACCGCTAGTTAGCTTATGCAAGAGCCAAGAGACAAATCATTACTCCCTCCGTTCCGATGAATAAGGTGTATTTTGCTTCGTCCACACAAGACTTTGATCAATAATTACTCTTTTAATATTTGCTTTATGTTATATAACATCATTATCATAACAAAGTAGTTTTAAGTAGTATGAATCTAATAACACAAATTTCATGTTATAGAACCTTGTATTTACGGATACTAAGACGGCATTCAAGATTTACCTTTGTTGTCCACTAACTTTTACTATATTGTGGGAGGAAAACACAAGCTATTTACTAGACTTTTCGAGACAAATCTGAACGTACGCTTTAAATTTTTGACTTAAGCCATACGTGTCTAAGAGCATCTCCAACAGGCGCCCAACGCGCGGCGCGCTAAAATCTGGTTTGCGGCGCGCCTATCGTCAGTTTTTGGTAGCAATAGGCCGACTCCAAACCGGCGCTAAAATGCATGCATGAGCAGCCGCCGTATCACATTTGTTCATTTTGGACACAAAATAATAAATTTCACACATCAACAAAACACATGGCATATAATTTGAATCACAAACATCAATCAACCAAGTTCGTGCCCAAAAGTTCATGCCCACAAGTTCAAATTCATGCCCACAACATCATTCAACCAAGTTCATGACACAAACGAAAGGCACAACAATCACGCTTCTTTCATTTTTCATCATCCTTCAATACTTTATAGCAATGAGGCAAGGTAAATGGCCTTCCTTTCTTGATCTTCCTCTTCTCCTCTCCTTTGAACAAGTTTTGTGCAATATTTAACTACATGAAACAAAACAAGTTAGCACAACGAACACCAACAATAAACATGATGAACATGAGGAATGATGAATGACACTCACCCTATCGTCATCATTTGTGCCACTTGGGTTCAACTTGTCAACCGCTTTTTGTGCGGCCGCTCATTGTTGACAATCCCTGTTGATGGTCGACCACCGGAAGCGAAGAGATCGTGCGGAGCGGTCAATTCCACTCACATTGCGAAGATCAAAGTGTTCTTTCATCCGGAGCCAATAAGCATCTCTACTTTGATCACCTCCAACGGATGGATCCCTCGACACGTCCAACCAAGTTTTGCATAGCACGACGTCTTCGTCGTTGGTGTAGTTGCCTCCTCTTCCTTTCGGTGCGTCGACAATGCCCTCACCATCCTCATCCACCTCGAACTCATGGTCTTCGAAATGCATGTCATTGGTTTGAGACCAATGTGAATGGTTGGAGCCAACACCCATAGTTAACATGTATGCATCATCGACACTACAAAGTATATAGAACAATGCAAATAAGCTATCTATATGTATGCATTCAAAAAATAATAAGAAAAAAAGTTGGGAAAATTGTCTACCTTCGGGGAAAATCGTCGAACACATTGTGCGCGTCGGCCGCCGGCTCAACAAGTGAGCTCGCCGGCGCTTCGGTAGCCGCCGCGCCGTCACACGCCCTGCAAGCTGCTTCCTTGACGCCTTCGAGGTGCCGGAGTCGTCCGTCGCCTCGTTCTTCTTCGCGGATGTCTTGCCCTTCTTCGGCCGCCCAGCATTTGGGAGCTTCGAGGGGGGTGCACGTGACTTCATCACGGCGGGCGCCGACGCGACGCCACCAGCCGCTGAGGTCATCCGCGGCGGCATGAAGAGGCCGCGCGCGAGGCCGATGCTCGGAGGAGCTCCGGCGGAGGCGAGGCCAACGCTCCCAGCGCTAGGGTTTGCGGCGACGGCGACGGCGGTGGAGGGTTCACGGCTGTAGGATGGGGTGAGGGGTGTCTTGCGTGCGTCGTCCATTGGGTCGATTATTGGTATTTGGCGAAAGTCTTGAAGCGAAGGTGGCGCGGTGGAGAGAGTGTCGCGCGAGCTCTCGTGTGTGCAGCGCGCTGAAGCGGACGCCCCAAATACACGGCGTGCAACGGCGATTCGAACCGTGCGCCCAACTCTATATGCCGCGCGTGCGTTTTTTGCGCGCCCGCTAGAGACACTCTATTGATTGTGTGCGCGCTAAAATGGGTAAATTTACGGCGCGGTGCTTGTCTAGCGCAGCTGTTGGTCGTTGGAGATGCTCTAAATAAGGGACATGTATTTGTATTTGTGACACGGAGTACGTAATAAGGGCGGGAGGGAGAATAAGAAAGATGGACGATACTAATTCAGGAGCAGCGTAACAGATCCAATGCAACTAGCTACTAGAGTAGTAGAGTATTTGGTAGTATGCATGAATGATTGACCCGTACGTCCGGGTCCGGCCGCGGGAATAAGCCCCCACACACAAGTACGGACAACGTACACAGATTGAGATTGATTTGATTAGTCCTCAAGCTAGCTGGCTGGCTGGCTAGAAAACAAAGAATATCGAGCGACCTACCAATAATCCAAGCGAGGTCAATCAATGATCGGTGCCCTTTTCCACATATAATTGTATGGTAAGAATCTTCATTTCGCATTATAAATAAAGTCATTCAGCCCAACTATACATGATGATGAGAAAACTCTTCTATGAAACATATCAAAGAAGAAAAACAAAAGCAATAATGAACGCAACGCATTGCAACCAACGCTACACTACGCCACGACCTCGTTGCTGGGCACGAGCATACGAGCAGTAGACGGACGCTTGACAGATCCCCTCCGCGACTGTCTACGAAGAAACCATTGGACTATGTCGCAAATCCCTGTCCAAATTGTCGCCGGAGAGGACCGACCCTCTTTGGTCCGAGAAGGCCGACCCTACCGGCAAGTAGTAGCCACGCGATCATGTGTAAAAGATAAGAGACGACTAAGATTGGCCTAGGACGGAACCAAAGAAGCCCCAAGCATGCGTGAAAACTGTTAGGATTAATTATTTAGTTTAATTAATTAGAATCTCTGTTTGTGGAAGGCTTTGATTTGGATCGAGAACCTAAGTTCATGGCAGAATGCATGAAGCGCTCAGACTGGTCCAAATAGAAGGTAGCAATTGAGGACGAATTGCGATCGCTCATAAAAAGAGGGGCAGTAATACCCACTCCTCAGCATGTGTTCCCTGTGGGAGCAAAATGGGTTTTCGTTCGTAAGAGGAACAAGAACAATGAGGTGGTGAGATATAAGGCGAGGTTTGTAGCACAGGGGTTCACGCAGAGACCCGGCATCAATTATGATGAAACATATTCTCCTGTATGAGTGGAACAACGTTCCGATATTTAATATCACTGGCAATAAAAATGAATGTCTATCCAACTGATGGATGTTGTGACTGCATATTTATATGAGTCACTGGATTCGGATATTTATATGAAAGTTCCTGAGGGAATGAAGCTTCCGAATCCAAAAGCTAATCGCAACATGTATTGCGTAAAGCTTCAGAAGTCATTGTATGGTTTGAAGCAGTTGAAAAGAATGTGGTATAACCGACTGAGTATATTCCTTCTTCAGAAGGGTTACTCAAATAATAATGATTGCCCATGTGTGTTTATTAAGAAATCTAAGAATGGATTTTGCATTATTTCTGTGTATGTCGATGATCTGAATATCATTGGGACTACACAAGAAATACATGAGGCAAGTAATCATCTTAAGACGGAGTTTGAGATGAAAGATCTGGGTAAGACTAAATTTTGTTTGGTCTTACAACTTGAACATCTTCCTTCAGGAATACTTGTTCATCAGTCTGCTTATATCCAAAAGATTTTTAAGAAATTTAATATGGATAAAGCATATCCATCGAAAATGCCAATGGTGGTTAGATCTCTTGATAGAGATAAAGACCCATTTAGACCTAAGGGTGATGATAAAGAGGTATTAGGACCTGAGTTTCCTTACCTCAGTGCTATTGGAGCACTAATGTATCTAGCGAACTGCACCAGGCCTGATATATCATTTGCAGTAAATTTATTGGCTAGATTCAGTGCATCACCAACAAAGAGGCATTGGGTTGGTGTGAAGAACATTTTCAGATATCTTCAAGGCACCAAAGATCTTGGTTTGTTTTATCGGAAAAATCAAGATAAGACCATGGTGGGATATTGTGATGCTGGATACCTATCGGATCCCCATAATGCCAGATCGCAGATTGGTTTTGTCTTCTTGAGTGGAGGTACGGCCTTTTCTTGAAAGTCGACAAAACAAACTCTGGTGGCTACATCCACGAATCATTCTGAAATTATTGCTTTGTTTGAAGCATCATGTGAATGTGCATGGCTTCGCAGAATGATTAACTTTATTGAAAGTTCAAGTGGGATTGAATCATTGGAATCACCTACTATTATCTATGAAGATAATGCTGCGTGTATTACACAGATGCAAACAGGTTATATAAAGAGTAATATTACAAAGCATATTTCTCCTAAGTTACTTTATCCCCATGAGTTACAGCAGACCGGGGAGATAAATATTTTGCAAACGAAGTCATGTGATAATCTTGCTGATTTGTTTACAAAATCATTACCAAGTTCTTTATTTGAGAAGTACATCACTGGAATTGGTATGAAACGACTTCGGGATTTGCAAAGTTTAGGGGGAGTGTCTCCCTGAATGATAATCTGTTTATGATCCTCGGATCTTTAATATTGCACTCTTTTCTTGTATAAGTTTTTCTAAATGGTTTCTTATGGAAGGTTTTTAATGAGGCAATAGTAATGCATGCATTGTGATATGTCAGTTTTTCCTTATTTTCCCACTGGGTTTTTGGAAGGAGTTTTTGATGGCATATTGTACATATCTCCTCATATTTTTTCTACAGGGTTTTCGGAGGAGACTAATCATGATGATGATGATCAAGATGTTGATGTTGATGTTTACAAGAATAATTGAAGCAGAGATCAGGGGGAGTGTTAGGATTAATTGTTTAGTTTAATTAATTAGAATCTCTGTTTGTGGAAACGACAGCCGGTTTCTTCCCGAACGATCGCATCCTAATATGACGGACACGTCATTTAGATCATGTCTCTTGTAAACGTCGCTCCCGTGCGATGCATCTCTTCCAGAGATATAAATATGTATACCATCCACATCAATCGATATCGAAAGTCACTGTTCATTCGCACTGTTTCTTCAAAAAACTCCCTCGAGAGGGTAACCATGCAACACGTCATCCTCGCCGGGTCCGAAGAACGGACCCGAAACCCTGGCACGCGGAGGATGGAGGGGAAGAGAACCACAACGGCATCTCCAAGAGGGACACAGCACCCAAAGGCATCTGTGTAGAGGCACGCGCGAGGTGGCAGGGCCAAACCTGGGTTTGACCACCGCACCTGCACCCGTCGGAAAACCGACGAAGACACGTACGCAAACGGCTGCACGTGAGTACCACATATACTTGCAGCCAGGCAGGCAGGTCAACATACGCGTATAAGAACAAAAAACACCAACCCCAACGTCCAACGAACTACAGTATGTATGTTCAGACGTATCACGTACGTATAACATATTATAGCGCCTAGCTCTACACGCGTTTTCCAAGGCAGCTCCAAATCTTAGATCTCAATCGATGCGTTTTCCTTGGCGTAACTCAATTTCACATTAGCTAGATAGATGCAGCTAGTTGCTCATCTTCTGTTTTTGACGCTTAGTTTGGCTTCTTGTAAGTATGTATTGTACGTACGTATGTATGTATGTATGTATGTATGTATCCGTGGCAGGCATTCCTTGTTCGTAGACTAGACTAGCTATTGCCCATGGTGCATCGATTGGAAGAACAAGGTTGACATATTTCGACCATAAATAAAGATAAAGATACCCGGCCCGGCCACCAAAAGCTATCGGCATCGGTAGCACAACAAACATGTACAGTACAGATCATGTAGACTCTCCTATTGCCTAGGGCACCGGACTACGGGAGAGGAGGAAGAAGCAATAAGGGATCTCAATTGACCGAGAAAATCATGACCGGCGTGGTTGCGCATAGACGGTGGCCGCCTTGCAACTTTAGTTACGCGCAGAATATCTAGTTGCGATGCCAGCATGCGACTATAGCCGTGCGTTAAAATGTACGTAGTATAAAAATAAGAACACGGAAAAGTTATAAGAAAACACTTAAAACATGTGTCGAGAATACTAAAAGGACAAAATCTGCACACGACTGCTGATAACCAACTGAGAACTAGCTCGATTAGAGTGTCGCGGTGGGCAAATCCGGTCCTTCAAACGCCTCAATTAATGCAATCTATATCCGGACACCTCAATTATCATATCTCAAATCCATACAAACTCATGCAACTACGTCGATGCACATACATCGTCCGGCTACTCCATCACTACTAACACGTCATCGGACTATCAAAATTTGGCTTGTTTGGCTATGGTGGAGATCATTCATGGCTGCCCTTGCCCTTCCCGGCGCCCTTGTCCTCCTTCTCGCGGAAGTATCGATCGAAGACGCAGTAAGGATAGAGCCGGATCTGTCCTCGCCGTCGTTGTCCATCTTCTCCTCCTTCGGTGACAGTCCGACCATGGCACATACCGCCCGATTCTGCTCTCGGGCGAGGGTGCGTGTGTTTCTCTGCTGCCGTTTCATCACAATGCGGACGCTGATGGCTTCCTCCTCTGCAGCCGTCGCATCAGCCGCCTCCGCCGTTGTCATTTTCACCGTGATACAGGCTTCGGCGGCCTTTATCCTCTCCTTCCCACGGCGGGCTGCATGTTTTCGGTGGGACTCGTAGTCTGCCCAACCGGTGATGGGGAAAGAGAGATTTTTCAGCTGCCGGGACCGCGATGATCCAGCCCCAGAGGACCCGAGACCCGTTGAAATGAGGATATGGAGTCGCGCCGGATAGATCCGTCCGTCGTCCGGGCGCAACAACTGGAGCGGTGGAGTGCGACATGGACTGCCATTGCCTCCTTCAACCCACACAGAATGACACCCTAGTCAACGGATCCGGACTGATCGGAGTCAAATCCGCTGCCCGCCATGGTGGAGACGGCCGCAGACGAGCTCGGGTGGCGGACGGAGTGGAGGGGAGAGAAGTGTGAACTGGCTAGGGTTTGGTCCGACGAGCGGATAAGGACGAATATATATGGGATCGGATGGGCCAGCATGGGCCGGGTCCGACGTAGCGGACGCGCCAGGCGCACCCGGACGCCCCCTTATTCGCCCTATATTTAGGCTATATATGAGGTGTGCCGGTCAGGCTGAACGTTTGAGGCGTCCGTCTAAATCAAAATTTCGTGACCGGCCAATGACCGAGCGGGGTGCCCGGACGTTTAAGAAGAGTTTGAAAGGACCGGCTGTAGATGCTCTTACGCAGTGATGATACGATATGACTGTCCTAACAGGCACGGCAGCACAGATCGGTGCTGCCATAGCTGCTCGGTTTGATTTGCTCTGCTACATATACGGCAGTAACGGCTTTGATTAGTACGTACTCAATTTGTTTCTTCTTCCTCTGACCGGGCAAACTTAGCTTGCTTCATTTAGCTGGGACAAAGCAGCAAAGGTTGTCTAATTAAGATGGGAAGCGGACAAAGTGAGAGGACCCACTTAATTGGTGGCGCGACGATGGACCGGACCAATAATGAATGACAGAATGACCAGTCATTATCGGGCATCTCCATCTCCATTTGTTTGTTGTCACATTGTTGTTGGGTGCAGTCACATTCTCTCCTCTCCTCCATCGACCATCGCCAGCTTCACGCTTCTCTCACCATCACTACTTCATTCTCTACATATTGACCATTAACTTCATTAAAATACCATAAATATGAAGTATGGATTATTGTAATATGGACAACATGTAAATTTCAGAGCATATCCACACATGCGGTTTTCACATCTGCTCTCTTCCTTTTTCTTTCAAAAGAAAAAAAAATATCTGCTCTCTTCTAAGTTCTAGATTTTCCCAGAATGTTGTGCGAAACAAAACTAGGACGTAAGCGTGACAGTGAGTGACATATACTACGAAGAATGATTTCACATCCATCCAATACTAATTAATAGAGGCCAGCAACAGGCAACAGGCAGGCAGAAGAAGAAGAAAAAAGATGGCACGACACAAGGGCCCATCGTACGCACATCACATATATGCATGATTGACCCGGCCAAGTTCATAACCACATACTCCCTCCGTTTCAAAATATAGCGTGTCAACGCTTTTCGATGTTCAACTTTAACCATAAATTTAACCAACAAAACCGACTGCGGCGGAAGAAAAAATTATATAATTGAAACTTCTTTTGAATACGAATTCACATGTATAACTTTTGTTCATGCCGCAATCAGTCTTGTTGGTTAAATTTATGGTCAAAATTAAAGCACAAAAATAAAGAAAACATTATATTTTAAAACAGAGGGAGTACCACAAAGGAGGAATCAATTGATTGATTGATGCCCTGCCTCTGCCGGCAAATTGTATGCATGCACTTCACCTGCTGCTCATGCGCTCAGTGTAACACGTCTTATATTCTGCTGCCTCGCCTTAATTGTGCTGCTTGTTTGTGGTCAACAATTTTGGTTGCGTTGGGTATTGCAGCGGTGGGCCATGATAATCCATCTTATCCAACTGGTTTTTTTGTTTATTTTAGCGTTTAAATTTACCAACTTATCTGGTTTTATGGCTATACATTTCAGCAGCTGCGTGTTAGCAAAGAGAGACAGACGTGTTGATCATTACCCTCCCTCGACTCGATCTTCGTAAGAGCATTTCCAATAGCTGCTCTATAATAGGGCATCAAAACTTGTTTGGAGTAAAAAAATTAGGACACAAAAAAGTGCTATAATAGGGCACAACCGCCCCACCCTTCCCGGAACTCTGCGACTCCATCACCGTGTGACGCCGCCTGTACTCCGCCGCGGGTCCACACATCTCCTTCTTGTGGCACACAGTATCATCCATCCCTTCGGTACTCACCATGCCTGGCAAGTATGCTAAATTTTGTTTGCCCTTCTTCTTTGAAGCAATGAATTCGCATATGGAGTACATATATGAGCACTATGTTGAGTCCTCCGACGAGAGAGACTACTCGGATGAGACGACGATGATGCAGGCGGACTGAAAAATCCGAATCGGGCAACTCATGGGCAACTGATGGAAGATTTGATTTAGTATTTGTGTGCGGTTAAAGGGGACAACTAGTACGTATGTGCTAGTTAAATTTAAGTTTGAACTACTGTAATTTGAATACTCTGTTGGATTGTAATATTTAAATTAAAAACTACTGCTGCATTTGAACATTTAAACAATTTTTTAGCTAAACTAAAACTAGGTATGCGGCTATTTTAAGCATGTAGACTGGAAACCAAATGGAGACAGATGTATGCAGCTAGCTTTGTATGGCCGGCTCCCGCGGACAACATTTTTTGGGAGTCAACGTTGGAGATGCCCTATAATCCATCATGAAACCTCCATGTATTTTCATATTTTATTTTTATTTTGTATTACGGATGTTAACATTTCATTTAGAATCCTGGTCAAACACACATACATATGATACATTAACATTCACAAAAATTTATACACCTTAAGTACGTGCACCGGTGGATAGACGTACTTGGCGGAATCACGGCCATACATTTGTAGGTTGCGTGTGGGCGATCGATGAAGATAGATGCATGAATGCATAGGAGGAAGAAGAAGAAGAAGAAGAAAATAAAGAAAGACTTGTGTACGTGCAAGGTACGTACGTGGCAGGTCGACGCTGGCTGCAGGTGCGGGGAGACCTGCATGCATGCATGTCAGGGGAGGACCATCGATGGATCATGGATCAGTGGGCCGCCGTGTCGTTGCGATACTTGCTCCTAAATGTCCTTGCTCCTAAATCTCGTCGGACAGGATATGAAGATGATGTAAAGATAGATAAGATAGGTTAGGAGATGGATGCATTATATTGGAGGACGGTCGTTGCGAGGGAGGGAGCGAGAGGCAAGCCAGAAATGGTAACCGATACGATACGGACTGCAAACCACCCGGCCGGCGAGGGCGAGGCCCCCAGGTGGCCACATGCCATGCAGCCATGCATGCATGTGAGCCTCTCAAGTGCCATGCCATCGTGGTGAGTGCTACGTAGCGATTGGCAAACACGACTGGCAGTGCTACGTGTTGAGCGGGAGACGGTTCTGTTGTTGGTTGCCATCCTGTACGTGGCCATTGTACCGTCACGTCCAACAGTCGTAGCTCGTGTGGCCATGCCCCAGTACGCATATATACGTACGTAGGAGTAGTCGAGCCGAGAGATTCCTTCATCCCTTGCTTGGTCCATATATATGTTATTTTGCTAATGTGTGCACATGCTAGCAGCAACACGTGTACGCACTAGTTGATTTGCTAATGACAACCAGTAAAGACTTGTTGCCATGGATCAGTCAGTCAGCGACGCATTCAGCCGTCGAACGCGGCTGCCGCTTCATCGTTTAGTCAGTTATCGATAACTCCCTCCATCCCATAATATAAGACGTTTTTGCAAGTTAGGGCGACGGGACAGTCATATTACATTACAGTATACAGACGAGGGTTGCTGGGCTGCCCGTCGGCCTTGCTATTTTTGCTTCATTTGCTGTTTCGATTCGATTGTAGGTACTTGCATTCCATTTCCACGTAGATAGCTAGGAGCTGAATGCAGATGGCTTAGTTGCGCTGGGGCAGGCAGGAAAGATCGCCTAGCTTAAGACGGAAGGAAAGCGGAGGAGTGATAAGTATCTTCCTGCCGACTGCCGATCAGTGGACCGATCAATCAATCAATCAATTAATTGTCCATCTCCATCTTCTTCTACCATTTGTTTCTTGTCACATTGTTGTTGGACGCTCTCCTCCCACTACTATCTAGCTTACGCCAGATGACGACGACAGGACGCATATGAATAACAACTCGCCATCGAAACTCCAGCTACTAACTTACGGGGCCAAAACTTACTACCAAGTCGAACGAATGTGTTATGGATACCAAGACGGAACTCAAGATTTACGCACCTTTGGCGATCGACCACTCATTTTTTGCATTAGTTATAATGGGAGTATAACACAAGATATCTAAAGTATTATGACTTTTTGAGACAAATCTGAAAAATGTGCTTTAAAATTTCGACTTAAGACTGTACCATGTGTCTAAATGCCTGGACATGCATTCGTATTTGTGCTACTATGGAGTAATAAGAAGGGCGGAAGGGAGACGCAGACGGAATAAGAAAGATGGACGATGCTAATTCAGGGACCACTAGAGTAGTACGTATTCGGTATGCATGATATCCCCCTCCCCCACACACAATGCAACGCAACTGTCGTTAACCTAGGCTAGTACTCCCTCTGTAAACTAATATAAAAGCATTTAGATCACTAATATTAGTTTACGGAGGGAGTAGCTTACTAGAAAACTAACAAGATTAGGGGACGTATCAATAATCAAAGCGAGATCAATCAATGATCGATGCCCTGCTGGCAAAGGGTAGCTTGCTTCGGGGCAAATACACACCAGTAATGCTACACCCACAAATGGTTAACATAATTCTTACGTGATTAGCCAGCTGGCAGGTTATGATTGGGGTTAGAGAGAAGGCGGCCCCCCACTTAAAATCAGGGGAGAGAAGTATTGATGGAAAGTTACGTAAAAGATTTACGTTAGTCTTCGTAGGTGTAGGATTATCCAATACACACAACCTGTTACGTGTGGTAATAAGATCCTCTACCCGGAACACTTTTTTTTTCTCTACTCGGAATACAACGTCCTATATTTATTTTAAAATAGGCTTTCGTTCCGCTTTCAAAACAGCCTGAGACAACAGCGAGACTGTCGGTGGCGGGCACACTCGCTTGTTTACTGGAAGATGGTATGTCGTGCAAAGGCGTTAGGAGGGCTTGGCATTACGAACCTTGATTGCTTAAGACGAGCTCTAAGATTGCACTGGCTATAGCTGAAATGATCCGGATTGCCCGTAGGGCTGGCTCCCAGCTCAAGTACACCACTCAGAGGCACCTAGGCTAACAAAGTAAGAGCATCTCCAGCCGGCCCTCCAAGAAGCCTCCCCAAGCCGCTTTTTGGGCGCCGGCGGACAAAAAATGGCCCAGTCAGGCATCCAGAGACCAGATTTTCGCCGGATTTGGCGATATTTACGGGCGGCGCTCTCACCCCAGACCCAACCCCCTGCGAGGCAGCTGGGGACGCCGACAGTTGCCTTTTGCATGCAAAGGCCCACTGCC
The DNA here is from genome assembly GCA_021605205.1 of Aegilops longissima. Classification (NCBI taxonomy): domain Eukaryota; kingdom Viridiplantae; phylum Streptophyta; class Magnoliopsida; order Poales; family Poaceae; genus Aegilops; species Aegilops longissima. The sequence goes on from CM038676.1 coordinate 664,295,802, forward strand.
AGCCCCTCTCTTTCCCCCTCTCTCCTCTTTCCTCTCTCCTCTCCCTTTCCTTTCGCACCTACCGCACACATCGCGCATGGCCGGGGCGGCGCTTGCGCTCGCGCGGTCAAAGCCGCCTCCCCCGTAGCTCCGGCGGCGGGGTGCGAGGTGGTGGCCGGAGACACGACCTTGGTGAGCTCTGGCGAGTCCTCCGTGCCCAACGTGCAGTCCGGCCTCCTCCGCTCTGCCCCGCCGGCCCTGCTCCGCGTCGCCGTCCGGCCTCCTCCGCTCGCGCTGCCCATGGATGGCAAGGTTCGATGTCGCTTCGATGCCGGGCGAAGCGGGTGGCCGGAGAGGTCGAGGCGGTATTTGCCATGGGCGAGACGTTGAGGAAGGACATGATTACCGCTGTAGAGGCTGGCGTCGCGCAGCTTCCCCGAGAGAGCCTCGTCCTTGTTCCGCCCGAAGACGGTGAGCTGGCGGTCTTCCCGGGGGCGGCCGGAACGGATACGGGGCGCCAGCCGGTTCGGCGGTTCGCGTCGTGGTGGTGGCGGGGATACGTGCGTGGGGGGCGGAACGAGTGGATATTTTCTCGATCGCAGGCGAAAAATATCGCCGGCAGCCCCCCAAGGGGCGATAAAAATGCCTCCTGGGGGGCTCTACGGCTGGAGATGCTCTAACAAGTACACCCTTAGATGAAACCCAACGCGACCACCTCACGGCCTCTGGATCAAAGTCTGGGCTCCGTCACTACCGATGGTAGAGACCCTGCCAGAATTACACTTCGCAACCCCTGCTGCCAAAAAAACCTGCCACACTGCTCGCTGGAGAGCCAGCCGTGTGTCCCCCAACCGAATTGCTAGCGCAGCATCCAAGACCGATCTCCTCACCACTGCAAGAATATGTGACCATCACCAATCAGAGGGAAGCATAGGGTTATCGAACCTTCCAGAAGAGCCCACCTCAACATGGGCGGAGGTGGCCCAACGCCGTGCTATGTAGCCACCCTGGAATGACCGGAGTTAAACAATGACAACACCCATTCACTACCCAGCGTTGTCGGAGGAGCAGCCATCTCGACCCACTCAATCCGGCCACTCTAGATCCAAGTGACCCCTCGACCCCACGCGTCGCCTCTCCTCGGGAGACGCCACCCCCCCAAACCCTAGCCGCCAGACTCCCTGCGGTCCATTCCCAGCCGCCCGCAAGGGCCGCGGTGGCGGCGGGCCCGGCGCCATGGGATACAGAGCGGGTGGTCGTCGCGGTATCCGCCGTGAGCGGAGGAAGCGTTTCATGGGGGGAGGCCAGGGGCAGCAGTCAGGGGGTCGCCCCTGCTGTGCGGCGGCGATCGAAGCATCCATGGCTGACGGTGACCTGAGGTTGGGTGGTGGCGGTGGCGGCGCTCCATTCAGCGAGGGTGGCGGCTGCGTGCAGATGGGTGGCTTCGATGGCTGCGGATCAGGCGTCCTGCCCAGATCCGTCACGGTATGGCCTTGGTCGGCTGGTGGCGCAAGGAGGGCCGGTGAGGGGCGGCTGGAGGCTCCCTACCGGCATGCCAACGACGACCCTCGACTCCACGATGAGGCTCCGTTCGGCTCCACCTAGCCGCGAGATCGGGGGGACGCGACTTCCGGTGAAAGTCGCGCCGACTACGGTCATGGAGGACGATGGCAGCATCTTTGACGCCGTTCCCTTCTCGAGGCGTAGTTATTGCACGTCGTGGCACCCCACTCATGATGCCCCGGGGGAAACCCTAGATCTAGGTCTACCGGATTAGACGATGATTGCACCTTCGATATTGTTGTCCCTCCTGGGGCATCGTTTTAGAGCAAGTGTTAACTAGAGGGGACAAGAGGAGGAGCGGTGTTACATCTACCGCAAGACCGACGGCGGATCCCAGTGGCATGTCGCTGTGGAGGTTCGGCGACCGGTGCGTGTGGACGGATACATGCAGGATGGTGAAGTTGTCTGCACCGTAGTGGTATCGACGGCAGGCCGGGTAAGGTCGATGTGTCAGTTCCTGCTCTAGAGATGGAATGGTGGAAGATGGCGGTGACAGCCTCTGAGACTACGTCGGACCGGTGTGTGATCCAGTCGAGGTGTGTGGCTGGGCTGGGGCATCCGGCTTTAGATGTTAGGCTTTGCGATCTCTGTTCGGTATTCGGCACGGACATTCGGCACACCTTCATCGCGGGGATAGGAGTATCAACAAGTGTTGGCCAGATGGTGGCTTCAGGCTTACTGATGTATTACTTTGTATGGTCATTGTGAATGATTAATAAAATGGATGCACGCATTGCCCAGATGCAGAGGCCGGGGTATATCCTCCTTCTAAAAAAAAGCTCTAGATCCAAGCGGGGGCTACCCTGCAGCTCAATGACCAGCTACGACACGACCACGACCGCACGCCAAGGCCTCCTCCGTCCGAACGCATCATGTCGCCGACTACCCCCACCACCACCCGTAGAGATCCAGCCATGCTTGTTGGACCCCTCGACCCCCCTTCAAGCTTTCACAGAGAATGAAACAACCGCCATTGAAGGCTTCATCGCGGCCGTCGATCGCACGAGCTTAGTCGGTGCCGTCCTCCGGCAGTAGTGGGAAGGGAGAATGGAAAGGGGTTGAGCTAGGGTTCGTGTGCCATCATCTATGTCTTTTGTTTAGGTGCAATATATGATTTTATTTGGTGGCAACTGTTTAAAATATGCCCATATTCATGCTCCGTCTTCCTCCTCCGGCACCACGACTCACTCCTTCAACACTGGCCTAACCATCTGCCGCCGCCACCCGAGGTCGGCTCACGCCCCCACTTGTATGAGCCGACTCCTCCACCAGTTCGTCGCCACTCCCGACCATCCCTCTAATATGAGCCCACTTATCCAGAAGACCAGAACCTTCGCACCCCACACTTGAACCCGTCAACGGAAATCCGTTGGTGCTCCCGGGAGCGCACGCTCCTACACGCGAAAAAATATTTCAAAATGTGAAAAAACTTCAAAGAAAAATTTGGCGTATACATCTCGACATTATATGTGTGCACGTCAAGTTTCGGAGAAAATAGACATTTTTTTATGGCGTGTGTAGAAAAGACAAAAATGATGTCTTATGAAAAGCATTTTTAACACCGGATTTTGTCTTTTTCACACGCGACACATAAGTTGTCGATATTTCGTGAAACGACTTTATGAGCATGTACAATATCAAGATGTATGTGCCAAATTTTTGTTTAGAATTTTTTATATTTCAAAATATGTTTAAAACACATTTTAAAAATCAGGAGTGCACGTTCCCATGTGCCAAAACGCCACTCTCGCCCGTCAACCTCTTTCTCTCTTCCCTGCCGGAAACGGCGCGATGTCCCAAACTCATCAACGCCGCCCCAGCATCCCCGTCTCACCACCATCTTGGCTACGCGTGGAGAATGTGATTGTTATCTCACCCTCGGGTCCAACTTTGCTTTCACCAGCACCCGTCGAAAACCGCTGGCAACACGCGGCCGCACGTCGTCTGTGTACCCTTGGAGTAGCTTACCTGCACCACATTTATATACTTGCAGCAGGTCAACGTACGTGTAGTAATAAGAACAAAAAAATACCAACCCCAACGTCCAACAAACAAACTAGTGCTAGAATGCTACGATGTCTTATGTACGTGCATACGCATCACGTACGTATTATAGCGCGTAGCTACTTGCATGCGTTTTCATGGGCAGCTCCAAATCTCTTCGCCACTTAACCCTGACCATCAGATCTCCATCCAACAACAATCACGACCCTAGCTACGTATGTATAGACTGCCTATAGCTCATGGTGCTTCGATCAGAAGAACAAGTTTGACATAATTCCACCATAATAAAGATACCCGGTCCGGCTACCTAAAGCTACCGGTATCTGTAGGACAACAAACATGTACAGACATAGTCCGTCCAGATTTGTTAATCTATCGTATTCTGTGTCAAAATTGAACTAGTAACATGTTAATATTTTCGCCAAAAAGGCACATATTAAGTAGCACAGAGAACACTCTTACAAACACCGTCGTATACTTGTTAAAGTACATCAATTCCTCGCGGGGGTGAAAATCTTCTTGTAGAAACCTGGCCAGTAGCTCTGAACAAAACTCATTGCCTAATCAGGGCATCTGTCTCTATGGGGCAAACTTGTAGAAACCTGGCCAGTAGCTTGTAGAAGCAGCAGTAAAGAAGTCGCCGATGTGAACAATTAGATGCCAACGGTGGGAATATGCATAGTAAATAGCTATTCCATAAAAGAAAACGCTAGGGAGGGCATGTAGAATGCAGCAGAACTAGGTAGACGATGCTAGGGAACACAAATCTCACACGGTCCCCGGCGAGGCCGTGAGTGGCCAACCTTCGTCTGTCGAAAATGGAGCCTAATGACCAAGACATATAATTATGTGTTGTTCGCTCTGCCGGACAACACCATCAAGTTTCCATGCCAACGATGATGCCATCATCACACCAACAACGATTGGAGAAAAATCCTAAATTTATTCCAACTCTACCACCACCGGACCAAAAAAATCTAGGGGCTCGCTTCCTCCGACACACCATTGGCAGTCCCTTGTGAGTGTGGCACTGACCATTTTCTTTGCTTCGGAGCGGAGCACGTACTATACACTATGTACCACACCAACGGGCGGATGACCTTCATGTTGATTCTACCTTCCCCGCCAACTCGACATCGTTGCTAACAATGCCTCCATGCTCACTGGTTCTTTGACGTCACTATAGGTTTCATGAGTCTTGGGGAAGACGAATTCGATTCACATCCATCTGGTCGCCGAGGCGACAGATGGAGGTAGAGGGGTCATATCTTGTCAGTAAGGCGTGTAGATTGGCCACTGCCACTCCTATTGCCTATGGCATGGGAGACGAGGAAGAAACATAAGCGATGTTGATTGTTTGTTCGATTCCATTCCAAACTAATCAGAAATAGCGTAGGGTATTTTTCTTATTTTCCTTCTATTTTCCCCTTTTTTCTACTTTCTCTTATATTTTTTGTGTGCGGCCGGTGAGGGATGTGCAACTATAATTAGCGAAGGCGGTGATAGTAAACCTACGCGTGCTGGCAGTGGCCATGCAACTTTAGTTGGCATTTGTGCTAGGTTGGTTCTTGTGCAACTATAGGTGCACGTTTATTCAAAAAAAAGAAAAAGAACTATAGTTGCACGTTAGAGACGAACGTGCATGCAACTAAACTTGCGTGCAAGTTAGTAAGTTACAAGTATAGTTATGCGTGAAAAATATAAAAATAGGAACACTGAAAAGTTACTGAAAACATGTAAAACTTGTGTCGAGGAAAAATAAACAAAACTCGGAAGGAAAAAACCCTGCACGCGACTGCTGATAAGTAACAAGCTCGATTAGGCAGCGACACGTAGGGCACTACAGATAGGTGCTGCCACTACTGCCCAGTTTGCTTCGATACTCCATCCGTCCCATAATATAAGAGTATAAGAGTGTTTTTGGCACCACATAGAAAATATAGGAAGTAGTAGCTCGTAATAACTTTGATCAGTAGTACTTAATTTGTTTCTTCTTCCTCTGTCCGGTCTGGCTTAGCTTGCTCCATTTAGCTGAGGCAATCAGCAAAGGTCGTCTAATTAAGGTCGACAGCGGACAAAGTGAGGACCCACTTAATTGGTGGCGCGATGATGGACCGGACCAATAATGAATGACGAATGATCAATCATTATCGGCCATCTCCATCTCCATTCGTTTGTTGTCACATTGTTGTTGGATGCTATTCTCTCCTCTCCTCTCCTCCATCGCCAGCTTCACTCACTGCAGCTCCACCGACCACATCGTTCTCTACATCTTGATCATTACTTTTATTTAATATCATTACAAATTTATAAAGACTCATTGTTGGAGCAGCACGCATATTTAATTTTTATCCATACATATGATTTTCGCACGTTCGGTTAAATATTTCTAAATGGTCTTAAACATCATATTTTTCAAGACCAGAAAGAGCAAACATGGTTTTATGTAAGCCTGCAGTGAGAGATGTTTGGAACTAATTAAACTCGTATTTGTGTATATTAGAGTTGTGTCGAATATCATGTACAAGTTAGGTTACAATTAGACTTGAAGTTGTGGTGTGTGTAGACGGGGTATGAAGTCGTGTCCTTTTTGACAAAGAGCGCTTTATTACTTAAAAAGTTTAAATAATAAAGTCGTGTCCTTGTAAGATACCTGTATCCTGGACCTCATGCATAATGTAGGAGTAGACACACGATGTAATTTATGCCAACATAATAGCACAACACACAGAGGGAGCCGACGACATGTGTTAGCGTTCGGGTGGCCGGTGTGCGATATTGTCACGGTATCAACTCGGAGGAGCGCTTGAAGTCATGTCCTAGGGATTATCCGATCGTTAACAAATCTCGATGTTGTGCCATTGTTTGGTTCTCGGTAGATCGATGTGCGTCTTGGATTAATTCTAACATGTATAACTAGCGGGGAGAAAGATATCAACAAATCGGTCATTAAAAGCATATGCTCTCTAAGTTTTAGATTATTGAAACAATTATTTGTGAGGGATGAAGGTTCTGTGCGAGACAAAACTAGGACGTAAGCGTGAGAGTGACTGACATATGAATGATTTCACATCCGTCCAACACTAATTAATAGGGGCCAGCAAGAACAAAGATAGCATTACACAAGGGACCATCATATGCATGATTGACCAGACCGCGGGCATAACCACATATTCCTACTAGCAATCCAACAAGTGATGAATCATCGCACAATTGATGCCCTGCCGCTGCCGGCAAACTATACACCGTGAACCTGCTCATGTGGTCAGCGTAACACGTCTTAGATACAACACCTCAATTGTGCTGCATGTTTAAGGTCAACATTTGGGGCTCCGTTTGGTGCATTACGATAATCCAGCTTATCCAATTGGTTTTTGTCTACTTTAGCATTTGTTTTATGGGTGTGTATAGGGAACACCTAGATGTGCTCTAGTTATTGCACATCTAAGTGAGTGAATTAAGCATAACAAGGAAAAGAAAAAAAGAAAAAGAAAATATCCACACGAATCTCAACGTAAGATCAATGACGTAGGACTTAGATGTACACTACTTATGGCACATCTAGATGTGTTTTAGCAAAACTGTTGTTTTATCAAATTATCTAGTTTCGTGGCAAAAAAAAAAGGCCCCCACGTCGCCTGCTCGGGCTGCCATCCATCCCCGCCGCCACAGACGCGTCCTGACGACCCTCCCCTCCTCGCCGTCGCCGGTTTGTGCCGCCGGGCAATGCCTCAGTCGGCCGAAGGTGGTGGCGGGCCATCTCCCCTCTTGTCCTGCGCTCTCCAAAGTTCTTCGCAGCAGATCCTCCCAGCCTGCATCTGGCTGCGTCATCACAGACGGAGACATGTTCTTCGTCGTGGCTGGAGGCACCCTTGCGTCGTGACCTCCTCCTCGCCGTGGCTGCTCCCCGCCACACCGCCATCCAGCCCCATCCGCTCTTTCCCCTCATTGTTGATGCATCCGAGTCCGCCTTCTGCAGATCGAGCTACCGCCATGCCGCTCGAGAGGTGGGACGAGGGGGAGGGGGGGGGGGGGAGAGCGAGTGAGGAGAGAGAGAGAGAGCGCTTGAACGGCCGCTTCCGACCGAGCCGCGTCAATGGCCGTTAGTGGCCATTAACGGTGCGCCGTCCCCCGTTGTTGGCCAGCGCGCGATTGGCCACCTCAAAACGGTATCATTTTCGCGTTTAGTGTTTTTTGCCACTGTCAATTCTTCGTTGTGGTGCATATTATGACAAGTGTTGGTTTTACAAGGGCTATGACGATTAATGTGATGGTTTTGTGCATATTACTCCCATAAAGCGGGGTTGAAAGACTATTTCGAAAGTGTTGTTTTGTTGTAGTCGGTTAAAAGGAAACAACCTAGTCGATATCAGCGCCGATGAAGCTTAGGCAGCTGGACCGATGAGCATAGCTAGCTAGGCAGCTCCATACGCGGATGTATGGATCGATCCCAGACTGTAAAGAGACGAGGGAGAAAGAAAGAAAGAAAGAAAGCGATGGAGCAGGAAGGATCGAAGAAGCTGTAGGTGGAGATGCCCTAGAAATAAAACGAAATGAAAGCAAGCCAAAGCTGCAGCAGAGTCGAGACGTATAAGCGGCGGCACACTTCCATTCCAACTTGGCCACACATCCATCGCTACAACCCAACACGCACTGCACGTGTGTGATCTATCTGTAGCTAGCTGCACCGCGACTACTCCACACATACTTGTATATTACAGGTCAACGCACGGCTCAGTATGCAATCCAGTTAGTTAAACCCTTCAGGTCAAATAAACAAAGTCAAAACCCCAGGTAACATCCAACCAACAGTTTGCTGATTAGTCCTAACCATTTGATCTCCGTCTCTATCATTGGATCCTGATGAGTGCCACACGTATGATAAGCAATTTCGCTCTGACGTTTTTTATAACAAGTTTAGTTATTCGAGGATGGCAACTTTAGTTGTGAAGCGTTTCAGTTTTTAGGTTTTTTATGGCAATTTTAGTTACAGAAAGTCGAGGCGGTGTTACTTCGTGCCACATGTGTGCACTTATCATTTGGGTTATCTTATAATTAGAGCTGGCTTAAAAAAGTTCAATCTCTACTCCATTTTAATTTTATTCATCCACCTAGAACCCATCAGACCTTTTCGGTTTAAAAAAATACTCCCTCCGTCTCAAAATCTTGTCTTAAATTTGTCTAGATACGGATGTATCTAATACTAAGACGTGACTTGATACATCCGTATTTAGACAAATCTAAGATAAGAATTTCTGGACGGAGGGAGTAAAAGAAAATAATGCAGGTGGGACAGAATTTGTCTTTACACCCAGCTCAATCAAACAAGCAAAGTGGCCACCTCACTCATGTTTTGAACGAAAAAATATACTATTTTATAAGCACATATCGGTGCTTCAATGACCGTGCAGTTACGCAGGTGGGCTTGTTTGAGTTTCTTTATTTTTACTTTTTGCAAATCCATTGGTTATTGTATACTCCAATGCAATTTCAATTGTTGTATAGTTTAGTAGCAACACCGGTGTTATTATGCTAGTACAGTGGAGCGTTGTAGATGGTGATTGATGCACCAGTCATGTGGCTCAAACTTATGAAAAGTTTCATTTCATTTATGTCTGAATTTTGATTCTACGTGTACTAAACATAGAGTACATCCACCTAGGCAGCTAGTTTGTTTTGTTTTGTTTGTTTTATCAGTAGCTAGGTAGCTAGTTTGGCTTCTTGTATTTCATGGCTAGCTAGACCACCACCACCATGCATGCATCGATCGGAAGAACAAGGTTGACATATATACTTCCACCATAAAGATACCAAGGCGGCCCTAATGCTAGATACCACATCAAAACATAGGCACGTAGAGCCATGCAAACCTATACTATACTATACTATACTATACACGCCCCGTACCAAAATATAAGCCACACATTTTTCGAAATTGTACATTGTTCGACCATATATGCAGATTATTTGATACAAAATTGATACTCCATCAAACAGTGATTTTAATGATAGCAATTATTATCTTGTAATCCACGTATTAGTCATTTCACCTTTTTTTCTCAAAGTAGATATTCATAAGCGTATATGATTTGCACTTCATGCCTATGTTTTTTAAATTCCCGATCTGAACTATTAGCATGATTTAATTTTTTTTTGCGAGGGTAAAGAGATTTTTATTCCAGAGTTATAGAATTACATTCAAGAGGCAAGAGTTCCTTAATACAAGGAGGTCCTCTATTCACATGATATTAACAGTCAAAATTTTAAAAGCTTGACCGAAGACATGTCCAAAGCATCACTTTTTTATGATACATACGACAAGAATATGTACCATATTTGTGAACGAATTAATGACTCGGTGGTTAAAAAAAAACTAGCCATCGAAGTGGCGGTGATGCATGGAATCAATGACCTAGCTAGGTGATTTGATCTCACTACCAGAGGCCCTCCCCAAAGGAACAAAAAAAGGTGTTACCATATATAGCAATTGGTTATGGGTGGTTAATTAGACGGCCAGTGGCCGGCCAATGATGTTGTTGCAATTGACCAAAAGAAAGGAAAAACCTTGCCGGTTAAGGAACAAGGGCTGTCCATGGTTTGCCTCTAAAAGGTGTAGACGCACAAGACATAATGGATGCCTCTACAAAAGATGTTGGGTCTCCACTAGTAGAAAACCAACCGGCCGGCCGGGTGCATCTTCCCTTTCCTCTTCAACACTTTCTTTTCTTTTATTTTATTTTCTTTATGGAGATTGGAAACTAGTGAAATACTTATAATGAAGCTTCTTCTAGCCAGTAGCTAGCGATGACTTTGTGTAGGAGTGCAGTGTTTCTCATGGGTCGATGCATGCATGGTGCATCTAGATGTGCAAGCGCTTTAGCATGCATGGATGCATCTAGACACACACACACACACACACTGGGATTAAATTAATCAGCTAATGCAATTATCCCAAGCTCAAGTAGCTATCATACTACATATGACCCCCATGAAATAATAACCTAACTAAGCTGTCAACCAAAGCCAGCATGTAGCAGATGCCTGATGCAAGCTGCCAGTAAGTAAAGGAGACTTTGTGTGTTTTACCAACAAGATTAAAAAGTAAGCAAAAGGGAACCTTTATGTAAGCAAGATGACATGTGGGACCCACCCCGCCGATTATTGGTGCAAGCAAGCTAGTTGCAGCTAGCTAAGGTAGCCAGCGTCAGCAGTTGGCGTGTGTGAAAAGGCCATGCACTGCACATCACACTCACAAATTGACAAGCTGAGAGGGAGACCCGGCCCTCTTGTTTTGTTGCTAGCTAGCCACTAGCTTGTTGTTACCTACCTTGTGTGTGTGAAGAGACAGAGAGAGAGAAAATAAAATAGGAGTGAAGAAGGCGCCACTAGAGTGAGTGCCCACCACCACACAAAGATTCCCACTCAATCACTCACCTCTCTCCTTGAGATCCCTTGCCAACAAATAGAATCCAACTCGCTCGTCCTGCCTTTTTGTTTTCTTCATATTGTGCACAAAGCTGCACTACTGTTGTACACCGTGCAGGTGCAGTGCATGCATGCACAAATAATACATACATACATGCTTGCATGAACATGTCATAGACTCATCACACAAAAGGCCCTACTAAAATTAATCAGCTGGAGCAGTCCCATCTGCTGGCCTTAATTTGCTCACACATGATCTAGAGCAACCATTTCATGTAAACATTTTCCTTGTTTATCACACGCTGCAGGCCTCATTCATTTACCAAAAATACATGCTGGCCAGCTATATATGCAAATATGTGTTTTTTTCAGCCACATATATAGAAAGTATTATTTGGGTCGTTTTCGCCATGGGTCTGCGAGTGGCCTCTAGCTAGATGGATTGATAGGTCGGGTGATGCACACATGGAATCCGAACAAACTGTTGAAAGCCGCGTGATGGATGAATTGAAATGTTGGAGGAGGACAGGATGGATGCATATTCCCAAGTGAATAACATGCTGCAAGCTGTGTACAGGCATGTTCTTTTTGCTTTTTGTTTTTGCAAAAAGCAAAGCATACTGTACTTTGAACTCTACATCACGCGTCTCCTTTTTGCAAGACAATTTGTGTTGCCAACCAACCGGATTGATGTCTGCCTTTAATTCCCCAAGAATCTGGTCCGGCCACTCGTGCACGACCGGCCGCCGCCGCCGCCGCGTGAAGAGAGAATTTCGATTCTGAGTTGTGAGCCGGAGAAATTATCAATCCGTTCTAATTCAGAAATGCCAGCCGGCTCCAAGAGTTTGTTTGTAAAACGACATTGTTGAAAAGATAAAAGAATGCAAATAAAGCTAGTAGTACATATTGTGAGTTCCTTCCCATAAACACACACCAACCCCTAAGATCTTCTTAATCAATCCACATATGATGCCAAAGACAGTACGTCCTCACCTTGTTTGGAAAATTAACTAGCTACCAAACGTGATCAGACACTAGTTTGGCTCATTCCTGTTATAATCGTACTCTATTTAAAAAAACATATCTTCATAGGAGTAATTTACATGCATCAGGCTCTCACCCTATATGGAAAATTAACTAGCTACCAAATTCCACCATATACTAGTACTAGCTAGTTTGGCTCATTCCTAACTAATCATACTCTATTTTAAGTATTAAAGAATATCACCGGTCACTTAAACCATTGTAGCATGCATGTTATTTTGCCAAACAAGACCATGGTTAGGTGCCTTTAATGGACTTAATATATACATACAGTTCAACGGTTGGCGCATGTGTTATCTTGATCTTGCTCCATTGTGTCAATTGAGTTGTGCTTTGTCCAATAATGCATATAGCCTTCCATGAAACCCCTTCTAATCAATTGTGTTTCGACTTGACTTGCTGGTGGTTCTTAAAAATCATGATATTTTCACAATCACGGCATGGACAGAACATACTCCGTTTGGTGGGCGGTTTCCTCCACATATCCATCATGGCGTCTGTCATGGATCCAAAGATTCGATCAATGTACGCTCTGGTTAAACGGCACTCTTCTTTGTACATCCAATGTTCCGGTCCATGTTCTATATACATTATGAGTTGAAATTTGTTTTAGTTAAATAATCAGAATGGTATAAATAAAATTACAACTAGTAAAAACAAGTCCACAATTATTTTTTAAGCATGAGCTTTCAACAGATGTTATCAGTTTTGCAGTAGTGTGGAGAAGTTGTTCTAATTCAGATATGCGAGTGCGTAGAGTTTGCGAAACATCTTTTTAAAAGTGATGTTGTTTTGCAAATTAAACTAGTATATCTGTTATGACTTCTTTCACACACACAAAAACGCACCAACCCACAATTTATTCTTAATTTAACGCATATATAGTGACAATGCCCATGCTCTCACCCTATACGGAAAACTAACTAGCTACCAAATTCGCCCATACACTATAGATAGTTCGGCTCATTCCCAACTAATCGTACTCTATTTAATATCAAAAAAATATCTCTGGCCACTTCTGCAATCGTGACATGCATGTTATTTTGGCCAACAAGATGATGATTAGGTGCCTTGGATGGAGTAACATATACATCCTCAAACAGTGCAACTTGATGAGTGGACGCATGACTTGGCGATAGATGATGCCTCCCTGATGACGTTCAGTTACTTTTATATTATGAGATTAGGAAGGAATTAGCTGCTAGCTCATGGTTTACTTTTGTTTTGTTCGTTTATACTATACCGGGAGGAAGGAATAAAGGAGCCATGCATCTACATCATGCACCTTAGGTAACATATATATCTGATTAGAGATGACATATGACAGTGATGTCGATTAGTAAAAACAATTTAACGTGCGTGTTGATATCAGTGGCTACATTCGAAAGAGTCATCTACTGGTAACAAGTTGTTCATTAAAAGTGTAGAACTTTGTATTAAAAAAAATCATTGGCGTCTCTGTCAATATGATGACGGCTCACAATCGATTCTCGTGTGTCTCTATCTATGCTGGAATTGATTTAAGTCATTTCAGCCAGGGGCAATGCATTTTCCTTTTTGTCGTGTTTTTGTTGATATTTGCTCTGGTGTTGCACCAGACTAATATGCATGAAATAATTTATGTTTATGTAACATAGGTCAACTGCATGTGTACTCAACTATGAATAGCAAAAGGAGATACACCAGAGTAAGCAACAAGGGCCCAATAGTGATAATTAATTAAGCTATCATTAACATGGCCAATGAAACAAAGAGTACAAAGAGTGCTAATATAGAATTAGTCGGCAAGGACTTGAGCAATAAATATTTGCATGCGTGGATGCCATTATACAAGAGTATATTCTTTCTTTCTTTTTGTTTGACCATGATAAGGTTATATGTTGTCTGATTGGCTACAGTGCACACGACTGTTTTTGGAAGAAAACAGTCGGGCGCTTCTTTCCATCTGACATGCTAAGACGGATAACCAAGGGTGTGATCAAAATGGAGATGTGTTACCGCTAGCTGAGGGTGGGTCAAGACGAAGGAGGAAGGGATTCCAATGAATGTTGTGGGAGAGGCTACCACAGATCTATCCACCGTAGCATGCAAAGAAATATAGGAATCAAGGTGATGTCCATAGCGGTAACAAATAGGATGCAACGATGTGGGAAGGCGGTTTCAGATAGGAGATAGAATAGGTTTAAGGTTGGCCCAAGGTGAAATAAATGAACGATGAAAACAGATGAGTAAAGGGTTTGGTGCCATATAAATAGGCAACCAATTGACCAGCTAGCTAGGTGGAAGGTATCATGTTGTAATTTACGTGCTCAGATAAAGATAGTGTGTGCGAGCATGTGGCCATCACACCCCGGCATGCCTGGGGCTTCTCTCCGCCCCTGGATGGATGGTCACCTGAGGCACGCAAACAAAATGAAATTGAGCGACAAAAACCAGATGAGTAAAGGGTTTGGTGGCATATAAACATGCAACCAATCGACCAGCTAACTAGGTGGAAGGTAGCGGGTTGTCATTTACGTGCTTAGATAAAAAATATTGTGTACGGGCACGTGACCGTCATACCGCGGCGTGCCTGGGGCTGCCCCTAGATGGGTGATTACCTGAGGTATGCAAACAAGCTGAAAATGAACGACAAAAATGAATGAGTAAAAGGTTTGGTGGAAAATAAACAGGCAACCAATCAACCAGCTAGCTAGGTGGAAGGTAGCAGGTTGTAATTTACGTACTCATATCGAAGATAGTGTGGACAAGCATGTGGTCGTCACACCCCGGCTTGCATGAGGCTTATGTCTGCCCTTGGATGGCTGATCACCTTAGGCACACAAATAAGATGAAAATGAGCGACAAAAACGGATGAGTAAATGGTTTGGTGGCATATAAAAAGGCAACCAATCGACCAACTAGCTAGGTGGAAGGTAGCAGGTTGTAATTTTACGTGCTTAGATCGAAAATAGTATGTACAAGATGGTGGCCGCCACACCCCCGGCATGCCAGAGGCTTATCTCCGCCCTTGGATGGATGGTCCCCTGTAAACATGCAACCAATCGACCGGCTAACTAGGTGGAAGGTAGTGAGTTGTAATTTACGTGCTCAGATCGAAAATAGTGTGTACGAGCACGTGGTTGTCACACCGTGGTGTGCATGGGGCTTATCTCCACCCCTGGACAGATGGTCACCCGAGGCGTGCAAATAAGATGAAATGAACGACAAAAATGGATGAATAAAGGATTTGGTGGCATATAAATAGGCAACCAATCGATCGGCTAGGTAGGTAGAAGGTAGCGGGTTGTAGTTTGCATGTTGGGTAGTGTGTATGAGAACGTGCCGTCACACCCCCGACGTGTCTGAGGCTTATCTCCTCCCTTGTATGGATGGTCATCTGAGGCACGCAAATAAGAAGAAAATGAAAGACAAAAACGGATGAGTAAAGGGTTTAGGGCCATATGAACATGCAACCAATCGACCAGCTAGCTAGGTGGAAGATAGCGGGTTGTAATTTACGTGCTCAGATCAAAAATAGTGTGTACGAGCATGTGGCCGTCACACCCCGGCGTGTCTGAGGCTTATCTCCTCCCTTGGATGGATGGTCACCTGAGGCATGCAAATAAGAAGAAAATGAGCGATAAAAATGGGTGAGTAAAGGGTTTGGTGGCATATAAACACAACAAATCGACATGCTAGCTAGGTGGAAGGTAGCGGGTTGTAATTTACGTGCTTAAATCAAAAATATTGTGTACGAGCACGTGGTCGTCACAACTCGGCGTGCTTGGGGCTTATCTTTGCCCCTGGATGGATTGTCACCCGAGGCACGCAAATAAGATGAAATGAGCGACAAAAATGGGTGAGTAAAGGGTTTGGTGGCATATAAACAGGCAACAAATCGACCTGCTAGCTAGGTGGAAGATAGCGGGTTGTAATTTACGTGCTCAAATTAAAAATATTGTGTACGAGCACGTGGTCGTCACATCCCGGTGTGCCTGGGGCTTATGTTCGCCCCTGGATGGATTGTCACCCGAGGCACGCAAATAAGATGAAATGAACGACAAAAACGGATGAGTAAAAGGCTTGGTGGCGTATAAACAGGCAACGAATCCACCTGCTAGCTACGTGAAAGGTAGCGAGTTGTAATTTGCGTGCTCGGATCAAAAAATATTGTGTATGGGCACGTGACCGTCACACCCCGGCGTGCATGGGGCTTATCTCCGCCCTTCAATGAATGGTTATTGAGACACATAAATAAGATGAAAATGAACGACAAAAACGGATGAGTAAAGGGCTTGGCGGCGTATAAGCAGCCAACTAATCAGCTAGTTAGCTAGGTGGAAGGCAACGGGTTGTAATTTTCTTTAAACGTTGCTTATATGTAATTTATGGACAATAAGAGGAAGGTGAAGGTAATTTAGTGAACGATTAATCGAGGATGATGAATTCCAATAAATGTGAGTGGATGGACTTGGTGGGTGTATGCCCCTACATAAGAGTGTATTTTTTTAATACGTTTTATATGACCATAATAAGGGTGTACGTTGTCTAGAATGCACTTTGACCATCGGTCCAAAAACAAACGAGTGCTTCTTCGCCTTTTGTCATGTTAAGATGAATTACCAAGTGTGCAATCGAAATGGCGATGCGACATCGCTGCTAGCTAATTTTCGCAAACTAACATAGGGAGAATACTCCAATGATTTAATCAGGGGAGGGGGAATCGGGATTAATGTGAGCGAGTGGAATGGATGGCGATGGTGAGGTACATGCATGCAACTTGTTAGTTAGCTTGGGTGTGTTTTGTGTGATTAGCAAGGAAGGAGGCGGCGCGGTGCAATGAAAGGAAGGTAGCCAGCTGCAGGTTGATGCTATGGGCCAAACAAACAAATTTTTAGACTTGGTTGGTTGTGTGTGATGTCCTCTTGTGTCTTGACTGCCTGTCTGTCATTGGGATTAAGTAATTAGATTTTGGTTTTGACGCAGGATACTAGCTAAGCTAGTTTAGTAGGCATATGTGGTTGGTGATTAGGACGGGTAGATGGGGATGGATGGGTGGATGGATCGACGGCAATCTAGGAGGAGGAAGCAGTACAAGTACAAGTAGAAGAAATGGAACGATTGATGGGGTGGGTGGATGGAAACTGGTTAGCAGCACTAGTAGTAGATCCATGCATTTGTATTGGTATTTACTACTAGTTATGTTGCACCCAGGCACCGTTAATACTGTTGTTGTACTATGGTTGTTTGGTTTGTTTCACTTCTATTATATAAATACTACTAGAATAGAAAGTAAAGGTAAAACAAACAAACAATCAAAGGAGGAAGGAACATGGGTGGCACTGTAGGTTATTTTTGTTGGCTGGATGGTAGTGGTAAACACTGTAGCCGCAGAGTAGTGGGGAGAGAGAGAGAGAGGGGGGGCGTGTGTGGCTTGTGTTGCGCAAGGAAGGTGAAGGTGAGTACATCCATGTGACTGCTGCCTCTCCTCACTGATTGAATAAGAAGAAGAAGAAGAAGAAGAATAACAATTGGGTGTAGAGAGATGACAGTAGGTAGCAAGCATCTGGCTGGCTGGCAGTAACTAGTCGAGGAGAGTGAGTTAGTAGTGACTGAGAGTGAGATTCAGCAGAAGCAGACGGGTTGCTTCCTTCCCTGTTGTTTACCAGCACCAGCACCAGCACCAACAGGCAGCAACCAAGAGCAAGAGCAAGAGCAAGCGGTGAGGCCAGCCCAGCAGCACCGCGTTGGCGTTGGCGTTGGTGTTGTGATGTGATGTAGACACCACCGTGGCCCTTTCTTTTGTCCCTTTCTTCTTCCTCCGCCCGCCCGCCCGCCCGCCGCTCTTTCTCCTCTGCTCTGCTCCTTTGTTGTCCTATAAATCCTGCCCCCGGCAGCCTCCATCCTTTCCAATCTCTCCCAACCCACTCCATTCCTTGTTTCATTCACCCTCCCCTTCCCAGCCTACTCATCTCATCTCATCTCATACGTAGACAAGAGAGAGAGAGAGAGAGATAGAGTGGGGAAGAAAGTGAGCAGAGCAGACCAGCAACTAGCCTAGGTCCAGGCCCTCCCCTCCTCGCGCCACCGCCCGCCGGACCTCCCTC
Organism: Aegilops longissima; assembly: GCA_021605205.1. Classification (NCBI taxonomy): domain Eukaryota; kingdom Viridiplantae; phylum Streptophyta; class Magnoliopsida; order Poales; family Poaceae; genus Aegilops; species Aegilops longissima. The sequence goes on from CM038676.1 coordinate 664,313,906, forward strand.
CCTCCCTCCCTCCCTTTCATACACCCACCCATCCACACCGGAGATCCACCCATCACATACACCTTCCTTCCTTCCATCCTTCCTTCCTTCCTTCTTACAAGGAGAGCAGAGCAGAGCAGAGAGAGATCCAGCACAGCACAGCAGACAAGTAGAAGCAAGATGTTCGCCGACGCTGGCTTCAGCTTCTCCGCCTACTCCCCTTCGCCGCTCTTCTCCCACCCCTACTCCGACCACTCCGCCTTCTCGTCTGCCACCAACAGCGCTGCTCCGGCGCAACCGCCGCCGCCACCTCTCCCTCTCCAACACCAACAACACCAACATCAAGCCGCCGCTGCAACCCACGACGACGACGACGACGCCATGTACCACCACCTCGTGAGTAGTACTACTTGTCGACCTCCCTCCCATTTCTTCTACTCCATTATTAGTCTTAGCTTGCATACATGCACTGCAACCAATCTCCTCGGGGTTACTCTTGAGATCACATCAACTCCCTCCACCACTTGCTTGGCTCTTCTTTTCCTGTTGCATCAAAATAATTTTAACCCCAACACTAGTTTTTCCTCTGTGTCAGTCTGATTCTGCTTCTTGGCCGCAATTCATTTCAATTTTGGAGGTCAATTAGATAGTACAAGGTGCTCGCTCTCTCAAATTGCTTGCTGTGCCACGGCCGCCGCCGCCGCCAATTCCTCTCCTCTCCTCTCCTCGCCGTCGAGACAAAAATAATAATGTCGCTTTCTTTCTCCCTTGTTGTTTCCGAGACCCACCCTCCTGCAAACACTGTCAACTCTGCAGTATTATATTTCGGACAGTTCATCAAAGGGAATAAGAGGTGTCAACTATTCTAGACTAGACTAGACTAGACTAGAAACAACCTCCCTCCCTCCCTTTTAATCAGATTCATTCATATCCCACTTTTAAAACCCCTCCACTAATTAAACACAACATGTCTAGTAATAGTTACTACAGGCCCACCTTTAATCACTCATTGGTTCTTCCACCTTTTGCTTCACTTTCCTTGTTGCAAAGATGATACTAATATCTATCTGCACAAGACTAGACTAGTGGTACTACTACTTTACTGCACTAGTATTACTTGTCATCAACGTCAATCACACTGTCACACACACAAACACAAGCTGCAGCCTGCACATTTTTAGCCACTGATAGACAAAGATTGCTTATCATGTCCTCTTCCTATAATTTTGTACTAATACAGTACTCGTCAACGTCCATCACCACTGCACTGCCATACAAAAAGCATCCATCCATCCATCCATCAAACTCACTCCTAATTTTGGGCTAATTCAAACCGTCCTAATTTAGCAGCACCATGCCATAAATCCTCATACTCATGGACACATGCTAGTTTCATCTGGCTGCCTGCCTGCCTGCCTGATGACCCTCACTATTTTTTTTTTATGTAAAGAAAGATCCCAGATAACACTTGGTCATGTTGCCTCCCAACTTTGAATCTTCTTCTTCTCACACAAAGGCTTTAGCTGCCAGGTCACAGCTCACAAGAGGGGCTCAGATATTTTTAACACTTGGTCGCCTTTAGGCTTTAGCTGCCAATTTGAGGAGAGGGATCGAATTAGGTTGAGTTTTTGGCCAAATTGGAGGAGATGCCACTGCCCATGGGAAGCATATGCTCTGCTCTGCCCTGCTCTAGCAAAGCATGACAGGGACTTGGCGTCAGTTCACATGTGCACCCCACGCTAGAATACAACAACGAATAGTACATGCGGGCCGCCATAGATGCTACACCCCCACTCGTCAAAACAATTCTCTACTGCTACCACTTGCCTTTTTTATTTTTATTACTCTTCTACTCCTTTTTTATTTTATTTTATTTACTGAATGAATGACTGAATTGCCCTGCTGTCTAGTTCTCTTCTTCAGTTCCTTGTATCTACAGAATTAAGTCATATTCCTTCCTAGAAAAAGTAGCTGCTTTGATTCATTCTGGGTGCCTTGAAATTAAGTGTTTCTAGTAGGATTAAATCAGCTCTATCTAATATTTTGTTTCATGTATGTAAAAAAAATAAAAAATAACAGGGAGACATGGGGCAGCCATCCCTGATATCAGAGTACGACCTGGGAGCAGAGGGCGACCTGTTCAAGGCTCCGGAGCCCATAATCGAGGAGCCGCTGCTCGCCCTCGACCCGGTCGCCGCCGCCATCTCGATGATGTCCGGCGGCGACAACGCCATGGACGACAGCATCAAGGTCTCCGACATGGGCCTGAGCGAGGTGCTGTACGAGTGCGAGAAGGAGCTCATGGAGAAGTCGGCCATCGAGGAGACCATATCCGAGCTGCTGGACGTCAAGATCCCCATGCTGCAGGTCGAGGACGTGCCCGGGGAGCTCAGGGCCTCCTCGTCGTCGACAGTTGCCGGCGGCACCGGCAACGAGTGCTCGCTCCAGAAGAGCGTCAGCTCCGGGTGCCTCAACTCGGGCGACTGGATGAACGGGTCGGCGGTGAGGCCCAACTTCCTCGACTTCCAAGGGCTCGACTTCGAGGCCGCGTTCGGGCTCCGGCGAGCCTACAGCGAGGGTGACATTCAGGTATGATGATGCCAAGCAAGATGATCATCTCCTTTCTTTCTCCCTGTTGCACTGCACAACACAACACAACACTGGAGATGGAGATGGAGATGGAAAATGGAATTATTGCTGTGACAAGCACCACTGATCGACGGACCTTTCACCTTTGTGTCTCTCTCTAACTGAGCACAGCTGTCGACAAGAGACACGATGAGTACACAAGACAAACCTAAAAGGCGTCACTTTCTCATGGCATTCGACAAAAACCTCTCACTGTACATGTACTAAACTCAATGTAGTGCTTTGCTCGACATGAAAAGGCCGTTCCGTTCCGTTCCGTTATACTATAGAAGATAAAAGCTACTTAGTATGATATGAAGGAAGGAGAGGCACTAGCTAGGTACGTAGGTAGCTAGTGATGTGATCTCAGAGGTTACTAATTCTGCCCAAAGCCACCTTTCCCTTAACGGCCTCCTCAATGCTTTAGCTGACACTACAGCGCATATATGCCTACCCTGCACACTCACCACTAGTCTAGCTACACTTACTGTGTGGTGTCTTTCAAGTTTCTTAGTTTTTTCGACACGCAAGATGCTAGCAACATGTTTTCTAATTCACATGCACACACGAAGTAATTGATAAATGGCATTTCTTCCTGGTCATGTGTTTAGGCAGGGAGGTAGGATCGTCATGTAAAGTTCAATTTTTGTATGAGGATATGCAATTTGCAAGGCTAAATATGTTTACCTCTTTTTTTTACAGAAGCTTGGTGCCATCACCCCTCGGCCTGGGATCGCGGCAAATGTGCAGGCATCTGGTGAAAGGCTTGTGACCATCAGCGACCTCAAAAGTGAGGAGAGGAAGCAGAAGCTCAACAGGTACAGGAAGAAGAAGATCCAGAGGAACTTTGGCAGAAAGATCAAGGTGCACAAATAAACAAATCCACCGTCCTTTTCTTCTTCTACTAGTACACAAATAATTCAGCAAGAAGATGGGAGAAGATCAGAGAGTGATATATGTTTGCAATTCTGTGCTTTGCAGTATGCTTGCAGGAAGGCTCTGGCAGACAGCCAGCCGAGGGTGCGAGGGAGGTTCGCCAAGATGGACGACGGCGACATGCTCAAGCCCAGGAAGTAGACGGGGCCATGGAGGCCGCCGCGAAGCCGATGAGGAGAAACCAAAGTACTGTACTTTTTTGTGCATGGAATTCATCCTCGTCTCCATTGCCACATATAGAGTCTCCATTGCCATGGATAGGGCATGCGATATCGTTCTCTAAGGTACGGCTCCATCTGTTCTTTTTTGTAGCCAAAGTACTAGTTGCAGCTCTCCACCCAAAGACTCTAATTTTTGGGGTTGTTGCTATGTCTCTTTTCGGTATCGCTCAGTCCACTATGATTTTTTGTTTTGTTAAGTCGCTGCCGATTGAGTGTGACTTGGCTTTCCTATGTTGTATTTATCTCATTCAAAAATAGAAAACCAGAAAAAAAGAGTGCAGCAATTTAGTGCCAAGGTGCATATCCGCCTAAGTGTAAACAGTAAATTTAACTGAAGTACCAAAACATCAAAAATTGAAACTTTTGCAATCCAAGCGCTGATGTGCGTTATGCGTGCAAAAATGCGTGGTGTTCAAACATTCGAGGAGTTCGTGGCAAAAAGACAAAATTGGTTGTGAAAGAAATTTTGAGAGAAAACTATTTTGACCCGATTGATTTTCCTAGAGGTCCTGGAATATCCCAACACTGCAGAAATTTGTACTCTCCTTGTACACCTGAACAGCTTTGATGCCAGAAAAAATTCAAATATTTTAAAATTATTCTTTTGGGCTCAGACGTGAATTACCGGAAGAAAAAACATCATTTTGTCAAGTCTTTTGGGCTTGGACTGCTTGTGGCATTGCTCTAGGTGCGGGTACGAGGCCTGAACAGAAAACGTCTCAGAACGGGGTCATGTATTAATTGAAAGTAACGGGCCATGGTATAGCCCACACCCAGCATCCGCACACAATTGTTATATATCGCCTTTTGCGCCCGAACGACCGGTCGCCTATGGCGATGCTATATGGGCCGTCGCTCATTAGCGAGGAAACATGTTGTTAAAAATTGAATGCACAATTTATTTACATTTCATGAACATTTTAAATATTGTCTTGAACAATTTTTAAACGTCTGAGCATTCTTGAATATTTTCATGAACATGTTTGTAAACGTGTGAACACTTTTTAATGGTGAGAAAAACTTTCTTCAAATGTGATGAGAATTTTAAAATGGTGAATATTTAGTGAACCATATTTACACTACAAAAATTTTCCTTAAATTTCATGAACAATTATTTAAATGGTCAACTTTATTTGACTATCAACTTTTTTCTATGAATAGTGAAAAAACACAAAACAGAGTGTGCAAAGAAAAACAATTACGGGCAGCTTCTATTAACCATGCGTTGATGTGTTATACTCAATATCTCCCATTGCATGTTGAGCTTGGGACAATGCAGTGAAGTTGAAGGCGAAGCGAGCATTTGCGTTGCTAAAAGCAAAACATAGCGCCACCCACCTCAGCATCCACAAAGATTTAATCCCAAGGTATAGCAATATAATACAATTATCATATTTTTAGTAAAATTATTCTAGAGCTCTGAAATTCTTAGGTTACAATACAAAGATATTTCAACTTCGGTCTGAAATAATTCTAACCTAGATTAATACAAAAATATTATAATTTATATCAACTCATCGAGGAGAAAGGGTCGGTGGGGAAAGCACAGCAGCGAAACCAGGGAGTGGGGCACATGGCCGACCCCTGCACAATTCTGACATTATAGAAGTGAGGATCATATCTAGGCCTGTCAGGATGTCGCCGCTCCGGAGTTCGGTGGGGAACAACAACTCCTCCGTTTTAAGCTGCAGCTCCGCCAACTCCGCTCCGGAGTTGTGGAGCGATGGTCTGAACAGGGCCCTAGTATGTACACATGTCAGACCATGCTCGCGTCTTTGGCGAGGCCATTCCACACGGCCATCGTGATAGTGGGTGAACTGGGAGTAACTATGTGTGTGCTGGGGCAGAGGGCGTGGGGTGGATTTATAGTCGCACCGTGTGGAATGGCCTCGTCCCGATAGATCCGTCCGTGTCCAAATGAAGTTTATTTTTCTGAATCACACACACGCAGCAAACTATAGATAAATGGCATTTCATCAGGTTTATGAGGATTGCAAAATTTGCAAGGCGAATATGTTTACCTCTTTTTGACAGAATCTTCGGTCACCTGAAAAGTGAGAGGCTTGTACCTGGGATCGCAGGAAATGTACATGCATCTGGTAAGAGGCTTGTGACCATCATGTTGGATTATGGATGGGCTTAGGCCTATATAAGACAATACTCCTTGGTTAATCTTGAGGCCCATGTATGAGATGTCGGTGGTGGGAAGTTTAGTCCACTTGCTATGTGAGAGAGATGAGACCCCTTTATAAGGGCTGTTCTACCACTTGCCATTGGGAGCTTGGGAAGAGGGTGTACACGCCTCCTCTCCAGCCGCTCTCGTCTGGCCTTGCTGGACCTTGAGTTCGTTGAGTTGCGGAGTTGCGGAATGAGCCGAGCGAGCTTATTTTGCCTTCGAGTCGCTAAAAGGCGTTGTCGACCCTTCTCCGCCACGACTTCTTACCATATATAAGAAGGCTACCGATGGAGTGACCTAGTTCAGTTCACTCATCCCTCTCCGTAACCTAGCCTTATCTCATTCCTGCACTCTTTGTCTCCGTGACCCCATCCAGCGACCTCATGCACGTGGTCGGAGAAGCGTGCCTCCGGAACCATCGTTCGAGATTACGCCGGAAGAACGGCAATAAGGTTTTTAGGAGCGTCTCGACTCGCTCATCGACACCATGACCGCCGCCGCCAAGAAGAAGGCCACGAGACGCCGAGGTACTCTGCCGCCACGGTTGGCACAGCCGGAGGGTATGATTTGTTCATCGCTCGTTTACTCGTACTTGTACTAGCCGTATATGTGCTGCTCATAGATGATTCGCTTCTATGTTACATGCGTGCTAGTATGCTTAGGTATCGCTATGAGATGCATACTATTTATGCCATTCTTACTGTTTACTGTGATTAGTCTAATCGGAAAAGTGCTAATATTTCCACAATCCAAAAACCTTATTCTAGGCACTTCTCGATTCAAGGCTTTGTTGCTACTCGAAACCGGAAAAGTTCACGATGACGCATTTTAAGCGTTGGGACTAGGACCACCTTGTGGCTCCAGCGATGAGCGTGTTGAGGTTGGTGGTGTGCCCCCATAGAAACTACTGTTCTGCGGAGAAGGTGTTTAGGAGGCAACCACAATCTTTTGGGAGCAGTTTTGAGTGTGATTGGAGACAAGTTGGTTGACGCATATATTTATATGGGGTCGCCAAAAACTTGTGGGATGCGCTCGAAGTCAAATTCGTCACAACTGATGCTGGCAGTGAGCTGTATGTCATGGAGCAGTTCCATGATTACAGCATGATTGATTACCGTTCTGTATTGGACCATGCTCATGAGATACAGTGCATTGCTAAGGCGCTGGAGCTCCTAAAGTAGATGGGATGGCTAACTCCTATCCTAGCCCTGCCTTATATAGACAACATGGGCTAGGGCCATGGACTCTCTGCCTCTTGCTCCAACTCCTTCTCTAGGATCACATCTTTCTCCTCCTCATCCGTTAGGTGCATGTATTACATTTTTCATCATCAATGGAATCCACGAGAGGCACCATCATCATCCCCTACATCTCGAGATGTCCTATGTGTTTTGCCTAGACTCTCCTCTTCCACCGCTATGAACTTCCCTCCGCCTTATGCCTTCGCTCTCCATCAACCCTAGATGTCGACTAACCTCCTGGCCACACTGCAAGAAGTATCCACACTATCCTCTTCATGGTCGCGTCCTTAGACACATATTGATGCTGCAGTCATGCGTTGGGGTGGATTCCGATCCGATCTCGATGGAGTTTTGTTCTCGCTATGGCGGTCGTCGTAGTGGATAGAAGACCTAGCTAAAGGGTATGATGCTACTTATCCTTTGATTTGTAATACACACAATGTTGAGATGGAGAAGTATGTGGTGGAGTGGCGTTCTTCACCTTCTGACTCGGAGATTCCACGGGTGTGCCTACTCCAGCCAAAGAGAAAAAGAACAACATGTGAGTGCGTTTTGGAGGGGTGGGCAAGACCACCTCTATTAGTCGTAATGAAAATGTTGAATTTTTGTATTGACCTGACTAGAATCGGGTGAAAAGAAAGTCTAAGCCTTCTTGAAGAAATCCTTTATTTTTATTTTGTGTAGCTGAGAAGCCCCATGAATGAACATGATTAAACCTTATTGTGTGTGTACATGCTACATGTTTATGTAAGTAATGTATAAATGTGTGTGTTGTAGTGGATGTTTGTTTTGGAGAAGAATGGATCCCTTCCCTTGGCGCGAGGAGAAACGTAACCTAAAGAAAGTATTATTATTAGCAAGTGGTTGGTTGGGGCAGGCCAGCCTGAGCCCAATACAAACGTACACGGTTCCGGTCCGGAACGTGGTCGCGCTGGAGTCCGACCTGACCCTGACTGACCTGGCATCATCCATCGTCTTCTTCCTCTGTCTCTCCACCCCACCAGCCCAGCTTTCCCTTCCTTCCTTCCGCACCAATCAATCCGTCGGGTAGGTAGGTCATTCGATTCGCCGCCCCCCAGCCTCGGTTTCCCCGGCGGCCACGCAATCCAGATCGCCGCTCCGCACCGTTCAAGTGAAGGACCTCAGCTCAGGTTCGTCCCGTCCCTGCCTTCCTCGCTCCATCTCCACCTCCCAATCCCACGGACCTCGACCTACCTAGCACTCGTTATCGACATGTATCTATCTATCATCCACGTGAGGTGAGACGCTGCTGCTCTACAGGCCGCACTCCCACTAGGAATTATCCGTTATTAGACTGATAATAGATTTCAGCCATGATGATTTAGGCCCTCTCTCTTTTTTTCAAGAATCAATCTGTCAGCCGACCGTCTTAATTCAGCCACTGCACAACTAGCCAGGCTTTCTTCTTATTATCAAATCAACTGGCCTACTCTTTGTTCACTTCAGATGACAAATACCTACCTACTACTAGTACTAGCAGCACTACTTTGTTCAGATCACTGCTCTACTCTAGGCCCAGCACCAGCACCAGCGATTCTTATCAGATCCTAAAACTGGACACCACCCAAACACACGCATGCTAGTATCTGCTTACGAGGCTTCCTTTTTGCACACACAAAATAGTGGAATACCTCTACTGAATCGCCTAATGTAGTGAGCCGATTCAGCATCGACTTGTCTTACCACTCGTAACATATATGTTACACATTGCACTACTATTGAACAAACTCTGCATTTAGCAGATTCCTTTAGTGCTGGATGGTCAAATATGTGGCCAACCACTGTGATTCGAATTGTCTTCGGTTCTTAATTCTGCACTACATTGTACCATTAAACAGACTATGCAATTTCTTCTAGCACCTCGCCGTTGGATGGATGATGTTTACGGGAGAATAGAGGTCTTCCGCAGCACTTCACGCCAACAAAGAACCCATGGCGCTGCCGATGGTCTGTCCACAAGTAAGAGCAACATGGATCCGTCACCAAGGTGATGATACTCATGCCAAAAATAACCGTGGCTGTCAAAGACTTACTTAATTTTCAACCTCTTTCTTTAATTCTGGGTGTACTGACACACTTGCTCTTCTTGCCGTGTAATAAACAGTCCGCGTGGCGTTCTTGGACCCAAGCGAGTCAAGGGAGCTTAGTCGCTTCTGCAACTCTTGTCTATCCCTCGCATTAGGTGGTCTTCCAGCAACGAGGATGCGACAAGGTTATGATGTTTACCAGTACAGGAATTATATAATATATGGCCTCTGTTTCTGTCCTGTATCATAAAGTCATTGTGATAATGCTAATACTTTCCGTCGTTATGACTTATCAGATTGAGTTGACCAGAGCTGAAGTAGAATCATTACGAAGCGAAATCGCCGACGCCGATGAAAGGGAGTCCCAGCTAAAAGCCCGGTATGATGAAATGCATCTTCAATATTTAGCCTCAACGTTCGTGTGGATTTTCACCTGAACCAAAATGGCTGTCTGTATTAAGTGTTCTTTTCTCTGTCAGATGTGATTCATACAGTTTAGCATTGCAGGTTAGAGAATATTGACGAAGTCTTGAGATATCGCGCTTTCTGGGTACCTCCATATTAGAAGTGTAAGTAAGAAACCAGTGCACTTTTGTTTGCCCCAAATAGCTTCATTGGTTTGACAACTGTTCAATAGACTGATGACTCTAAATGATCTCTTGCCGCATGCAGAGATGGACTCAACTTCCTGGGGAGCCACCTATCATAGACGATGCCGATGTTGATGACTGGCTTCCCGCTTTGTTGTCCTACAAGGACAGTGTTTATACTACTATCTGAAGTCTACAGGTAAGATAAAGCTTTTGACATGCTGGTCATCCAATCACAGATGAACACGCAGAACTGCTGCTCTTTCTTGCCATGCTGAACCTGAATTCGTGTAACCCAATTATTACAGATGAATACACATCCTACTTGCTCACTAGACATTAAAACCTCATTTCTCTTGGTGCGTGTTCTTTGTCATACTGAACCTGAATCACATTTCTCTTGGTAGCGTGTTCTTTGTCATATTGAACCTGAAGCACATTTCTCCTTGGCGCGTGTTCTTTGTCATGCTGAACCTGAATCACATTTCTCTTGGTGTCGTGTTCTTTGTCATGCTGGACCTGAACCACATTTATCTTGGTGCGTGTTCTTTGTCATACTGAACCTGAATCACATTTCTCTTGGTAGACGTCTTCTTTGTCGTGCTGAACCTGAATCACATTTCTCCTTGGCGCCGTGTTCTTTGTCGTACTGAACCTGAATCACATTTCTCTTGGCGCGTGTTCTTTGTCGTACTGAACCTGAACTTGAGGCTGATGGTGGTGAGCTATGCGATGCATTTTCAGACCTGAGCCCGCAGGAATCGGCGCTGCTGCGCAGTGGTGGAGGTAGGGCAGCTCCCCAACTTTGTGCCCGAGGATGGGAAAACGAGAATCGCCTTCTTCATACTGACCCGGCAGGGCCTGAGGTTCGAGTGCTACGAGCAGCTGCGAGATACAGGTGAGCGAGACGTGGTTTCCCGTAACGAAACTTGGATCTTAAGAGGGAATTTACCTACCCCATGCACGAAGTGATATACCAAGGTTTTGTTAGTCGTACGATTCATGGTATGCCAGGTGGATTCATGGGTAAGGGCTGTAAAAGCGACTGCAGACTGGCAGAAGCAGGCGGCGAGGCGAAGAGCATAGACGAGCGGGGATGGTGATGCATTATAATTGTGTGCAGGAAAACATGTAGTAGCTGTAAGCTAAACAGAAGGGCCTTGCTTGAGTCTGTACTGAACTGTAGAGGCTGTAAGAGTATATATGCAGCTAGCTGTTGCTGGAGTATATAAATTTCAGAAGCGTGTAAGCAAGGTGTAGGTGACAGGCTTGTTTGTGCAGGATGATTAACATGGTTGGTTGGTTGATTGTTAGTATGCATCTGGGCAGAATGAATAAAGTTTCTATTGATGTTTTGCGTCTTGTTGCAGCAATCAATTAATTTAGTGGGTGAGGAGGTGTTGCGAGCCAAGATTGCAAGCACTAACTATACCCAATGCAGTAAGCAGTGGACTTACTGAGCATAGCTGCTTAGTAGTGAGCACTAGATTTGAGCTTGAAAGAGTAACAAAAAAAGGGTGGAAGGAGTTTCTGTTTTGCAAGCATATGCGTTTTGGGGTGAAATTTTGTGTGAAGTGAAACTGAATCGAGGAAGCCATGCTGATGATCGTATTTATTTCTAGATTAGATGATGGGGCTTCTCTTCCTTATTCTCATTTAATTAACGGGCGCTCGAGGTGGGGAGGTTCGATCCCTTTCGGCTGCGTGGCTCAGTGGCTCCAGGCGGGCCAGTGTCCTCAGTAGCGGCCGGTAGGCCTCTGGGGCTCTTCTTCAGGCATGGCGGCTCCTAGTAGCGTCTCACGCGCGGTTGGCAGCCGCGATTGCTTCATCGGCGGGCTCTGGTTCTTCGGCCCAGACACTCATCTCCGGCGAGCCGGGGCGAGCGCCGCCCTCCTTCCTACTCTGTGGGAGCTCGTCTTCGCGCTGTCCAGCGGCGTGCCGGCCTTTGGTTGCCTCCCCAGTGTTTGCAGTGGTGGTGGGATGCCAGATTTGGCCATTTATCGGTCGGATCGGGCTCGACGACTGCCTTCTGTCCGTCGGCGAGGTTTGTGGTGGCTAGTACTTGGGTCATGGCGCGATGACTACGCGGGATGTGTGCGGGTTAGCTGTGCGGTGCTATCGTGCGTGGGTGTGGTGTTGGACGATGCTCCGGGGCAAGCTTGCCTGGGTCTTACATGGCCGATGGCGTCGGTGTCCGTGGACGTCGCTGTCACCTCCTTGAGGCAGCGCTATGGAGTCCCTCCTGCACGCTCGGTTCCAGCTCTTGGTGAAAGCCTAAGGCCCGGTCGGGTGGACGACACATTGACATCGTCGCTTCCTTTTTAGGAGCGCCGTTTTGAATAGCATTGGATCCCATTTGGCGCTCCATGGGCTGGACGTTGCAGCATTGCGGTCGCTGAGCTGCGCACGCAGTGGTGATGTGGTGCGACTTCTTGTGTGGCGGTGATGCGGCTTGGTGGAGTTGGGCTCTCTTTGGCTTTGGTAGTCGGTCTCATCTGGGGTGTTCGAGGGTTGTCGTGCCTCACTTGTCTTCGAGGTTGGAGCTGCGAGAGGTGCCTACTGACGGTGGATGACGTATGCGCTCAGTCGGTTCACGTAGACTCGGCATGCATGCCATCACTTTTCCCTGCAATGCGTCGTCGATGCGGATGTGGTGGACTGTTTGGCATCGGACTGGCCGAGCCCATCACTTTTCCGCAATGCATCGTCGATGCGTGTGGTGGGATGTTTGGCATCGGTGGCGGCCTCAACACTTGTTTGCGGTGAGGGCTACATCGATGGTCATTGATGGTGGAGTCGAGTTGCCTTGCAGTGTGATGATGATGACCCAGGTTGCAATCTCGATGGCGCTTTTCTCATCGACGGCGTGTGTGCGTTCTTGTGTGGGTTGCGTGTGCCTTGGGCCTTGTTTTTCATGCGTGTTGTGGCGCTTTTCGGTTTTTCCTTAATTAAGCTGCGGCAACTCTCTTCGACCTTTTTCTTAATGAATCGGTAGTAACGGACCGTGTTTGGAAATGTATATTCGATGTTTTAATGGCAAATTTATATTGTCACGATGATGACAAATTTAGTTTGCAAGCATGGCAATTTTGCCTAAAATAAGAGATGAACTGAGGTTTATCTGTCATGCTCGGAGAATATAAGATGGCATGAAAAACAGATTTGTAGTGAAGTACTGGTACATATGGTTGTAGAAAATGAGATGACATGTCATGGGTTTGGACTCAGTCATTGTGTAGAGCTTAGGGGTTGGGAAGCAGCTTTCACTTGCGGTGTAGGAGGGTTTATGATTTGGTTGCCGATGCGAGATCCATCAGCGTGGCGAGGTTGAATGATGTACCTAGGAGGCGGTCATCGTGCAGCAGTTACGACACGATAAACATGACTTGTTCTTAGTGCGTGCGATGTGGTGCGGTGGTTTCGATTCCTCGGGCTCGGCGATCTGCGATGTGGTGCGGGAATGGACATCCGCTGAATGACACGAAGAAGAAGAAGAAGAAGATGAGAAGAAGGAGGACGGCGGAAGTCTAGTTGGAGAAATGCGGATGAGGAGAGGTGAGGGAGGGGCAAAGGCGTAATTAACTAAGAATAACAAGACAGCCCTACCTACGCTGCGCCACTCACTTGAAGGGAAGGCGAAGGGAAGGAGGGCATCAGATTCACCGATCTAATCGGAAGCAAAGCAAAACCAACCAAAAGCGCAACGGCAAAAGCCAATTCCTTCCAAATTCCTTGCTCCAGGAAGACGTACATAACCACCCATCTATCTTCCTACCCACTCCCATTCCCTCCTCTCTCACACAAGCAACAAAGGAAGGAAGGAAGGTTCTACAGGCGCCGCTTCAGCCGCCGCCGCAAGCCACGATGAGCTCCTCCTCTAAGCTCTTCCACTCCGCCTGCAAGGCCGCCAGGTCCTTCCTCGACCTCCATCCCCGCCTCCGCCCGCCCTCATCCGTCCTCGCAGGTCAGTCTGTCACGTAAACGAATCGGATCAACCACCATTCCATACGATCTCAGATCCAGATCAGATCAGGTCAGGCCGGGGCATTCATCCAGATTTCCATTCCGATTGCGTTGCATTGCAGACGGGAGGAACGCCGCGCTCGCCACCCTCGCCAACCTCGGCCGGAACTCCACCCTCCCGCCGCATACGCCCACCACACCAACGCCGCAGCATCCTCCACGGCTAACGCATGGATCGCCGCCATCCCCGCCGCCGGTAAGTCCCTCCTTCACTCTCACTCGTTCTCTCTATCAACTTCAGGTAGATTCATTTCATAGATCGATAAGGCCGTCTAATTCTGCAATCTAATCCTTCCCTTGGTTACATATACAAAACAGTCTACATGCTCCAGGATCAGGAGGTGCATGCCGCCGAGTACCGACCCACCCCTTCCCCACTTTTCTTCTTCTCCCCTCTACTGTATTGTGTTGTGTTGTATTGTATTGTACCCTCCGTCCAGAAATGACTCGTCAGAGAAATGGATGTATCTGTACTCTGGACTTATTTTAGTTCTACATACATCCATTTTATCCATTTATTATACAATGAGTAATTCCGGACAGAGGAAGCATTGTATTCCTTTAATTTGAATCAAATGGAACCACCATTTCTAATCCTACCATTCTCAATCTGCAGATGGAGCGCACCTTCATCGCCATCAAGACCTGACGGCGATTCCAGAGAGGCCTCGTGAGTACCAACCTATACCAGTTCCCGACCCTCTCCTATACTCTCTAACATATCTCTGCTCTGTTATAATCATATCATATTCGCCACACCATTCATACCATACACTCATTGTTTGTGCATGGCTGCTCATTGCTTATGTTTTCTTGTGCTCTAGTTGCAGTTGAGGCCTCAGTCGACGTCTTTTATACTTGTCCCATGTCCGTAGATTTATGCATACAACTATAGAACAATCGAACCGTGATTCCATTTTCTGGATTAGAAATGCTCGCCTATTCTATTCTGCCCACACACACCATACATTGTCCTTCACATTTGTCCTAGTCTAACCACTAACAATTTAATCTCCTACTCTTGGATCCCTATTGGGTCTGTGCGATGCTCCCTCCGTTTCAGAATATGCGGTGCATCGGTGTTTGTGAAAGTCAAACATATGTATGTTTGACCAAGATTAGAGGATAATAAAATATCAACATCTACAATACATAGCAAAATAAATAAATATATGAAAATACTTTTCATGCTGGATATAACGATACGAATTTGGTATTGTAGATATTAATACTGTTATCTAAAAACTTGGTCAAACTTGGACATGTTTGACTTCTAAAAAACTGATACACCTTATATATTGGAATGGGTGGATTATAATAATAGTGACAGTCCACCTAGCTAGGATTTTTTTTGGGTTTTGAAACAAACCTTACTCTTCTCTGCCTCCGTTCCTAAATAATTGTCTTTCAGAGATTTCAACATAGTGACTACATACGAGCAATAATGAGTGAATCTACACTTTAAAACATGTCTACATACATCCGTATGTTGTAGTCCATTTAAGCATGGCTAGAAAGACAATTATTTGGGAACGGAGAAGTATAATAGTAGAGGCCTCTCGTGAGTACCAACCAACACGCACATCTCTGACCACTGCCCTGCCTTTTATCAATATAATACTAGTTGTCCTACAACATTCATACTATATTACTATACATATTGGTTCAGATTAATCAGTTCAGTACGTATGCCCCTGGCCATGCCTGTGGCCACACTTGACGTCTTGTGCTATTTCGTAATCCCTCCGTATCAAAATATAAGTCATTTTGTTTTACACTATGTCAGTGTCAAAAACGTCTTCTACTTTGATACGGAGGAATCACTAATACAAGTATATACTATAGTACAGATCAATCGGACCGTCGTCGACTAGACATATTCTATGTTTTCACGCACCAACATTGTCCTTGAGATCTCATTCTCAGCTAACCATTAACAACTAATCTCATACTCTTGGATCTCATCTGCATTTTTTTCTATTACTGGTTGCTTGATAAGTAGGCGTGCAGGATGCATTAGCCTATTATGCTTCAGAAGCATGGTCTGCTATTAGTGCTAGGCTTGCTTCTAGTTGCAGTTAGGCTGATATGCAAATCCAGCCTAAGAATCAAAATATATATGCAGCCCATCACAACCGTTTCTAAAACCAAAATATATGTAGCCCATATACGAATAGGTCAATTGAATTGTAGACCCATTCCTGGGCTTGAAATGCTAACATATTCTGTTCGCACCGACAGCATTTTTCTTGAGATTTGTTCTAGACAAACCATTAACAACTAATGTTGTACCTACCCTTGGACCCATTTGGATCTATCTGTATATTATATAACAATAAAGGCACACCACCTAGCTAGGAGCCTAGGACAAGCTTGGGGTTTGGAGACAAACCTATCTTGTTGGACCTGGCGGCCTTCCCTTATTTCGGTAGCATCGGTAGTAGGGGCCACTAGCCCATTATGCTTAACAAACGAAGTTTTGGTAATAAGGCTAGGCATGCTTCTAGTTACAGTCAGGCTGATATGCAAATCCAGTTCCACCATTCAGCCCATCACAATTCCTTAAATCCAAAATGCAAAATACACAGCCCATCACATTCGCTGAAGCAAACGTGCAGTCCACCACAATCCCCTGAAACCTAAACTGCGCAGCCCATCACAATCCTTAAAACCAATTTGCATTTGCCCATCACAATCCTTAAAACCAATCTGCAAGCAATCCTTAAAACCAAAATGCAAGCCCATTGCATTCCCTTAACCAAACTGCTCAGCCATCTCAAGTCCCTTAAAACCATAAATGCACAGCGCCATCACAATCCCTTAAAACCAAAATGCACAGCCCATCACAATCCCTTTAAAACCAAAATGCAGCCAACGCAATCCCTTAAAACCAAAATGCACAACCCATCAACCCCTTAAAACCAAAATGCACAGCCCATCATAATTCCTTAAAACCAAAATACACAGCCGTGCCCATCACAGTCCTGTAAGACCAAAATATGCAGTCCATCACTAGTTTCTACTTTCTACTGTTTAGTGTTCTCCCCATGTCAGGTGTTCAGTAGAAGATGTTGCTGTTATGCAGTGAGGGTCACAGTTTGTTTCAAACCTCTTTTATGCTTTGCCGTGGGGCGTTAGCCAACAAGGGCTGTGACATTTGGTTTCATTCTATGAACAGAGCCAGGAAATACCCTGATTTTTGGGATACAAAAGTGTTCTCTCCATATACATGTCCTTTAATTTCCTACTGTATCATGATGGATGTTTGTATCTTTTCTCTCTGTCAAAGATTTCTAGATAGTCCGATTGGAAAAAGGATACAAGCTTGTGCCATCAAGCTGTGGTTCCATCAAGCATGACCAGAACTACACCATGATCTCAAGGAAGGCCTTTCTCATGGACTGTGCATTACTCAGTCGTCGTGTTGCCATGTAATCAAATCCCTCATTGTTCGTACACAAGCCTCTTGCCACAGTTAATCCGTACCATTGCCAGGTAGCCTATCATGCCTTGGAAGACCACGTTCAACACAATCTGCTTGTGTGAACCCACTTCCTTCGTTTTGCCTATATTCAGATGTAGCCGCAATAATTAGATTCTATTCTGACAATCAAGCCAGAATCATGCCTCTACTCTTTTGAACTCATTTACCACGTTCAGCATAAGTGCAATCTTGCGTGTTGCATATTCTCCATCCTTGAGTCATGTCCGGTACCTATTCTAGCTGCCATTGTCGAACGTTCCTGTCTATGATACCCATAAAGAACTTTAGTGAATCCTCATACTCATGGACACATGCTAGTTTCATCTGGCTGCCTGCCTGCCTGCCTGATGACCCTCACTATTTTTTTTTATGTAAAGAAAGATCCCAGATAACACTTGGTCATGTTGCCTCCCAACTTTGAATCTTCTTCTTCTCACACAAAGGCTTTAGCTGCCAGGTCACAGCTCACAAGAGGGGCTCAGATATTTTTAACACTTGGTCGCCTTTAGGCTTTAGCTGCCAATTTGAGGAGAGGGATCGAATTAGGTTGAGTTTTGGCCAAATTGGAGGAGATGCCACTGCCCATGGGAAGCATATGCTCTGCTCTGCCCTGCTCTAGCAAAGCATGACAGGGACTTGGCGTCAGTTCACATGTGCACCCACGCTAGAATACAACAACGAATAGTACATGCGGGCCGCCATAGATGCTACACCCCACTCGTCAAAACAATTCTCTACTGCTACCACTTGCCTTTTTATTTTATTACTCTTCTACTCCTTTTTATTTTATTTTATTTACTGAATGAATGACTGAATTGCCCTGCTGTCTAGTTCTCTTCTTCAGTTCCTTGTATCTACAGAATTAAGTCATATTCCTTCCTAGAAAAAGTAGCTGCTTTGATTCATTCTGGGTGCCTTGAAATTAAGTGTTTCTAGTAGGATTAAATCAGCTCTATCTAATATTTTGTTTCATGTATGTAAAAAATAAAAATAACAGGGAGACATGGGGCAGCCATCCCTGATATCAGAGTACGACCTGGGAGCAGAGGGCGACCTGTTCAAGGCTCCGGAGCCCATAATCGAGGAGCCGCTGCTCGCCCTCGACCCGGTCGCCGCCGCCATCTCGATGATGTCCGGCGGCGACAACGCCATGGACGACAGCATCAAGGTCTCCGACATGGGCCTGAGCGAGGTGCTGTACGAGTGCGAGAAGGAGCTCATGGAGAAGTCGGCCATCGAGGAGACCATATCCGAGCTGCTGGACGTCAAGATCCCCATGCTGCAGGTCGAGGACGTGCCCGGGGAGCTCAGGGCCTCCTCGTCGTCGACAGTTGCCGGCGGCACCGGCAACGAGTGCTCGCTCCAGAAGAGCGTCAGCTCCGGGTGCCTCAACTCGGGCGACTGGATGAACGGGTCGGCGGTGAGGCCCAACTTCCTCGACTTCCAAGGGCTCGACTTCGAGGCCGCGTTCGGGCTCCGGCGAGCCTACAGCGAGGGTGACATTCAGGTATGATGATGCCAAGCAAGATGATCATCTCCTTTCTTTCTCCCTGTTGCACTGCACAACACAACACAACACTGGAGATGGAGATGGAGATGGAAAATGGAATTATTGCTGTGACAAGCACCACTGATCGACGGACCTTTCACCTTTGTGTCTCTCTCTAACTGAGCACAGCTGTCGACAAGAGACACGATGAGTACACAAGACAAACCTAAAAGGCGTCACTTTCTCATGGCATTCGACAAAAACCTCTCACTGTACATGTACTAAACTCAATGTAGTGCTTTGCTCGACATGAAAAGGCCGTTCCGTTCCGTTCCGTTATACTATAGAAGATAAAAGCTACTTAGTATGATATGAAGGAAGGAGAGGCACTAGCTAGGTACGTAGGTAGCTAGTGATGTGATCTCAGAGGTTACTAATTCTGCCCAAAGCCACCTTTCCCTTAACGGCCTCCTCAATGCTTTAGCTGACACTACAGCGCATATATGCCTACCCTGCACACTCACCACTAGTCTAGCTACACTTACTGTGTGGTGTCTTTCAAGTTTCTTAGTTTTTCGACACGCAAGATGCTAGCAACATGTTTTCTAATTCACATGCACACACGAAGTAATTGATAAATGGCATTTCTTCCTGGTCATGTGTTTAGGCAGGAGGTAGGATCGTCATGTAAAGTTCAATTTTGTATGAGGATATGCAATTTGCAAGGCTAAATATGTTTACCTCTTTTTTACAGAAGCTTGGTGCCATCACCCCTCGGCCTGGGATCGCGGCAAATGTGCAGGCATCTGGTGAAAGGCTTGTGACCATCAGCGACCTCAAAAGTGAGGAGAGGAAGCAGAAGCTCAACAGGTACAGGAAGAAGAAGATCCAGAGGAACTTTGGCAGAAAGATCAAGGTGCACAAATAAACAAATCCACCGTCCTTTTCTTCTTCTACTAGTACACAAATAATTCAGCAAGAAGATGGGAGAAGATCAGAGAGTGATATATGTTTGCAATTCTGTGCTTTGCAGTATGCTTGCAGGAAGGCTCTGGCAGACAGCCAGCCGAGGGTGCGAGGGAGGTTCGCCAAGATGGACGACGGCGACATGCTCAAGCCCAGGAAGTAGACGGGGCCATGGAGGCCGCCGCGAAGCCGATGAGGAGGGAAGACAAAGGCTGTTGCAAGGAGGGAATTAAGCTGCTGCTGCTGCTGAGAGCTGCTGCCAGCGGCTTTGTTGGCGTCTAGAAGCTTCTAGGTGAGGCGGCACCGCCTTCTAGGGTCATGGCTGCCGTGCGCTGCGCCGCCCGTCGGAATTCATTTCAGTCGCTCCATCAAATCCGTTCCGTTCCTTCGGGTGACATTTTCTATTTTTTCTGCGATCGTTTGTAGTAGTAGTAATAATATATGATGGTCCTCCTCCTGTGGTGCAAGAGAGTGCCAGCCAGGTTCCTCTTCTGTGTACAAAGGCTTGAGCTTGAAGTTGGTACTACTAAATAAATAAAACCCAGGCTCCTCTCTTGCTTGCCATGTAAAAATAATAATGTTGTTGTTGCTATGAATAATCCTAGTAGTAATACTCTTGTGATGATGATGGTTGGTGAAGTGCTTGCTTTCAACAAGAAGAGAGTTTTCTCTTGCGTCTTCAGCCAAAACAAATTGACCTATCAGTCTTTCTCAAGGCCCCAACTTTCAAACCAAAACTATGTCCATTTATGTCGACAGACAAGCTTTCTCAACTTTCTAACATCAGTTTTATGATTGCGGGACTATCATTGTGACGCGCCTATTTTATACTCCCTCCGTTTCTAAATAATAGTCTTTCTAGAGATTTCAACAAGTGACAAACACTAAAATCAGCCAAAATATATAAAAGTTGGTCCGACAAACACTAAAACAGGCAAAATTGGGTGGGACAGGGCTATCATAATCCGCCACAATGTCCGCGGTGGGCTAATAAACTAGGGACAATTGTGCTGGCAGAGTAATTCCTTTGTTGTATTACTAGTTAGGTGTATTTGTAACACAAACTCTTCTTCTCTCTTAGCTACGTACTATACAGGCAAATCTCTTACCTCTCTGTTTATCAGGGATGATTTATTAGCGTTTATTGCAAGTACAGACTTGATGTCACAATTTTAAGAAACAACGGCGAAAATTCCATCCTCAAATACTTCGAAAGGTGAATGCGGTCAAGTAAATTCCATCCTCTAAGCCCCAAAAGCATCTCACACCAAGGAACGAAAACGAAATTAAAATGGACATCCGGCTACAGTGACAGTGCAAAAGTGCAGAGAATGTAGGCCTGAATTGGAGGACACATGAAAACAAACAAACATCCATCAAAATCAAGCGCCTGAAGGCGACGGTTTGATTTGAACATCGCGATTGCTCGGTGCACGCTCTATAATATTCAAAGGTACAAACAAACTCTTTAAATTTCTTCGGGCCTTATTGCATCACAACGAGACAAGGGCAAGGGCGACACCGACTGAAAGGTCGCCCGGGTTATTGCACTTCTGCCATGGTCTAGAGGCGATTACGGAAGGGACTGGAGCTTTGGCTCTTCTGAAGACGATGCGGCGCTTAGTTCACACCGTAGATCCACTTCTCCTCGTTGCTGGTGTAAGAGACCAGCTCCTTGGGCTGGAACCAGAGTGCGATCTCGTCCTTGGCCGTCTCCGCCATCGCCCGTGGATGATGTTTCTGAAGTTCAGACGACGGAATGAAGAATGTGAGCACAAAGGAATTATTCTGGAGTGCATCATGGCATTCAAGAAAATGCCGAATCGAACCTACATCAGGACTCTTTTGCTTCAGTCTGTCTATTCTAAAAGGCTGAAACTAAGCAGTGACGAGTGCAAATGATGGATGATTAGATGCATGGACATCACGAGGTTGATGTGGCGGCGGACTTTTCTGAATGAGTGCAAATAATGGATCATCGCTAGCTGGGCCTACTGAAGAGAGAATGAATCATACCTTCCAACAACAACAGCAAGGTCACCCCTGATGGTTCCTGGCTCAGATTTCGATGGGTCCGTGGCACCGATCAGCTTCCTCCCGTACTTGATAACGCCTCTCCTTCCCATACCTTCAAAATATGGAACAGATTAATAAACTGCAACTTGGCGGCAAACACAGGGTTATTTGTGTACGGACAAAAGATGGGGATTTGATTACCATGGCAAGCACGGGACCGGAGCTGAGGAAGTCGCACAGTCCACTGAAGAAAGGCCTTCCTTGAGATCATGGTAGTGCTTTCGGCGAACTGCTTGGATGGAACCACCAGCTTGATGGCAACAAGCTTGTATCCTTTTCTCTCGAATCGGACACTATCTCAGAAATCTGTTGACAGAGAGAAAAGATACAAACATCCATCATGATACAGTAGGAAATTAAAGACATGTATATGGAGAGAACACTTTTGTATCCCAAAAATCAGGGTATTTCCTGGCTCTGTTCATAGAATGAAACCAAATGTCACAGCCCTTGTTGGCTAACGGCCCGACGGCAAAGCATAAAAGAGGTTTGAAACAAACTGTGACCCTCACTGCATAACAGCAACATCTTCTACTGAACACCTGACATGGGGAGAACACTAAACAGTAGAAAGTAGAAACTAGTGATGGACTGCATATTTTGGTCTTACAGGACTGTGATGGGCACGGGCTGTGTATTTTGGTTTTAAGGAATTATGATGGGCTGTGCATTTTGGTTTTAAGGGTTGGATGGGCTGCATTTTGGTTTTAAGGGATTGCTGGTCTGTGCATTTTGGTTTTAAAGGGATTGTGATGGGCTGTGCATTTTGGTTTTAAGGGATTGTGATGGGCTGTGCATTTTGGTTTTAAGGGATTGAGATGGCTGAGCAGTTTGGTTAAGGGAATGCAATGGGCTGTGCATTTTGGTTTTAAGGATTGTTGTTAGATTGGTTTTAAGGGATTGTGATCGGCAAATAGAAATTGGTTTTAAGGATTGTGATGGGCTGCAGTTTGGTTTCAGGGGATTGTGGTGGACTGCATTTTGCTAAGCGAATGTGATGGGCTGTGTATTTTGCATTTTGGATTTAAGGAATTGTGATGGGCTGAATGGTGGAACTGGATTTGCATATCAGCCTGACTGTAACTAGAAGCATGCCTAGCCTTATTACCAAAACTTGTTTGTTAAGCATAATGGGCTAGTGGCCCCTACTACCGATGCTACCAAATAAGGGAAGGCCCCAGGGTCCAACAAGATAGGTTTGTCTCCAAACCCCAAGCTTGTCCTAGGCTCCTAGCTAGGTGGTGTGCCTTTATTGTTATATAATATACAGATAGATCCAAATGGGTCCAAGGGTAGGTACAACATTAGTTGTTAATGGTTTGTCTAGAACAAATCTCAAGAAAAATGCTGTCGGTGCGCGAACAGAATATGTTAGCATTTCAAGCCCAGGAATGGGTCTACAATTCAATTGACCTATTCAGATATGGGCTACATATATTTTGGTTTTAGAAAGGGGTTGTGATGGGCTGATATATATTTTGATTTTAGGTGGATTTGCATATCAGCCTAACTGCAACTAGAAGCAAGCCTAGCACTAATAGCAGACCATGCTTCTGAAGCATAATAGGCTAATGCATCCTGCACGCCTACTTATCAGCGAACAAGTAATAGAAAAAAATGCAGATGAGATCCAAGAGTATGAGATTAGTTGTTAATGGTTAGCTGAGAAGAGATCTCAAGGACAATGTTGCGTGAAAACATAGAATATGTCTAGTCGACGACGGTCCGATTGATCTGTACTATAGTATATACTTGTATTGACTTCCGTATCAAAGTAGAAGACGTTTTGACACTGACATAGTGTAAAACAAATGACTTATATTTTGATACGGAGGATTCGCTTAAATAGCACAAGACGTCAAGTGTGGCCACAGGCATGGCCAGGGCATACGATTTTGAACTGATTAATCTGAACCAATATGTATAGTAATATAGTATGAATGTTGTAGGACAACTAGTATTATATTGATAAAAGGCAGGGCAGGGCAGAGAGTGCGTGTTGGTTGGTACTCAAACGAGGCCTCTACTATTATACTTCTCCGCTTCAAATAATTGTCTTTCTAGCCATCTTAAATGGACTACAACATGGATGTATGTAGACATGTTTTAAAGTGTAGATTCACTTTCTTCGTATGTAGTCACTTTGAACTAAAGACAATTATTTGGAATCGGATGGAGAAAGTAGGTTTGTTTCAAAACCCAAAAAAAAAATCCTAGCTAGGTGGACTGTCACTATTATTATAATCCACCCATTCCAATATATAAGGTGTATCAGTTTTTAGAAGTCAAACATGTCCAAGTTTGACCAAGTTTTAGAAACAGTATTAATATCTACAATACCAAATTCATCGTTATATCCAGCATGAAAAGTATTTTCATATATTTATTTATTTTGTATGTATTGTAGATGTTGATATTTTATTATCCTCTAATCTTGGTCAAACATACATATGTTTGACTTTCACAAACACCGATGCACCGCATATTCTGAAACGGAGGAGCATCGCACAGACCCAATAGGGATCCAAGTAGGAGATTAAATTGTTAGTGGTTAGACTAGGACAAATGTGAAGGACAATGTATCTGTGTGTGGGCAGAATAGAATAGGCGAGCATTTCTAATCCAGAAAATGGAATCACGGTTCGATTGTTCTATAGTTGTATGCATAAATCTACGGACATGGGACAAGTATAAAAGACGTCGACTGAGGCCTCAACTGCAACTAGAGCACAAGAAAAACATAAGCAATGAGCAGCCATGCACAAACAATGAGTGTATGGTATGAAGTGGTAGCGAATATGATATGATTAATAACAGAGCAGAGATAGTGTAGAGAGTATAGGGAGAGGGTCGGGAACTGGTATAGGTTGGTACTCACGAGGCCTCTCTGGACGCCGTCAGGCTTGATGGCGATGAAGGTGCGCTCCATCTGCAGATTGAGAATGGTAGGATTAGAAATGGTGGTTCCATTTGATTCAAATTAAAGGGAATACAATGCTTCCTCTGTCCGGAATTACTCATTGTATAATAAATGGATAAAAATGGATGTATGTAGAACTAAAATAAGTCCAGATACAGATACATCCATTTCTCTGACGAGTATTTCTGGACGGAGGGTACAATACAATACAACACAACACAACACAGTAGAGGGGAATGAGAAAGGGGTGGGGGAAGGGTGGGATGTACTCGGCGGCATGCACCTCCTGATCCTGGAGCATGTAGACTGTTTTGTATATGTAACCAAGGGAAGGATTAGATTGCAGAATTAGACGGCCTTATCGATCTATGAAATGAATCTACCTGAAGTTGATAAGAGAAGAGTGAGAGAGAGGAGGGACTTACTGGCGGCGGGGATGGCGGCGATCCATGCGTAGCCGTGGAGGATGCTGCGGCGTTGGTGGTGGGCGTATGCGGCGGGAGGGTGGAGTTCCGGCCGAGGTTGGCGAGGGTGGCGAGCGCGGCGTTCCTCCCGTCTGCAATGCAACGCAATCGGAATGGAAATCTGGATGAATCCCCGGCCTGACCTGATCTGATCTGGATCTGGATCGTATGGAATGGTGGTTGATCCGATTCGTTTCGTGACAGACTGACCTGCGAGGACGGATGAGGCGCGGCGGAGGCGGGGAGGAGGCGAGGAAGGACCTGGCGGCCTTGCAGGCGGAGTGGAAGAGCTTAGAGGAGGAGCTCATCGTGGCTGCGGCGGCGGCGGCGGCGCCTGAGAACCTTTCCTTCCTTCCTTTGTTGCTTGTGGAGAGAGGATGGGAATGGGAGTGGGTAGGAAGATAGATGGGTGGTTGTACCCCTCCTGGAGCAAGGAATGGAAGGAATTGGCTTTTGCCGTTGCGCTTTTGGTTGGTTTTGCTTTGCTTCCGATTAGATCTGAATCTGATGCCCTCCTTCCCTTCCCTTCCTTCAAGTGAGTGGCGCAGCGTAGGTAGGGCTGTCTTGTTATTCTTAGTTAATTACCCTTTTGCCCCTCCCTCCCTCTCGCTCATCCGCATTTCTCCAACTCTTCCCTCCTAACGCTTCTTCTTCTTCTTCTTCTTCTTCTTCTTCTTCAGCGGATGTCCATTCCGTCACCACATCGCAGATCGCCTGAGCCCCGAGGAACTAAACCACCAAGAGTACGATCAGCACACTAAGACTAAGTCATGTTTATCTGTCGAACTGTGCCGACGACCATGACCTAGGTACATCATTCAACCTCGCCTACGCGATGGGATCTCGCATCTGGCAACCAAATCATAAACCTCCTACACCGCAAGTGAAAGCTGCTCCCAACCCTAACCTACACAAAACTAGTCCAAACCCATGACATGTCATCTCATTTTCACAACCATATGTACCAGGACTTCACTACAAATCTGTTTTTCATGCCATCTTATATTCTCCGAGCATGACAGATAAACTCGTCCATCTCATTTTAGGCAAAATTGCCATGCTTGCAAACTAAATTTGTCATCATGCCAATATAAATTGCCATTAAAACATCGAATATACTTTTCAAACACGGTCCGTTACTGCCGATTCTTCAAAAAGGTAAAAGCAGTCGCAGCTTAATTAAGGAAAACCGCAAAAAGCGCCACAACACGCATGCTTAAAAATGCAGCCCCGATTGCAACCCACACAAGAACGCACAGCCGTCGATGAGAAAAGGCGCCATCGAGATTGCAACTGTGTCCTCATCTCACACTGCAAGGGCAACTCGACTCCACCATCAATGACCATCGATGTAGCCTCACCGCAAACAAGTGTTGAGGCGCTGCCACCGATGCCAACAGTCCACCACACGCATCGACGAGCATTGCGGGAAAAGTGATGGCTCCGAATGATCTCAAATATCCCACCACACGTATCGGATTGCATTGAGGGAAAAGGATGGCGTATGCGTCTAGTTGACGAACCGAGCACCAGTATCGTCATCGCCACCACAGAGGCACCTCCTCGAGCTCCAACCTCTGAAGACAAGTGAGGCACGACAACCCTCGAACACCCCAGATGATCCGACTACCAAAGCCCAGCTCATGCCCTAACTCCACCAAGCCGCATCACCGCCACACAAGAAGTCGCACCACATCACCATGGCTCAATCTGGGAGCACCTACGACCGATGCCAAGCGTCCAGCCCATGGAGCGCCAAATGGGATCCAATGCTATTCAAAACGGCGCCTAAAGAAGGAAGCGACGATGTCAATGTCGCGTCCGACCCGACGGCCTTAGGCTTTCACCAAGAGCTGGAACCGAGGTGTGCAGGCAGGACTCCATGAAGCGCGCCCAAGGAGGTGACACGACGTCCACGGACACCGACGCCATCGCCAGTAAGAACCCGCAATCTTTGCCCGGAGCATCGTCCAACACCACACCCACGCACATAGCACCGCACAGCTAACCCGCACACATCCCGCGTAGTCATCAGCGCCATACCCAAGTATAGCCCAAACCTCGCCGACCGGACAATGCCGTCGAGCCCGATCCGACCGAAATGGCCTAAATCTGGCATCCCCCGCCACGGTCTAGTCAGGGAACGCAACCAAAGGCCTGGTCACGTTCCTGCTGGACAGCGCTGAAACGCATTCCCTGCACAGAGTAGGAAGGAGACGGCGCTCACCCGGCTCGCTCGAGATGAGTGTCTCGAGCCGAATGAGCTGAGCCCGTGCCGATGAAGCAATTCGCGCTGCCCCAGATCGCGCTGCAGACGCTACTGAGGGGAGCCGCCATGCCAACTTGAGACAGAGACCCAAAGGCCTACCGGCTTCGCTGACTGAGGCATGGCTCGCGCCTGAGCCACTCGAAGCACGCACGAAACGGGATTCCCACCAACCTGACCTTAGAGCGCCCGTTCAATTAAATGCAAAAGTGATATACAAGATAGCCCCATCATCGTAATCTAACATAAATACAGATTCATGGTATGGCTTCCTAAATCAGTGCGACGCAAACAGTCAGCACCCCAAAGAGCGCATATGCTTGCAATATAATGAAACCATACACCTTTTTTTGTAACTAAACAAAGGCTCTTATCACTAACTTAGATGCTTCACTATAAGCAGCTAGCTTCTGAGTCCACTGCTTACTGAATTGGGTATAGTTAGGTGCTGCATTTGGCTCGGTCAACAGCCTCGTCGTTCATTCCCACTGGCAGAATGATAAGATTCTAGCATACAAGCTTGCACAAACATTAATTATGGTAGAGCTGTTGATTCAGTTGCACCAGTACTGCAACCAACATAACAGACTTACCAGCACATGTTAATCATCCTGCACAAACAAGCCTGTACGACTAAACACCTGCTGTAGCACGCTTCTGAAATTCAGATATACTTTGGGAGAAACTAGCTGTATAGTATCGGGAACCAGCCTCTAGCAGTATCAGTTTACATGACTCAAGGAGGCCCTTCCTGTTTAGCTTACAAGGCTACTACATGTTGGGCTTCGCACACAATTGGATACTGCATCACCATCCCCGCTCGTCTTGCTCTCTCGCGCGCCTGCCTTCGGGGCGTCTAGGCATGCGGCTTTACAGCCCTCACCCATGAATCCACCTGGCATACTCATCGAAGTCGTACGACAACAGAAACTGGTATATCACTTCGTCGCATGGCCGGCTCCAGGAAATCTGGGGCTCTCTTCAGCGCAGGCGTCCGGCTAGTTTCCGTTTCAGTGGGAACCGTCTCGCCATTATCGTCGCAGCTGCTCGAGCACTGAACCTCGCCCTGCGAGGTGGTATGAGAAGGGTCTCGCATGACTCCGGATCTCGGGCACAAAGTTGGGATGCTGGTGTCCGACCAGCTCGCGCAGCTGCCGGGTCTACTGGCCGGGGTCGGTGACAAATGCATCGATAGCTCACCACCTAGCCGTCAATGTTCAGGTTCAGTCACGCAAAGTAACAGCTGCGCCAAGCAGAAATGGTGGATTCAGGTTCAGTACGACAAAGAACATCGGCTAGGCAAGTGTGAAATGTGATTCAGGCATTCAGCACGACAAAGAAGGCGTTGCACCTAGAGCAGCTGCCAGGTTCTAGTAGTGACTAAAGGGAAGCAGGCGGCCAGAGATAGATGTTGGTTCAGGTCCGAGCATCAGAGAACACTGACACCAAGAGTCACATGTCTTCCGAGGTTGGTCAGCTGACAAAGACACACGGGCGCCAAGAGAAATGGTGCGTTCGGTTCAATATGGGAGCCAACTTTACTGCAACTCGTCATCCAAGTGAAATGTGATTCAGGTCCAGTATGACAAAGAACACGTCACACAGAGAAATGAGGTTTTTGGTCGGTGCAGCCAAATGTTAGGATGTGTAATATGTCATATGGGGTAGTGCCTTAGGATTGGTACACGAATGATCACGTGCTTTCCATCAAGATAAGTAGTCTAGCAGTTCTGCGTTCATCTGTGACTTGGATGACCAGCGATGTCAAATAGCTTTATCTTACCTGTAGACTGTCAGATCAGTGATAAACACTTGTCTTGTCGAAGGACACAAGCTGGGAAGTCAGTTCAAGCATCGATCGCATTGAAATTAGTTGCCCAGGCAATGTTGAGTCCAATCTGCACGGCAAGAGATCATGTTAGAGTACATCAGTCTAAAACAGTTGTATAACCAATGTGCAAGGTGTAATTGAGATGAATATCATAGTTGGCATGTTTGTCTTACGGTTGGACAGCTTCTAATATGGGGTACCCTATGAATGGTTGCTGATGATGCTCAAGACTGTCGTAATATTCTCTAACCTGCAATGCTAAACTGTATGAATCACATCTGACAGTTAGCAATGCAACACTTAATACGAGATAGTCCGAGTTTTGGTTCAGGATGAAAATCGCACGAACGTCGATGGCTAAAGAGAGTTGAAAGATGATTTATGCATGAGCCGAGTTGGAAAGCGTGAGGACATCCCTGTTCATCGGAAGGGATTTACTAAGATAAAGAGCCTATTCAGCTCCTGGTCAAGAAGGCTGGAAGAGGATCAATAGATCTATCGGAAGAAACAGAACACAAAACAAGATAGCATCTCAGGACAGAAACAGAGGCCATATATTACACATATCCTCGTACTGGTACCATCATAACCTTGTCGCATCGCACATGGAAGACCACCTAAGTCAGGGATACGACAGAGCTTGCAGAACGATGAAGCCTCCTTGAGCTCTTCATCGCCTGAATGCCAAGCCTCCTGACTGTTATTACCCGCAAGAAGACGCAAGTCTGTCCAGTAGTCAGTTTACAAAAGATCGGATAACAATCTACAGTGATCAGTCTGTTCAGCGCCGGGATTCATCCGTTTGGCATGAGTGATCATTCAACTGAGGACGGCCATGTGCACCTCCACTGGCGGATCACCTCCGACCATCGGCCAGCCGCACGCGAGTCTCCACGGTACGATGAAGTGCTGCGAAGACCCTATTCCTCCCCCTCTCACACATCAGTGTCATTCCTAACGATAGGCCGTGCATCGAAGAAATTGCATAGTCTTTAATGTACAAAAGTAATGTCAGAATAGGAGATACAGCGCAAGTACATTCCGAACTTCCCACCCTGGTTCGGCCCACACGTATTTTGTCATTACCAGCCTACTACAGAAATCTGCATGCAATGGATTGTTCAATAGTAGTGCAATGTGTAGTTCTATATCTCACGTATCGGTTATAAATCGATGCTTCCGAATCGAGCATCACTACATTAGGCGAATTCAGTAGATGGAACCACCTTTTGTGTGCTAAAAGAGCATCGTAAGCAGACACCTAGCATAGCCTAGGTGTTCTGGGCTCGTGAGTATAATCTATAAGATTCCGCCCTCTGGTTCTGCATCTGCTAGTAGAGTCATATCTGAACAAAGCAGTTGCTAGTACTACTAGTAGGTAGGTATTTGTCATCTGTTAGTGAACAAAGAGCTAGCGCAGTTGAGCTTGATATTAAGAATGCAAGCCTCCGTAGATTGATACAAGTTGAACATCAACCTGATCTGTCGGCTGACAATGTGCTTTTATTCAACAAAGAGAGGGCCATAATCATCACTTTGGCTGAGTCTAATCTAATTTATATCCTAATACGGACCTAATCCTGTGGGAGTGCGGCCTGTTAGAGAGCGTCACCCCGGTTGGAATAAACATATCATGTTGATCAAGATAGATAGTAGAGTCATAATCTGCAAATAATAGGATGAAAGATTTGGATGCTGAGTGAAGGATAGGGATTGGATCGAACTGAGCTTGAGGACCTTCAGGTAAACGGATGATGACTGGCAAAAATCTGACACTTAATGTGGCGGGGGATAACGAGGTGGGCCCTGGCTGGAATCTTAATGACCTTAACACCACGATTGATTGGTGCGGTACAGAGAATTGTCTAGAGAATAGACAGGAGTCATGGCAAATGGGTGAATAGACTGAAGGAAGATACGATCGGACCGATGCCAGGTCAGTCTAGGGTCAGGTCGGAACCATATGCGGCCACGATTCCAGAGCACGGCCTCGAGTACAACCAGTTGTATCTGGGCCTGCCTGCCTTTCACAATACCAACCACTTGCAAAATCATACTATTCTTACTATGGTTCACATTATCTCTCGCGCCTAAGGACAGTCCATTCCTTTCTATCAAAATCAAACTCCATACAAACAAGCATTTTACATTACACTTGACATGAACATGTTTCATTGAAGCACAATAATAAGTATAACATGTACAATTCATGGGGCTTCTAGCTACGACAAATCTAAAAATTCAACGACACATTTCCTTCAGATCAGGCTTAGACCTTACTTCGAACCATCTCTAGATCAGGTCTGAATTTCAAATATTCAACATTTTCATTACGACTAGATCATAGCATGGCTCAAGTATGTCGCTATACGCTCCGAATGATACTAGTCAGTTAGCTGATTGAAATCACTAAATCAAATATATATGGCCCGTCACAGCTTCTAAACCAAGATGATATCCCGTATACGATAGGTCAATGGATGAAGACCATCCTAGCTAAGCCACATATCTTCTCCATCTCAAGCATTTTGTTGTATTATCAAACAAACGATAAAACTATTGACCTCCCTTACCTTGGATCTTCGATATATACAATAAGGCACGCCATAGCGAGAACAAAACTCGCACTGGGATGGGACAACATCTGTTGACCCCTAGGCCTTCCCTTATTTGGAGCATCAATATGTGTCACAGCCATGCTACCATGAAGATTGGTATAGGTGGATGCTTCTAGTTAGTAGGCGATGCAACGGTTCACGTCGACCATCACATTCTGAATCAGAAGGCAAAAGCATAAGCCCCAGGGGTTCAATGAAACGTGAGTCACAAACCCTGAACGAAGTCAGCACAACATCATAAACCGAATGGGGATGACGCATGGTGCCTCCTGGGATTCCATTGATACAATGCAAAAATAATACATGCAGCCTAACGATCGAGGAGAAAGTGTCATCCTCTCAACTAAAAGCAAATGACGCCAAGACCCTAAAACCAAGGCCACAGCCTCAATCCGTTTAAACTATATAGCAGCCCAAGCATCCATAAACAAATGACCATCCAATCCCTAAACCTAATTTAGAGCCTCCAGTCCTTAAGCAAATGACCATCTCATGAGCATGTAAGACCAAAATATGAACGGTAACACTATTTCCTTGCTAATTTATGTCTCCTCATCAGGTTTCAGAAAGATTCGTTATGCAGTAGGGTCACAGTTTGACTTAAACCATCCAAAGTTCTTGGGCTAGCCACAGTATAAAATATGCGTCTATCATACAGGCTCCAAATACCCCACTTGGACAAAAGTTCTCCACATTCTTAATTCCACGTATCATGATGGGTTGTCTTTCCCGTAAAGATTTCTGGATGTGTCGATCGAGAGAAAAGGTTCAAGTGTGCCACCAACGTGGTCATCCAAGCAGTTCGCTGGAGCACAGACTAAGGAAGGTCCTCTTCGCCAACGTCAAATCGCGCAGTCCGCTCATGGTATAATCCCATCTGTGCAACAAACCTTGAATCCAGAGTGCCCCAGAATAGTTTTTGGATCTTGTGAAATATTGAGCACTTGCTTCCGATTAGGAGAGCTAATCGTACACGGACCATGATGGCAGTAACAGGAGCATCAGGTCACTAGCGATGTCTTGAAGGTATATTATGCACCTAGTAGGCCCAGAGCGAGATCATCTTGCACTATCAGCAAAGTACCGGCAATCAACCTACGTGGCCATGACTAATCATCCTCATTACTCGTCACTGTTGTTCAGCCTTTGATAGCAGTGAAGCAAAAGAAAGCCTGCTAGGTTCTCGGCCTTTCTTATGCATTGCTGCCAGATAATCTTGGCTACATTGTCATCGTCTGAACTTCAGAAAGACGCCCGATGCGAACGCAACCTTATTGCCTCTGTTCCAGCAATCTCGAACGGTTGTTCCGAGGCAAGTGACTACGGCATAAGCGCCGCATGGGTCGAAGCGAAACCAGCCATTTCGACGCTTAGACATGGCAAAGTGAATAACCGGGCCTTTAGTCGGGTCGCCTTGCACTTGAACGTTTGACACTAAGCGTAAACTTACAGGTTGTTTGACCTTCGAATATATATGGTCAAGAAGTCGGGCGAGTTAAAAACCGTCACGCAGCTTTTGACTGAGTTTGTTGAAAAATGTGCTCCAATTCAGGCCTATTCTCTGCATTGCATCACTGCCGGAGCCATTTTATTCGTTTCTCCTGGGTCAGCTTAGGGCGCTAAGGATGAATTTACTTGACGGACTTTCGGAGTGAGTGAGGATTACCACTTCCCGTTCCCAAGCTCCCAATGGCAAGTGTAGATACATGCACCATCTAATAAATCATCCTGTAAACAGAGGAAGGATTGCTAAACTCCCACCACCAGAGCAATTGTTACAAATACAGGCCTCACAAATAATTCAGCAAGAAGATGGGAGAAGATCAGAGAGTGATATATGTTTGCAATTCTGTGCTTTGCAGTATGCTTGCAGGAAGGCTCTGGCAGACAGCCAGCCGAGGGTGCGAGGGAGGTTCGCCAAGATGGACGACGGCGACATGCTCAAGCCCAGGAAGTAGACGGGGCCATGGAGGCCGCCGCGAAGCCGATGAGGAGGGAAGACAAAGGCTGTTGCAAGGAGGGAATTAAGCTGCTGCTGCTGCTGAGAGCTGCTGCCAGCGGCTTTGTTGGCGTCTAGAAGCTTCTAGGTGAGGCGGCACCGCCTTCTAGGGTCATGGCTGCCGTGCCGCGCTGCGCCGCCCGTCGGAATTCATTTCAGTCGCTCCATCAAATCCGTTCCGTTCCTTCGGGTGACATTTTCTATTTTTTTCTGCGATCGTTTGTAGTAGTAGTAATAATAATATGATGGTCCTCCTCCCTGTGGTGCAAGAGAGTGCCAGCCAGGTTCCTCTTCTGTGTACAAAGGCTTGAGCTTGAAGTTGGTACTACTAAATAAATAAAACCCAGGCTCCTCTCTTGCTTGCCATGTAAAAATAATAATGTTGTTGTTGCTATGAATAATCCTAGTAGTAATACTCTTGTGATGATGATGGTTGGTGAAGTGCTTGCTTTCAACAAGAAGAGAGTTTTCTCTTGCGTCTTCAGCCAAAACAAATTGACCTATCAGTCTTTCTCAAGGCCCCAACTTTCAAACCAAAAACTATGTCCATTTATGTCGACAGACAAGCTTTCTCAACTTTCTAACATCAGTTTTATGATTGCGGGACTATCATTGTGACGCGCCTATTTTATACTCCCTCCGTTTCTAAATAATAGTCTTTCTAGAGATTTCAACAAGTGACAAACACTAAAATCAGCCAAAATATATAAAAGTTGGTCCGACAAACACTAAAACAGGCAAAATTGGGTGGGACAGGGCTATCATAATCCGCCACAATGTCCGCGGTGGGCTAATAAACTAGGGACAATTGTGCTGGCAGAGTAATTCCTTTGTTGTATTACTAGTTAGGGGTGTATTTGTAACACAAACTCTTCTTCTCTCTTAGCTACGTACTATACAGGCAAATCTCTTACCTCTCTGTTTATCAGGGATGATTTATTAGCGTTTATTGCAAGTACAGACTTGATGTCACAATTTTAAGAAACAACGGCGAAAATTCCATCCTCAAATACTTCGAAAGGTGAATGCGGTCAAGTAAATTCCATCCTCTAAGCCCCCAAAAAGCATCTCACACCAAGGAACGAAAACGAAATTAAAATGGACATCCGGCTACAGTGACAGTGCAAAAGTGCAGAGAATGTAGGCCTGAATTGGAGGACACATGAAAACAAACAAACATCCATCAAAATCAAGCGCCTGAAGGCGACGGTTTGATTTGAACATCGCGATTGCTCGGTGCACGCTCTATAATATTCAAAGGTACAAACAAACTCTTTAAATTTCTTCGGGCCTTATTGCATCACAACGAGACAAGGGCAAGGGCGACACCGACTGAAAGGTCGCCCGGGTTATTGCACTTCTGCCATGGTCTAGAGGCGATTACGGAAAGGGACTGGAGCTTCTTTGGCTCTTCTGAAGACGATGCGGCGCTTAGTTCACACCGTAGATCCACTTCTCCTCGTTGCTGGTGTAAGAGACCAGCTCCTTGGGCTGGAACCAGAGTGCGATCTCGTCCTTGGCCGTCTCCGGGCCATCGCTCCCGTGGATGATGTTTCTGAAGTTCAGACGACGGAATGAAGAATGTGAGCACAAAGGAATTATTCTGGGAGTGCATCATGGCATTCAAGAAAATGCCGAATCGAACCTACATCAGGTCTTTCTTTTTTTGCTTCAGTCTGTCTATTCTAAAAGGCTGAAACTAAGCAGTGACGAGTGCAAATGATGGATGATTAGATGCATGGGCACACACGAGGTTGATGTGGCGGCGGACTTTTCTGAATGAGTGCAAATAATGGATCATCGCTAGCTGGGCCTACTGAAGAGAGAATGAATCATACCTTCCAACAACAACAGCAAGGTCACCCCTGATGGTTCCTGGCTCAGATTTCGATGGGTCCGTGGCACCGATCAGCTTCCTCCCGTACTTGATAACGCCCTCTCCTTCCCATACCTTCAAAATATGGAACAGATTAATAAACTGCAACTTGGCGGCAAACACAGGGTTATTTGTGTACGGACAAAAAGATGGGGGGATTTGATTACCATGGCAAGCACGGGACCGGAGCTGAGGAAGTCGCACAGTCCACTGAAGAAAGGCCTTTCCTTGAGATCATGGTAGTGCTTCTCGGCGAACTGCTTGGATGGAACCACCAGCTTGATGGCAACAAGCTTGTATCCTTTTCTCTCGAATCGGGACACTATCTCAGAAATCTGTTGACAGAGAGAAAAGATACAAACATCCATCATGATACAGTAGGAAATTAAAGACATGTATATGGAGAGAACACTTTTTGTATCCCAAAAATCAGGGGTATTTCCCTGGCTCTGTTCATAGAATGAAACCAAATGTCACAGCCCTTGTTGGCTAACGGCCCTACGGCAAAGCATAAAAGAGGTTTGAAACAAACTGTGACCCTCACTGCATAACAGCAACATCTTCTACTGAACACCTGACATGGGGGAGAACACTAAACAGTAGAAAGTAGAAACTAGTGATGGACTGCATATTTTGGTCTTACAGGACTGTGATGGGCACGGGCTGTGTATTTTGGTTTTAAGGAATTATGATGGGCTGTGCATTTTGGTTTTAAGGGGTTGGGATGGGTTGTGCATTTTGGTTTTAAGGGATTGCGTTGGGCTGTGCATTTTGGTTTTAAAGGGATTGTGATGGGCTGTGCATTTTGGTTTTAAGGGATTGTGATGGGCTGTGCATTTTTGGTTTTAAGGGATTGAGATGGCTGAGCAGTTTGGTTAAGGGAATGCAATGGGCTGTGCATTTTGGTTTTAAGGGATTGTTGCGCAGATTGGTTTTAAGGGATTGTGATGGGCTGTGCGCAAATTGGTTTTAAGGGATTGTGATGGGCTGCGCAGTTTGGTTTCAGGGGATTGTGGTGGACTGCACGTTTTCGTTTCAAGCGAATGTGATGGGCTGTGTATTTTTGCATTTTGGATTTAAGGAATTGTGATGGGCTGAATGGTGGAACTGGATTTGCATATCAGCCTGACTGTAACTAGAAGCATGCCTAGCCTTATTACCAAAACTTGTTTGTTAAGCATAATGGGCTAGTGGCCCCCTACTACCGATGCTACCGAAATAAGGGAAGGCCGCCAGGGTCCAACAAGATAGGTTTGTCTCCAAACCCCCAAGCTTGTCCTAGGCTCCTAGCTAGGTGGTGTGCCTTTATTGTTATATAATATACAGATAGATCCAAATGGGTCCAAGGGTAGGTACAACATTAGTTGTTAATGGTTTGTCTAGAACAAATCTCAAGAAAAATGCTGTCGGTGCGCGAACAGAATATGTTAGCATTTCAAGCCCAGGAATGGGTCTACAATTCAATTGACCTATTCGTATATGGGCTACATATATTTTGGTTTTAGAAAGGGGTTGTGATGGGCTGCATATATATTTTGATTTTAGGTGGATTTGCATATCAGCCTAACTGCAACTAGAAGCAAGCCTAGCACTAATAGCAGACCATGCTTCTGAAGCATAATAGGCTAATGCATCCTGCACGCCTACTTATCGAAGCAACCGAAGTAATAGAAAAAAAATGCAGATGAGATCCAAGAGTATGAGATTAGTTGTTAATGGTTAGCTGAGAAGAGATCTCAAGGACAATGTTGGTGCGTGAAAACATAGAATATGTCTAGTCGACGACGGTCCGATTGATCTGTACTATAGTATATACTTGTATTATGTACTTCCTCCGTATCAAAGTAGAAGACGTTTTTGACACTGACATAGTGTAAAACAAAATGACTTATATTTTGATACGGAGGGATTACGAAATAGCACAAGACGTCAAGTGTGGCCACAGGCATGGCCAGGGGCATACGTACTGAACTGATTAATCTGAACCAATATGTATAGTAATATAGTATGAATGTTGTAGGACAACTAGTATTATATTGATAAAAGGCAGGGCAGGGCAGAGATGTGCGTGTTGGTTGGTACTCACGAGAGGCCTCTACTATTATACTTCCTCCGTTCCCAAATAATTGTCTTTCTAGCCATCTTAAATGGACTACAACATACGGATGTATGTAGACATGTTTTAAAGTGTAGATTCACTCATTTTGCTCCGTATGTAGTCACTTGTTGAAATCTCTAGAAAGACAATTATTTAGGAACGGAGGGAGTAGAAGAGTAAGGTTTGTTTCCAAAACCCAAAAAAAAAAAATCCTAGCTAGGTGGACTGTCACTATTATTATAATCCACCCATTCCAATATATAAGGTGTATCAGTTTTTTTAGAAGTCAAACATGTCCAAGTTTGACCAAGTTTTTAGAAACAGTATTAATATCTACAATACCAAATTCGTATCGTTATATCCAGCATGAAAAGTATTTTTCATATATTTATTTATTTTGTATGTATTGTAGATGTTGATATTTTATTATCCTCTAATCTTGGTCAAACATACATATGTTTGACTTTCACAAACACCGATGCACCGCATATTCTGAAACGGAGGGAGCATCGCACAGACCCAATAGGGATCCAAGAGTAGGAGATTAAATTGTTAGTGGTTAGACTAGGACAAATGTGAAGGACAATGTATGGTGTGTGTGGGCAGAATAGAATAGGCGAGCATTTCTAATCCAGAAAATGGAATCACGGTTCGATTGTTCTATAGTTGTATGCATAAATCTACGGACATGGGACAAGTATAAAAGACGTCGACTGAGGCCTCAACTGCAACTAGAGCACAAGAAAAACATAAGCAATGAGCAGCCATGCACAAACAATGAGTGTATGGTATGAATGGTGTAGGGCGAATATGATATGATTAATAACAGAGCAGAGATATGTGTAGAGAGTATAGGGAGAGGGTCGGGAACTGGTATAGGTTGGTACTCACGAGGCCTCTCTGGACGCCGTCAGGCTTGATGGCGATGAAGGTGCGCTCCATCTGCAGATTGAGAATGGTAGGATTAGAAATGGTGGTTCCATTTGATTCAAATTAAAGGGAATACAATGCTTCCTCTGTCCGGAATTACTCATTGTATAATAAATGGATAAAAATGGATGTATGTAGAACTAAAATAAGTCCAGATACAGATACATCCATTTCTCTGACGAGTATTTCTGGACGGAGGGTACAATACAATACAACACAACACAATACAGTAGAGGGGGAGAAGAAGAAAAGGGGTGGGGGAAGGGTGTGGGTCGGTACCTCGGCGGCATGCACCTCCTGATCCTGGAGCATGTAGACTGTTTTGTATATGTAACCAAGGGAAGGATTAGATTGCAGAATTAGACGGCCTTATCGATCTATGAAATGAATCTACCTGAAGTTGATAGAGAGAAGAGTGAGAGGAGAGGAGGGACTTACCGGCGGCGGGGATGGCGGCGATCCATGCGTAGCCGTGGGAGGATGCTGCGGCGTTGGTGTGGTGGGCGTATGCGGCGGGGA
Organism: Aegilops longissima; assembly: GCA_021605205.1. Lineage (NCBI taxonomy): Eukaryota > Viridiplantae > Streptophyta > Magnoliopsida > Poales > Poaceae > Aegilops > Aegilops longissima. Next base: position 664,353,284 of record CM038676.1, read on the forward strand.
GGGTGGAGTTCCGGCCGAGGTTGGCGAGGGTGGCGAGCGCGGCGTTCCTCCCGTCTGCAATGCAACGCAATCGGAATGGAAATCTGGATGAATCCCCGGCCTGACCTGATCTGATCTGGATCTGGATCGTATGGAATGGTGGTTGATCCGATTCGTTTCGTGACAGACTGACCTGCGAGGACGGATGAGGCGCGCGGGGCGGAGGCGGGGGAGGAGGCGAGGAAGGACCTGGCGGCCTTGCAGGCGGAGTGGAAGAGCTTAGAGGAGGAGCTCATCGTGGCTGCGGCGGCGGCGGCGGCGCCTGAGAACCTTTCCTTCCTTCCTTTGTTGCTTGTGTGAGAGAGGAGTGGGAATGGGAGTGGGTAGGAAGATAGATGGGTGGTTATGTACTCCTCTCCTGGAGCAAGGAATGGAAGGAATTGGCTTTTGCCGTTGCGCTTTTGGTTGGTTTTGCTTTGCTTCCGATTAGATCTGAATCTGATGCCCTCCCTTCCCTTCCCTTCCCTTCAAGTGAGTGGCGCAGCGTAGGTAGGGCTGTCTTGTTATTCTTAGTTAATTACCCTTTTGCCCCTCCCCTCCCCTCTCCTCATCCGCATTTCTCCAACTCTTCCCCTCCTCCTCCTTCTTCTTCTTCTTCTTCTTCTTCTTCTTCTTCAGCGGATGTCCATTCCGTCACCACATCGCAGATCGCCCGAGCCCCGAGGAACGAAACCACCCGACACATCAGCGCGCACTAAGAACAAGTCATGTTTATCAGGTCGAATCTGGTGCCGATGACCGCTGGCCTAGGTACATCATTCAACCTCGCCTACGCTTTCGATGGATCTCGCACCGCGGCAACCAAATCATAAACCCTCCTACACTGCAAGTGAAAGCTGCTTCCCAACCCCTAACCTACACAAAACTAGTCCAAACCCATGACATGTCATCTCATTTTCACAACCATATGTACCAGCGACTTCACTACAAATCTGTTTTTCATGCCATCTTATATTCTCCGAGCATGACAGATAAACCTCAGTTCATCTCTTTTTTTTAGGCAAAATTGCCATGCTTGCAAACTAAATTTGTCATCATCGTGCCAATATAAATTGCCATTAAAACATCGAATATACTTTCCGAAACACGGTCCGTTACGGCCTGATTCATTAAGAAAAAAGGTCGAAGAGAGTTGCCCAGTTAATTAAGGAAAAACCGGGCAAAAAGCGTCACAACACGCATGCAAAAACAAGGCCCACAGGGCGACCTGGCAACCCACACAAGAACGCACACACGCCGTCGATGAGAAAAGGCGCCATCGAGATTGCAACCTGGTGTCATCATCATCACACCTGTGCAAGGGCAACTCTGACTCCACCATCAATGACCATCGATGTAGCCCTCACCGCAAACAAGTGTTGAGGCCTGCGTCAGCCGATGCCAAACAGTCCACCACACGCATCGACGAGCATTGCAGGGGAAAAGTGATGGGCCTGCGCCGGCCGATGCCAAACAGTCCACCACACGCATCGACGAGCATTGCAGGGGAAAAGTGATGGGCATGCGCCGAGCAGGTACCGGAACCGAGCACCCGCATCGTGTCATCGTCACCGCGTAGGCACCTCCTCTGCAGCTCCAACCTCAGGAAGACAAGTGAGGCACGACAACCCCTCGAACACCCCAGATGAGACCGACTACCAAAGCCCAGCAGCAGCCCCAACTCCACCTGAAGCCGTCATCACCGCCACACAAGAAGTCGCACCACATCACCACTGTCGGGCAGGCACCTGCTGACCGCAATGCTGCAAGCGTCCAGCCCATGGAGCGCCAAATGGGATCCAATGCTATTCAAAACGGCGCCCCAAAGAAGGAAGCGACGATGTCAATGTCGTCGTCCGACCCGACTGGGCCTTAGGCTTTCACCCGAAGAGCTGGAACCGAGGTGTGCAGGGAGGGGACTCCATAGCGGCGCCTCCAAGGAGGTGACACGACGTCCACGGACACCGACGCCATCGGCCAGTAAGACCCGGCAAGCTTTCGCCCGGAGCATCGTCCAACACCACACCCACGCACATAGCACCGCACAGCTAACCCGCACACATCCCGCGTAGTCATCGCGCCATGACCCAAGTACTAGCCACCACAAACCTCGCCGACGGACAGAAGGCGTCGTCGAGCCCGATCCGACCGAAAATGGCCAAATCTGGCATCCCACCACCACTGCAAACACTGGGGAGGCAACCAAAGGCCGGCACGCCGCTGGACAGCGCGAAGACGAGCCCCACAGAGTAGGAAGGGGAGGGCGGCGCTCGCCCCGGCTCGCCGGAGATGAGTGTCTGGGCCGAAGAACCAGAGCCCGCCGATGAAGCAATCGCGGCTGCCACCGCGCGTGAGACGCTACTAGGAGCCGCCATGCCTGAGAAGAGCCCCAGAGGCCTACCGGCGCCGCTACTGAGGACACTGGCCCGCCTGGAGCCACCGAGCCACGCAGCCGAAAGGGGATCGAACCTCCCCCACCTCGAGCGCCCGTTAATTAAATAGAAAAGGAAAGAGAAGCCCCCATCATCTAATCTAAAATAAATACATCATCAGCATGGCTTCCTCGATTCAGTTTCACTTCACACAAAATTTCACCCCCAAAACGCATATGCTTGCAAAACAGAAACTCCTTCCACCCTTTTTTTTGTTACTCTTTCAACTCAAATCTAGTGCTCACTACTAAGCAGCTATGCTCAGTAAGTCCACTGCTTACTGCATTGGGTATAGTTAGTGCTTGCAATCTTGGCTCGCAACACCTCCTCACCCACTAAATTAATTGATTGCTGCAACAAGACGCAAAACATCAATAGAAACTTTATTCATTCTGCCCAGATGCAACAACAATCAACCAACCAACCATGTTAATCATCCTGCACAAACAAGCCTGTCACCTACACCTGCTTACACGCTTCTGAAATTTATATACTCCAGCAACAGCTAGCTGCATATATACTCTTACAGCCTCTACAGTTCAGTACAGACTCAAGCAAGGCCCCTTCTGTTTAGCTTACAGCTACTACATGTTTCCTGCACACAATTATAATGCATCACCATCCCCCGCTCGTCTTGCTCTTCGCCTCGCCGCCTGCTTCTGCCAGTCTGCAGTCGCTTTTTACAGCCCTTACCCATGAATCCACCTGGCATACCATGAATCGTACGACAACAAAAACTTGGTATATCACTTCGTGCATGGGGTAGGTAAATTCCCTTCTTAAGATCCAAGTTTCGGTTACGGGAAACCACGTCTCGCTCACCTGTATCTCGCAGCTGCTCGAGCACTCGAACCTCAGGCCCTGCCGGGTCAGTATGAAGAAGGCGTATCTCGTTTTCCCATCCTCGGGCACAAAGTTGGGGAGCTGCCCTACCTCCACCACGTCGCGCAGCAGCGTCGATTCCTGCGGGCTCAGGTCTGAAAATGCATCGCATAGCTCACCACCATCAGCCTCAAGTTCAGGTTCAGTACGACAAAGAACACGACGCCAAGAGAAATGTGATTCAGGTTCAGTACGACAAAGAACACGGCGCCAAGGAGAAATGTGATTCAGGTTCAGCACGACAAAGAAGACGTCACCAAGAGAAATGTGATTCAGGTTCAGTATGACAAAGAACACGTCACCAAGATAAATGTGGTTCAGGTCCAGCATGACAAAGAACACGACACCAAGAGAAATGTGATTCAGGTTCAGCATGACAAAGAACACGGCGCCAAGGAGAAATGTGCTTCAGGTTCAATATGACAAAGAACACGTCACCAAGAGAAATGTGATTCAGGTTCAGTATGACAAAGAACACGTCACCAAGAGAAATGAGGTTTTTAATGTCTAGTGAGCAAGTAGGATGTGTATTCATCTGTAATAATTGGGTTACACGAATTCAGGTTCAGCATGGCAAGAAAGAGCAGCAGTTCTGCGTGTTCATCTGTGATTGGATGACCAGCATGTCAAAAGCTTTATCTTACCTGTAGACTTCAGATAGTAGTATAAACACTGTCCTTGTAGGACAACAAAGCGGGGAAGCCAGTCATCAACATCGGCATCGTCTATGATAGGTGGCTCCCCAGGAAGTTGAGTCCATCTCTGCATGCGGCAAGAGATCATTTAGAGTCATCAGTCTATTGAACAGTTGTCAAACCAATGAAGCTATTTGGGGCAAACAAAAGTGCACTGGTTTCTTACTTACACTTCTAATATGGAGGTACCCAGAAAGGCGCGCATATCTCAAGACTTCGTCAATATTCTCTAACCTGCAATGCTAAACTGTATGAATCACATCTGACAGAGAAAAGAACACTTAATACAGACAGCCATTTTGGTTCAGGTGAAAATCCACACGAACGTTGAGGCTAAATATTGAAGATGCATTTCATCATACCGGGCTTTTAGCTGGGACTCCCTTTCATCGGCGTCGGCGATTTCGCTTCGTAATGATTCTACTTCAGCTCTGGTCAACTCAATCTGATAAGTCATAACGACGGAAAGTATTAGCATTATCACAATGACTTTATGATACAGGACAGAAACAGAGGCCATATATTATATAATTCCTGTACTGGTAAACATCATAACCTTGTCGTCATCCTCGTTGCTGGAAGACCACCTAATGCGAGGGATAGACAAGAGTTGCAGAAGCGACGAAGCTCCCTTGACTCGTTTCGGGGTCCAAGAACGCCTACGCGGACTGTTTATTACACGGCAAGAAGAGCAAGTGTGTCAGTACACCCAGAATTAAAGAAAGAGGTTGAAAAATTAAGTAAGTCTTTGACAGCCACGGTTATTTTTGGCATGAGTATCATCACCTTGGTGACGGATCCATGTTGCTCTTACTTGTGGACAGACCATCGGCAGCGTCCATGGGTTCTTTGTTGGGCGTGAAGTGCTGCGGGAAGACCTCTATTCTCCCGTAAACATCATCCATCCAACGGCGCAGGTGCTAGAAGAAATTGCATAGTCTGTTTAATGGTACAATGTAGTGCAGAATTAAGAACCGTAAGACAATTCGAATCACAGTGGTTGGCCACATATTTGACCATCCAGCACTAAAGGAATCTGCTAAATGCAGAGTTTGTTCAATAGTAGTGCAATGTGTAACATATATGTTACGAGTGGTAAGACAAGTCGATGCTGAATCGGCTCACTACATTAGGCGATTCAGTAGAGGTATTCCACTATTTTGTGTGTGCAAAAAGGAAGCCTCGTAAGCAGATACTAGCATGCGTGTGTTTGGGTGGTGTCCAGTTTTAGGATCTGATAAGAATCGCTGGTGCTGGTGCTGGGCCTAGAGTAGAGCAGTGATCTGAACAAAGTAGTGCTGCTAGTACTAGTAGTAGGTAGGTATTTGTCATCTGAAGTGAACAAAGAGTAGGCCAGTTGATTTGATAATAAGAAGAAAGCCTGGCTAGTTGTGCAGTGGCTGAATTAAGACGGTCGGCTGACAGATTGATTCTTGAAAAAAAGAGAGAGGGCCTAAATCATCATGGCTGAAATCTATTATCAGTCTAATAACGGATAATTCCTAGTGGGAGTGCGGCCTGTAGAGCAGCAGCGTCTCACCTCACGTGGATGATAGATAGATACATGTCGATAACGAGTGCTAGGTAGGTCGAGGTCCGTGGGATTGGGAGGTGGAGATGGAGCGAGGAAGGCAGGGACGGGACGAACCTGAGCTGAGGTCCTTCACTTGAACGGTGCGGAGCGGCGATCTGGATTGCGTGGCCGCCGGGGAAACCGAGGCTGGGGGGCGGCGAATCGAATGACCTACCTACCCGACGGATTGATTGGTGCGGAAGGAAGGAAGGGGAAAGCTGGGCTGGTGGGGGTGGGAGAGACAGAGGAAGAAGACGATGGATGATGCCAGGTCAGTCAGGGTCAGGTCGGACTCCAGCGCGACCACGTTCCGGACCGGAACCGTGTACGTTTTGTATTGGGCTCAGGCTGGCCTGCCCCAACCAACCACTTGCTAATAATAATACTTTCTTTAGGTTACGTTTCTCCCTCGCGCCAAGGGAAGGGATCCATTCCTTCTCCAAAACAAACATCCACTACAACACACACATTTATACATTACTTACATAAACATGTAGCATGTACACACACAATAAGGTTTAATCATGTTCATTCATGGGGCTTCTCAGCTACACAAAAATAAAAAATAAAGGATTTCTTCAAGAAGGCTTAGACTTTCTTTTCGACCCGATTCTAGTCAGGTCAATACAAAAATTCAACATTTTCATTACGACTAATAGAGGTGGTCTTGCCCCGCACCCCTCCAAAACGCACCACATGTTGTTCTTTTTCTCTTTGTGCTGGAGTAGGCACACCCGTGGAATCTCCGAGTCACAGAAGGTGAAGAACGGCCACTCCACCACATACTTCTCCATCTCAACATTGTGTGTGTATTACAAATCAAAGGATAAGTAGCATCATACCCTTTAGCTAGGTCTTCTATCCACTACGACGACTGCCATAGCGAGAACAAAACTCCATCGAGATCGGATCGGAATCCACCCCTAACGACAGCTCGGGGCGATCAATATGTGTCTAAGGGGACGGCGACCATGAAGAGGATAGTGTGGATACTTCTTGCAGTGTGGCCAGTGAGGGTTAGTCGACATCTAGGGTTGATGGAGGAGGCGAAGGCATAAGGCAGGAGGGAAGTTCATAGCGGCGGTGGAAGAGGAGAGTCTAGGCAAAACACATAGGACATCTCAGAGATGTAGGGGGATGATGATGGTGCCTCTCAGGTGGATTCCATTGATGATGAAAAAATGTAATACATGCACCTAACGGATGAGGAGGAGAAAGATGTGATCCTAGAGAAGGAGTTGGAGCAAGAGGCAGAGAGTCCATGGCCCTAGCCCATGTTGTCTATATAAGGCAGGGCTAGGATAGGAGTTAGCCATCCCATCTACTTTAGGAGCTCCAGCGCCTTAGCAATGCACTGTATCTCATGAGCATGGTCCAATACAGAACGGTAATCAATCATGCTGTAATCATGGAACTGCTCCATGACATACTGACTCCTTTGCAAAGACTTGTCGCCAGACGAATTTGACTTCGAGCGCATCCCACAAGTTTTTGGCGACCCCATATAAATATATGCGTCAACCAACTTGTCTCCAATCACACTCAAAACTGCTCCCAAAAAGATTGTGGTTGCCTCCCTAAACACCTTCTCCTGCTCAGGAACAGTAGTTTCTATGGGGGGCACACCACCAACCCAGAACACGTTCATCGCTGTGAGCCACAAGGTGGTCCTAGTCTGCCAACGCTTAAAATGCGTACCCGTAACTTTTCCGGTTTCAGAGTAGCAACAAAGCCTTGAATCGAGAAGTGCCTAGAATAAGGTTTTTGGATTGCTGGAAATATTAGCACTTTTCCGATTAGACTAATCCACGAGTAAACAGTAAGAATGGCATAAATAGTATGCATCTCATAGCGATACCTAAGCATACTAGCACGTACAGAACATAGAAGCGAATCATCTATGAGCAGCACATATACGGCTAGTACAAGTACGAGTAAACGAGCGATGAACAAATCATACCCTCCGGTTGGCCAGGCCAACGCGGTGGCGGCAGCAGTAGCCTCGGCGTCGTCTGTGGCCTTCTTCTTGGCGGCGGCGGTCATGGTGTCGATGAGCAGTCGCGTCGAGACGCTCCCCAAAAACCTTATTGCCGTTCTTCCGGGCAGAATCTCGAACGACAGGGTTCCGGAGGCACCTGCTCTCCCGACCAGCCGTGCATGAGGTCGTCGGGATGGGGTCGCCGGAGACAGCACAGAGTGAGGAACAGTAGATAACGGCTAGGTTACGCGAGAGGGAGTGAGTGAACTGAACTAGGTCACTCCACTGGGCAGAGCCTTCTTATATATGGTAAGAAGTCGTGGGCCGGAGAAGGGTCGCACAACGTCTTTTAGCGACTCTGAGCGGCAAAAATAAGCTCCGGCTCGGCTCATTCCCGCAACCCGCAACCCGCAACCCGCAACCCGCGCCGCGCCGCGCCGCGCCGCGACGAGGCGGGCTGCGGAGGAGGAGCGCGCGTGTACCACTCCTCTTCCCAAGCTCCCAATGGCAAGTGGTAGAACAGCCCTTATAAAGGGGTCTCAGCTCTCCTCAACTAGCAAGGTGGGACTAAACTTCCCACCACCTGACATCTCATACATGGGCCTCAAGATTAACCAAGGAGTATTGTCTTATATAGGCCTAAGCCCATCCATAATCCAACATGATGGTCACAAGCCTCTTACCAGATGCATGTACATTTCCTGCGATCCCAGGTACAAGCCTCTCACTTTTCAGGTGACCGAAGATTCTGTCAAAAAAGAGGTAAACATATTCGCCTTGCAAATTTTGCAATCCTCATAAACCTGATGAAATGCCATTTATCTATAGTTTGCGTGCGTGTGTGTGTGATTCAGAAAAAATAAACTTCATTTGGACACGGACGGATCTATCGGGACGAGGCCATTCCACACGGTGCGACTATAAATCCACCCCACGCCCCCTCTGCCCCAGCACACACATAGTTACTCCCAGTTCACCCACTATCACGATGGCCGTGTGGAATGGCCTCGTCCCGAAAGACGCGAGCATGGTCTGGACATGTGTACATACTAGGGCCCTGTTCGTACCACTCCGCTCCACAACTCCGGGAGCGGAGTTGGCGGAGCTGCAGCTTAAAACGGAGGAGTTGCTGTTTCCCCGCTCCGCAGACTCCGGGAGCGGGCGATTACCGTACAGGGCCTAGATATGATCCTCACTTCTATAATGTCAGGAATTGTGCAGGGGGTCGGCCGTTGTGCCCCACTCCCCTGGTTTCTGGCTGCTGTGCTTTCCCCCACCGACCCTTTCTCCTCTGATGAGTTGATATAAATTATAATATTTTTTGTATTAATCTAGGTTAGAATTATTTCGTACCGACAAGTTGAAATATCTTTGTATTGTAACCTAAGAATTTCAGAGCTCTAGAATAATTTTACTAAAAATATGATAATTGTATTATATTGCTATACCTTGGGATTAAATCTTTTGTGGATGCTGAGGTGGGTGGCGCTATGTTTTGCTTTTAGCAACGCAAATGCTCGCTTCGCCTTCAACTTCACTGCATTGTCCCAAGCTCAACATGCAATGGGAGATATTGAGTATAACACATCAACGCATGGTTAATAGAAGCTGCCCGTAATTGTTTTTCTTTGCACACTCTGTTTTGTGTTTTTTCACTATTCATAGAAAAAAGTTGATAGTCAAATAAAGTTGACCATTTAAATAATTGTTCATGAAATTTAAGGAAAATTTTTGTAGTGTAAATATGGTTCACTAAATATTCACCATTTTAAAATTCTCATCACATTTGAAGAAAGTTTTTCTCACCATTAAAAAGTGTTCACACGTTTACAAACATGTTCATGAAAATATTCAAGAATGCTCAGACGTTTAAAAAATTGTTCAAGACAATATTTAAAAATGTTCATGAAATGTAAATAAATTGTGCATTCAATTTTTAACAACATGTTTCCTCGCTAATGAGCGACGGCCCATATAGCATCGCCATAGGCGACCGGTCGTTCGGGCCGCAAAAGGCGATATATAACAATTGTGTGCGGATGCTGGGGTGTGGGCTATACCATGGCCCGTTACTTTCAATTAATACATGACCCCGTTCTGGAGACGTTTTCTGTTCAGGCCTCGTACCCGCACCTAGAGCAATGCCACAAGCAGTCCAAGCCCAAAAGACTTGACAAAATGATGTTTTTTTCTTCCGGTAATTCACGTCTGAGCCCAAAAGAATAATTTTAAAATATTTGAATTTTTTTCTGGCATCAAAGCTGTTCAGGTGTACAAGGAGAGTACAAATTTCTGCAGTGTTGGGATATTCCAGGACCTCTAGGAAAATCAATCGGGTCAAAATAGTTTTCTTTCTCAAAATTTCTTTCACAACCAATTTTTGTCTTTTTTGCCACGAACTCCTCGAATGTTTGAACACCACGCATTTTTGCACGTACAACGCACATTCAAGCGTCTTGGATTGCAAAAGTTTCAATTTTTTGATGTTTTTGGTACTTCAGTTAAATTTACTGTTTACACTTAGGCGGATATGCACCTTGGCACTAAATTGCTGCACTCTTTTTTTCTGGTTTTCTATTTTTGAATGAGATAAATACAACATAGGAAAGCCAAGTCACACTCAATCGGCAGCGACTTAACAAAACAAAAAATCATAGTGGACTGAGCGATACCGAAAAGAGACATAGCAACAACCCCAAAAATTAGAGTCTTTGGGTGGAGAGCTGCAACTAGTACTTTGGCTACAAAAAAGAACAGATGGAGCCGTACCTTAGAGAACGATATCGCATGCCCTATCCATGGCAATGGAGACTCCTATATGTGGCAATGGAGACGAGGATGAATTCCATGCACAAAAAAGTACAGTACTTTGGTTTGCCTTTCGTTACCCATAAACGAAGGTGCTCCTCCATTTTGTGACGTCTCCATTGCAAACATACTACATGTCAATAAAATGTTTCCTAAGCTTGTTTAACTCAAGAGAACATAGCTCATCCCAAAACACGGACAGACCTCCACCTTTGCCTTGAACAGAAACACTAAAAACATTTTTCACACCAAAACGGTAATGCAAACTCTCAACATACCCTTTATTTTGTCTAGTTTCAGAAAGGAAGATAACATTGAGTTGGTGCGTCTTGGAGAGGCGCACGAGTTCTGGGATTGTGCGAGGTTGGCCCAGGCCTTGATAGATCCAACGCATCATTTTCATGGCTCCTGATGGGTATCATCATGTGCGCCCGTCACTTGATCGGTAGCTTCCTTTGCCATGTCATCGACATCGTTCTACTCTCGCACAAATTCCCTCCTACTAACCTGTAACACCTCCTCAGCCCCATCCACTTCCTCGGTTACATGAGTGACAGAACACTCTGCTCCTAACACATCCTCAATTCTATCAATGCAAACTCTTTTACATGAGACACTCCTAAACTCTACACTCTCAGAGTCTCGGTACTACGCCCCCGCAAAAAAAAAAGAGTCTCGGTACTACGGCTGTTCATGTTGAAGACAAGATCTTGGCCATGTCAGAGACGCCTCTTAGTACCTGCAGTGCTCTCAAGTATAACAGCAAAGGCAACCTTGCGACTGAATGGTTCACTACCGCTGTTGGTGAAGAAGGAACCCCAAACTTGACATGCTTGACGCCTACGCACTACACCTCAATGCGCTCATCAGCTTCCCGCATCAACCTTGCCTAACTTCCTCATCAGCTTCGCAGCGACCTTCCATGGCGGTCTACTTCCTCGGCTTGAGCATGTCGCCGGCGTCCATCTTGACGAACCTCCCTCGCACCCTCGGCTGGCTGTCTGCCAGAGCCTTCCTGCAAGCATACTGCAGAGCACAGAACCGAAAACAAGTATCACTATCTGATCTTCCATCTTCTTGTTTATCTTTACTTGTGTGCTAGTAAAAAGTAAGAGAGATTAGTTTGTGTACCTTGATCTTTCTGCCAAAGTTCCTCTGGATCTTCTTCTCCCTGTACCTGTTGAGCTTCTGTCTCCTTTGCTCCCTTTTCAGGTCACTGATGGTCACAAGCCTCTCACCAGATGCCTGCACAGGGGTATTGGCACCAACCTTCTGTCAAAAAAAGAGGTAAAAAGATCCTAATAAGTAATCTTAGGCTTGCACTCCCCCTATTAAAAAGTTGATCTGTTTACATGATGATCCTACCTAAATACTCCCTCCGTAAAGAAATATAAGAGTATTTAGATCACTACTCTAGTGATCTAAACGCCCTTATATTAATTTACAGAGGTAGTACATATCAGGATAACATGGCATTTATCTATACATTGCGTGCTCGTGTGAATCGGGAAAAAAACTAAGCAACTTGAAAGATAGCACACAGTAAGCGAAAGACTAAAGCAGTGGGGAGGCCATTAAGGGAAAGGTGGCTTTGAGCAGAATTAGCAACCTCTGAGATCACATCACTAGCTACCTACCTAGCTAGTGCCTCTCCTTCCTTCATATCATACTAAGTAGCTTTTATCTATCTACAGTGAGGTTTTTGTCCAATGCCATGAGAAAGCAACGCCTTTTAGGTTCGGTTTTTGTACTTGGCGTCTCTTTTGTCGACAGCTGTGCTCACTTTGAGTCACAAAGGTGAAAGCTCAGTGCTGCCTGTCACAAATAATTCCATTTCCATTTCCATGTAGTGTTGTGTTGTGCAACAGGGAGAGAGGAAATGACATGATCGTCACCATGTCCTCATCACACATACCTGAACGTCACCCTCGCTGTAGGCTCGCCGGAGCCCGAACGCGGCCTCGAAGTCGAGCCCTTGGAAGTTGAAGAAGTTGGGCTGCAGCGCCAAACCGTTGATCCAGTCCGCCGAGTTGAGGCACCCGGAGCTGACGCTCTTCTGGAGCGAGCACTCGCCGGTGGCGGCAGCAGCAGTGGTTGTCGACATGAGCTCCCCGGGCACGTCCTCGACCTGCAGCATGGGGATCTTGACGTCCAGCAGCTCGGATATCGTCTCCTCGATGGCCGAGTCCTCCATGAGCTCCTTCTCGCACTTGTACAGCGCCTCACTCAGGCTCATGTCCGAGGCCCTGATGGTGTCGTTCATGGCGTTGTCGCTGCCGGACATCATCGAGATGGCGGCGGCGACGGGGTCGAGGGCGAGCAGCGGTTCCTCGAGTATGGGCTCCGGAGCCTTGAACAGGTCGCCTTCTGCTCCCAGGTCATACTCTGACATCAGGGATGGCTGCCCCATGTCTCCCTGTTGAATTTTTTTTCCATACATGAAACAAAATGTTAGAGCAGAGAGAAGTCAACTTAAATACTTAATCCTACCAGCATGGTAAACAACAAATATCTGGTAATCAAAGCTACTTATTTCTAAAAGTATAATGAAGTGAACTCAACTGGGTAACTAGTTATTTCTGATTCATCCATTCATTCAGTAGAAAGGAAGAAGTAAAAAACCAAGCAGCTGCTAGGTAGTAGACAAATGTTTTGATGAGTGGGGAGACGTGTAAATAAGAGGTAGTGTAGCTGCTAGGTGGTACTACTAGTGTAGGAGCACATGTCAACTTACGGCAAGTCCCTGTCATGCGTTGCTACCACCACGGCACATGAGATGAGAGCAGATGACAAGAGCAAGAGCATATACCGCCCAGGGACAGTGGCATCTCAAATTGGCCAAAATCTCAGGTTAATTCGATCGCTCCTTCCAAATTGGCAGCTAAAGAAAGCAGTGACCTGGCTGGCCTTTGTGTGAGAAGAAGAAGATTCAAAGTTGGGAGGCAACATGACCAAGTGTTATCTGGGATATTTACATTAAAAAAAGACAGTGAGGGTCATAAAATCCGCAGTCGATTTCTTCCATATGGTAAATCACAAGGCATGCATCTGTTTTCTCCCGAATGAATGAATGAATGAATGAGGGGGGTATTCGAATTTGTGGCGTGCTGTGATTTAAGGTTGTGGTGTCATCAGAAACTTGCAAGTGTACATGAGTAGGAGGATTTATGACATGACATGGTGCAGTAAATTAGGACAGTTGGAGTAGGCAAAATTAGGAGTGATGGACGGATACTTTGTGTATGGCAGTGCTGATGGCCGTTGACGAGTGGTGTAGTAGGAGCATAATTATATGAAGAGGGCATGATAGCTTGTGTGTGACAGTGTGATTGATGTTGATGACAAGAAGTAAAGTAGCACTAGTCCATACATACATAGATATTACATTTGCAACAAGAAAAGTAAGTAAAGGAAAGAAGGTAGGAGGAACCAATTAGTGGTTAATTAATTAAAGGTCGGCAGTAAGTACTAGAGATGTTATTTTTGTTAATTAGTGAAATGAGTATTATTAAAAGTTGGAGATGAATCTAGAGGGGCCGTCGATATCGGAGGTGGGGCTCGGAAACAAGAAGGGGGAAAGAAAGCGACATTATAATTTGTCTCCAAGGAGAGAAGAATTGGCGGCGACGGCGGCGGCCTTAGAAGTGGTACAGGAAGCGAGCACCTTTTATTTCATCTCCAAAACTGAATTGCAGCAAGAAGAAGCAGGAACAGAGTCGAACGAAGACCCAACTGCAGTGCAGTGGGTTGATCTGATTCTGATGCAGGAGATTGCTTAGAGGAGCTAGCTAGATTAGCTTATTGGTGCAAAGATAGCAGGCGAAAAAGGTAGTGGTACTCACGATCACGAGGTGGTGGCAGATGTTGGCGGCGTCGTCGGGTACAGCAACAGCAGCGGCGGCTTGATGTTGTTGATGCAGCAGGAGCGGCAGTGCTGGCGGCGGTTGCGCCGGAGCAGCGGAGGCAGAGGTGGAGGAGGAGGAGTGGTCTGGGTGGGGGTGGGAGAAGACTATGGGGGAGTATGAGTAGCCCGGCCCCGGCAGCGGAGAAGAGTAGGCGGAGAAGCTGAAGCCCGCGTGGGCAAGCATCTTCTTCTTCTTCTTCTTCTTCTTCTTCTTCTTCTTCTTCTATGGAGGGAGAGATTGGAAAGGCCGCCGCAGCAAGGATTTATATATAGGAGGAGAAGAAGCCACGCTGGGGAGGAGGAAGAAGAAAGAGACAAAAAGGAAAGAAAACCCACGCTGGTGACTCCATCTTGGTGGTGGGCTGGGCTGGGCTGGGCTGGTAGACAACAAGCAAGGGAGCAACCATATCGGCCCGTCCGGTTCTATACATTTCCCTCTCGTTCACTCACTCTTCTTGTCTTGTCTAAAAAAAAGCTCACTCTTCTTGTCGCCTAAGAAAAAAAACTCACTCTTCTTGTTACTGCCATCAGCTAGCAATATCGCATCCCATTACAATCGTACCCTTGGTAATTCCTCTTATAGCATGATACTAGAAGGACAAGATGCACACGATTGTTTTTGGACCAACTGTCAGAGTGCATTTCAGCCAACCAGGCATACACTCTCATCATGGTCAAATAAAAGGAAATAAGAGAACACACTCTTATATATAATATAATACTGGCATGCACCCATGATGTTTATCTATTCCATCCACTAATCTTAATTGTAATTCATCCTCGATTAATCTCCTTAGCCCTCTCTTATTTTCCATATATATTATATATAAGCAATGTTTAAAGAAAATTACGACCCCGCTGCCTTCCACCTAACTAGTTGGCTGTTTATATGCTGCTAAACTCTTTACTCATTCCTTTTTCATTTTCATCTTATTTGCGTGTCTCAAATGACCATCCATCCAGAGGACGGACGCAAGCCCCGGGCACATCGGGGCGTGACGGCCACGTGATCGTCCACACTGTTTTTGAACTGAGCACGCAAATTACAACCCGCTACATTCCACCTAGTTGGCTAATTGGTTGCATGTTTATCTATCTACCATCAAACCCTTTACTCACCCGTATTTGTAGCTCATTTTCATCTTATTTGCGTGCCTCGCATGACCATCCATACAGGGTGGAGACAATCCTCGTGCACGTCGGGGTGTGACGACCACGTGCTCGTTCACCCTATTTTTGACCTGAGCACGTAAATTACAACCCGCTACCTTTCACCTAGCTAGCTGGCCTATTGGTTGCTTGTTTATCTATCTACCATCAAACCCTTTACTCAACTATTTTTGTCACCCATTTTCATCTTATTTGCGGCCTCAAATGACCATCCTTCCAGGGCGGAGACAAGCCCCGGACACGTCGGGGCGTGACGGCCAGGTGCTCGTCCACACTATTTTCGACCCGAGCACGCAAATTACAACCCGCTACCTTCTATCTAGCTAGCTGGCCGATTGGTTGTCTGTTTATCTGTCTACCACCAAACCCTTTACTCAACCATTTTTGTCGCTCATTTTTATCTAATTTGCGTGCCTCAAATGACCATCCATCCAGGGCAAAGGTAAGCCTTGGGCACGCCAGGGCATGACACACACGCGGTGCTAGGCTGTTGCTGCTGGCAAACAACAAGCAAGCTGGCAAGAAAGCAACCATATTAGCTCATCTGCTTCTGCATCTCCCTCTCATTCACTTCCTCACTCTTCTTCTTACTGCCAGGAGCTAGCAATATCGCATCACCATTATGATCACACCCTTGGTAATTCCTCTTATAGCAAGATACAAGGAGAAGAAACACTCGATTCTTTTTGGACCGACTGCGAGAGTGCATTTAGCCAACCAGACAACATACACCCTCATTATTGTCAAATAAAAGGAAATAAGAGAGTACACTCTTATATATAATAGTGGCACACACCCACGATGTTCATCCATTCCATGCACCCTTATTAATTGCAATTCATCCTCGATTAATCGTCAAGTAAATTACCTTTAGATCCCTCTTACTTTCAATATATTACATATAAGCAACATCTAAAGAAAATTACGACCCGCTGTATGCAAAGATTATGATAGCAGGGGAAAAGGTACTCACAAGGTGGTGGTACATGGCGGTGGCGGCGTTGGGCGTAGCAACACCATCGTCTTGATGTTGTTGGTGTAGGAGATGCAGAGGTGGCGGCGGCAGTTGCGCCAGAGTAGTGAAGGATGAGGGAGAGGAGAAGGAAGAGTAGTCTGGGTGGGGGTGGGAGAAGACGGGGGAGTATGAGTAGGAGTAGCTAGACGGGGAAGAAGGGTAGGCGGAGAAGCTGAAGCCCGCGTCGGCGAACATCTTCTTCTTCTTCTCTGTTGACTGTTGGATCTCTGCTTCTTGGCTTGTAAGAGGAGGAGAAGGGATGGATGGATTGTTGGTGTATGAAGGAATGGGTTGGGACAGTTTGGAAAGGCCGCTGTAGTAAGGATTTATAGGAGGAGAAGAAGAAGGGGTGACAAGGAAGAGGGGTGGGGGAGGGGAGGAGGAAGAAAGAGACAAAAAAGAAATAAAATCCACGCTGGTGTCTCCATCTTGGTGGTGGGCTGGGCTGGTAAACAACTAGCAAGGAAGCAACCATATGGGCCCGTCCGATTCTACATTTTCCTCTTATTCACTCATTTTTCTTATCGCCTCAAAAACAAAACAAAAAGAACTCACTCTTCTGGTTACTTCCAGGAGCTAGCAATACCGCACCACCCTTACGATCGCACCCTTGGTAATTCCTCTTATAGCATGATACTAGAAGGAGAAGAAACACTCGGTTGTTTTTGGACCAGCTGCAAGAGTGCATTGCAGCCAACCAGACAACATACACCCTCATCATGGTCAAATAAAAGGACACACTCTTATAAATAATAGTGGCATACGCCCACGATGGTCATCCATTCCATCCACTCACATTAATTCGAGTTCATCCTCGATTAATCGTCAAGTAATTTACCTTCAGCTACCTCTTATTGTCTATATATTACATGTAAGCAATGTTTAAAGAAAATTATGACTCGCTACCTTTCACTTAGCTAGCTGGCTGATTGCTTGGTTGTTTAGACACTGTCAAACTCTTTACTAATCCGTTTTTGTCGTCCATTTTCATCTTATTTATGTGCCCCAGATGACCATCCATCCAGGGGCGGAGAAAAGCCCTAGGCACGTCGGGGCGTGGCAGCCATGTGCCCGTACACACTATATTTTTTGACCGGAACACGTAAATTACAACCCGCTGCCTTCCACCTAGCTAGCTGGCTGATTGCTTGTTTGTTTATACGTCACCAAACCCTTTACTCATTCATTTCTGTCGTTCATTTTCATCTGCGTGCCTCAGATAACCATCAATCCAGGGGGCGGACACAAGCCCCGGGCACGTCGGGGCATGACGAGAGGTGCTCGTACACACTATTTTGATCTGAACACGTAAATTACAACCCACTACCTTCCACCTAGCTAGCTGGCAGATTGTTTATCTGCCACCAAACCCTTTACTCATCCGTTTTTGTCGTTCATTTCATCTTTTTTGCATGCCTTAGATGACCATCCATCCAGGGTTGGAGACAAGCCCCATGCACGTCGGGGCGTGACGGGCACATGCTCGTACACACTATTTTTGATCTAAGCACGCAAATTACAACCCGCTACCTTCCACCTAGCTAGCAGGCAGATTTGTTGCATTTTTTTCTGCCACCAAACCCTTTACTCATCCGTTTTTGTCGTTCATTTCATCTTGTTTGCGTGCCTTAGATGACCATCCATCCAGGGGTGGAGAGAAGCACCAGGCACGTCGGGGCATGACAGCCACATGCTCGTACACACTATTTTCGATCTAAGCATGCAAATTACAACCTACTACCTTCCACCTAGCTAGCTGGCCGATTGGTTATCTGTTTATCTGCCGCCAAACCCTTCATTCATCCGTTTTAATCGTTCATTTTCATCTTATTTGCGTGGCTCAAATGAACCATCCATCCAGGGCAGAGACAAGCCTCGGGTATGCCAGGGCATGACGACCGTGTGCATGTTCACACTATTCATCTCCCTGCAGCTATAGTGTAGTGAAGCCAACCCGGGGCCGGGCCCAATCCTTCCACGGCCCTTGCATCCATCATCATGTTACCCCTCCCATTGGACACTCTTTTTGCATATCAACTGATGGGCTTCCTTGACACAAACCTACACCTTGGGCCAACTTTAACCATATATATCTCCTAATACCAACATTCATTTTAGTCCCTTCCACCTAATTAAATATCCTTTGCCTTTCTGGTTATATGCTGCCAAACCCTTTAACTCGCCCGTTTTTGTCGACCTTTTCATCTTATTCCTGTGTCTTAGATCACCATCTGTTAGCCCATATGTTCCGCCACGCCGATGGTGTTGGGAAACGTAGTAAAAAATAAAAAAATTGCACTACGATCCACAAGGAACACTATGAAGATGCGATAAACGGGTTGGATCGGATTGTACCGACTCCCAGTTGCAGTGGAAGAAGACGAGTCGGTGTAGATCGTACATGGAGTCCCTCGAACCGTAGATGAACGACCCCGCGAACCGCCCACAAACAATCCTTGAACAGAAGACTAAAAGCACGACTTCTCTACTAGTTGCAAGCATACGATCTCCACGATCCGGAAGTGCTTGATGACCCACAAGTAAAGGGCATCAATCCTAGTCCTTTCGATAAGTAAGAGTATCGAACACAAGAGATGAATTAGGGTTTGAGATGAGATGGTGTTGTTGAAGATGTTGATGAAGATTGGCCTCCCAAATGTGAGAGGGTTGTTGGTGATGACGATGGCTTCGATTTCCCCTCCCGGAGGGAATTCCCCCCAACGGAATCACTCCGCCGGAGGGCAAAAGTGTCCTGCCCAAGTTCCGCCTCGAGACGGCGGCGCTCCGTCCCAAAAGTCCTCTCCTTATTTTTTCTAGGTCAAAAGACCTTATGTACGAGAAGATGGGCACTGGAGGTGGGCCAGGGCCCCCACTGGTGCCTAGTGGGCACCTGGGTGGCCCGCTTTGGTAGTTCTTTTCTCCAATATTTATTATATATTCCAAAATAATTCTTCATAAATTTTCAGCTCATTTGAAGATGTGCAGAATAGGTATCTCTGACATAGCTTTTTCAGGCCCAGAATTTCAGCTGCCGGTATTCTCCCTATTTGTGTAAACCTTACATATTATGAGAGAAAGGGTGTTAGAATTACTCCACAAAGTATTATATTGCATAAAAACACTATAAATAACAGTAGGAAAACACGATGCAAAATGGACGTATCAGTGCTTCACCATCGAGAGCTAATCGTAGCCGGAGAATTAGAGAGAGGGGATTAGAACCATATTTGGCTTCAAAATTTTGAGGATTAGAGGATCAACTAGGACAAAATAGAACTAGAACTAGAGAACTGGAGGAGGCTCCAAAACTTGTCTATCCAAAGGGCCAAAATCCTCAAGTATATATAGGTTTGAGGGAGGAGAGAGGGGGGGCCACAAGGGGAAGGAATCCTCCCCCTTTGGCCGGCCAAGGAAGGGGGTCCCCTTCCAATTCGGCCTCCCCCTTCCTTCTACAAGGAGGAAGGGGGCGCCTCTAACTATTGGACCCAAGTGGCCCAATATGCTTTCGACCACTTGGCCTTTTAAGGACCATTGATATTAAAGTAAATATAAAAGCCTCCTAACTATTATTAGAGCCTTTTATTATTAATTTACCATCTTCGGAAATAATTCCACCTATATATTATTTTTCGGAAATACCAAGTATTGAACGATAAACTCTGAAACCCTTCCGGTGACCTAGAAACGCTTCTGGTTCCTCTTAAAACTATTTCGAATATTAGTGAAACTATTTCTCGAATATATTCTCATTATTCTCATCCTAGTAACACTCAGCAGACTGTGATTACCTTAAGCTTATGACCCTGTAGGTTCGGTAAAACATAGACATGAACAAGACTCCTTTCGTTCAATGACCGATAGTGGAATTGTGGACATCCATATCAATCCCTATGAATACACGAATGACATTATAGTGAGCCTTTGGTTGTCATGTGCTATCCCTTTTGCTTTGATATACTATACAAAACCCGAGGTGAGATGTATCGATATCCTTTTGTGTCATTCTCATGCTCACTATATCGGTCTCCTTGTTACCGATTCGATTCTTCTTTTTTGTTGACATGTTCTGGTATCCATGTGACTTAGTCACCTATGTCTAGCCAGACGATGATGAATGACGTCACACCAAGAGGGACCTAAGAATATCTTTCCATCGTCCGAGGAGTAAATCCCACTCTTGAGCTATCTAGTCCCTTGTCAAACATTCCGATGAACCTATAAGTTGTCGTTATGATCACCATGTTACAAATAACGATGAGCAACCCCAAAGTCCACCGTATGGTAGGAAGTGACTTCGATACTCTCATGGTCTAAGAAACTAAGTCACATGTTAACTCTTGTGTTATAACAATTGACTTGTGTCGATTGCAACTCAAAGTATAACAAACAAGTTTTATATGATCATTCTTCAAACGTAATATTCTCAATGTTGTTTTAGGACTACTGTTACAGTTAACGATATCCTAAGATCCGGAAAACGTTGTCACCAACAACGCTTGAGCTAGTCTTGGATGTGAGACTAGGAATCTATATTTACCGTTTATCATTGCACACGCGCAAATGAGTTTTCCACTGAATCGTATATTCCAAGATCATAGCAGTTATAACATAGACTCTTAAGAATACAAACTCTTAATTATGAACATAAAAACATAATAATACAATATTATTGTCTCTAGGGCATATTTCCAACAGATGGGCCATCGCAGAACCAACCTATGGCATGGGACAACCTTAACCCCGTCTATCTCCTCACATGCACTGCCTCATCCTCCTCCCTTCCATTTCTATATCATATCGCATCGCTTCTACTGAAATCACCATACTTCTTTCTATATCATCGTCACATCACCATTTCGACCACACCCTTGGTGACCCCTCTTGTAGTGACAGAAAGAGAAGAAGCACTCGATTTTTTTGGACTAACGAAATGTGTTGTAGCCAACCCAACGACATACACCCCATCATGGTCAAATAAAAAGAAATAAAAGAATATACTCTTATGTAATGGCATACACACATTACGTCCAACCACTAACTCACATTAGTTAGAATTCATCCTCGGTTAATCACCATGTAAATTACATTGGCCTTCCTCTTATTGTCTATATATTACATATAAGCAACTTTCAAAGAAAATAACAATGCGCTGTCTTCCACCTATCTACTTGTCCAATTGGTCGACTCTTTATATGCTGCCAAGCCATTTATTCACCCGTTTTTGTCGTTCATTTTCGTCTTGTTTGCGTGCCTCGGATGAAAATCCATCTAGGGCGAAGACACGCCCCAGGCACGCGGGGCATGATGGTCACGTGCCCATACACAGTATTCATCTCCCTATAACTACAGTGTAGTGTGACCGACTCGTGGCATGGCCCAATCCTACCTCTGCCCCTACATCTATAGTCATGTTACCCCACCCATCGGCCACTCTTTTTGATATATCAGCTGATGGGCTGCCTTGGAACCAACCTACACCTTGGGCCAACCTTAACCTGATCTATCTCCTAACACCAACATTCTTTGGAGTTCTGTCCATCTAATTAAATTACCTTCCATCTCATATCTAATAAACATATCACCTTCACTTTTCTTCGTATATGCCGACAAACCCTTTTATTCACCCGTTTTTATTGTCATTTTCATCTTATTTGCATGTCTCGGATCACCATCCATTCACTAACATGTTACGCGGCGCCCATCGGCCCAGTCGATGGGCCACCACATAACCAACCTATACCATGGGCCAACCTTAACCCCATCTATCTCCTTAGTGGGATTGCCTCATCCCACTCCCCTCCACCGCTATATCATATCATGTCGCCTCTACGGACATCACCTTACTTCTTTCTATATCATTTCCGCATCGCCATTTTGACCGCACCCTTGGCGATCCATGTTGTCATGACATAAGGAGAAGACGAACTCGATTATTTTTGGGCCAATAGTTAGAGTGTATTGTAGTCAAACAAACAACATACACCCTCATCATATCAAATAAAAGAAAGAAAAGCATATACTCTTATGTACTGGCTTACACCGACGATGTCCAGCCAGTCCATTCACTCACATTATTTTGAATTCATCCTTGATTAATCGTCACATAAATTACCTTCACCTTTCCTCTTATTGTCTATATATTACACAGAAGTAATGTTTACAAAAAATTACAACCCGCTGCCTTCCACCTAGCTAATTGGATGATTGGTTGCTGTTTATATATACCACCAAACCCTCTGCTCATTCATTTTTGTTGTTCATTTTCATCTTATTTGCATGCCTCAGATGAACATTCATCCAGGGGTGGAGACAAGCCCCAAGCACACCGGCCCGAGGCCGGGACGTGATGTCCACGTGCCCGTACGTACTATTCATATCCCTGTAGCTACATTGTAGTGAAGCCGGCCCGGGGCCCTGGCTCAGTCCTGCCCCTGCCCCTGCATCCATTGTCATGTTAGCCCGCCCATTGACTGTTGTTTTTGATATATCAGCTGATGGACTGCCTTGGCACCAACCTACACATTAGCCCTATCTTTCTCCTAACTAAAACCGTCTTCCCACATTGTTGCATCCTATCTGTCACCTCTATGGACATCACCTTGATTCCTATGGGTGTGTTTGGTTTCCTGGGCCGCACCTGGCTCGCACTTGCCATGAATAATCCAATGGTTTGGTGCCCTATGTGGCGTGCTCGGCCTAGGCCACGGATGCAAAAGGAGCCCTCTCAGCCATGCTAAGGGGAACGCAGGAATCATCCGTATCTCCAAGAATGGATCGCGCCCGCGTCCTTTTTTCCCATGTCTTCTTTTCCTCCTCTCTCTCACGCATCAGTTCAAGCACCCAACCCACCGCCCCCACCATCGTCTGAGCTTCTTCTACCACCAGTCCGTGCTCACTCATTCGCCACCGGTCAAGGCTCCGTCGCTAGTGCTCCTCCACACCCACGTTGGTGGCCACGCCGCCTCATCCACCACCGGTCTGAGCTTCCTCGCCAGCCCTGCCTTAACATCGTTGGGTTGCACATCCACCTTGTCCACCACCTGTACGAGCTCCCTCACCAGTGCTCCTCCATACCCATGTCGGGGTCCACGACGCCCGCCACCAATTGAGAGGAAGAAAGGAGAGGGGCACCTGCACGCTACGAGCCACAACGGGAGACGTGTTTCTCCCGCACCGCTCCCAGACCTTCCGGCGAGCGCGATTGAGTCTTGCCGTCGGCATCTCCTATCGGTTGCCCATCTACGCCCAAGCCAACTCGTCACCCTCCACCTCGTCATATGATTAATCTCCGCCGCTGCCTTATACCATCTATTGAATGATCCAGATTGGTCAAGATGTTTTCATTGGTTTGAGAATTTTTTGATAAATAAATTGAAACTTGGGTTTGGTTTAAGTTCCAGTTCAGACTTTGTTTTACATGTTCTCTTTGTCCATGGAATGCTCCAGATTCATTTGAAATGATTAAAACTGAAAGAGAAAAGTTCACAGAATTAAGCTCAAATGCAGCCTATCAAACAACATCTGTTGTATATAGTATCCCTTGTGCACCAATATCAGGCAACACACCGAACACACATCTTAACTCATCTTTGCATCAGCTCAACCAGGCCATGCTCATCCAGGATTTCCCATGCGATGCAGGCTAGAGCCACCTAGGCAACCAAGCACACCCTATACTTCTGTGCAAGCTGTGGCAGATAGATCTGCCGTAGTCTCCCATAACATTCATTGGAGTCCCTTTCTCCTTTGTCTAGACACACCTACAGCTAATGGTAACGCATCGCCACTTCAATCACACCCTTGCTTATCCATCTTAGCAGGGTAGATGGAGAAGAAGCACCGGATTGTTTTCATCTGAAAACAATCGTGTGCACTGTAGCCAACCAGACAACATATAACCTTATCATAGTCAAATAAAAAGAAGAGAGAATATACTCTTAGTAATGGCATCCACCCATGCAAATATTTATTTATTGCTTAAATGGTTGCCGACTAATTCTATATTAGCACTCTTTCTTTCATGGGATAATTGGTTTTATGCCCCTAGTTGGGTCACACTCGGCTGAACTTACCCCTAGTTTTCGAAAACACATGTTCCTTTCCAAATGGTAAAACTGTGCTATTTTTACTAGTGGTAAAATTGTAATTGTTCAGATTGACAATTTGAAAATCATATGTATATACTTCTCTCAAAAATCTATTTCTAGAATCTTATAACATTTCTTGTTTTCATAATTTCTTGTTATTTATACATGTACAGTACTACAGTAGAAGTTATTGGTAAAAGTTACATCAGGAACATTATGTCAGTATCCAAAACATCATTTATTTGTGATACTGAGGAAGTGAATCTTATAGTTAACGTTTCAAAACTTCTAATACTAGTACTCGCCAAAATTTACGAATTAATGAAACATGCCAGAAAAGTATTATTAGAATTTTATTTCAACACTACTAGGAAAGTGCTTATAGATAGAAGTTTAGCAGTAGCGCCTGTTTAAGCACCCACGCTATTGGTATTTACCAGTAGCGCCTGGTACAAAACACGCTACTACTACTAAATAACAACAGCGTTTGTTAGGTTGGGCCGCGCTGCTGTTCCATGGGCCGCAGGGCAAAAACGGTAGCCAACTTACCTGTAGCGTTTGTTTGGAGCGGGCGCTACAGCTGGTGGGCTTAGCAATAGTGCCGGCCTCTACCCAGCGCTACTACTAGAGGAAACGAAAATCGGTCCGAGCACCCCCACCCCCTCACTCTCACATTGTCGATCCCCTCCGCCCGCCGCCTCCGCCGCGGTTTGGGTTCCTCCCCGGCCGCCACGCCCCCTTGTAGGACCTTGAAGTATGTCTAGAGGGGGGGGGTGATTGGACTACTTGACCAATAAAAACCTAACATTTTCCCAATTTTAGACTTTGGCAGATTTTAGCTATTTTAGAACAAGTCAAGCAATCTTCACACAATTCAAGCAAGCATGCAAAGAGTATATAGGCAACGGAAATTAAAGCATGCAACTTGCAAGAATATAAAGGGAAGGGTTTGGAGGAATCAAACGCAATTGGAGACACGGATGTTTTTCTCGTGGTTCCGATAGGTGGTGCTATCGTACTTCCACGTTGGTGGAGACTTCAACCCACGTAGGGTAACAGTTCGCGAGTCCACGGAGGGCTCCACCCACGAAGGGTCCACAAAGTAGCAACCTTGTCTATCCCACCATGACCGTCGCCCACGAAGGACTTGCCTCACTAGCGGTAGATCTTCACGAAGTAGGCGATCTCCTTGCCCTTACAAACTCCTTGGTTCAACTCCACAATCTTGTCGGAGGCTCCCAAGTGACACCTAGCCAATCTAGGAAACACCACTCTCCAAGAAGTAACAAATGGTGTGTTGATGATGAACTCCTTGCTCTTGTGCTTCAAATGATAGTCTCCCCAACACTCAACTCTCTCTCACGGGATTGGATTTGGTTGAAAGAAGATTTGAGTGGAAAGCAACTTGGGGAAGGCTAGAGATCAAGATTCATACGGTTGGAATGGAATATCTTGGCCTCAACACATGAGTATGTGGTTCTCTCTCAGAAATGGTAAGTTGGAAGTGTAGGTTTGTTCTGATGGCTCTCTCCACGAATGAAGAGGAGGTGGAGGGGTATATATAGCCTCCACACAAAATATAACCGTTACACACAATTTACCAAACTCGGTGGGACCAAATCATCAAACTCGGTCAGACCGATTTAGTAAACCTAGTGACCGTTAGGGTTTTCGGTGGGACCAACATGCATTTCGGTAGGACCGATTTGGTTAGGGTTAGGGCATAACGTAATCTCGGTGAGACCGATTACACAAACTCGGTGAAACCGAATTTGGTAATTAGCTAACCAGAGAGTTGGTCAGGTAAACTCGGTGGGAACGATTTGCTCTTTCGGTGAGACCGAAAAGTTACAAAGGGAAGCAGAGAGTTTACATTGTAATCTCGGTGGGACCGATTCGCTCTTCGGTGAGACCGAAAAGTTTGAAGGGGAAGCAGAGAGATTACAATCCCATCTCGGTGAGACCGAGATCCCTATCGGTGAAACCGATTTGCCTAGGGTTTGTGGCGGTGGCTATGACATCCGAACTCGGTGGCGCGGATAGAAAGAATCGGTAGGGCGAGTTTGACTTTGGGTTTAGGTCATATGTGGATGTGAGAAAGTAGTGGAGGGTTTTGGAGCATATCACTAAGCACATGGAGCAAAAGGCTCATTAAGCAACACCTCATCCCTTTTTGATAGTATTGGCTTTTCCTATAGACTCAATGTGATCTTGGATCACAAAAAAGTAAAATGAAGAGTCTTGAGCTTTTGAGCTTGAGACAATCCTTTGTCCTTAATATTTTGAGGGATCCACTTCCATCATCCATGCCATGCCATTCATGGAGCTTTCCTGAAATATTTATCTTGGAATAGTATTAGCTCAATGAGCTATATGTTGTTATGAATTACCAAAACCACCTAGGGATAGTTGCACTTTCAATCTCCCCCTTTTTGGTAATTGATGACAACATATAGATCAAAGCTTCGATAAATGATAATAAGATTGAAAAACATCATCGCTTTGAGAAGTATGTGATAAGCAAGAGCTCCCCCTAAATTTGTGCATATCTTAATATTTGCTTTGGACTGCAAATGAACAAGAAATTAGGCTCATGGGTTACTCTTTCATGTCACATACATCTTGGTGGAGCGCTCAAAATAATAACGATTGAATACATGCACTCATCACCAAGCACAATGAATGATCATATAAGGATAGATAAGATAATATCATAAAAGGCATAAGTGTAGCTTATGATCAAAGACATGATCATCAATGTCTCACAGGTAATGCATAGTATCTCAAGCAATCAAACGCAAAAGAGTTTCAACCAAGAAGACAAGTGAGAACAAAAGCAAATCTCTCTCTCTCTCTCTCTCGAAGCCTATGATCTATACATTTTTCTCCCCCTTTGGCAACAAGTTACCAAAAAGTTCCTAGAAAATGCATAGTACTATGTCGTCCCTCAGGCTTGGTCTTCTCGTGGTGGTGTAGACAGGACTCCAAGGACGAACGCATCAGTAGACGTGGTAGGAGCTGAAGAAGTTGGAGCTGGAGCTGGAGCTGGAGCTGGAGCTGAAGTAGTGGCTCTGGTGTCTGGAGTTGGTACTGCAGCTGACCTCTGAGCTCTAGGCACTCTGGCAAATGCATCAGTTGTCGTCTTGCCCTTCCTCTCCTGCATATCATCTTGTAATTGCTCCACAGCTGACTGAATCTCAGTCACTTTGACATCAAGATCATAGAAGTTTTGTTCCATGATTCTCTCCAGGCTCTCCTGGTTTTGAGTTAGGGTGGCCAACCCCTTCTCAATCCGCAGAGATGATGCTATTAAATAACCAAGCTGCTCCTGCTTGTTCTTCAGAAAGTAGTCAGATGCCTTTGCTTGAGTTGGCATCTTTGCAGCTTTCTCTTTCCTTGCCTTCTCCTTTCTCTCCTGAGCTTGCACTGATGATGGTTCATTCTCGGTCATGACAACTCGATTGTCCTCAAAATCAGGATAGAGAACCATGTGTTCCTTATCCAAGAGATACTTTCATGTGCCCATCTTCAAGTTTATCAACTCCTGAATCTGTGGGGCATAACCACAACTCCTCTTCTGATCTGCTGCTGTCCTCTTGATTGTGTCGACTATGAGGCTCTTGACCTTGAATTTCTGAGGCACATCAAAGACATGAAGCAAATTGATTGCATGTCCTCTAATCATGTTATGGTCACCTGATTTGGGCAATAGAGTATGCCTTAAGATCCAGTTGATCGTAGGCAGCCCTGACAACAGAAAATGGACTGATCCAAACTTGAAGTTCTCAAGTGCATCATCGGGGATCTCCTTGTACATGTGTGACATTGTGCTATGATCCATTTTATTCTTACCATAAATGTCCAGGTCATCCTCACTTTCCTTTAGGGCATTGATCAAGCTTGCCCATTCCTCTATGGTAGACTGATATCTGGTTCCTTCTGACATCCACACTATCCTACCATCTGGATAGAAGTGTGATGTGGAGTAGAATTGCATGATGAGTTCGTCGTTCCAGTTGGTGAGCTTCTGCCCAACAAAATCAGCAACTCCACAAACACTGAAGCTATCATAAACTCCAGGGTAGTGTTCTGCGTTCTCCTTAATGTAGGTCCAGTTGACCCATCTCATATCGCAAACTATGGGCTTCTTATCCAGCAAGACAGTCTCATAAAAGTCCTGCTGCTCCTTGGTGTGGAACCTGTAATCCACAACAGTCCTTCTCCTCGTGGCATATGGATCTGTCTCTCTCCATAGCCTCAACCCATTATCTCTCCTGATCTTCATGTTTTCAGCCACATGATGAGCATCGTTGTGGTCTGGGATCTTGGGTTTGAGTTTCCTTAAGACCTGCCCTTCTTCTTCTTCTTCAGCTTCAACCTCAGGCAATGGGGCCTTGTTCTTTTCGGCTGCTGGAATGCTCCTGGTATTCCTCTTGGGTGCATTCTTGGGCTTGGAGGCAGCTTTGGGCTTGGAAGTTGCAGCCCCTGACTTGATTGCATCACCCATCAGCTTTTGTGCCTTGGGTGCAGGCTCTGCAGCCTCTTCTTCTTCCTCTTCCATCATGGAAGGCTCCCCTATCACTCTTGCCATGGTCTTCTTGACCCTTTCTTTCCTTTTCTTTCCCTCTGCAGTAACATGCTCTTTGGGTTGAGATTCCAAAGGAGCTTGAGTAGACACTCTAGCTTTGGACATTGGTTGTGCCTTTCTTGGCCTTTTGATTTTCAAACCAGGCTTCACTGCAGATGAACTGACCTCCCTCTTGAGCACTTTCTTCTTGGAGCTTGCCTCATCCTCAACTGCCACGTAATCCTCATTCTCAGACTCTGAGGTCTTCTTCTTTCTTGACTTTGTGGCAGCCTTAGGAAAATTGCTCGGAGTGCTTCTGCTCCCCTCATCTGAGCTGCTTGAGGGACTAGTGCCCTCGCTCAATTGAACCTGCTCTTCAGATTTGTTCTGGCTGTCACTCTGGTCTGACATGCTGTCCAACTGACTGCTGACCCTGTGAATAGTTATAGATGAGGTAGAGTGGATGAGCATCACAAAATGCAGAGATTTTTGCAAAAGAATGATTCAAAAAACTTAGTTTTAGTTTCTCACTGAAATCACTTCGGATCTACCAATTTTCAAACTCGGTGATACCGAAGCAGTTTTGGAACCTAAACTAGTGAACTCAGTCAGACCGAGTCACAGTTCGGTGGCACCGAGACTGCTAGGGTTTCACAGAGTTCAGAAATCGGTCACACCGATTTGTAATTCTCGGTAAGACCGAGACTTACAAGTGCAATGGCATCAGCCAAATTGGTAGGACCGAGTTTTTCAACTCAGTGGGTCCGAGATGGTTTCGGCGGAAACCTAACCCTAAATTTTCGAATCGCAACTATTCTAAGGATTGATATGACTAGATAGGAGTGATTCAATCGTGGCAAGATGCATAATGTTCACAATGTGCTGAGAATTGGACGAGGAAAGCACTGTGATCGAGTCCATACCCTAGTTCAGCGGGAACTCGCTACGGCGGCAACGGCGGAGGAGAATTCCGTTGACGGCGGCGGAGACCAGCGACTGGAGGCAGCTGGCGACGACGTTGATGATCCGTAGACCATGTTGGCAGAGCGAGCTATGCGCGGGCGAGAGGATTCGGAGAAAGTTTTCCAAATTTTGCCCGTGCGATATATATAGCCCGACCCTGCCGGTGTGACCGAGTGGTAGAACTTCGGTGGCACCGAGATGCAAAGCGTGAACAGTTATCGCAACTCGGTGTGACGAAAAGTACAAATCGGTTGCACCGAGATGAAAACCTAGATCGACTTAGTAATCTCGGTATGACCGAAATGGAGGAATCGGTCAGACCGAAAATCACAAAGAAGTTTTGGAAGTTTAAGTCTATGACGAATCGGGGACTCTGAGTGCTCCTCAAAAAGAGTGGTTCGAATCTGACTTGATCAAATTTTGTGATGTAGCATGAATAGAGTTTGAGTCGAGAAAAGCATAGATAGCTAGAGAAGGTTCTTGGGCATTCTTGTCCATCCACTTGGCCAAAGAAAGAAAAGCCAAACAATCAAAACAACAAGTGGATGTCCTCGAATGAGTAAAATATGCATTCAACATGCTCACACAATAAAATGACAAATGAAGTATGTGACAAAGCATGCACAACCAATTCTAGCATCTATCAAACAATTGGCGATGACTAGGTCATCTATATATGAGTATATTGACTTAGGAGTCAAATGAGAACATTTGATCATAGGTCATACTCATCGTTTAAGCTCAAGTGGGGTTACCACTTTTACATAAAGCATTTATGTGTTCACATCATTAGAGTTGCTTTGACTCAATTCTTAGAGTTAAGCTCCCCCTAGATGTGAGATCTCCCCTTAGAGGGATAAACTAACCTTGGGTTTTGTCGATGATGACTTCATGTAGGTGTTGAAGATGTGGATGCTCAATGTTGATGTAGATCGTTTGGAGCAATCCTTTGGAGTGAGTTGCACATTCAATACCTACATGGGTTAGTCCCACAAGGAACAAACAAGGATATCCATAGACATAGAGTGATGCACACACAAAATAATGTCCATGAAAACATTTGGTTACCTTGTCCCTTGCCTTACCAACATGAGGGTTTGTGACTCCTTGAACTAGTGCAAGATATGGAAGTTGATTGCACTTGTCCTCGCCATAATGATATGAGTGAGAAATGTTGGCGGAGTCACCCTCAAGAACTCTCTAGTTCTTCTTCTTCGGGGTCCACATCAACTTGATGGGAATCCTTGGTGTAGTAGTTGTACTTGTTGAAGTAGAACTTGACGTAGTCTTGGGAATCCACTTGGCCAAGGCCTTAGGTGCTTCTTCAAATGCATCAATCTCCTCTTGAAGCTTGTCCTTGCCTTTGTTCTTGTGGTCTTGTGGTGGAAGATCATCTTGAGCTTGTGTTACCTTGAAGGAAGTAGGATCATACTTCTCTTGTTGAGGAACAAACTTCGTATTGGGGTATTGATCTTCTTCCCACTCAATTCCATTGGCATTGAACTTTCGTTCAAAACCAACACCTTGATTCTTCCGGTGCCTTCCTTGCTTGCGTACAATTTCCTCAAATTGCTTACTCCCGGCAAGACTCTTGTATAAACCTTTCTCGATAATTCCCTTCAATAAGCTGTTTTCTTGCTCAAGTGTAACTTGGCTAAGAGAATCATTAGTGGAATCAAGAGAACTACTAGAAGCAACAATATTGGATTTAGCATTGTGATTGTTACTACTAGAAGAATCTTTCTTGTTCTTGTTACTAGACTTGACTTGAGGCATGTAAGTAGATAAGAGTGAACGCTTGGCAATGTAAGAAGAACTTTTCTTACGAAGATCATCATTGATTGCCTTTAAGAACTCATGCTCTTGCTCAATATTGAGCTTTTCAAAGCGTAACTTCTCATGAGCCCTTAAAAGTTCTCGATGATCTTCAAAGATAGTTTCATGAGCTAACTTAAGAGTGTTTAGTTCTTTAGTTAGACGCTCAATCTTCTCCTTATCATTGTCATTCGTTTCAACTTGATTTGCATGATTAATTGATGTTTCATCATAGTATTCATCACTAGAGTTGTCAACAAGTAAATCATCATCACCTAGCAAGTCATCTTCATCAACATCAAAATCAACATACTCGGGGTGTGTTACCTTAGGTCCTTTGGCCATGAAGCATCTACCAATTCCTTCATTTGGTGATTCAAATATGTCGTAGGAGTTGGTTGACACAAGTGCAAGACCGCAACACCTTCATCTTGAGTGTATTCGAGTCGAGTGATAGCTTCTCTCGGAGTGATGGTGGAGTCGGGCGGATACCCATTCACCAACATGAGCTTGATGTCTTCGTTTTGTGTAGCTCTTTGATGACTTGTCCTTCCTTTCCGAACCCTTGCTTCTCCGTGAGGGTTTTCGTTCATAACGATCATCTCTACTCCTTCTCTCTCTTGGTGGTGATTCTTCTCTTCTACTTCTTCTCTTGGGAGAATCTTCTCTTCTTTTGTAGGGTGTCATACACTCATTGGAATAGTGTCTGGGTCTCCCACAATTGTAGCAGTTGCGCTCTCGACTAGAAGATCTTTTGTCATTGTAGGACCTTGACTTAGAGCTTCTTTCTTTGCTTCTACTCTTGTAGAATTTGTTGAAGTTCTTCACCATTAAGCTCAATTCTTCATTGAAGGTTTGTTTCTCACTTGATGATGTGGGGGCTTCACATGAGGCTTTGTAAGCACCACTCGACTTGTTGTGAAGTTCCTCCTTATCCTTGAGTGACATCTCATGAGCAACAATTCTTCCAATGACTTCCATAGGCTTGAGATCTTTGTAATTGGGCATCATTTGGATCAATGTGCACACGGTATCATATTTTCCATCCAATGCTCTTAGGATCTTCTTGATGATGAATCTATCGGTCATCTCTTCACTTCCTAAGCCAATCTATCGGTCATCTCTTCACTTCCTAAGCCGGCAATCTCATTTGTGATAAGAGCAAGCCTAGAGTACATTTCAGCGACACCTTCACCATCCTTCATTTTGAACTTGTCAAGCTGACTTTGGAGCACATCCAACTTGGATTCCTTGACGGAGTCAGTACCTTCGTGCATATCAATCAAAGTATCCCAAAATTCCTTTGCATTCTCAAGACGGCTGATTTTTTTGAACTCTTCGGGGCACAATCCATTGAAGAGGATATCACAAGCTTGAGTGTTGTATTGCAACATCTTCAACTCATCCGCACTAGCTTCACGGTTCGGTTCTCTCCCATCAAAGAATTCACCTTGCAAGCCAATACACACACTAGCCCAAACGGCAGGGTTATGTCCAAGAATATGCATTTTCATCTTATGCTTCCAACTAGCAAAATTAGTGCCATCAAAGTAAGGACCTCTACGGTGATAATTTCCCTCCCTAGACGACATACTCTCCTAGGTTGTGAAACCAAGGCTATGACCACCAAAAGCTATAGAAATCAAAGCACATGGAGACCAAAGCTCTGATACCACTTGTAGGACATTGAAGTATGTCTAGAGGGGGGGGGGATTAGACTACTTGACCAATAAAAACCTAACCTTTTCCCAATTTTAGACTTTGGCAGATTTTAGCTATTTTAGAACAAGTCAAGCAATCTTCACACAATTCAAGCAAGTGAAAGTGCGTTATATCGACTAGAGGGGGGTGAATAGGCGATTTTTATGAATTCTTCAATGAGGAATTTACCGGAGAGGAAATTCCTAAGTGAAGAACTACTTGCAGCGGAATAAGTAATCAGAAGTAAGCATAAGAGAATGTGGGCATGGTCATCATGATGAAATGAAGACAATCAAAGAGTACAGAAAGCGTAAACACAGGATATCACAAGATGAAGACAAAGCAGATGAAGAATTGAACTGAGGAAATTGAGAAAGTCTTGATCAAAGTCTTCAAACACAGATATGAATGAACACTCAACACGATAATGAGGAAATGAAAGAGTTGAGGAAATAGAACCAGTTAGGTTGGTGAAGACAATGATTTGGTAGACCAGTTCCAGCTGCTTTGTCTCGGTTATGCGTCTGGTTGGAGCGGCTGAGTATTTAAACTCGAGGACACAGTCCGGACACCCAGTCGCTGAGCATGCAGCTCGGGACACCAAGTCCTCACCGTATTCTCCTTGAACTAAGGTCACAGACCTCGTCCAATCACTCGTGGTAAGTCTTGAGCGACTTCCAAACCTTCACAGACTTGGTCACTCGGCGATCCACAATTCCTCTTGGATGCTCTAGACCATGACGCCTAACCGTCTGGAAGAAGCACAGTCTTCAAAGGTAACAAGCGTCGGATCCACGCAGGATCAATCTCTTCAGTGATGCTCAATCACTTTGGGTTTGTAGGGGTTTGGTTTTTGGGTTTTTCCTCACTTAATGATTTTCGCTCAAAGTCTTCGGAGGATGGGTTGCTCTCAAATGACAAGTATCAAGTTCTCTCGGAGCAGCCTACCAGCTAGTGGTTGTAGGGGGCGGCTATTTATAGCCTAGGGAGCAGCCCGACATGATAAGACATAAATGCCCTTCAATGATATGACCGTTAGGTGGATAAGATATTTTGGGACAGGTGGCGTGCAAGACAAAGAACGGTCGGAAATTTGACTCTCAAATTCCTCGGGGCTATCATGTTCCTCTTTGTGTAGGCAATCCGCCTTTGGCGAATTCCTAACTCCTCGGTCGAGAACAAATTCCTCAATGACGGAAGAACTTCGTCTCATCCTTTGAAGAAATTGACTGAGCTATATGAGATTTCAAAGGCTTCACTCGAAGGATTGGTAGGTGTAGGATTTTGAGTTGAGCATCACATGGAAATTTTTCCTTAGTATTTCCTCGACCCCCTTTAATAGTACGGTGTTTCCTATGACTCAAGAAAGAGAAAACGAAACAACAAAAACAAAAGTCTTCATGCTTCATGTTCCTCAAATGAATACCAAGTCTTCAAGGTCACACCAATTTCTTCACTTTCAAAGTCTTCAGAAAGTCTTGAGAATATCAAATTCTTGATCGAAGAACTTCATTTTTAGAATTCGACTTTCTCTGTAAATATCAAACTCCTCATAGACTTATAGACCTGTGTACACTCATAAACACATTAGTCCCTTAACCTATAAGTCTTCAATACACCAAAATCACTAAGGGCACTAGATGCACTTACAATCTCCCCTTTTGGTGATTGATGACAATATAGGTTAAGTTTTCAACGAGGATAAACATATGAAGTGTAAATACTGATATTGAGGAATTTGATTGCAAGATATAGAAGAACTCCCCCTGAAGATGTGCATAGTGAGGAATTTTGCTTTTGAGGCAAGTGCACATTTGAAGAGTTGAATCATGGAGATCTCCCCCTATATCTTGTAATTCATACACGCATTTGACATATAATATGAAGAATTTGAAATGCATGATGAAATATGGTGACTGATGTAATTCAGCATGCGTGTATTAACACATTAACGAAGAATAAGCATGCAGAGGAACACATCAAAAGTATCAGATCACCATCGGGTTTAAGATTACAACTCGATCCAATAAAGTGTCAGAAGAACGAGAGTTGTAACTTAGCAAAAAAACGCGTTGTATATGGGCGTAAAAATAGACCCGCTTGAAGACTAACTCAAATTTCTCCCCCTTTGTCATCAAATGACCAAAAGGATTGAAAGCGAGGACTACGCATACGAAGAATTTCAAGTTGATGAAGGCGCCCGGTGGTGTCGGGTCGGTTGTCGTAGTAGGGCTGCCGCAGATGTCATCAAGTCTTCATTTTCATCAGTGTCGCGCGATGAAGAATAGGAGCTGGCTACCAAGGAAGGAACCTTGACCTTCTTGAATTTCTTCGGTGGAGGTACAGACCAGTCAAATTCTTCCTTGAGACCCATTGTCTTCAGTTCTTCTGCGCTGTAGACATTAGAAAGAACAGCCCAGGTGCGGTTGAAGGTTTCATGGAGGTAGTATTGGTTTTTCTTCACTGCATTGTGTGTTGAGGTCATGTTGTGAAGAATTGAACCAAACTGACGCTTGACCCATTTATGATTGCGATCAACCTTCTGATGAAGACTGAGGAGTAACTCACGATCGATCATCACCACAGGTGCTATGGCTTGAGGATTTTGCTTGGCTGAGGTATTGGCGGCAGAGTCATGTGTGGCAGAGTCATCATTGGTGGAGTAGGATGCAGCTTTGCGAAATTGACCATCCAATGGACGAATGCCTTCATCTATAACAGCAGTTGCCTTGCCTTTGTCATCAGCTGAGGAAAATGTCCGTTTAAGGACTTCAATTGGAGGCAAGTAGCTGCAGTGGTTCAGAGTATCAACCTTGTAATTGAGTGAAGACCTTATCCTGATGAACCTCATAATCCATGGTGCATAAGGCTTCAGCTCAAAAGGTGACATAGCAATGTTTGCCAGAGTCCTCATGAAGAAATCATGGAAGTTGACGGGAACGCCATGAATGATATTGAAAAGCATATTCTTCATGATGCCAACGACTTATTCATCATTTGAGTCGTGGCCTTTGATAGGACTCATTGTCTTCGTCAGAATGCGATAGACAATCCGAGGCACATACAGTAATTCCTTGACGAATAATTTGGTTCGAGGTGCCTGTCCTGGCTTCAAAGGCTTCATCAGCACTTGCATGTAATGATTTGAAAGCTCAGGTTCGTTGTAGATGCAACGAGCACCATCAAGGGAGGACCGAGTGGGAGGGCACGAATCAATTCGATTCTTTGGTGCCTTGTAGTGAGTATTTTCATCATCAGTCCAATACCCATGAGTTCACATCTTGAATCTCCGGTGATGTGCAGCGTCGCATAGAATTGAAGAATGAGTTCTTCATTCCAATCACAGATGTCGATGTAGAAATTCAGCAATCTGCATCATGAAGAACAACGAGGACCTGGATCAAGCTCGGTAGAGATTCCATGTCCACATGAGGAATATGTGCATGATCGAAGACTTTGTCTTTGTTGAATAGCATAGAGGAATAGAAGTTGGCTTGACAAGCAGTCGTAAGCGCCTCTTCCTTATGCGAGCAGAGTCATATGGGTTGTAGTCGATGAAGAATACATGCTCTTGAAGAAATCTTCAGCCTTGAACTTTTGCTTTGTTGAGAATGGATTCTTTGGCTTTGGCAGTGGAGTGTCAGTGAGTTGCATCACGACCTCTGGAATCGCAATCTCAGGTTCTTCAGGCTGAGGATTTTCTGGTTCCTCTTCATATGCAGTCTGCGTGTTCATAGAATCAGCAGCTGCAGGTTCTTCAGCACTAGTGGCTGGAATTTCTTCATGCACGGATGAGTTTGGATGAGTTTCTTCAGAGCCCATTTGAACTGTTGGAGCAAGGGACTGAGGAATCTGTTGGATTGGGGTGAAGAGTGGAGAATTGGGATGCTGACTTTCCCAAAAGTCATTGTTCATCACTGGCATTGTGCTTCCAATATCCACATCTTCTTCAATTTCTTCAACGCCAGCCTCTTCAGGTGTGAACTGAGGCATAGGCGAGGAAATGATTGGTGTTGAAGGGATTGCATCCACTTCAATTTCTTCATCAATCTGCTCTGACGAAGCAGCAGAATGATTTTCTTCATCAGATCCGCTTGGGATCACATACTCTTCACCAAAAGGAACAAGGTCCTTTGATGGAATGGAGGAAATTGGAGCGATGTCGATTGGATTTTCAAAGAGCTTGTCATAGGCTTCATTTTCTTGGGTGAAGAATTTGAAGTAGCTGATGCTTTCCTTTTCTTCCGCAGCTCGCTCTGCAGCCTTGGTCTTCTTCACATCAGATGCAGTTGGAAGGATTGGAGTTGGTGTAGGCGCAGGAGGAGCTGAGGAATCTGGTTGAATTTCCTCGGTATGCAATCGATGCGGTTGCCTCGACTTCTTCGATTTCTTTAGGCGCACCACTAGTGGATGCCTGGCTATTTCTTCGGTGGCTGGAATGGAGTCATTAGCCTGGAACTAGCATTGTCTTCACGAGCTGAAAATCATCGCGATCTTGGCATGTTCTTCAAATGAGGTTGAGCAGAGGAGGCTCGACTGAGAATTTCTAGTTGCGTTGGGGCTGCAACATTTGTGAACTTCTCCGTCAGTTTGACAAATCTGACTTTGGCTCTTGCCAATCAGCATAATATGAGTCAAATTTGTCGCTGAGGGCTTTGATGTCAGTCTGCATCTTGACAAGTTCTTCAGTTGTCATCTTGACAACATTTTTCTTCAGTAGTTTCTCTTTTCTGTACTGCGATTTCTTGATCTCTCTCGCCCTATCATATTTCCATTTCTCCTCTTGGATGAAATGAGTCAGCATGTGACTTTGGCCAGGTGTCAGCTTGAAGTCAGGCATAGGAGTGTTTGGGTCCTTGTGCTAGAGATCAATGTAGTCTAGGATCGCTCTTGGATCCAACAGAAGTGGCACAGGTGTGCCTTTTGCTCTAGCGGCCCTTACTTGCCTATCTCTGATGATTTCCGCAAGTTCATCATCATCAGCCTCATCATCTTCAGGTGGCTCTTTGAAGGAGACCTGTTTCTTCTTGGGACTTGGCCGAGGACCTCGTCCAGCTGTTGCCTTTTTCTTCAGCAGAGTGGGGCCTGATGAAGAATTTGGTGCAGCTGAGGAACTTGCTGAGACACTAGAGGCAATAGAGATGCCTGCAGTCCTTTGGCACGTGGCCAGATGCACAGGTGCTGAGGACTTTGTCGGAACTGCTGAGGACTTTGTAGGAGCTGAGGATTTGGGAGGAGCAGGAGCAGCATGAGGAACTGGCCGTGAGGGCATTGAAGATTCTGGCCGTGAGGGCATTCTTGAGGATTTTGGCCGTGAGGGCTTTGTTGGTGAAGCACTTGGCTTGTGCGTTGGCTTCTTTGCCATTGATCTTGGGCTGAGCAGGGGCCTCGGTGGCGAGTGTGATGTGAGTCTTCATTGAATTTCCTCACTGCTTCTTTGGCTTGTCTCGCCAACTTGGCTTGGCGCTTGGCCCATTCTTCAGGAAAGTCCTCACCACGCTTGATGCTGGTGGGGTCAGCTTCTTGGTCAGGTGCCAATGGAGCTCTTGGGCATGGAGGATTCAGTGCGAATTTCTGAAGGAAATATGCCCTAGAGGCAATAAAAAAGTTATTATTTATTTCCTCATATCATGATAAATGTTTATTATTCATGCTAGAATTGTATTAACCGGAAACATGATACATGTGTGAATACATAGACAAACATATAGTCACTAGTATGCCTCTACTTGACTAGCTCATTAATCAAAGATGGTTATGTTTCCTAACCATAGACATGTGTTGTTATTTGATTAATGGGATCACATCATTAGGAGAATGATGTGATTGACATGACCCATTCCGTTAGCCTAGCACTTGATCGTTTAGTATATTGCTATTGCTTTCTTCATGACCTATACATGTTCTGTAACTATGAGATTATGCAACTCCGTTTACGGAGGAACACTTTGGTGCTACCAAGCGTCACAACGCAATGCGGGTGATTATAAAGGAGTACTACAGGTGTCTCCAAAGGTACATGTTGGGTTGGCGTATTTCGAGATTAGGTTTTGTCACTCCGATTGTCGGAGAGGTATCTCTGGGCCCTCTCGGTAATGCACATCACTATAAGCCTTGCAAGCAATGTAGCTAATGAGTTAGTTACGGAATGATGCATTACGTAACGAGTAAAGAGACTTGCCGATGTGAGATTGAACTAGGTATTGGATACCGACGATCAAATCTCGGGCAAGTAACATACCGATGACAAAGGGAACAATGTATGTTGTTATGCGGTTTGACCGATAAAGATCTTCGTAGAATATGTAGGAACCAATATGAGCATCCAGGTTCCGCTATTGGTTATTAACCGAGAATAGTTGTAAGTCATGTCTACATAGTTCTCGAACCCGTAGGGTCCGCACGCTTAACGTTACGATGACAGTTTTATTATGAGCTTATAAGTTTTGATGTACCGAAGATTGTTCGGAGTCCCGGATGTGATCACGGACATGACGAGGAGTCTTGAAATGGTCGAGACATAAAGATTGATATATTGGAAGCCTATATTTGGATATCGGAATGGTTCGGGTGAAATCGGGATTTTAGGAACACCGGGGTTACGGAACCCTCCGGGGATAATGGGCCTTAGTGGGCCATGAGGGAGAAGAGGAGGGCCGCCAGGGGCAGGCAGGCCCCTCCCCTAGTCCGAATAGGACAAGGAAGGGGCCCCTTTCCTCTTTCCCTCCCCTTTCCTTCTCCAACAAGGCAAGAGGGGAGTCCTACTCGGTGGGAGTAGGACTCCTCCAGCGCACCCTCGGGGCGGCCGCACCTCCCCTCCCTCCTTTATATCACGGTGGCAGGGGCACCCCATGACACACAAGTTGATCTACGGATCGTTCCTTAGCCGTGTGCGGTGCCCCTCCCACCATATTCCACCTCGGTCATATCGTCGCGGAGTTTAGGCGAAGCCTGCGCGATGAGCATCATCATCATCACCACGCCGTCGTGCTGACGGAACTCATCCCCGACATTTTGTTGGATCGGAGTCCGGGGATCGTCATCGAGCTGAACATGTGCTGAACTCGGAGGTGCCGTACGTTCGGTACTTGGATCGGTCGGATCGTGAAGACGCACGACTACATCAACGCGTTGTCATAATGGTTCGCTTACGGTCTCACGAGTGCGTGGACAATACTCTCCCCTCTCGTTGCTATGCCATCACCATGATCTTGCGTGTGCGTAGGAATTTTTTGGAATTACTACGTTCCCCAACGATGGCATCCGAGCCTGGTTTTATGCGTAGATGTCATATGCACGAGTAGAACACAAGTGAGTTGTGGGCGATATAAGTCATCTGCTTACCAGCATGTCATACTTTGGTTCAGCGGTATTGTGAGATGAAGCGGCCGGACCGACATTACGCATACGCTTACGCGAGACTGGTTTCACCGTTCGCGAGCACTCGTGCTTAAAGGTGGTGGCGGGTGTCATCTCTCTCACTTTAGTTGAACCGAGTATGGCTCGCCCGGTCCTTGCGAAGGTTAAAACAGCACCAACTTGACAAACTATCGTTGTGGTTTTGATGCGAGGTAAGAACGGTTCTTGCTCAGCCCGTAGCAGCCACGTAAAATTTGCAACAACAAAGTAGAGGACGTCTAACTTGTTTTTGCAGGGCATGTTGTGATGTGATATGGTCAAGGCGTGATGCTATATTTTATTGTATGAGATGATCATGTTTTGTAACGAAGTTATCGGCAATGGCAGGAGCCATATGGTTGTCGCTTTATTGTATGAAATGCGAACGCTCTGTAATGCTTTACTTTATCACTAAGCGGTAGCGATAGTCGAGAAGCATAAGATTGGCGAGGCGACAACGATGCTACGATGGAGATCAAGGTGTCGCGCGGTGGCGATGGTGACCACGACGGTGCTTCGGAGATGGAGATCACAAGCACAAGATGATGATGGCCATATCATATCACTTATATTGATTGCATGTGATGTTTATCCTTTATGCATCTTATCTTGCTTTGATTGGCGGTAGCATTTTAAGATGATCTCTCACTAAAATTATCAAGAAGTGTTCTCCCGAGTATGCACCGTTGTGAAAGTTCTTCGTCTTTGAGACACCACGTGATGATCGGGTGTGATAGGCTCTACGTTCAAATACAACGGGTGCAAAACAGTTGCGCACGCGAATACTCGAGTTAAACTTGACGAGCCTAGCATATAACAGATATGGCCTCGGAACACGGAGACCGAAAGGTCGGCGTGAATCATATAGTAGATATGATCAACATATTGATGTTCACCGTTGAAACTACTCCATCTCACGTGACGATCGGACATGGTGTAGTTAATATGGATCACGTAATCACTTAGAAGATTAGAGGATGTCTATCTAAGTGGGAGTTCTTAAGTAATATGATTAATTGAACTTAAATTTATCATGAACTTAGTACCTCATAGTATTTTGCTTGTCTATGTTTACTGTAGATAGATGGCTCGCGCTGTTGTTCCGTTGAATTTTAATGCGTTCCTTGAGAAAACAAAGTTGAAAGATGATGGTAGCAATTACGGACTGGGTCCGTAACTTGAGATTATCCTCATTGCTGCACGTAAGAATTACGTCTGGAAGCACCGCTGGGTGCCGAACTGCTGCTGATGCAACCGGCGGCGTTAAGAGCGTTTGGCGAGCAAAGCTGATGACTACTCGATAGTTCGATGTGCCATGCTTTACGGCTTTGAACCGGGCCTTCAACGACGTTTTGAACATCATGGAGCATATGAGATGTTCTAGGAGTTGAAGTTAATATTTCAAGCAAATGCCCGGATTGAGAGATATGAAGTCTCCAATAAGTTCTATAGCTGCAAGATGGAGGAGAATAGTTACGTCGGTGAACACATACTCAAAATGTGCGGGTATAATAATCACTTGATTCAACTGGGAGTTAATCTTCACGATGATAGTGTCATTGATGAATTCTTCAATCACGCCACCAAGCTACAAGAGCTTCGTGATGAACTATAATATGCAAGGGATGGACAAGTCTATTCGAGCTCTTCACAATGCTAAAAGCAGCGGAGGTAGAAATCAAAAGGAGCATCAAGTGTTGATGGTTAACAAGTCCACCAGTTTCAAGAAAAGGGCAAAGGGAAGAAGAAGGAACTTCAAGAAGAACAGCAAACAAGTTGCTGCTCAAGAGAAGAAACCCAAGTCTGGACCTAAGCACGAGGCGAGTGCTTCTACCGCAAGCGATCTGGACCTTTGAGCGGAACTGCCCCAAGTATTTGGCGGATAAGAAGGATTGCAAAGTAAACAAAGGTATATGTGATATACATGTTATTGATGTGTACCTTACTAATACTCGCATAGTACAGGTATTTGATCTGGTTACATTGCTAATATTTGCAACTCAAACAGGAACTACGGATTAGCGAAGATTGGCTAAGGACGAGGTGATGATGCGCGTGGGAAATGGTTCCAAAGTCGATGTGATCGCGGTCGTCACGCTACCTCTACATCTA
Source organism: Aegilops longissima (assembly GCA_021605205.1). NCBI lineage: Eukaryota > Viridiplantae > Streptophyta > Magnoliopsida > Poales > Poaceae > Aegilops > Aegilops longissima. Next base: position 664,396,402 of record CM038676.1, read on the forward strand.
CCATCGGGATTAGTTTTAGACCTAGATAATTGTTATTTGGTGCCAGCGTTAAGCATGAACATTATATCTGGATCTTGTTTGATGCGAGATGGTTATTCATTGAAGTCAGAGAATAATGGTTGTTCTATTTATATGAATAATATCTTTTATGGTCATGCACCCTTGAAGAGTGGTCTATTTTTATTGAATCTTGATAGTAGTAATACACATATTCATAGTGTTGAAACCAAAAGATGCAGAGTTGATAATGATAGTGCAACTTATTTGTGGCACTGCCGTTTAGGTCATATCGGTATAAAGCGCATGAAGAAACTCCATATTGATGGACTTTTGGAATCACTTGATTATGAATCACTTGGTACTTGCGAACCGTGTCTCATGGGCAAGATGACTAAAACGCCGTTCTCGGAACTATGGGCGAGCAACTGATTTGTTGGAAATCATACATCTTGATGTTTGTGGTCCAATGAATGTTGAGGCTCATGGCGGTATCGTTATTTTCTCACCTTCACAGATGATTTGAGCAGATATGGGTATATCTACTTAATGAAACACAAATCTGAAACATTTGAAAAGTTCAAAGAATTTCAGAGTGAAGTGGAAAATCATCGTGACAAGAAAATAAAATTTCTACGATCTGATCGTGGAGGAGAATATTTGAGTTACGAGTTTGGTTTACATTTGAAACAATGCGGAATAGTTTCGCAACTCACGCCACCCGGAACACCACAACGAAATGGTGTGTCCGAACGTCGTAATCGTACTTTACTAGATATGGTGCGATCTATGATGTCTCTTACTGATTTACCGCTATTGTTTTGGGGTTATGCTTTAGAGACGGCCACATTCAGATCTGAAGGCAAGATTTTCGTTGCTAAATTCGGATCCTTTCTAGAAAAAGAGTTTCTCTCGAAAGAAGTGAGTGGGAGGAAAGTAGAACTTGATGAGATAACTGTATCTGCTCCCTTATTGGAAAGTAGTTCATCACAAGAACCGGTTCCTGTGACAACTACACCAATTAGTGAGGAAGCTAATGATATTGATCATGAAACTTCAGATCAAGTCTCTGCTGAACTCCGTAGGTCAACCAGAGTAAGATCCGCACCAGAGTGGTACGGTAATCCTATTCTGGAAGTCATGTTACTTGACCATGGCGAACCTACGAACTATGAGGAAGAGATGATGAGCCCAGATTCCGCAAAATGGCTAGAAGCCATGAAATCTGAGATGGGATCCATGTATGAGAACAAAGTATGGACTTTGGTTGACTTGCCCAATGATCGGCAAGCCATTGAGAATAAATGGATCTTTAAGAAGAAAACTGACGCTGATGGTAATATAACTGTCTATAAAGCTCGACTTGTTGCGAAAGGTTTTCGACAAGTTCAAGGGGTTGACTACGATGAGACTTTCTCACCCGTAGCGATGCTTAAGTCTGTCCGAATCATGTTAGCAATTGCTGCATTTTATGATTATGAAATTTGGCAAATGGATGTCAAAACTGCATTCTTGAATGGATTTCTAGAAGAAGAGTTGTATATGATGCAACCAGAAGGTTTTGTTGATCCAAAAGGGGCTAACAAAGTGTGCAAGCTCCAGCGATCAATTTATGGTGCAGTGCAAGCCTCTCGGAGTTGGAATAAGCGCTTTGATAGTGTGATCAAAGCATATGGTTTTATCTGAGACTTTTGGAGAAGCCTTGTATTCACAAGAAAGTGAGTGGGAGCTCTGTAGCATTTACGATATTATATGTGGACGACATATAATTGATTGGAAATGATATAGAATTCTGGATAGCATAAAGGGTACTTGAATAAAAGTTTTCAATGAAAGACCTCGGTGAAGCTGCTTACATATTGGGCATCAAGATCTATAGAGATAGATCAAGACGCTTGATTGGACTTTCACAAAGCACATACCTTGATAAAGTTTTGAAAAAGTTCAAAATGGATCAGGCAAAGAAAGGATTCTTACCTGTATTACAAGGTATGAAATTGAGTCAAAATCAATGCCCGACCACAGCAGAAGATAGAGAGAAAATGAAAGATGTTCCCTATGCTTCAGCCATAGGCTCTATCATGTATGCAATGCTGTGTACCAGACCTGACGTATGCTTAGCAATAAGCTTGGCAGGAAGGTACCAAAGTAATCGAGGAATGGATCATGGACAGCGGTCAAGAACATCTGAAATACGAAAAGGACTAAGGGTATGTTTCTCGATATGGAGGTGACAAAGAGCTAGTCGTAAATGGTTACGTCGATGCAAGCTTTGACACTGATCCGGACGATTCTAAATCGCAAACCGGATCGTGTTTTTATTAAGCGGTGGAGCTGTTAGTTGGTGCAGTTCTAAACAAAGCGTCGTGGCGGGATCTACATGTGAAGCGGAGTACATAGCTGCTTGGAAGCAGCAAATGAAGGAGACTGGATGAAAGAGTTCATTTCCGATCTAGGTGTCATACCTAGTGCATCGGGACCAATGAAGATCTTCGTGACAATCTTGGTGCAATTGCCTTGGCAAAGGAATCCAGATTTCACAAGAGGACCAAGCACATCAAGAGGCGCTTCAATTCCATCCGGGACCAAGTCCGGTGGGAGACATAGAGATTTGCAAGATACATACGGATCTGAATGTTGCAGACCGTTGACTAAGCCTCTTCCACGAGCAAAACATGATCAACACCAAGACTCCATGGGTGTTAGAATCATTCTTGTGTAATCTAGATTATTGACTCTAGTGCAAGTGGGAGGCTGAAGGAAATATGCCCTAGAGGCAATAATAAAGTTATTATTTATTTCCTCATATCATGATAAATGTTTATTATTCATGCTAGAATTGTATTAACCGGAAACATGATACATGTGTGAATACATAGACAAACATATAGTCACTAGTATGCCTCTACTTGACTAGCTCATTAATCAAAGATGGTTATGTTTCCTAACCATAGACATGTGTTGTTATTTGATTAATGGGATCACATCATTAGGAGAATGATGTGATTGACATGACCCATTCCGTTAGCCTAGCACTTGATCGTTTAGTATATTGCTATTGCTTTCTTCATGACCTATACATGTTCCTGTAACTATGAGATTATGCAACTCCCGTTTACCGGAGGAACACTTTGGTGCTACCAAGCGTCTGGCGTAATCGGGTGATTATAAAGGAGTACTACAGGTGTCTCCAAAGGTACATGTTGGGTTGGCGTATTTGAGATTAGGTTTTGTCACTCCGATTGTCGGAGAGGTATCTCTGGGCCCTCTCGGTAATGCACATCACTATAAGCCTTGCAAGCAATGTAGCTAATGAGTTAGTTACGGAATGATGCATTACGTAACGAGTAAAGAGACTTGCCGATGCGAGATTGAACTAGGTATTGGATACCGACGATCAAATCTCGGGCAAGTAACATACCGATGACAAAGGGAACAACGTATGTTGTTATGCGGTTTGACCGATAAAGATCTTCGTAGAATATGTAGGAACCAATATGAGCATCCAGGTTCCGCTATTGGTTATTGACCGAGAATAGTTCTAAGTCATGTCTACATAGTTCTCGAACCCGTAGGGTCCGCACGCTTAACGTTACGATGACAGTTTTATTATGAGTTTATAAGTTTTGATGTACCAAAGATTGTTCGGAGTCCCGGATGTGATCACGGACATGACGAGGAGTCTCGAAATGGTCGAGACATAAAGATTGATATATTGGAAGCCTATATTTGGATATCGGAATGGTTCGGGTGAAATTGGGATTTTGGGGAACACCGGGGTTACGGAACCCTCCGGGGATAATGGGCCTTAGTGGGCCATGAGGGAGAAGAGGAGGGCGGCCGGGGCAGGCAGCCCCCTCCCCTAGTCTGAATAGGACAAGGAAGGGGCGCCCCTTTCCTCTTTCCCTCCCCCTTTCCTTCTCCAACAAGGCAAGAGGGGGGAGTCCTACTCCCGGTGGGAGTAGGACTCCTCCAGGCGCACCCCTCGGGGACCTCGGGCCTCTTTCCTCCTTTCTGTGGCTTCTTTCCTTCTGCCATATTCTTCAGCTGAGGAATTTGAACAATCGAATTCTCTGAAGAAGTATGCAACTTTTATTCAAGGAACGCTGCAAATGAGTTAAGTTGATGAGAACCTAGTGATTCAGCAGCGGACATGAGTACCTGTGAATAGAGTATAGTTGCGAGGAATTTGGAGAGGTCATATGCGTTCTCAGAAGGTTTTTCAAAAAGAACTAGTTTGAGGAATTTGACCAGATGAGCCTTGAAGAATTTCACTAAGCGATCTTTGTCTTAGGTTCCAGAGTTGTATAGATCGAGGATCCACACAATTGAGGAATCTTGAAGAAAAATCATTGCTTAGAGAAACGAATCAAGAGCATATTTCGTTTGAGGTGTTCATATGTGTGAAGATTTGAAGAATAAACACCTTTGAAGATTTTCAGGAAGGTTTGAGAATCAAAGCGAGTAATAAAAGTAACATTAATTACCGAATGAAGAACACGAATTAACCGAGAAGTGTAGATTAGAAGTTAAATCGGTTCAGATCTCCCACGCCCTAACTTGGCGGAGGAAGACAGCTTCTGGCGGTGGCGGAGTGAAGATTTCCACGGTCGGCGCTGAAGTACGACGGCGACGAGGTCGAGGCGGTGAAGCTCTTCCTCACCGTGACGATGGAGTAGCGGCGGCGCTAGGGTTTGAAGCTCGGCGAGAGAGAGCGGTCGGCGGAGTAAAGGAAGTGAGGAAGGGAGAGGGGTATATATAGCCACGGTGAAAAACCGTCGCGAAGATTTTGAACTAACGTGCCTGACCCTTCTCATTCGCTGACATGTGTCACCCACGTACTGAAAAGTGGAGATTGTGTTAGATCGTGGGTGAATAGATAAGTTTATCGTGGGATGCGGAACGGTTTGAGCGACAAAGTCGAAAATTTGGATAAGATAAGTTAAAAGTTCCGTTCGCAATTTCTTGGTGACAAGGACACGGTGAAGATTTTGAGCGAGGTTCAAATAGAACGCACATGAAGAATTTGTGAATAGCTTGGGTTGAGTATAGCATAGAGGGGGAAGGGTCCGATCACATTCACTTAGCAGAAAAAGCAACTTGAAGAAATAGCCATAAGTGAATGTTGTAGAGGACATAAACCCATATATATATATATATATATATATATAGTCAATGAAGAAAGACAACGAAAACAGTGAAGATTTTGCAAAGTTGAAGAATTTGAAAAACTGAAGAATTTCAAAACTAAGGAAAAACTCAAATTGAAGATTTTCAACTTTGGTGGTGGCGTGACCCACCATATAAGAATGATGATTTCAGACACCGCGTACAATTGTCGTAGGGTTCTGAGAATCAAATTCTTCATTAATTTCTTCACACTTAGAGTGTTATTCTTCATTGATTGAAGAAAAACGTTTCTTCATGTGTTGCACATCTGAGTCATCAATTTTGCATAAGTGTCAGGATGTGTGTCCTTTTCAAAAAACTTTCGAAGATTCTAAGATATTTAGCTCAGATCGCAGCTTGCTAAATATCTTCTCATCCAGGGGCTTTGTGAAGATATCGGCTAGCTGTTCTTCAGTCTTCACATGCTCGATGGAGATGTCGCCCTTCAACACATGATCACGAAGAAAATGATGACGAATCTGAATGTGCTTTGTCTTCGAGTGCTGAACTGGATTGTGAGCAATCTTGATGGCACTCTCATTGTCACAGTAGATAGGCACATTCTTCACGTTGATGCCGTAGTCCTTGAGAGTTTGCTTCATCCACAGCAATTGAGCACAACAAGAGCCAGCAGCAATGTACTCAGCTTCCATGATGAAGCGATGACGCAGTGATGCTTTCTTCGAGGACCAACGGACCAAAGATCGTCAGGAAATGACAAGTACCAGATGTTGACTTGCGGTCCACACGATCACCAGCATAGTCGAGTCCAGAATATCCAATGAGATCAAAAGTAGAGCCCTTGGGGTACCATAATCCTAGTGTTGGTGTGTGAGCTAGATATCGAAGAATATGCTTCACAGCCTTATGGTGTGATTCCTTCGGTGTAGCTTGAAATCGGGCACACATGCAAACACTAAGCATTATATCTGGCCTAGATGCACATAAGTACAATAGAGAACCAATCATGGAGCGGTATACCTTGTGATCGAAGTCAATACCATTTTCATCAGTGCATAGATGGCCATTTGTGGGCATAGGAATTTTGACGCCTTTGCAATCTTGCATGCCGAATTTCTTCAGGACATCTTTGAGGTATTTCTCCTGAGATATGAATATGCCATTGTGTTGTTGTAGCGACCGGACCCGATTGGATCAAGTCTCTGTGCTCAGTGTCATCCCTGGATCGATAATCTTGACACCACACAAGATGCTTGAAGGATTTATAGCGAGTAGCAATCACACACTTAATACAACGTTGTCGACAAGGGAACTTATTACAATAATATGGCTTAAGGCCATCTAATAATAACAGCGAAGGCTTGGAAGATAAGTGAGTCCATCAACTCCATCGGCATCACTGAGTATAGAACCACGACCTAACACCTTACTCGTAAATGCGAAAAAGTTCGCAACATGAATGTTGTAGCCAAAACGGTCAACACATGGAATATCTTGGCAATGTAACACATAGAGAGTAATGAAGGAATAAGCCTATACTACATGCATATATGGCTGGTGGTAAAGCTCACGGTTACATTTTGCATAAAGCTAGTTTTCCCTACAACAAAGGAATAATTTTATTTAACTATCATGGTGGTTGTTAAACATTGAGAATGGTTGACAGCATCCTCAATCCCAATTAAAAGTACTCATCAAAACCCAATAACATTTATTAGAAGTAACATGTTGAGATTCACATGATATTCAAGTACTAGATACTCAAAACGTCCATAACGGGGACACGGCTAATCATGATTAGTTTATACACTCTGCAGAGGTTTGCACTTTTCCCCACAAGACTCGATCGCCTCCGCTTGGTTCTCGTGACTACATGGTGTTTGAGAGCGGATGACCGAGACACAGTCTTTCGAAGCACTAGCACCTTACATGTGGGTAGACCGTACCAACCTACATCCCCTACATCAGCTAGCCTACCCGTAAGAGTTCGCACAACTTACTCAACTATGCAGAGCCCATATTGGCTTGTGGCTGCACACGGAAGTTTCTAGTTTGAATAATCTTATGATCCCTTAGAGCACAGGTGGCGGTCCAAGAAAACAGCAAGTCTGATAGAAACCAGGTGCCTCAATCCACCCAGATGTGTGTTTAGGTTGCCACCTTAGATAAACCATTAATTAACAATCTCACATCTGTCATGGATATTCACTCACCCAATCCACGTCTACTAGCATAGCAGCGGCATAATAAGCAAGCGTAGAAGTAACTCCCAAGGTTTCATAAGTAAAACAGGTAATAGGTACTTCCTCAATCTACTTCCCATCCCACAATTTAAGTTGATCCTAAACATGCAAGTGTTTGAGGTTTGATCTAATGCAATAAAACTGGGTAGTAGAAAAGATATGATCAAGTGTTACTTGCCTTGCGATGATCCATGAGACCTAGGGATTCGAAGTAACAAGCGGCGCACTCCGGGTGATCTAACGCAGACAAACAACAAGCATACAATAAGTACTCATCTAATGCACAGGGAAATCTTGAATAAAAGATCTAACCAGAGAGTTCAACTTAAGAACCCTGGTTGCAAAAGAATCGAATCAAATAAAGCATCGAAAGTCGAAAGTCGAGAGAAAACAACTCGGTTTTAGAAATTTGAAACTAGGTCAAATTTTACAGTAGCAAAACTTGGTTTAAGTGGGTTAGTCGGAACGGCGGTTTCGAAACGAAACTCCAGGCGCTTGAATCACCTGATTCCGATAAACGAGCGAGAAAATAAACTGATTTGAAGATTGGATCGGAAATCGAATTCGGAAAATAACGGATTAAATCCGATTAAAAGAAAAACGACGAACGGTAAACCGAACGGACGTTCGTTAACAGAAACTAACCGACGAACACGTTCATTAAAATGAACAGATCGGTGAACGTTCACTAAATAATAAAACCGAAAAAAAACCAATCTAGGTCTTTTAAAAAAAACCGAACAACGAAAGAAAAACCGGATCGGTTTTTGGAATAAAACCGGACGGGGTGGCGCGACAGTGGCTACCTCCGTGAGTCGCCAGGCGGGGCTCGGGCTCCGCGGGTCGGGCGGGCGGCTCGGCGGGTCGGCGGGTGGCGGGTGGTGGCGGCAAGCGGCGGCGGCGGCAGCGGCGGTGGCGTCCTCGGAGGCGGCGGCTCGGGTTGGGGCGGGTGGTGGGGTGAGGAGGAGAGGGGGCTGGGGTTATAAAGGGGAGGGGGTCGGTGCCTTGGTGGAGGGGGCACGGCGTGGGCTGGCGTGGCCGAGCCGGACTCGGGCGGGCGGTGGCGGGACTCCTCCCGGGAGCACGCGAGGGGGGTGGTGGGCAGCTGGGCCCTTGGCCCAGGGCGAGACACGCTTTTTTTAAAATAAAACGAAACGATTTAAAAATAAAACCAAACAAACTCCAAATTAAATAAAATTAATTTTCCCCGACTCCTAAAAATGAGTCGAACAAAATGAACTTTAAAACGGGGCAAAAATGCATATTTTTAAAATACTCATTTTTTCCCTAAAGCAAATAAACTTTAAAAAAAACAAAATTTGATTTATTTATGAAATCTTCATTTTTCCTAAATGTTGGGAAAGTCATATTATTCCCTCTCTTAATTTTTTATCGGAAAAACTTTTGAAGATAAATAAATAAATCAAATGATCCTATTTTCAAAATTTGAGAAATCCCAAATATGAAAATAATGAAATCTCAACTCTCTCCAAGGGTCCTTGAGTTGCGTGAAATTTTCTAGGATCGGAAAAATGCGAGAAAATATGATATGCATGATGACCTAATGTATAACATTCCAAATTGAAAATTTGGGAAGTTACAAAACCTACCCCTTAAGATGAATCTAGCCCTCGAGATTCGGGTTAACTAGAAAATAGGTGAGGTGGTCCTTGAGCAAAACTTCCTCTCTTTCCCGGTGGCTTCATCTTGATGTGGTGGCTCCTTGAACTTTGCAAAACTTGATAACCTTCTGCGAGTAACTCTGCTGGCATAATCAAGAATCTTGACTGGTTTTTCCTCATATGTTAAGTCATCCTTCAACTGAATTGCTTCCAGAGGCCTTGTGTCTCTTAACGGTATCTCTGCTATCTCGGAGTGACATTTCTTCAGTTGAGAAACGTGGAATACATCATGAACTCCTCGACAGTCCTTACCGCAATTCCAGCTTATAAGCAACTTCCCCATGCGTTGCAAAATCTTATACGGTCCAACAAAGCGTGGTGCTAATTTTCCTTTAACTCCAAAGCGCTTAACTCCTCGAGCGGGGATACTCTAAGATATACTCTGTCTCCAACTTCATATTCAATCGCTTTGCACTTTGAATCTGCATAGCTCTTACATGCGGACTGGGCTACCTTGAGCCTATCTCGAATCAGTTTAACCTTCGCTCGAGACTCCTTAATCAAATCTGGTCCAAACAAGCGGCGATCTCCGTTTAGTCCCATGACAACGGTGTCCGCATCTCCTTCCATCTGAGCCTCGAAGGTGCCATCTTCAAGCTGGTTTGGTAGCTGTTGTTATAAGAAAATTCTGCATACGGCAAATTATCATCCCAACTAGATCCATAATCTAGTGCACAAGCTCTTAGCATATCCTCCAAAATCTGATTGACTCTCTCGGTCTGTCCATCGATGCGTGGGTGAAAAGCTGTCTTGAATTCGATCTGGTTCCCAATGTTTCGTGCAACCGGTTCCAAAATTTCGAGGTAAATTGGGTTCCTCTATCGTACGATGCTCCTCGGAACTCCGTGTAAACACACAATTCTGGTCATGTATATCTTTGCCAACTTAGCACTGCTATCGTAGTCTTATTTGGAATGAAATGAGCTACCTTCGTCAAGCGATCGACTATAACCCAAATCGAGTCATATCTGAGCGAGTCTTTGGCAAACCTGTGATGAAATCCATGCCTAATTTATCCACTTCCATTCGGGTATCGGCAATGGTTGTAACAATCCTGCTGGCTTCGATGCTCTGCCTTTACTCTCGACATACATCGCAAACTGCTACATACTCCATAATATCCTTCTTCATTCCGGTCCACGAAAGTATTCTTCAAATCCAAATACATCTTGGTATTTCTGGGTGAATCGAATAGGGTGAATCATGAGCTTCTTGCAAAATCAACTTCACGATCTACGGGTTATTGGGCACATAAACACGGTCTTCAAACCATAGGGTATCGTGCTCATCCTCACGAAATCCTTTAGCATTTCCTTTGCTCATTTTCTCCTTTATAGAGGCAACTTCCTTATCTGTCTTTTGGGCTTCTCTAATTTTGTCCATTAGTGTTGACTGAATCTCCAATGCTGCTACATAGCCTCTCGGAACTATTTCCAAACATAGCTCTCGAAGGTCCTCGGCTAACTCATTTGGTATCCCTCCCATCATTAGGGTATTGACGTGGCTCTTACGGCTCAATGCGTCTGCTACAACGTTAGCCTTTCCGGGGTGATAATGCAATCTCATATCATAATCCTTGATAAGCTCTAACCATCTCCTCTCGCCTCGAGATTTAATTTCTTACGTGTGAAGATGTACTTCAAACTCTTGTGATCAGTGTACACTTCACAATGATTTCCTATGAGAAAATGTCTCCATGTCTTCAATGCATGCACAACGGCTGCTTATTCCAAATCATGTGTGGCATAGTTTAACTCGTGAGGCTTAAGTTGTCGTGAAGCATACGAAACAACTCTTCCTTCCTGCACAAGCACTGCTCCAAGTCCTCGACGTGAAGCGTCGCAATACACCTCATAATCCTTGGTTTGATCCGGCAATATTAAAACTGGTGAGGTAACCAATCTTTTCTTCAGCTCCGAAAACTTGCCTCGCAGTCCTCGGTCCATATGAATTTGTTATCCTTCTTCAACAATTCTGTCATAGGCTTTGCAATCCTTGAGAAATTCTCAATGAATCTTGGTAGTATCCTGCGAGTCCAAGGAAACTCGAATATCTCCAACTGTCGTTGGTGCTTCCCATTTGGTTCTGGTCTCAACCTTCGTAGGGTCAACTGCTATTCCTTCTCCGGATATAACATGTCCAAGAAATCCAACTTCCTTTAGCCAAAACTCACACTTGCTGAACTTGGCATATAACTGGTGTTCCTCGGTTTCTCCAAAACCAATCATAAATGTTCCTTGTGTTCCTCTTCATCCTTGAGAAAATCAAAATGTCATCAATGAACACCACGAGCGAACTTATCCAAAAACTCCATAAACACTTTGTTCATCAGGTTCATGAAATAGGCTGGTGCGTTAGTCAGTCAAATGACATAACGGTATACTCATACAGTCCATATCTCGTGGTAAACGCTGTCTTGGGTATATCCTGCTCCCGAATCTTCAACTGATGGTACCCTGATCGTAAATCGATCTTGGAAAACACTTTAGCTCCTTGCAAACGATCAAACAAATCATTTATCATTGGTAGTGGGTACTTGTTCTTGATTGTTACTTCATTTAATCCACGATAATCAACAACCATTCTTAGGGATCCATCTTTCTTCTCCACTAACGATGCGGGTGATCCCCAAGGTGAAGAACTTGGGCGATAAAACCTTTATCCAATAGTTCCTTAATCGCTTCTTGATTTCGCCAAATCCATGCGGGCATCCCTGTATGGTCGCCCGATATCGGGCCTGTTCACGCAACAGCTCAATCAAAAACTCAATGTCTCTATCCGGTGGCATTCACGGCAACTCTTAGGAAATACATCAGGATAATCCTTCACCACTGGCACTTCTTCCTGTACCACTCCTGATAAGCAATTTACTTGCGTTCTCCTCGGCTCGTGTCGAGATACGTACTTGATCCTTCTTCCTTCTGGGGTGGTGAGCAAAATTGACTTTGTGGTGCAATCTATGTTCCCTCCATACTTCGATAACCAATCCATTCCTAATATTACATCCAATCCTTGGGATTCCGAACTATTAGGTGCGAGGGGAAAACATAGTGTCCAATCCTCAATGGCGATCGATCACACCATTTACTAGCCATGTATTCTGCTCGGGTGAGGTTACTAGCATGGGTGACCTAAGGGCTTGGGTCGGTAATTTGTACTTATCCACAAATCCCTTTGATATGTATGAATGCGATGCACCAATGTCGAAAAGAACAACTGCGATAAATGACTTAACCAAAAACTTACCGATTCATTGCATCGGGCTGATCTTCAACCTCCTCCACATCAATGTGGTCCACATCCCCTGTTGAAAGGGTTGGGCTTCTTTCGAGCTTCCATTGCCATTTCCATTCGGCCTACGGACAGTCATTTGCATAATGCCCGATCTTGCGGCACTTAAAACAAGTGATGTGACTCAGGTCTACCTTGGATGGTGTTGACGGGTTGGTGCGATTCTGTCCATTGCTTCCTCCATTCCCGTTCCCATTCTTAGTGCCATTATGGTTATGCGAATTACCTCCTCCATGGGTATGCTGAAACTGAATTCCTGATTTAGGGGTATAACGAGGCTTCTGCTGGGCTCCAGAGTTATACTTCCCTTGTCCATACTTCCTCTTGCGGTTCTCAATTTCTTGCTGCTTCCTTCAATCATGAGGGCTCGGTCTACCAACTCCTGGTAGTTGTTGAAACTTGCTACCATCAACGGCATCTTGAACTCATCATTCAGTCCTTCGAAACTTCTCACTGCTTAGCAGCGTCAGAGTAACGTCATCCGGGGCATAACGTGCTAACTTACTGAAATCATCCACATACTGGCCAACAGTCCTTCCTCCTTGTCGTAAGTTGCGAAACTCACGCTTCTTCATGGCCATGGCTCCTGCTGAAACATGGGCGGTCGGAAAGCTTGCTGAAATTGATCCCATGTGGCGGTGTCTCACTGTGGTAAGTGGCTGTAAAATTTTCCCACCATCTGCTGCGGGTCCTTCAAGCTGATGTCTGCAAACTTCACCCTTTCTCCATCATGCATCCTGCATGGTCAACTCCTTCCTATCTTGCGGAGCCAATCATCTGCTACAATCGGCTCGGTGCTACTAGAATACACCGGCGGATTCAGCCTAAGGAAACGAGTCAAGTGATCCGCGGGTGGTGGTGGTGGTGGGTTGTTGTTGTTGTTGTTGTTGTTGCCCTGGTTCTGCACCAATGTTTGAATCAAGGTGTTCTGCTGCTGAATCAATTGGGTGATCTCTGGCGGGAAAACAAACCCGGGTCGCGTCTCGGAGGCATCGATGGGTTTAGAAAAGGCGAGAAATTAAGAGTAGAATGGGGTCTAAGGAGAATCACTACCCAAATGCACATGAGCAAATGCACACAAAATCACTTCATTCAATCAAACAAAGGGCTTACAACGATCTAACTATCGCAAAAGTGTGTGTACTATAATGTTTACATGGAGGTAATACTACTAATATGTGGGGGACTTCTACTAATTTGAACCGGTGGAAGACTCCATGATATCTGCTCCAGCTTCGTCTTCAAAGTCGGGTTCACTTGGATCCGAATCGGTGTCGTCGATGATGATGTAGTTGCTTGGACAGCCGACGTGTTTGTCTTCATTCTTGGCGCCAATTTCTTCTTGAGTTCTTGATCTCATACTTAAGATCGTTATTGTGTCTTGCTATAGCTACGATCTCGTCCATGTAGTCCTTGCGTGTAGTATTTAGTTCTTCTTCAAGTTCGATGATCCTTCCTTTGCATTACGCAACTCCAACATATCATTGCACATCTGGTTCTCTGGCGTCGAATGTGCTGGTTTAACTCTGGATGAAAGCTGCAATGGATCTATCCTTCTTGGTGCTGACTATCTCCCATTGTTCATCTCAACGTCCATAAATCTGGTAGATAGTGTCCTTGAGGTCTTCTTGATAAACTTCTCCAATCGTCCCATGGTGATATGAGCTGCCATGCTCTTTCCCGGACTCAAGTTGGTGCAATGAAAACACTATCTATAGGCTTGGTGATTGGGTGAATGTCCTTCTGGAGCGTGAGCTTGAATCTTCAATGCTCCTCTTGAGCAGAGTGGCGTTGAAAGTTCCGGTGAAACTTGGTAATCCAATGTTCAGGTACTTGGTGACTTCCTTCAGGTGAAATCCAAAAGGTGTGCCTTCATCTGGTTGGGCGTACTTGATCTTCGCGTCCGTCATCCTAAAGAGTAGAAAAGATGAGGAGTTAGAAAATGGGAAGAGAGTAGTGATCTATGGCTTTAACTTAGTGGTCGTGTCCTACAGTCAGCGTGTGCTCTGATACCACACAGTACTTCGAAGGATTGGATCAAGTCTCTGTGCTCAGTGTCATCCTGGATCGATAATCTTGACACCACCACGAGACTTGAAGGATTTATAGCGAGTAGCAATCACACACTTAATACAACGTTGTCGACAAGGAACTTATTACAATAATATGGCTTAAGGCCATCTAATAATAACAATGAAGGCTTGGAAGATAAGTGAGTCCATCAACTCCATCGGCATCACCGAGTATAGAACCACGACCTAACACCTTACTGTCGTTCGAAAAAGTCGCAACATGAAAGTTGCAGCCAACAGACAGACACATGGAATATCTTGGCAATGTAACACATAGAGAGTAATGAAGGAATAAGCCTATACTACATACATATATGGCTGGTGGTAAAGCTCTCTGGTTACATTTTGCATAAAGCTAGTTTTCCCTACAACAAAGGAATAATTTTATTTAACTATCATGGTGGTTGTTAAACATTGAGAATGGTTGTGACATCCTCAATACCAATTAAAAGTACTCATCAAAACCCAATAACATTTATTAGAAGTAACATGTTGAGATTCACATGATATTCAAGTACTAGATACTCAAAACGTCCATAACCGGGGACACGGCTAATCATGATTAGTTTATACACTCTGCAGAGGTTTTTGCACTTTTCCCCACAAGACTCGATCGCCTCCGCTTGGTTCTCGTGACTACATGGTGTTTGAGAGCGGATGACCGAGACACAGTCTTTCGAAGCACTAGCACCTTACATGTGGGTAGACCGTACCAACCTACATCCCCTACATCAGCTAGCCTACCCGTAAGAGTTCGCACAACTTACTCAACTATGCAGAGCCCATATTGGCTTGTGGCTGCACACGGAAGTTTCTAGTTTGAATAATCTTATGATCCCTTAGAGCACAGGTGGCGGTCAGAAGAAATCTGAGCAAGTCTGATAGAAACCAGGTGCCTCAATCCACCCAGATGTGTGTTTAGGTTGCCACCTTAGATAAACCATTAATTAACAATCTCACATCTGTCATGGATATTCACTCACCCAATCCACGTCTACTAGCATAGCACGGCATAATAAGCAAGCGAGAAGTAACTCCCAAGGTTTCATAAGTAAAAGCAGGTAATAGGTACTACCTCAATCTACTTCCCATCCCACAGTTTAAGTTGATCCTAAACATGCAAGTGTTTGAGGTTTGATCTAATGCAATAAAACTGGGTAGTAGAAAAGATATGATCAAGTGTTACTTGCCTTGCGATGATCCATGAGACCTAGGGATTCAAGTAACAAGCGGCGCGACTCCGGGTGATCTAACGCAGACAAACAACAAGCATACAATAAGTACTCATCTAATGCACAGGGAAATCTCGAATAAAAGATCTAACCAGAGAGTTCAACTTAAGAACCCTGGTTGCAAAAGAATCGAATCAAATAAAGCATCGAAAGTCGAAAGTCGAGAGAAAACAACTCGGTTTTAGAAATTTGAAACTAGGTCAAATTTTACAGTAACAAAACTTTGTTTAAGTGGGTTAGTCGGAACGGCAGTTTCGAAACGAAACTCCAGGCGCTTGAATCACCTGATTCCGATAAACGAGCGAGAAAATAAACTGATTTGAAGATTGGATCGGAAATCGAATTCAGAAAATAACGGATTAAATCCGATTAAAAGAAAAACGACGAACGGTAAACCGAACGGACGTTCGTTAACAGAAACTAACCGACGAACACGTTCATTAAAATGAACAGATCGGTGAACGTTCACTAAATAATAAAACCGAAAAAAAAACCAATCTAGGTCTTTTAAAAAAAACCGAACAACGAAAGAAAAAACCGGATCGGTTTTGGAATAAACCGGACGGGGTGGCGTGGGCAGTGGCTACCTCGGCGAGTCGCTTGGTGGGGCTCCGGCTCGGTGGGTCGTGGTGGCGGGTGGCGGCAGGCAGGGCGGGCTCGGCGGGTCGGCGGTGTGGTGGCGGTGGCGGCGGCGGCGGCGGCAAGCGGCGGTGGCGTCCTTGCAAGGCGGCGGCTCGGGTTAGAGGCGGCGGGTGGCGGGGTGAGGAGGAGAGGGGGCTGGGGTTATAAAGGGGAGGGGGTCCGGTGCCTTGGGGAGAACGGCGGCGTGGCGTGGCCGAGAGCGGACTTCGGCGGTGGGACTCCTCCAGCAGGAGGCCTTGGGAGGGGCGGTCTGGGCAGTGGGCCCTTGGCCCAAAGAGCGCTGACGCTTTTTTTTTTAATAAAACAAAGCGATTTAAAAATAAAACCAAACAAACTCCAAATTAAATAAAATTAATTTTCCCGACTCCTAAAAATGAGTGAACAAAATGAACTTTAAAGCGGGCAAAAATGCATATTTTTAAAATACTCATTTTTTCCCTAAAGCAAATAAACTTTAAAAAACCAAAATTTGATTTATTTATTAAATCTTCATTTTTCCTAAATGTTGGGAAAGTCATATTATTCCCTCTCTTAATTTTTTATCGGAAAAACTTTTGAAGATAAATAAATAAATCAAATGATCCTATTTTCAAAATTTGAGAAATCCCAAATATGAAAATAATGAAATCTCCAATTCTCTCCGAGGGTCCTTGAGTTGCGTGAAATTTTCTAGGATCGGAAAAATGCGAGAAAATATGATATGCATGATGACCTAATGTATAACAATACAAATTGAAAATTTGGGATGTTACAGTTGTTGACGAATTTGAAGACCTAAAAAGAATTTCAACTCTCCCATCATAGACATTTGATATTCTTCACTCATCATATAGGCAAATTCATCACTATAATGTTGGTCAGTACAGCCAAAGATAATATCATCAACATATATTTGGCACACAAACAGTTCACCATCATATGATTTAGTAAAGAGAGTAGGGTCGAGTGAACCGGGTGTGAAGCCATTCTTCATGAAGAATTCCTTCAATGTATCATACCACGCCCGTGGGGCCTGTTTGAGGCCATAGAGGGCCTTGTTGAGTCTGAAGACTTTGTCGGGATTCTTTGGATCTTCAAAACCTGGGGGTTGAGCAACATATACTTCTTACTCAAGCTTACCATTGAGGAATGCACTTTTCACATCCATTTGATATAAAGTGATATTATGATGGTTAGCATAAGCAAGTAATATGCGAATAGCCTCAAGTCTAGCAAAAGGTGCAAAAGTTTCATCGAAATCAATTCCTTCAACCTGTGTGTAGCCTTGAGCTACAAGTCGTGCCTTATTCCTCACCACAAGGCCATTTTTATCTTGCTTGTTGCGGTTGATCCACTTTGTGCCAATGATATTATGCTTGCGAGGATCTGGACGTTTGACCAGTTCCCAGACATTGTTGAGCTCGAACTAATGTAATTCTTCTTGCATTGCCTGAATCCACTCAAGCTCCAGAAATGCTTCATCTACCTTAGTGGGCTCTATGATAGAGACAAAAGCATAGTGCCCACAAAAGTTAGATAAATGTGAAGCTTTTGAGCGTGTGAGAGGACCTGGTGCTTCAATGTCATCGATGATCTTGTCAACTTGCACTTCTTTTGCAACGCGGGGATGAGCTGGTTATCATCGAGGAATTTGATCAGCATTTTCTTTAGCACCATTTTCTTCAGCATTATCCTCAGGTGCATCAGCTCGACATTCTTCGCATTCTGGAATGAATTCTTCAGCAGATTCTTCAGTAGGAATTACATCCTCAGTCGCCTTGAACTTGATAGATTCCTCAGGTGCTGGTTCATCTATCACAGAAGGTAGGTGCTCTCTTTGCGAGCCATTAGTTTCATCAAACCGCACATCTACAGTTTTAGCAATCTTGTAAAGAACATTGTTGATGACTCTGTAGCTGTGCGAGTCCTTTCCATAACCAAGCATAAAACCTTCATGTGCTTTCGGTGCAAATTTAGCATTGTGATGAGGATCTCTAATCCAGCATTTAGCACCGAAGACTTTGAAATAACTCACATCGGGTTTGTTGTCAGTGAGGAGTTCATAGGCAGTCTTCTTGAAGAATTTGTGAAGATATACTCTGTTGATGATGTGGCACGCGGTATCAATTGCATCAATCCAAAAACGACGAGGCGTTTTGTATTCATCAAGCATAGTGCGAGCCATCTCAACAAGAGTTCTGTTCTTGCGCTCCACGACGCCATTTTGCTGAGGAGTATAGGGAGCAGATAACTCATGAGTAATACCAAGTTCATCAAGATAGTCATCAAGACCGCAATTCTTGAACTCAGTTCCATTGTCACTCCTGATGTGCCTGATCTTCAAACCAAAGTTGGTTGAAGCCCTTGAGGAAAATCGTTTGAAGACTTCGTGCACTTCATGTTTGTAAGTAACAATGTGTACCCATGTGTAACGAGAGTAATCATCAACAATAACAAAGCCATATAGAGATGCATCATTAGTGATTTGCTGAGTAATGATTAGGACCAAAGAGGTCCATGTGAAGCAATTGAATGGACGAGTAGTGGTCATGATAGTCTTATTTGGATGCTTGGCCTTGGTCATTTTCCAGCTTCACGGGCTCCACACAAGTGATCCTTGAGGAATTTGACATTCTCAATGCCAATGACATGCCTCTTCTTCGCATGGCGTGTGCAAATTCCTCATGCCTGCGTGACCAAGTCGTCGATGCCATAGCCAGCCTACGAAGCTTTTGCAAGTAAACACACGGCTAGTTGTGGTCCTGTAGATAAATCAACAATATACAAGTCTCCTCTCCTAAAGCCTTGAAGACTTTGGAATTGTCGACTTCCATGATCACAACACAACGATACTTACCAAAGACAACAACCATATCAAGATCACAAAGCATTGAGGATCGACATGAGGTTGTATCCTAAGGACTCAACAAGCATGACTTTGTCCATGTGTATGTCCTTAGAGATCGCAACCTTACCTAGACCCGATGCGACTTTTGCCTTTGTCGGCAAGATGATATGCTTGAGATGTAGCGGTGATAAGGAGCATCCATCAATAGATTCTTGTCACCGGTCATGTGATTTGTACATCCACTATCGAGGACCCACTCATTGGCTTTGGGTTGAACATTCTGCAGATGAATTAGTGCAACTTACGATCTCATATACTTCATCAGTGAAGAATATGATATCAATTTCATCAGATGAATTTCATCGGCGGTATAATGAGATAAGCAAGTATGAGGGCGTGTGAAATGAAAGTTCATTTCTTCATGATTAGCTGCGTCATTCAGCATTTTGTCGGGCCCCAAACAAATTCTTGAGACGTTAAAGCACGTCTGGAGGCCTGACCCTCCAGAAGAGATTAGTTCCTTTTCTTCACCACCCACATCTGAAGGGGTGGCAAAGAGTTCATCACTCTATGAGCTCCATATGAGAATGGTGGCATAGAGGCCAATCCATTTCATTTCACATAAGAGGGGTTAGGGTAAGCATATGAATAAGCAGAGAAATTCTTCGAGGACTTATGAACATATTGGTTTGAAGAATAATGCACATATTCATAGCCCTTAGCTCTACCTGCGAAGCGAGTTGTTAGCACGATGATAACCATATGAGGACTTTGATCCTTTTGAGGAATTTGATCCACGTGAGGAATTTGGTCCGTATGAGGACTTGGATCCATATGAAGAATTTGGTCCATATGAAGAGTTTGATCTGGGGTTCCTATTCTTCACAGGTGGTGTCATGAGGACATTCACCTGAAGACTTCCAAGGCACTTCTTGGGAACCCAGATTTTCTTCATAGGGGAATCGTTCCTGCAGTTAGTGCCAACATATCTAGCAAATACTTCACTATTCTGATTTTTGAACAGTTTATAGTTGGAGTCAAATGACTCATCAAAAGAATGAGGAGATTCACATGTAAAGCCAGATAAGTTAGATGGATCAACTGGAGGTCTCTTTGCTGCAACCCATGAGGTTTTGGGGTACTGCTCAGGTTTCCAATATGTTCCATCAGCATTGAGTTTCCTCTCAAAGGCAATACCCTCTTTCCTAGGGTTCCTGTTGAGCATCTGCTTTTAAGCACATCACAAAGAGTCGATGCCCTTTGAGGCTTTTGTACATGCTGTCATGTACAATTCCTTCATCCTGCATCGTCGGTGATACTAGCAATGTCCTCGGATGAGGAATTAGTGATAGCGAGGCGGTGAAGAATTTGTAATAGTTGAAACATTTGAACATTCAGGTGAAGAATTAGCAGATTCACGTTCAATGCACTTTAAGCATGGAGGAACAAATTCTTCCTGAGAAGCGCTGATTTGTTGAGCAAGTAATGAATCGCGCTCCTTCTGAAGATCTTCATAACTCACTCTTAGCTTCTCAAGATCTTGCTTTCTTTGAAGAAATTCATAAGAAATTTTCTCATGATCAGACAAGAGAGTGTTATGATGACCTTGAAGGCTGTCAAACCTAGACTGAAGTCTCTGAAGATTTTCAGTCAGGGCCTTAGTGCGATCCATTTCTTCACCTAACATATCATCACTTTTACCTAACATGTTTTGAACATTCTCCAAGGCATGTTGTTGTTTGGTGGCAATACAAACAAGCTTGGTATAGCTAGGTTCAATATCATCATCAGATCCATCATCATCAGATTCATCGTCACTATACTCGGATGAGGAACATTCGGTTACCATGTCACCCTTTGCCATGAGACATGATGCAGAAGATGATGATTCTGGTTCGAAAGTTACCGTTTTGAGAGATTCCTTGAAGTCCTCAAACCAAGGATCATGACGGGTTCGATGACCTTCATAGACGTCGGAGATTCGGTCCCAGATAGGCTTCGCATTGCAAAGATGCATAATGCGCTTGAATTCATCTCTAGATAGGCAGGAACAGATGATATCCTTCGCCTTGATGTCAAGTCGAGTGTACTTGCGAATATCATCTGCGTTCGCCATCTTGCACAGATCAGTAAGACCAATTTTAGTGATGGTCCACAGCTCGCTGTCCATTGCCATGAGGCGCTTCCTCATCATGGCCTTCCACTTGGGATAATCATGACCGTCAAAGATAGGGCATGTCACTTTCTTCATACCTGCGGTCGACATAACTAAAACTCCGGGTGGTTAAACCAAAATCACACAGAACAAGGGAGTACCTTGCTCTGATACCAATTGAAAGTGCGTTATATCAACTAGAGGGGGGGTGAATAGGCGATTTTTATGAATTCTTCAATGAGGAATTTGCCGGTGAGGAAATTCCTAAGTGAAGAACTACTTGCAGCGGAATAAGTACTCAGAAGTAAGCATAAGAGAATGCGGGCATGGTCATCATGATGAAATGAAGACAATCAAAGAGTATGTAAAGCGTAAACACAGGATAGCACAAGATGAAGACAAAGCAGTGAAGAATTGAGCGAGGAAATTGAGAAAGTCTTGATCAAAGTCTTCAAACACAGATATGAATGAACACTCAACACAGCAATGAGGAAATGAAAGAGTTGAGGAAATAGAACCAGATTAGGTTGGTGAAGACAATGATTTGGTAGACCAGTTCCAAGCGATGTCTCGGTTATGCGTCTGGTTGGAGCGGCTGAGTATTTAAACTCGAGGACACACAGTCCGGACACCCGATCGCTGAGCACGCAGCTCGGGACACCAAGTTCTCACCGTATTCTCCTTGAACTAAGGTCACACAGACCTCGTCCAATCACTCGTGGTAAGTCTTCAGGCGACTTCCAAACCTTCACAGACTTGGTCACTCGGCGATCCACAATTCCTCTTGGATGATCTAGACCATGACGCCTAACCGTCTGGAAGAAGCACAGTCTTCAAAGGTAACACGCGTCGGATCCACGCAGGATCAATCTCTTCAGTTATGCTCAATCACTTTGGGTTTGTAGGGGTTTGGTTTTTGGGTTTTTCCTCACTCGATGATTTTCGCTCAAAGTCTTCAGAGGATGGGTTGCTCTCAAATGACAAGTGTCAAGTTCTCTCGGAGCAGCCAACCAGCTAGTGGTTGTAGGGGGCGGCTATTTATAGCCTAGGGAGTAGCCCGACATGATAAGACATAAATGCCCTTCAATGATATGACCGTTAGGTGGATAAGATATTTTGGGACAACTGGCGCGCAGGAAAGCAGCGGTTGGAAATTTGACTCTCAAAGTCCTTAGGGCTATCATGTTCATCACTGTGTAGGCAATCCGCACTGGCGAATTCCTAACTCCTCAGTCAGAACAAATTCCTCAATGACGGAAGAACTTCGTCTCATCCTTTGAAGAAATTGGTGAGCTGTATGAGATTTCAAAGGCTTCACTCGAAGGGATTGGTAGGTGTAGGATTTTGAGTTGAGCATCACATGGAAATTTTACTTAGTATTTCCTCGAACCCCTTTAACGAGACGGTGTTTCCTATGACTCAAGAAAGAGAAAGCGAAACAACGAAAACAAAAGTCTTCACGCTTCATGTTCCTCAAATGAATACCAAGTCTTCAAGGTCACACCAATTTCTTCACTTTCAAAGTCTTCAGAAAGTCTTCAGAATATCAAATTCTTCAGTCGAAGAACTTCATTTTTAGGGGTCGACTTTCTCTGTAAATATCAAACTCCTCATAGACTTATAGACCTGTGTACACTCATAAACACATTAGTCCCTTAACCTATAAGTCTTCAATACACCAAAATCACTAAGGGGCACTAGATGCACTTACAGCAAGCATGCAAAGAGTATATAGGCAGCGGAAATTAAAGCACCCACGCTATTGGTATTTACCAGTAGCGCCTGGTACAAAACACGGTACTACTACTAAATAATAGCAGCGTTTGTTAGGTTGGGCCGCGCTGCTGTTCCATGGGCCGCATGGCAAAAACGGTAGCCAACTTACCTGTAGCGTTTGTTTTGGTAGGCGCTACTTTGGTGGGCTTAGCAGTAGTGCGGCCTCTACCAGCGCTACTACTAGAGAAGCGAAAATCGGTCCGAGCACCCCCACCCCTCACTCTCACATTATCGATCCCTCCGCCCGCCCGCCGCCATGTGTTTGCGTTCCCCGCCGCCACACCCCCTTGTAGGACCTTGAAGTATGTCTAGAGGAGGGGGGTGATTAGACTACTTGACCAATAAAAACCTAACATTTTCCCAATTTTAGACTTTGGCAGATTTTAGCTATTTTAGAACAAGTCAAGCAATCTTCACACAATTCAAGCAAGCATGCAAAGAGTATATAGGCAGCGGAAATTAAAGCATGCAACTTGCAAGAATATAAAGGGAAGGGTTTGGAGGCATCAAAGCGCAATTGGAACACGGATGTTTTCTCGTGGTTCCGATAGGTGGTGCTATCGTACTTCCACGTTGGTGGAGACTTCAACCCACGTAGGGTAGCAGTTGCGTGATTCCACGCAGGCTCCACCCACGAAGGGTCCACAGTAGCAACCTTGTCTATCCCACAATGGCCGTCGCCCACGAAGGACTTGCCTCACTAGCGGTAGATCTTGATCACGCGATCTCCTTGCCCTTACAAACCCCTTGGTTCAACTCCACAATCTTGTCGGAGGCTCCCAAGTGACACCTAGCCAATCTAGGAGACACCACTCTCCAAGAAGTAAAAAATGGTGTGTTGATGATGAACTCCTTGCTCTTGTGCTTCAAATGATAGTCTCCCCAACACTCAACTCTCTCTCACAGGATTGGATTTGGTGGAAAGAAGATTTGAGTGGAAAGCAACTTGGGGAAGGCTAGAGATCAAGATTCATATGGTTGGAATGGAATATCTTGGCCTCAACACATGAGTAGGTGGTTCTCTCTCAGAAATGGTAAGTTGGAAGTGTAGGTTTGTTCTGATGACTCTCTCCATGAATGAAGAGGAGGTGGAGGGGTATATATAGCCTCCACACAAAATCTAACCGTTACACATAGTTTACCAAACTCGGTGGGACCGAATCATCAAACTCGGTCAGACCGATTTAGTAAACCTAGTGACCGTTAGGGTTTTCGGTGGGACCGACATGCATTTCGGTAGGACCGATTTGGTTAGGGTTAGGGCATAACATAATCTCGGTGAGACCGATTACACAAACTCGGTGAGACCGAATTTGGTAATTAGCTAACCAGAGAGTTGGTCAGGTAAACTCGGTGGGACCGATTTGCTCTTTCGGTGAGACCGAAAAGTTACAAAAGGGAAACAGAGAGTTTACATTGTAATCTCGGTGGGACCGATTCGCTCTTTCGGTGAGACCGAAAAGTTGCGAAGGGGAAAAAGAGAGATTACAATCCCATCTCGGTGAGACCGAGATCCCTATCGGTGAAACCGATTTGCCTAGGGTTTGTGGCAGTGGCTATGACATCTGAACTCGGTGGCGCCAGATAGAAAGAATCGGTAGGGCCGAATTTGACTTTAGGTTTAGTCATATGTGGATGTGAGAAAGTAGTGGAGGGTTTTGGAGCATATCACTAAGCACATGGAGCAAAAGGCTCATTAAGGAACACCTCATCCCTTCTTGATAGTATTGGCTTTTCCTATAGACTCAATGTGATCTTGGATCACAAAAAAGTAAAATGAAGAGTCTTGAGCTTTTGAGCTTGAGCCAATCCTTTGTCCTTAATATTTCGAGGGATCCACTTTCATCATCCATGCCATGCCATTCATTGAGCTTTCCTGAAATATTTATCTTGGAATAGTATTAGCTCAATGAGCTATATGTTGTTATGAATTACCAAAACCACCTAGGGATAGTTGCACTTTCAACCCCCATCGACGGCACCGTGCGCTGCCACCACGCACGGTCGCCTCTCGCCTCCTCCGACGCTCCAGCCCCGTAAGTCCCCCTCGATCTCCTCCTCCCTGCGCGCGCCACCACTAGCCAGGTTCCGATCGATTCACCGCGGCGGCTCACCAACGGTCATAGGAAGCCGTCCACCATGTCCTGCCACTCCTTGGCTGTGGCGCCACGCTGCCGCAGCCGCTGAGCAGGCTGCCGATGAAGTTGTCCCGGAGCACGTCCGGCGTGGCCATGAGCCGCTCGATCTGGGTCATCTGCCCGATCTTCTCCGCGAGCGTCATCCTCCAAAGAAGATCATGTAGAGCGTGTAGACACGATCCTCCACAGGCTTGGTGGCGTCCTTGTAGAGCACGTAGTCGGCGTCGGTGCCGCCGAGCAGGGCCCGGAAGAGCAGCAGGGCCGCCCGGCGAGAGCAGCACGGGGCGCCAAGCCTCAGTGATGCGAGGAGCCATGGCATCATCGCGTGTGGATTGTTTTTGGCAACCACCGGCGGGAGGGATAGTTTGTTTAGTGCCAGTTGCCATCGTGTTAGCGGGATGTTAGTTTAAGCGTTGTTTTCCACTGCTTAATTTGGCAAAGCAGAGAAGCATGTTTTGCTTGCACAGAAGAGATAGAAAAGTGGAGAGAGTAGAGAGATGGGTTAGGTGAGAGGGGTTAGGTGAGAGTAGAGAGAGGGGTTAGGTGAGGAACTAATCCAGATGCACAAGTTTGGTCAGCCAAACTTGGTGAATCAGAGATGTAAAAGGAAGCGGGTAGAGGCGGGGGGGGGGTTGAGAACACCGGAAGGGAGCGAGTGAACTGACCTGAGCAAGGGGGGGGGATTAAGGGCAGCAGAAGGGCGGAGGCTTGGTATCTTATTCCTTGGTTGCTGTCCCTGGAGCAGTGGCGGCGGCGGCGGTGCCTAGTGTTCTAGGGTTTAGAGAGGGGTTCTCTCTCTCGTACTGCCTTGGCTTTTGTTTAGTGGCGGCGGCAGCGGTGCCTAGTGTTCTAGGGTTTAGAGAGGGGTTCTCTATCTCGATTGAACTACTTTTCCTTGTCTGCTTGCGCAATAATTGCAATATGCCATTTATCTTATTATTAGGCTCTTTTTGGGTTACATGATCTCTATTAGGTTATTGTCTGAACTGAACTACAATTTAGTTGTTATTTTGCTTGCCATGTGAACTTGATGTGTATTCTCTATGATGTGAACCTGATGTGTATATTATTCAAAACCTGATTTGTATTGAAAACTTTATGTTTACTTTTTGGATCGTTAATCCTTTAATCATATTGCTTTAGGGAAATGGCGTCACCACCACCACCATGTCGATGGTGCAAGTCAAGATGCGCCAGCAGCCTTGCAACTGGCACGCTGTTCGGCATCTACTTCGAGTCTAGCTTTCTTCATGCGGCGGTAATAAATTATATGAAACTAGTAACCACTATTTTGTTTTTAGTGTTATTGGCATTAATGCATCGTGTACATATCATTTTGCTTTTTGTACACAAATCGTCCCATGCACTATGGAGGTAGAGAAAGGACGAAATATGACCCAGGTGGGAGGAGATGGATGGGTCCATTTCATCGCCCACATGCGTATCACCGGTGGTGAGTTGATCAGCTTCTCCTTCAAAGCAGAAAGACCCAAGCTGGCCGTAATTTATGTCAACAAAGCAGAAGATGATGAAGATGATAAGGATGATGACGACCCACTTGGTGAAGCCATCGTAGCTCAAAGAATGAGGTTGAGAGAGGAGGAGGTGTGCAACCTATGGGACATCATTCTGCCACGTGCTGACTTCGTCGGGGTGCCATTCGTGACCTGCCTGACAAGTACCATGGTTGTTCGGCATATCATGGTATGTTGCATTTACTGTAGTAATTTGATGATATGCTTTATTGTTATACTTAGTGTAGAGTCCGATGATATATATGCTTAGTGAATCTTATATTCTTTATTGTTATACTTAGTGTAGAGCCCGATGATATATATGCTTAGTGAATCTTATATACTTAGTGAATCCGATGATATATATGCTTTATTGTTATACTTAGTGTAGAGTCCGATGATATATATGCTTAGTGAACCTTATATGCTTAGTGAATCCGATGATCTATATGCTTAGTGAATCCGATGATATATATGCTTCGTGTAGAATCCAAAGAACTGTTAATAGTGTAGAATCCATATATACTTATTAGTAGAATTCATGCTTAGCAGAAATGTAGTACTGTCTTCTGATAGTGTAGAATGTGTGAGGCTACTTATTAATTGACATGTTTTTCTTATTCAGAAATTGCCAAAGAACCTAGCTGAGAGTTGTGGTATTAAGCCTGATGAAGAAGGCTCTGCTGGAATACGCCTTACCGCGAGGGGCTCCGTCATCACTTGTGCGTACGGCATGGACACGGACGATCGCACACACTTCAACTCAGTTGGGTGGAAAAGCTTCCTCGTCGGCAAGAATCTTCATGTTGACAGGCAATTCTAATTACTACCGGGAACACCCACCGCCCAGGCTTGAGGATGATGGTCATCGTCAATATCATCTAGAACTACATATGCATGTGTGTGGCTGCTGAACCATATATATGCTAGTATGACTACCTAGTAGACTTATCAACTATGATCTATCCATGCATTGTTGACTACTATATATGAGTTTGTGAGATTGTGTGGTTATATTAAATGTGGTATTGTCGTTAATGTTTGTGAGATGGTTCTGTGAACTTAGTTTATTTGCACTGGACTTGTCTTGATTTCCATGAATATTGCATCTGACTTCTTCTTTTTTATTTTTTATTTTTATTTACCTAGTTGTAGCGTGGGGAGAAAATATGGCGCTACTACTACGTGATGATAGTAGTAGCGTTGGTAGAGAAAGAGGCGCTACTACTAAGTATTTTAGCTGCAGTGCTTGTTTAGAAACGTGCTACTGTTAAATAATAGTTGTAGCGCCCTAGCAGTAGCGCGGGTACCCGCGCTACTGGTATGTAAAAACCAGCACCACTAGTAAGGTTTTCTCTAATAGTGCAAAGGCATTTTACAGTATATATATTTGCACCCTGTTAAGACGTTCGATATCTCTCCTTACAATTACTTTTAGATGGGCTATAAAGAAAAAAAAATCATAGTCAAAGCGCGTGACCAAAGGCCACGAAAAATTGAACACTTGTTATATTAGTATAAAAGAAGAAACAATGTCGTATGTATCACTTATAGTAGATCAAGATTAATAAGGAGACATGATACATGCGCGCATACACTTTTGAATTTTTACTTTGATGGTCTTTGTCCTCTTCGCGTGGTTCCCAAATATAGGATCCGCGTCTTTTTTTTAACGAGGCAAAAGACTAACTATTTTCATTCATCAAGAAGAGAGTAAGAATTGCCGGGTTAGTTGATGGAAAGCTAGACTAAAACTGGTCCAGCCCGACCCACATAACATGGGCATCACCAGCTAACCTGGCCATCGACATAGAACATAGAAATGCAAAGAAGAAAATACATCCGTCCAGGAGTTATAGGTGTCATCGTCATCATCGGTTACCGCTCTATCATCAAAACCAACCCGTAAACAGCCGCACAGAAGCCATCACGGCACATGAACAGATGACCACACGCGCAAATAATAGACAACTCTGATTTTGACAACGAGCTTCGCAATCCCGCTGCATGTTTCTTATGGTGCTTTGTCCGTGAGACTCTGGGACCTGGCAGAGTTCCTAGAGACTCAAACCTGCAGTAGCGGAAGGAAGAGGTGCGTCTTCTGGTTGGTGTTCGCGTCAATGATATGGACCCTATGGACTACACGTAACAAGATGATTATCGAGCGGGTCTTCTTGCGGTGTACTTCTGACTCTGTGTTTAAATTTGGTATTTTTATAGCAGTGTTACCCGTTATCTAGGGCATGACCGCATGATGGATGATCTTATGGTAGCAGGCCGCCAGCTCGTTTTGCCCCCTAGCTGTCGATCTCTTGGCTCTGAGAAGGCATGTTTGTGATTTTGCCCTAGTAAATCTATTTTTTACTTTCTCTCAGTTGAACTACTTATATGGACTTGATATTGCTTTATTTATAAAGCAGGGTGAAAACCTACTTAAAGCTTACTTCAATGAAATATATGGACTTGATTATCGTATACAGTAGTGGCTGGTTTTGTTGGACGGAGATCCAATGGTCTGGAGTAATTAGTGTTGAAATATATTATGACTGCCTCGGATACTAAATCAGCGATAATTAATATGGATCATAGGAGGTATCTATCTCTTTTGGTGGTTCAAACTCTTGGATGAACTGGTTGAAGCATGAATTCAGGAATTAGAAATCTGTGTTTTGGATGGGTTTAACTGGATTGCAGTGCAGCTAAGCAACAGATGTCGATCGCACGTGCAAAGCGTGTTGGTTTGCGATGGATGCGTGGCCGCCGCTTATACGCACCGTACGTCTCGACTCAGCTAGTTTGGCCTGCTTTCATCTCTTTCTGAGGCATCTCAACGTACCTAGAGTACAGCTAGCTTCTTCAATCCTGGCCTAGTCGATCGCTTTGTTTCTTTCTCCATCGTCTTTTTACAACCAAAAATGCTACACCTACGAAAATTGCTACGTAAGCTTACTTAAAAACGTTATCTCCTTCCCTAATTCTAACTAATCCCCTTCTGATTTTCAGGGTGGGCGGGCGTGCTATCCACTTAAATGACGCCACATCAGCCTTTACGTAACTTTTCGTAGCAAGCTTACGTAGGTGTAGCAAAGCTGTTTTACAACAGTCCGGGATGGATGCATACACACATGCTGACATGCATGCATCAATGCATGGAGTGCCCCGCAAAAAGACATGCATGGAGTGGTGCATGTTCTCATCTGTCAACATGAATTTTAGCACAAGTAAAGATAGGTTCTGCCAAGTGGTTGAGAACCCGATGTGCACAATCATGCGATGCTCCATTTAACTATCTTGAGATATGAAATACTTGATGAGGCTGGAGTTCCTTTGTGGCAAGAATGTAATCTGCAATAAGTTCCTTCCTAATTTCCCAGCCAGCTTTACGTCAAGAGAAGCTTCTTTGGGCTGCTGCTCTTGCTCGGAGTAGGTTGTTAGTGAGAAAGGAAGCCTGGCCGGGTGATGTTGAGAAGATTGGCAACCTTCGCTGCAAACAAGAGAGCCCATGCTTGAGCTTGCAAGGGGAGGATGTTGTAGCTGTGGAGGCTTGAATCATCATGGCGTAGTTGTTGCTTTGTTCAACGTGTTGTACTATATGTCTTCCGATTCCTGTAGCCGATGCACCTATATTTTCTGGAACTTTTCTATTCTTCCAGGAGGCATCACACTACTAGAATCTGATTTTGTCACGAGTTTCAGAACTTCGCCGGGTTCATTCTATCGGGGACTCGGCAAACTTTTGTCTGCCGAGTTTGATTCAAAATTAGGCTCGACAGTGATAAGTAACTCGGCAGAGCCATGACTTTGCCTGATTCTAACAAGAAATAACTCGGCGAACAAAACAATCCGGCAGAATCTCAAATTCACCGAGTTCCCGGTGCGAAAAACAACCCGGCACTCTGCGAAGACTTGGCCGAGTTTAATACGGGCTCTGCCGAGCTTCTTTGAAACTCAGCAAAAAGAGAGATTCTAGTAGTGATTGGATTTGGAGAAAATCATGTTACCTGTGATAAGCAAATCTAATTTCATGGTTTCTCCTTGTTTAATGATCGAGTTGGAGCTACTGGAGTTTTCCATAGTGATAATGTACTGTTCTTGTTCTGCATACTTTACCAAGCCTTGGCTTGAAGTGATTGCCTTTCCTTCCTGAAAAATCTGCTTAGGTACCTGGTTTTCTGCCAAACAAATTATCGTTCCTGGATTTTCATAAACATCACAAAGAATTAAAAACATTTTCGAGAGAGGTATAGGGATGGTAGCACGAGATACTTACAACGGATTTTGGACGGCGGTACAACAATAAGATAGGTGTACAGTCCTCTCTTGTCTTACTTTTGCTGGTTGTGGTAATTTTTACTTTATTTCAGCTCGATTTGTGAACATGAATCGAACTACATACTTGATGGTTACTTTGATTACTAATATGGTTGTATGCATTATTTTGATGCAGAGGCAGGAGGGTAATCCTCCTTTAAAAAAGGGGGGATATTGCATAGAAAGAATGGCTTATAGCTCCAGTTATGTTCTGCAATCTTCGATAGCAATATAAATTCGAAGTAGCAATGGCTCATAGAACAACGCAGGTGTAGCAAAGTTGCAGAAGAAGGATACGTGACTATCGTCCTTCTCGTTTTGCAAAAAGAAAAAATAAAAAGGTATCATCCATCTCAGAGCCGCAGTTTATGCTGTCAGCTTCATGCGTGCGTGCTTGTGTAATTAATTGAGGTAATAGCACGGCAGATCCTTAAACTTGTCTTTGCGTGCGATCTTTGGTCGCTAAAACTCGCAAAATTAACTATGTAGTCGCCGAACTCGCCTCCGGATGTGCGTGTTTAGTCACTGGCCCGTCGGGAGCAGCCAAGTGGAGCCAGCCGGACCGGTCCGTTCGTCGCTGGCCATTTGCAGATACCCCCTGACGTTTTTCCAAATGAACCGCTGGCCTCGCTCCTTGCCTGCACCCAGAGGGGCCGCGCGCAGGCCCGACGCCCTGGCTGTTCCTGTTCGGGGATCGAGGCGAACGGTGGCTGGGGTGCGTCCGCCGCCGCCACGGCCGTGCACGCGCTTGACGCGCACCGGTGGCGCTGGGTCGGGGCGGCCCCGCTCAAAGGTAGGTTCTTGTTCTCCGTCGTGGGCGTCGGGGACGAGCTCTACGTTGTCGACGGCCGCTCCGAGGGGTCGAGTGCCGGCTCTGTCAAAGACCAAGACGTAGAAGGTAGACATTGTGTCCAGCCCCCTCATCGGCGCGACCGGCCCGGTCACGGCCGGTGCTGGGGGTGTTTGAGATGTCCGCCAGTCGCAGCTTTGTGCACGCCCGCGTCGAGAAGCATATCCGGCGCGCCAACACCGGCGGCAAGTTCCGGCTGGGAGGCACCTCCGCCGTGTACGAGGACCCGCATGGGCTCTCACTCCGGTGGCTCCGTCTCAGGGATGTACTGAACGAGGACACCGATTCCACTGGCCCAGCTCACGGTCACGGCAAGGTTGCCAAGCAAGAGAAACAGCCAGCTCAGGCAAGGCAAGCTCTTATCGCTGTGGGTGGCCGAGGGCCCTGGGACGAGCCCCTCGTGGCCGGCGAGATATACAATCGATGACCGACAAATGGGTCGAGATCGCCTGGTTCCCCGTCGACGTCGGCCTGGCATGCTCCAGCGCCGTCTGTGGCGACACGTTCTACGTCTACTGCGAGTCCGACACGCTCGTCGCCTACCATCTCGACGCCGGCTCATGGTCCGTCGTCCAGACGTCCCGGCCGCCGCCACGGCTCCGAGACTACACGCCGGCGCTGGTCTGCTGCGCGTCCATGCTGTTCATGCTCTGCGTCTCGTGGTGTGACCCGGCGAATCGAAGGGACAAGGTGGTGCGGAAGGTGTTCGAGATGAACCTCGGCTCGACACCGCTGCTTCAGTGGACCGAGGCGTCCGCGCACCCGGACGCACTCATGGATTCAAAGTGTTCGCCGCCGGCCAGGACAGGATCAACTTGTAGAGATGTTCAGAATCTTCGGCAAGATCCACGACTTCGCGACGGCTTGCCGGGTCTCGGGCAGCGAGCAGAGCTGGATCTGCATCGCCCGGGAGAACGCGGCCGCCATGCTGAAATCTTGGTCGTGCTGCTTCTCTGAAGATCGCCGATGTGTACTTTGTTTTCTTTTCCACTTACACTGATGATTTGTTTGTTGCCATGAGCTGCTGATTGATGTGCGTAAAGCCATTCCATTCCATTGCGTTGCATTGCCTGCTGTGATTGTTCATGCTGAGTTTGTTCAATATGATTTGAAGAGAGAGAGAGAGAGAGAGAGAGAGATTGTTCAGAGACGAAGAGCAGCAGCGTCCAAGAGCTGTGCGAGGATCAGCTGTCCGACATCAGCAGCCAGGCGGCGTCTAACAACAAGGCATCCAACACCTCCTCCCGCCCCAAGCTCGCCCTCGGCCTGTTGCTCACCGTCACCGCCGCCGACACCACGACCGCAAAGTCGAGCACCACCGACAGGACCGGCGGCGGGTATTCACGTGCAACTACTGCCAGGGGAAGTTCTTCAGCTCGCAGGCGCTGGGCGGGCACCAGAACGCGCACCGGCGGGAGCGCACGCTGGCCCGGCGTGCGGTGCACCAGCTCGAGGCCTACCCCTACGGCTACGCCGATGTGGCCTCCCTCCAGCTCTATGGCTAGCCCGTGCTTTACCCCATCGGCATCAAGGCGCACGCGCCGGTGCACCCTGCGGCAGCGCAGGCGGAGCGGCAGCAACAGGAAGCCGCCTCCCTGGCTGCGCCGGCGCGCGCGCGGGCGTTGCTGGGCCCGATGCCGTTCCTCATGGGCGGCGACGAGGAGGTCAGCTTCGGGTGCCCCGACAGCTTCAGGTCACCACCGCCGGGCGCCGGCGTGCTCCCTCTCCTCCACTCCGGCCACAACCTGGGGCTTGGGCAGCAGCGGCAAGCCGACGAGGAGCCTGACCTGACGCTTCAGGTGATATCCTTTGACAGCCACGAGGTATACTGCGGGTTGAAATCAACAGAAGGCAGGGGGCTAAATGCAAAATGCACGGCGCTGACCGGCTTGGCCGAGCTGGCTCCACATGGCTGCATCTGATTCGTCGAGGACCAAATTTGCACCTTTAGGACAAGTTCGAGGACTACATAGTTAGCTTTTGCAAGTTTAAGGACCAAAGTATCACATGCAAGACAAGTTCAAGGACCTGCCGTGCTATTACCTCTAATTAATTTGTGGATGGGGGAGAGGAAAACATCCAACAACAAACAACCAATGTGACAACAAAACCAGGAGATGGAGACCGGCGATAACGATCGGCGACTGATTGGTCGATTGGTCCATTAATCGCCAGTCGTACTTATTCTTCCTCCTGAGTTTTTGTCTGGTCGCAGCTACTATCTTGCTACTTCCTCTGTTTCAAAATAAATGATTTGACTTTGTACTAACAGAAGTTATCATCTACTCCCTCCGTTTTATAATATAAGAGCATTTTTGACATTACACTAGTGTTAAAAATGCTTTTTATATTAGTAGGATGGGACGGAGGGAAGCGAAGCGAGCAGCACCAATCTGTAACTGTAATGACGTGTTGGGATCCAGCGATTGGGACAGTCATAGCACCATTCTAATCGTGCTACGTACTTACTTATCAGCACTCGCATTTGACGCCCATGCATTGTAAGACAAAGTAGTAGTACTACGTACACGTGTTGGAGGCACACCTGGACATATGAAGGAAGAAGGA
Source organism: Aegilops longissima (assembly GCA_021605205.1). Classification (NCBI taxonomy): domain Eukaryota; kingdom Viridiplantae; phylum Streptophyta; class Magnoliopsida; order Poales; family Poaceae; genus Aegilops; species Aegilops longissima. The sequence continues at coordinate 664,430,830 of CM038676.1, forward strand.
CGGAATCTCTCGGGTACTCCTACGTAACCGTAGTGGGGCGTCCACGCACGACGGCACGAGCTAGGCAGTACCACTACCAGAACTAGCAAAGCTCGGGCCGGCTGCAAGTGTAGGACGTGACGGTACAATGGCGCACGCACTACATGGGCACAGGACGGCAACCGGCTCCCGCTCAACACGTAGCACTGCCCGTTTTTGGAACAGTCGTGCTAGCCAGTTGCTACGTACTCTACAATCTACTACTACGACACTTCAGAGGCTCACATGCATGCATGGCACGTGGCCACGTGGTTGCCTTCCCTGGGTGGTTCGCAGTCTGGATTGCCTCTCTCGCTTGCCAACTCCACCCCCTATCTTGTTCAGCCCCATCCGTTTGGGATAAAATAGATAAATGAGACGGCCCAGCGCGCAACGGTCCGGATCCATCTGGTCCGTTTTGTGTTCGTGCCGACCCATTTCGAGCGCAAACTTGTGCCGGGTTTGGGTCGCGGTGGACAGCGAACGGAAGCTTCGACACCTACCTCCCACCCGTCAACATAAATGCGCACAGGCGGGTGGCCCCACCTGTCATCCGCACAGCGACGGGTCGGCGTCCTTCTTAAATGGGACCCATGGACCGGTCGTCGTCCTCATCCCCATGCCGGCCCCTCTCTGCCCCCTCGAAAGCCGACACGCCCAAACCCTAGCCACTCTCCGCCCTCGAGCTCGCCGGCCGGCCGCAACCATGGGTCCGTGGAACCGCAAGGGGAAGCACGATCGCGAGGACGGCTCCTCCTCCGGCCGCCGCCGCGGATCCGTGAAAAAGGAGGAGCCCGCGTCACCGCCGCGCTCCCCCCGTCGAGCCCCCGCATCACCGCCGCACTCCTCCCATCGAGTCCCCGCGCCGGCCCCCTTCACCATTGCCCATAGGCCCTCCGGCGAGCGCGACCGGCAGTACATCTGCGCGGACGTGTGCCGGAGGTACTGGGAGACGAGGACGCCGATCCCCTGGAGCGACGCCCACCTCCCCAACGGATGGCACCTCTCCGCGGAACGGGTCCCCATCCCGCTAGTGCCGGCGACCGGCCGTGCACGGCGCGATAAGATCAACCGCCGCCGCCGCATCCTCCCCGACGACCTGTACTACGACCACAGGTATGCTCCCGACTCCCCGCTGTGTGACACATGGCTCCAGGACGAGCACGACGTGCGGCGCGCATCCTACTTCGCCGGCACCGTGTCGGGGGCGCGGAGGCCGCGTCTTGAGCAGCAGCAGCGGCGTCTGTGCGCTGTGACAGCGCCCACTGCCGCGTCGCCTTCCCCGTCTCTGTCGCCACCTCCTCCTCCTCGCATGACAGCGGAGGAGGAGGCCCGTCTCTGCGGCGTGTCATGGGCGACTCCATGAACACGCACGAGGAGCGGCGATGGGGACGGCTCGAGGAGGCCATCGCCCTCTCGCCGCTGGGGGCGTCGCGTTCCGGAGCTGCGGTGGCGGCCGTCACGGAGGAGCCGATGGAGGAGGACCCGCAGCGTTTGAGCAGCTCTTTGGGCGAGGTGGGGCTGGTCTGCCTGGCGCCGGATACGGCCGCCGGCGTGGCGTGGAATCGGTGCCCGCTCCGCCCGCTGTCACCGGGGCGGGAGGTGTCGCCCAGCGGGAGGAGGTGGTGCGAGCACCTCGGCCGTCCAGCCCGCCCGTCTACCACGCACCGCCGCCCCACCTCTCGGACGCCGCCGAGTACGTCGACCTCGTCGGCGCAGCAGCGACACCGGCGGCTTGATGAAGACGGCGACGGCCACGGCACCGGACGGGCGCGGCAGGAGCAGCGGGAGAGTATTTTATTTTGTTATTATGTTAATTATGAAACTGGGCCTTTTAAGTGGCCGTTGAAACTGGGTCGTTTTGTGGCCGACCCCTATATATGTTTTATGTTTTTTCTAAATGCGCTTATTTGCTTTTTTAGTTATTTCATTCAGTTTTTTATTCCCGTCCACCCCGGACACGATTTGGGGTGCGGCCGCGCGGTGGGCGCACGCACGACCCAACGTGCACAACCGGACACGGGCGAACCCATCGGTGCCCCAAAGGGACAAATTCGGGCCAATCCGGACGTCCGTTTGGGGTCGTGCGGTGGAGTTGGCCTCACGTCACATATCTTTACACCATCTACATATCTTCTTGTGAGCAGGCTTCGCTGCAAGGGGAGTAAGAGCATCTCCAGCCGCGGCCCCAACAGGCCCTCCCAGGCGACTTTTTCTGCGTCGGCACCAAAAAAACGGCCCAGTCGCGCCCTCAGAACGACGAAAAGCGCCGGTTCAGCCCTTTTTTCCGCCCGGCGGCGCAGACCGAACCCGGCGCGCTGGGGGCGCTTGGGGGCTTCGTCGTAAGGGAAAAGCGCGGCTGGCCCACGCCGTCAGGTGAAAAGTCAAGATTTTCTTCCCCGACTCGCCTCCCCCCCCCCCCCGCGCTCTCGGCCGCAACTAGGTATATCCCGGCGCCGCCCCGCCGCCCATCACTGGTAGATAGCCATTCCCCGCAGGAAAAAGAGCAGAGGTTCGCCGCGACAGCCCCTCCGACACCAGCTGGGTGTTTCCGGCCGCGGAGGGGCAGTTTAGCGGCGGGTGCATGCCCACCACGCGCAAGGTGTTCGGCGATTTGCCTGCCTCGACGATGGACTCAGATGACGAGGAAATGCTCGCCGCGGTGCTGGAGGAGGAAGCCGAGGCCGACGTCCAGGAAGAAGAGCATCTCATGGTGCTCGCCGCCCTTGCCCAGTTCTTTGGCGAGCAATGAAAAGCAGCGGCGAGGTGGCTCGGCGCCGAGGCGGGTGAAAGCAAAGAACCGCATCGTCTCGAAGGCTACTGCATGCTCTACTCCGACTACTTCGCGATGCTCCACTTCACGGCGATGTAACATTTCGCGCCGTTATCGGATGAGCGAAAGCTTTTTCTCCGGATTGTGAATTCCATCCGGATTCGACAACTACTTCAAATGCAAGATGGATTGCACCGCAAACTTGGATTCACCTCCATCCGAAATGCACGACAGCGATGAGGATGCTTGCACATGGAGCTCCCGGTGACTCACGGGGCGACTATGGGCGCATGGCCGAGTCCACCAGCCTAGAGTGTTTCTACAAGTTCTGTCGGGCGGTGGTGGCGTGTTTGGACTGCAATACTTGAGAACACCCAATGCGGAAGACACCGCCGGATCCTAGCACGAATGCAGCAAGAGGATTTCTGGGATGCTTGGAAGCATCGACTGCATGCATTAGAAATGGAAGAATTGCCCATTTGCTTGGCAGGGGATGTACAAAGGGGCCAAAGGCGGTTGCAGTGTGGTACTTGAGGTGGTGGCCACACAGGACCTCTGGATTTGGCACTCCTTCTTTGGTATGCCTGGAACTCACAATGACATCAACGTGCTGCAGTGCTCTCCTGTCTTTGCCAAGCTTGTTGAAGGTCATTCTCCTCGAACTTCGAGATCAATGGGAGACACTACAACAAGGGGTACTATCTAGCTGATGGCATCTATCCGAGATGGTCGACATTTGTGAAGACCATCAAAAACCAAGTGCCTGGAGGCAAGAAGTCCCACTTTGCCAAGATTCAGGAGGCTTGCAGGAAGGATGTCGAGCGGGCATTTGGTGTGCTCCAATCTCGATTTGCTATTGTCTGGTACCCCACTCAGACTTGGTCGAAAGATCAAATGTGGGAGATCATGACCTGCTGTGTTATCTTGCACAGCATAATCATTGAGAGCGAGCAGGAAGAGCCAGTGTTTGACACTGAACCATACGACAGGTAGGGTCCTCTTGCCCAAGTTGATCACCACTACGGCAACTGGACTGCCTACCTCGGTATCGTCCAGAGATCCGAGATCCACAGTGCATCATCAAGCTGCAGCAAGATCGATAGAGCACCTATGGAGGCTCAAGGCGACACCGGCGCGACGTGTGATGAAATATGAGTTTTATTTGTTGAACTATATAATTTGTATTGAACTATTTGTTATTTGTTGTTATACTATTTTGTTGAAGTATTTGAATTTTCTGTGATGAAATATGTGATAAAAAATATTTATGTTGATAATTGAACGCCGAGCCACGGCGAACCATGCCGAATATGGGCCTATTCTCGCCCATATGGGCCTTTTTCGCCGAAATGGGGCTTCAATAGTGGGCCAAAACCCTTGTTGAGGCGAGTAGTGGGCGACGAGTGGCGCACATCGCCCTGGCGCCAAATGAATCGTCGGCTCGCCCCCAGGGGATGATTTTTATGTGCCCTGGGGGGCCGAACGGCTGGAGATGCTCCCGCCCCCAGCGGCGAACGAATCGTCGGCTCGCCCCCAGGGGGCGATTTTTATGCGTCCTGGGGGGCCGAACGGCTGGAGATGCTCAGAGCGGCATTGTGCACGCCTACTCCATGCCGGTTCCTCGGGCCCCTGCCCCGGGCATTCTCGGCACCCGGCCACAGCCACACCAGGCATTCTACGCGGCGCCGCAGCCCTACGCGGCGCCCTACGGTCAGCAGCCGCAGCCAGGTGGGCCGTCGCTGCTGCCCCTGACGGCCGCGCCGCCTCTCCCGCCGGCACCATGGGACCCGGCCCTTTTGGCGGCTCTCCACAACACTCCTTCCCCGTCCAGCTACACCGGCGGCGGCGGCTGGTACATGGACAGTGGCGCCACCGCTCACATGGCGGCGTACCCCGGTAACCTCCACACCGCCTATCCTGTCCACACCTCCAACCGCATCACCGTCGGTGATGGATCTTCTCTTCCTATCACCCATATTGGTCATACATATTTTCCGTCTAACTCCACTCCAATATCCATGTCTAATATTCTAGTTTCTCCTGAACTTATTCAAAATCTTGTTTGTGTTCATTCTCTTACACGTGAAAATCCGGTTACCGTTGAATTTGACGAATGTGGTTTTTCTGTTAAGGACGCTCGCACGCGGATGGTGCTCCACCGATGTGACAGCCCCGACGAGCTCTACCCGGTTCACTCCGCCACCTCCACCACTTCCGCCGCCCCTGTCGCTCTCGCCACCGGAGTGGATCTTTGGCATGCTCGCTTGGGTCATCCTAATCCTTCCACCCTTCGCCACATACTTCGGAGTTTTTCTTTCACGTGTAATAAGAACGAGGATCACTCGTGTCATGCATGTCGCTGTTGGGGAACGTAGTAATTTCAAAAATTTTCCTACGATCACGCAAGACCATGGTGATGGCATAGCAACGAGCGGGAAGAGTGTCCGTCCACGTACCCTCGTAGACCGAAAGCGGAAGCGTTATAACAACGCGGTTGATGTAGTCGACGTCTTCACGACCCGACCGATCCAAGCACCGAGCGACGGCACCTCCGAGTTCGCACACGTTCAGCCCGATGGCGATCCCGGACTCCGATCCAGCAAAGTGTCGGGGATGAGTTCCACAAGACGACGGCGTGGTGACGATGATGATGCTCCACCGACGCAGGGCTTCACCTAAGCTCATGACGATATGACTTCTCCAGCGAGGGCTTCGCCTAAGCTCCGCGACGATATGACCGAAGTGGAATATGGTGGAAGGGGCACCGCACACGGCTAAGGAAATCAACTTGTGTGTTTTGGGGTGCTCCCTGCCCCGTCAGATATAAAGGAGCCAAGGGGAGGTGGCGGCCAAGAGGAGGAGGCGCGCAAGGAGTCCTACTCCTCCGGAGTAGGACTCCCCCAATCCTAGTTGGAATAGGATTCCCGGAGGAGAGAGAGAGAGGGGGCGGCCCACCTTTCCTAGTCCTAATAGGACTAGGGAAGGGGGGGCGTGACCACCTAGGGCTGGCCCTTCTCCTTTCCTCCAAGGCCCACTATGGGCCCATGTAGTTCGGGGGTTCCGGTAACCTCCGGTACTCGATAAATTCCCGATTTCACTCGGAACCTTTCCGATGTCCAAATGTAGGCTTCAATATATCAATCTTTATGTCTCGACCATTTGAGACTCCTCGTCATATCCGTGATCACATCCGGGACTCGAACAACCTTGTGCATCAATACTTATAAACTCATTATGGTGTCATCGAAGCGTTAAGCGTGCGGACCCTACGGGTTCGAGAACTATGTAGACATGACCGAGACACCTCTCGGTCAATAACCAATAGCGGGACCTGGATGCCCATATTGGCTCCTACATATTCTACGAAGATCTTTATCGGTCGGACCGCATAACAACATCGTTGTTCCCTTTGTCATCGGTATGTTACTTGCCCGAGATTCGATCGTCGGTATCCAATACCTAGTTCAATCTCGTTCGGTAAGTCTCTTTACTCGTTCCGTAATACATCATCTCACAACTAACTCATTAGTTGCAATGCTTGCAAGGCTTAAGTGATGTGCATTACCGAGAGGGCCCAGAGATACCTCTCCGACATTCGGAGTGACAAATCCTAATCTCAAAATCGCCAACCCAACATCTGCCTTTGGAGACACTGTAGTACTCCTTTATAATCACCCGATTCGTTGTGACGTTTGGTAGTACCAAAGTGTTCCTCCGTAAAGCGGAGTTGCATAATCTCATAGTCATAGGAACATGTATAAGTCATGAAGAAAAGCACTAGCAACAAACTATACGATCAGGTGCTATGCTAATGGAATGGGTCATGTCAATCAGATCATTCAACCAATGATGTGATCCCGTTAATCAAATAACAACTCCTTGTTCATGGTTAGGAAACATAACCATCTTTGATTAACGAGCTAGTCAAGTAGAGGCATACTAGTGACACTCTGTAGGTTTATGTATTCACACATGTATTATGTTTCCGGTTAATACAATTCTAGCATGAATAATAAACATTTATCATGATATAAGGAAATAAATAATAACATTATTATTGCCTCTAGGGCATATTTCCTTCAGTCTCCCACTTGCACTAGAGTCAATAATCTAGTTCACATCGCCATGTGATTTAACATCAATAGTTCACATCTATATGTGGTTAACACCCATAGTTCACATCGACATGTGACCAACACCCAAAGGGTTTACTAGAGTCAGTAATCTAGTTCACATCGCTATGTGATTAACACCCAAAGAGTACTAAGGTGTGATCATGTTTTGCTTGTGAGATAATTTTAGTCAACGGGTGCATCACATTCGAGCCGTAAGTATTTTGCAAATTTCTATGTCTACAATGCTCTGCGGAGCTACTCTAGCTAATTGCTCCCACTTTCAATATGTATCTAGATTGAGACTCGAGTCATCTAGATTAGTGTTAAAACTTGCATCGACGTAACCTTTTACGGCGAACCTTTTTCACTTCCATAATCGAGAAACATATCCTTATTCTACTAAGGATAATTTTGACCGCTGTCCATTGATCTACTCCTAGATCTCTATTGCACTCCTTGCCAATCTCAGTGGTAGGGTATGCAATAGATCAGTACACAGACATGACATACTTTATAGAACCTATGGCTGATGCATAGGAATGACTTTCATTCTCTTTCTATCTTCCGCCGTGGTCGGGTTTTGAGTCTTACTCAATCTCACTCCTTGTAACACAGGCAAGAACTCTTTCTTTGACTGTTCCATTTTGAACTACTTCAAAATCTTGTCAAGGTATGTATTTATTGAAAAACTTATCAAGCGTCTTGATCTATCTCTATAGATCTTGATGCTCAATATGTAAGCAGCTTCACCGAGGTCCTTCTTTGAAAAACTCCTTTCATAATACTCCTTTATGCTTTGCAGAATAATTCTACATTATTTCCGATCAACAATATGTCATTCACATATACTTATCAGAAATGCTGTAGTGCTCCCACTCACTTTCTTGTAAATACAGGCTTCTCCAAAAGTCATATAAAACCATATGCTTTGATCACACTATCAAAGCGTTTATTCCAACTCGAGATGCTTGCACCAGTCCATAGATGGATCGCTGGAGCTTATGCATTTTGTTAGCTCCTTTAGGATTGACAAAACCTTCTTGTTGCATCATATACAACTCTTCTTTAATAAATCCATTAAAGAATGTAGTTTTACATCCATTTGCCAGATTTCATAAAATGTGGCAATTGCTAACATGATTGAGACAGACTTAAGCATCGCTACAGTTGAGAAAATCTCATTGTAGTCAACACCTTGAACTTGTCAAAACCTTTTTGCGACAAGTCGAGCTTTGTAGATAGTAACACTACTATCGGTGTCCGTCTTCCTCTTGAAGATCCATTTATTCTCAATGGCTTGCCGATCATCGGCAAGTCAACCAAAGTCCATACTTTGTTCTCATACATGGATCCCATCTCAGATTTCATGGTCTTAAACCATTTCGCGGAATCTGGGCTCATCATCGCTTCCTCATAGTTCGTAGGTTTCATCATGTTCTTGTAACATGACTTCCGAATATGATTACCGCACCACCACAGTGCGGATCTTACTCTGGAAGACCCACGAGGTTTGGTAGCAACTTGATCTGAAGTTTCATGACCATCATCATTAACTTCCTCACTAATTGGTGTAGGAATCATGGAACTGATTTCGTGATGAACTACTTTCCAATAAGGAGAAGGTACAATTACCTCATCAAGTTCTACTTTCCTCCCACTCACTTCTTTCGAGAGAAACTTCTTCTCTAGAAAGGATCCATTTTAGCAACGAAAAACTTGCCTTCGGATCTGTGATAGAAGGTGTACCCAATAGTTGCCTTTGGGTATTCTATGAAGACGCATTTCTCGATTTGGGTTCGAGCTTATCGGTGAAAACTTTTTTCACATAAGCATCACAACTCCAAACTTTAAGAAATGACAGCTTAGGTTTACTGCTAAACCATAGTTCATACGGTGTCATCTCAACGGATTTAGATGGTTGCCCTATTAAACGTGAATGCAGCTGTCTCTAATGCATAACCCCAAAACGATAGTGGTAAATCGGTAAGATACGTCATAGATCGCACCATATCAAAATAAAGTACGGTTACGACGTTCGGACACACCATAACGTTGTGGTGTTCCAGGTGGCGTGAGCTGTGAAACTATTCCACATTGTTTTCATTGAAGACCAAACTCGTAACTCAAATATTCGTCTCCACGATCAGATCGCAGAAACTTTATTTTCTTGTTGCGATGATTTTCCACTTCACTCTGAAATTCTTTGAACCTTTCAACTATTTCAGACTTATGTTTCATCAAGTAGATATACCCATATCTGCTCAAATCATCTTGTGAAGGTCAGAAAATAACGATACTTGCCACGAGCATCAACACTCATTGGATCGCATACATCGGTATGTATTATTCCCAATAAGTCAGTAGCTTGTTCCATTGTTCCGGAGAACGGAGTTTTAGTCATCTTGCCCAAAAGGCACGGTTCGCAAGCATCAAATGATTCATAATCAAGTGATTCCAAAAGTCCATCAGCATGGAGTTTTCTTCATGCGCTTTACACCAATATGACCTAAACGGCAGTGCCACAAATAAGTTGCACTATCATTATTAACTTTGCATCTTTTGGTTTCAATATTATGAATATGTGTATCACTATGATCGAGATCCAATGAACCATTTTCATTGGGTGTGTAACCATATAAGGTTTTATTCATGTAAACAGAACAACATTTTATTCTCTTACTTAAATGAATAACCGTATTGCAATAAACATGATCAAATCATATTTATGCTCAACACCAAATAACACTTATTTAGGTTCCACACTAATCCCGAAAGTATAGGGAGTGTACGATGATGATCATATCAATCTTGGAACTACTTCCAACACTCATCGTCACTTCCCCTTCAACTAGTTTCTGTTCATTCTGAAACTCCCGTTTCGAGTTACTACTCTTAGCAACTGAACCAGTATCAAATACTGAGGGGTTGCTATGAACACTAGTAAAATACACATCAATAATCTGTATATCAAATATACCTTTGTTCACTTTGCCATCCTTCTTATCCGCCAAATACTTGGGGTAGTTCCGCTTCCAGTGACCAGTTCCATTGCAGCAAAAGCACTTAGTCTCAGGCTTAGGTCTAGACTTGGGCTTCTTCACTCGAGCAGCAACTTGCTTGCCTTTTTCCTTGAAGTTCCCCTTCTTCCCTTTGCCCTTTTTCTTGAGACTAGTGGTCTCGTCAACCATCAACACTTGATGTTTTTCTTGATTTCTACCTTCGCCGATTTTAGCATCGCGAAGAGCTTGGGAATTGTTTTCGTCATCCCTTGCATATTATAGTTCATCACGAAGTTCTAGTAACTTTAGTGATGGTGACTAGAGAATTCTGTCAATCACTATCTTATCTGGAAGATTAACTCCCACTTGATTCAAGCGATTGAAGTACTCAGACAATCTGAGCACATGCTCACTAGTTGAGCGATTCTCCTCCATCTTTTAGCTATAGAACTTGTTGGAGACTTCATATCTCTCAACTCGGGTATTTGCTTGAAATATTAACTTCAATTCTGGAACATCTCATATGGTCCATGACGTTCAAAACGTCTTTGAAGCCCGATTCTAAGCCGTTAAGCATGGTGCACTAAACTATCAAGTAGTCATCATATTGAGCTAGCCAAACGCTCATAACGCCCCGCATCTGCTCCTGCAATAGGTCTGTCACCTAGCGGTGCATTAAGGACATAATTCTTCTGCGCAGCAATGAGGATAAACCTCAGATCACGGATCCAATCCGCATCATTGCTACTAACATCTTTCAATACAATTTTCTCTAGGAACACATATAAAAACACAGGGAAGCAACAACGCGAGCTATTGATCTACAACATAATTTGCAAAATACTACCAGGACTAAGTTCATGATAAATTAAAGTTCAATTAATCATATTACTTAAGAACTCCCACTTAGAAAAATATCCCTCCGATTCTCTAAGTGATTGCGTGATCCATATCAACTACACCATGACCGATCATCACGTGTGATGGAGTAGTTTCAATGGTGAACATCAATATGTTGATCATATCTACTATATGATTCACGCCGACCTTCGGTCTCCGTGTTCGAGGTCATATCTTATATGCATAGCTCGTCAAGTATAACCTGAGTATTCTGCGTGTGCAACTGTTTTGCACCGTTGTATTTGAACGTAGAACCTATCACACCCGATCATCACGTGGTGTCTCAGACGAAGAACTTTCATAACGGTGCATACTCAGGAGAACACTTCTTGATAATTTAGTAAGGGATCATCTTATAATGCTACCGTCAATCAAAGCAAAATAAGATGCATAAAGGATTAACATCACATGCAATCAATATAAGTGATATGATATGGCCATCATCATCTTGTGCTTGTGATCTCCATCTCCAAGCACCGTCATGATCACCATCGTCACCGCGCGACACCTTGATCTCCATCGTAGCATCGTTGTCGTCTCGCCAACTATTGCTTCTACGACTATCGCTCTGCTTAGTGATAAAGTAAAGCAATTACATGGCGTTGCATTTCATACAATAAAGCGACAACCATATGGCTCCTGCCAGTTGTCGATAACTCGGTTACAAAACATGATCATCTCATACAATAAGATATAGCATCACGTCTTGACCATATCACATCACAACATGCCCTGCAAAAACAAGTTAGACGTCCTCTACTTTGTTGTTGCAAGTTTTACGTGGCTGCTACGGGCTGAGCAAGAACCGTTCTTACCACGCATCAAAACCACAACGATACTTCGTCAAATAGACTCCGTTTAACCTTCTCAAGGACCGGCGTAGCCACACTCGATTCAACTAAAGTGAGAGAGCAGACACCCGCCGGTCACCTTTAAGCAACGAGTGCTCGGGCGGTGAAACCAGTCTCGCGTAAGCGTCGCGTAATGTCGGTCCGGCCGCTTCATCTCACAATACCGCTGAACCAAAGTATGACATGCTGGTAGGCAGTATGACTTGTATCGTCCACAACTCACTTGTGTTCTACTCGTGCACATGACATCAACGCATAAAAACGGCTCGGATGCCTTTGTTGGGGAACGAGTAATTTCAAAAATTTTCCTACGATCACGCAAGACCATGGTGATGGCATAGCAACGGCGGGAAGAGTGTCCGTCCACGTACCCTCGTGAGACCGAAAGCGAAGCGTTATAACAACGCGGTTGATGTAGTCGTGACGTCTTCACGACCCGACCGATCCAAGCACCGAACGACGGCACCTCCGAGTTACGCACACGCTCAGCCCGATGACGATCCCGGACTCCGATCCAGCAAAGTGTCGGGATGAGTTCCGTCAAGACGACGGCGTGGTGACGATGATGATGCTCCACCGACGCAGGGCTTCACCTAAGCTCCGCGACGATATGACTTCTCCAGCGAGGCTTCGCCTAAGCTCCATGACGATATGACCGAAGTGGAATATGGTGGAAGGGGCACCGCACACGGCTAAGGAAATCAACTTGTGTGTTTTGGGGTGCTCCCTGCCCCGTATATAAAGGAGCCAAGGGGAGGTGGCGGCCAAGAGGAGGAGGCGACAAGGAGTCCTACTCCTCCGGAGTAGGACTCCCCAATCCTAGTTGGAATAGGATTCCGGAGGAGAGAGAGAGAGGGGGCGGCCCACCTTTCCTAGTCCTAATAGGACTAGGGGAAAGGGGCGCGCCACCTAGGGCTGGCCCTTCTCCTTTCCTCCAAGGCCCACTATGGGCCCATGTAGTTCCGGGGTTCGGTAACCTCCGGTACTCGATAAATTCCGATTTCACTCGGAACCTTTCCGATGTCCAAATGTAGGCTTCAATATATCAATCTTTATGTCTCGACCATTTCGAGACTCCTCGTCATATCCGTGATCACATCCGGACTCGAACAACCTTCGTGCATCAATACTTATAAACTCATTATGACCATCATCGAAGCGTTAAGCGTGCGGACCCTACGGGTTCGAGAACTATGTAGACATGACCGAGACACCTCTCGGTCAATAACCAATAAGCGGGACCTGGATGCCCATATTGGCTCCTACATATTCTACGAAGATCTTTATCGGTCAGACCGCATAACAACATACGTTGTTCCCTTTGTCATCGGTATGTTACTTGCCCGAGATTCGATCGTCGGTATCCAATACCTAGTTCAATCTCGTTACCGGTAAGTCTCTTTACTCGTTCCGTAATACATCATCTCACAACTAACTCATTAGTTGCAATGCTTGCAAGGCTTAAGTGATGTGCATTACCGAGAGGGCCCAGAGATACCTCTCCGACATTCGGAGTGACAAATCCTAATCTCGAAATACGCCAACCCAACATCTGCCTTTGGAGACACCTGTAGTACTCCTTTATAATCACCCAGTTACGTTGTGACGTTTGGTAGTACCAAAGTGTTCCTCCGTAAACGGAGTTGCATAATCTCATAGTCATAGGAACATGTATAAGTCATGAAGAAAAGCACTAGCAACAAACTATACGATCAGGTGCTATGCTAATGGAATGGGTCATGTCAATCAGATCATTCAACCAATGATGTGATCCCGTTAATCAAATAACAACTCCTTGTTCATGGTTAGGAAACATAACCATCTTTGATTAACGAGCTAGTCAAGTAGAGGCATACTAGTGACACTCTGTAGGTTTATGTATTCACACATGTATTATGTTTCCGGTTAATACAATTCTAGCATGAATAATAAACATTTATCATGATATAAGGAAATAAATAATAACATTATTATTGCCTCTAGGGCATATTTCCTTCAGTCGCCTCGGCAAACATGCTCGTCTTCCGTTTAGGGCTTCTTCTTTTGTTGCATCGTACCTGTTTGAGTTAATTCACAGTGATGTTTGGACCTCTTCTGTTGCCAGCAATACGGGCTTTCTTTATTATCTTGTCATACTTGACGATTTTTCGCATTATGTGTGGACCTTCCCGTTGCGCCGCAAGTCGGATTTTATATCCACTCTCGCCGCCTTCTACTCTTATGTTCTCACGCAGTTTGGTCGTCCCATTCTCGCATTGCATACAGACAACGGGAAGGAGTTTGACAACCTCGCTGTTCGTAATCTTCTCACCACACATGGCACGATCTTTCGTCTCACTTGCCCGTACACCTCGCAGCAGAATGGTCGTGCTGAGCGCATCCTTCGCACTCTCAATGACTGCGTTAGGACTCTTCTCTTTCATACCAATGTGCCTCCGCGCTTTTGGCCTGACGCTCTCGCCACCGCTTCTCTCCTCATCAACATCCGCCCATGTCGTACTCGCGGGAACTTTACACCTCATCATCTTCTCTTGGTGCACCCCTCTTATGATGGACTTCGCATCTTCGGCTGCCTTTGCTACCCTAGCATCGTCGCTACTGCGCCTCATAAGCTTGCACCCCGCTCCGTCGCCTGCATCTTTCTCGGCTACCCACCTAACACTAAGGACTATCGCTGCTATGATCCCGTCTCCCATCGTGTTTTCACCTCCCGACACGTTTACTTTGATGAGATGGTGTTTCCGTTTCAACAGCAGGTACCTCTTGTCGTCTCGTCACCGCCGGCCACCGGCGGCTCTTTGACGACTTCGTCAGGTGGACGGTCCCGATCAGCCCGTGGACCGCCTCCGGGCTTTGGCGGTCCTTGCGCCCTCACGCCGGCGCCTGCCCCCTCGGCCTCCTCGGCCGACTCGACGATGCAGTGGCGCCCTCTTCACCGCCGCCCCGACTCGGCGCCGGGGATCGGCGCTTCTTGGCTCGGCGCTTCTTCACCGCCTCGACGCCAGCCGCCTCGCCGACCCGACACGGCCACTCGCCAGCCTCGACGCGGCCTCCTCGCCCGGCTCCGACGCCGGCTACCTCGCCCGGCCCCGACGCCGGCCGCCTCGCTGGTGGCTCCGACGGCGCCGCCTGGCCCAGTCACACGAGCACGTACCTGCGTTCATCGTCCAAGCCTCTGGTACTCGAGCGACGAGTACGTCCTCGCCTCCTCCACCGCGGAACCGTCGCCTATTCCCGCGTCCGCTCGCGCCGCCCTCCGTGATCCTCACCGGCTTGCGGAGATGCAGGAAGAGTTCGATGCTCTTAAACGGAACCGCACCTGGACACTAGTTCCCCGGCCTCCTCACGCCAACGTCATCACCGGCAAGTGGGTCTTTCGCCATAAGACCCGCTCGGATGGTACTCTCGAGCGCTACAAGGCTCGCTGGGTGGTCCGTGGTTTCCGCCAGCGCGCTGGAGTGGACTTCACTGAGACGTTTGCCCCGGTTGTAAAACCGGGCACGATCCGCACCGTCCTCCAGCTCGTCGTGTCCCGCGGCTGGCCCGTTCACCAGATGGATGTCTCCAACGCCTTTCTCCACAGCCATCTTGAGGAGCAGGTGTATTGTGAGCAACCCACCGGTTTCATCGACGCCTCACTTCCCGGCCATGTGTGTCTGGTGTCCCGCTCTCTTTACGGGCTCAAGCAGGCACCCCGCGCCTGGTACCAGCGGATCGTCGGGTTTCTTGAGACACTGGGCTTCAGCGTTACTCGCTCGGACGCCTCACTTTTTGTCTATCGCCACGGAGACACGACTGCATATTTGCTTCTTTACGTCGATGACATCATCCTGACAGCCTCCTCCGCAGCTATTCTTCAGCAGATTACTCTCCGGCTGCGTGACAAGTTTGCTATTAAGGACCTGGGTGCTCTACATTATTTCCTTGGCATTGAGGTCGTTCGGCGCCAGGACGGTTTCTTTCTTCATCAGCAGAAGTATGCACATGAGCTTCTTGAGCGTGTTGGCATGCTCAACTGTCACCCTGTTGCTACTCCTGTTGACACGAAGGCCAAGGTCTCTGCTCTTGAGGGCTCGCCTGCGTCGGATGCTCCTTTCTACCGGTCTATCATCGGCGCTCTTCAGTATTTGACTCTCACCAGATCGGATCTTGAGATCTGTTCAGCAGGTGTGTCTCCACATGCGCGCCTCGTGACTCTCATTGGACTCTCGTGAAGCGGATCCTTCGTTAAATCCAGCGGCACGATGACCTCGAGTTGACACTCACGGCGTCTACTTCTCGGAGATGGTGGCCTACTCCGATGCAGATCGGGCTGGCTACCCGATACTCGTCGGTCCATCTCGCGGCTGCGTCTACCTCGGTCCTTCACTCGCCTCGTGGTCGCCCAGCGACAACCCACGGTTTCAAGCGCTCCAGTAGCGGAGGCTGAGTACCGAGTTGTGGCCAACGCTGTTGCCGAGTGCACCCGCTACGACATTACTTCAGAGCTGCATCACGACC
This sequence comes from Aegilops longissima, assembly GCA_021605205.1. Classification (NCBI taxonomy): domain Eukaryota; kingdom Viridiplantae; phylum Streptophyta; class Magnoliopsida; order Poales; family Poaceae; genus Aegilops; species Aegilops longissima. Next base: position 664,446,986 of record CM038676.1, read on the forward strand.
TCTCGAGCTACGGTTGTTCATCGTGACAACGTTTCTGCGGTCTACCTCTCCGCCAACCCGTTCATCATCGCGGACTAAACACATTGAGCTGGACATTCACTTTGTGCGCGAGCAGGTGGCTCTTGGATGTATTCGGGTTCTCCATGTGCCGATCGCACAACAAGATGCGCCGATGTGATGACGAAGGACCGCCGACTTCTAACCGAGGAGTTCGTTCGATCTTTGCGTCATTTGGCGCCGCTTCGACTGCGGGGGGTGTTGAGTATATTGTGTATGCGTATATTTGTGTGTAGGGCCTACCTCCTGTTTCCTTTATATAGTTGAGGTTATGGCCCACCTCTGTACTTATATATACGTGCCTGGTGCACTGATCCAGAACTAGCAAAGCTCAGCCCAGCTGCAAGTGTTGGGCGTGACGGTACACTGGCCACAGGACGGCACCCAACAACCCAACCGCCTCCCGCTCAACACGTAGCACCGCCCGTTTTAGGAACCCTCCCTCGTGCTTGCCAGTTGCTACGTACTACTACTACTCTACCATCGTACACAACAACAAGGACACTTGAGAGGCTCGCATGCATGGCATGTAGATGTAGCCACGTGGTTCCCTTCCCTGGGTCCCATTTCTGGTCTGGATTGCCTCTCTCGCTTGTACAGTATCCACCGCCTCACGTCACATATCTTTACACCATCTAGTAGTACATATCTTGTTGAGAAAGAGCATTTACGAGCAAGTAAGTAGGCAGTACGTACGGCAACGCAACGACACGCCGGCTCACCGATCGATCGTCCTACCCTTAGCCCTTAGGCTTTGCATGCATGCAACCTCCCTGCAGCCAGCGTCGACGTGCCACCTACGCAAGTCGTTCTTTATTTATTTTTCTTCCCATGCATGCATGCATCTATCCCTGTTGATAGTCCCACACGCAAGCTACTCTCTCCGTTTTCAAATATTTGTCTTTATAGCCAAATATCTATATGTATGTAGACATGTTTTAAAGTGTAGATTCACTTATTTTGCTCCGTACGTAGTCACTTGTTGAAATCTCTAAAAAGACAATTATTTAGGAACGGAGAGAGTACATATGTATAATGTATGGCCAGGATTCCACCAAGTAAGTCCACCTGCCGATGCGCGTGCGTACGTGGTAGGTACTACCGTGCCAAGTTCTAATCCAAGACAAGCATGATATGCAAGTTCCAAGATGCGCGAGAACCAGATCGTACTGCCAAAAGAATGGTTGTTTCGTAAAAATCCAAAGATATTGTGTGTACGGTGCTGCACATACTAGTGTCATAAAACATATGCTTTCTCGCAAAATATTCATCAGTCCTAAGGGCCAAGAGAATTTTATGGCCTAAATCTCCTACTATTTCACCATTCATTAATTATTTCTTTATGTGTTAGCCCACACAACTTGGTGCTCCTAATAGGTCAACTGAGTTAATTAATTCACCCTAGTAGGTCTTCATCATGGATTTCCTTTTTCTCTTCTAATACTCCCTCCGTTTCATATTACTCGTCTGTACTAAATCAGCGACGAGTAATATGGAACAGAGGGAGTACTATTTAGGAGGGATTTCCCTATTAGTCATCGGTTCCACAATTTTTGTGGATTCATAGGCTGTTAACAGACAAATTGGTGCGACCAAGTATGATTTTGATACCAAATAGGCAATGATTTCCGTTGAGTATATTGATTATTAGGAAAGATGAGATAGACTAGGATTTGTTCTGGCTTGTCTTGTACTCCAAGATGATCATGTACTCCTATATATATATGCCCATGACGCTCAAACAATACAACAAACTATTCCACCAAATCTCTCCCTTCTAACTCGGGACGGTCTTCTAACAATTTCAAATAGGATATTCGTGCAAAGTAATGAATGCACGTTATCCTAAACATTTAACGAGTAAAAAGTAACAAGTGCAAGTTATCCCAAACATTTAGAGTTGTGCCGACAAATTGTGGGTCTACGAAGATTTTGCCGATTATTCATAAAGTTTTTTTTTCATCAATCGCGTGTGTGCTAGTTCCCGGATATACTTGCAACGTACTAGATCCGAACAGATTTTCGTGGTTGTCATGACTCTTTCCGTGTTGGTCACTGAGACATGGTGTGCGCGAAACATTCTAGGCTTTGCAAAATTATTCTTCTATGTTTTTATCTTTATATTTTTCATTCTTCGTAAGTTCCATCCCTTACTTCGCAGGGGACAGCGGGCCACTGAAATCACGCCTCTTACAAACCTATAGCAGGATGTATTTTCATATAAAAATCGTATGGCTTTGAGTAAAAAAATTGTTTAATGTCTTGTGCTTTTTACTAGTTCCTACCACTAGTGTTTTGAAGTTCATGCGAAGGAACAGATACACGCACATTTATAAAGATGTGGGCTAAATATTTTTCTGTGTTGACGTTGATTATAATCCAAATTTATAGTGTTTATCTAGGTTAGAATTTTCGTACAGACAAGTTGTACATTCTTTGTATTGTAATTTCCACATCCTAAAGTTGTATTCTTACTAAAAATATGCAACTTGTATTGAATTGTTGTACCTTGGAATTAAATCTTTTGCAGATAATGAGAGGTTTAGCACTTAAGGGGGTACTTATACCGGTAACGGACCTTGCACAGGGGAGAGTGCTATTTATTTTCTGGGCGGAATGCAGCAGCGTGGTTCCTCTGGTTTTGGGAACATTCCGGAAGCTTTCGCCCCTTATTGTTTTGGTTTTTCCATTTCCTATGTTTTCTTAGTTTTTCTCGGCTTTCCGTTTGATTTTTTATTTTTTATTTTATTTTGTTTTTAAATTTGCAAATCTGTTCAACTTTATTTTCTTTCAAACTCGTTATTTTTTTAAATTCATGAACTTTTTTTATGCTTTAGGAACATTTTACAATTTTCTATATATTTCAAAATCATGTGTTTTTTAAATTATTAATTTTTTCTCAAACTCGTGAACATTTTATAATTCATGATTTTTTAAATTAGGGAATTTTTTCAAAATCACCAACTTTGTTGAAGTTCACAAACTTTTTTCCGGGTTGCGGAAATTTTCAAATCTGTGCAGTTTATTTCAATGCTAGGAGGGATTGCCCTATTAGTCAAAAAGTTGGCGGTGTGAGCTCCTCGGGCGAGCGAGCAAGCGAATACACCGAGCTAATGGGCGGCACCCACCTACGATGTACGCAAGCACTGCCTAGGAAGTCTTGGCACTTTCCTTCCTATTGGACACTCCCATCATTGAATTACCGTTGAAACGCACAAGGAGACTCACGTAGCAAACCAATTGCACCACCAGGTTCCTAACTTGTTTTTACTGTATTTTGATTTTTGCTATTTTTTCAAATTCTTCAGAAAATTAAACGTTTTAATTTCAAAACAATGTTCACAAATCATAAAAAGTCTAATTTCGAAAAATGTTCCAAATTTCAAAGCATATAGGTGTTTCAAAAATGTTCCCTGTTTTCTGGAAAAGTTTGAAATTTTCAAAAAATGTACGCGTTTCAAAAATGTTCATTGAGAAAAACAAAAGTGCGTTAATTTTTGAAAACTTCCAAAAACAAATCTTATTTCAAGAAATATTCAGTTTTTTAGAAAGATAGAATTTTTAAGAAACAAATGTTCACGTTCAAAAATTAGTTTGTATTTCCAAGAATGCTCAGAGACATTTTAAAAAATGTTCCAAATTTTCTATGTTAATTTTTTTATATTTCTGGAACAGTTTCTAATGTTTTGTTCTTGTGAATGAAAAATCCTGCTACATTGCCAAACCACTATAGCAGCTTTTTTTATAGAATAAACCCACTACAGTAAAATGGGCTGGCCCTGTCCAGAGCTGCTCGTGCGTCCGAGTCGCTATTTCGACGTGAAAATCCAAACAGGGCCGGCCTCGCGCGGGAGGCTACAGGTCACAGCCTCGTTTTTTTCTTTGTTTTGTTTCCGTTTTTTGCTTTCTTTTGTGCTTTTGTTGAAATTCTGACTATTTTGAATATATGTATATATATATAGAGAACCGCGTTTCGGTGCCCGGGTGCATCTGCACCCGGTCAAAAAAGAATTCGTAAAAAATTCAGAAAAATTCAAAAAATTCCAAAAAAAAATTTGGGTGGTAGACAATTTGATGCGTGAGGTACGCTCCAATTTTCAAAACATTTGGACTTCTATGCAGCTCTCAGCAAAAAAGACAAATCAGACCAGAACAGTATATGAACAGTACACATTTTTACAGACCTCCGATTTGTCTTTTTTGCTGAGAGCTGCACAGAAGTCCAAATGTTTTAAAAATTGGAGCGTACCTCACGCATCAAATTGTCCACCATCCAAATTTTTTTGGAATTTTTTGAATGTTTTTAGTATTTATTTTGATTTTTTTGGTGAGCGCAGGTGCAAATGAGCTCGGGCTCAGATTCGAATTTCTATATATATATATATATATATATATATATATATATATATATATATATATATATATATATATATATATATATATATATATATATATATATATATATATAACAAAAACGCATCACATTAAACATCTGAAAAATTCAAACCTTTGAAAAATTCTAAATGTGTATAGAAAAATGTTTCTCATGTATAAAAAAATGTATACAATGTTTTTTGAAAAAGTTGATCATGTATTTAGAAAATGTTAGTCAAGTATTTGGAAAATGTTAATTAAGCATTTGAAAAAGTTGAATCTGTATAAAAAAATGCCTCTTATGTATAAGAAAAGTGTATACAAGCAAAGTACAATGTGTATGAAAGCAATATTGATCATGTATTTAAAAATGATAATCAAGCATTTTAAAAATGTTAAATCTATGCAGAAAAAATGTTTCTCGTGTATTCGAACGATGTATACAAAATATTTACAATAAAAACAACAAAAAAGCTTTTAGTCTCAAACAAGTTGAGATAGGCTAGAGGTGAAACCCATAAGATCTTGCGACCAAGTCATGGTTCTGGCACTTGGATAGTAAGCTTCCATGCATCCCTGTCCATTGCTAGTTCTTTGGTGATACACCAGTCCTTCAGATCTCTCTTTACGAACTCCTTCCATGTCATGTTCGGTCTACCCCGACCTCTCTTGACATTATCAACATGCCCCAATTGTATCCCATATATCATCATTCCGGACATGGTCCTTCCTCGTGAGGCCACACATCCATCTCAACATGTGTCTGCCACACCTAACTGTTGAATATGTCGCCTTTTAGTTGGCCAATATTCAGCATCATACAACACTGCTGGTCGAATCGCCGTTCTATAAAACTTGCCTTTTAGCTTTTGTGGCACCCTCTTGTCACAGGGAATGCCAGAAGCTTGGCGCCACTTCATTCATCTGGCTTTGATTCAATGGCTCATATCTTCATACAAAATATTTACAATATGTATAAAAAATGTTGATCATGTATTTTAAAAAATAAACATGTATAAAAATGTTAGTGATGTATACTAAGTAATATGTACATTTAATAAAAAGTAGACATAAAAATATATATTTAAAATAGTTAATTATATACTTAAGAAATGTTAAACTTGTATATGTTTTCCTGACATGTATATAAAAAATGTACATTATGTGTGAAAAAATGTCATTCCCATTAAAAGATGATCATAGTGTATTTCAAAATTTTGACCATTAAAAATAAGTGTTCAAAACTTGTATTTAAGAGAAAATGTACTGTGCGGCTTCTGGCCAAAGAGTGAATCATGAAAATTGTCTATCTTTTTTCAGCAAAGGATGTCCCCAACCTTTGAGACAAGATGTCAAGAACTCTCTTGATGTGAAGAATGAGTCCGTGAGTGAAAGATACTTGGGATTGCCTACAGGATCACTCAAAGATCAAATACCTCGAAAGACAAAGTATGAGATAAAATCAGAGGATGGACGGAGAAAGAAAAATGGTTGTCGGGAAGGTAGTGCTAATAATAAAATCGGTGGCTCAAGTGATACCTGTTTTTTCTATGGCTTGTTTCAGGCATCCTAGATGGGCTATTCGAAAATGTGACATCAATCACCCGACAGTTCTGGTGGGGCGACAAGCAGGGCAACCGGACGCCTAGTTGGGTATCATGGAGGTTTTGGCTTCCGAGATTTGGAGGTTTTTAACTTGGCTCTCTTATCTCGTCGAGCATGACGGATACTACAGGAGACCTCTTCATTAAGTGCGAGAATTTTGAAGGCTAAATACATGTTTTTCGGAGCCGAGCTCGGCTCCCAGCCATCGCAAATTTGGAGAGCCATCATTGTTGGGAAGGACATTCTCAAACAAGGAACTGTGAGAAGGATTGGCGACGGTGAGACAACAAATATCTGGATCAACAATTGAATTCCTCATGATAGGTTATTGCGAAACTATGACCTCTAGGGTCGCGACTCCCCCTATGATTGTGGCTTGGTTGATTGATGCCTCGTCTGTAGCTTGGAACACGAGCTCGTGAGGAAGTTTCTTGTTCCCTTTTGTGTGGAATCCATTCTAAAAATCCCTCTGTGTACTTGGAGAATCGATGATTTTTGGGCATGGCATGAGGGCCCGAATGTCTGCTTCTCCATTCGGTCAGCATATAAGATGATGATGGAAGCAAGAAATCCCAGGGAGAATTGTTTAAAAGATCAACAGGGGCATCCAATGGTACATCAAACATGGATATGTAGCTGCAAATATTTTTAAATTTTTTAAACATGTTTTGTCTTATCGAAACGATTGATCTCACCTAAAGATAGATCCTATACTAGTCTCCTCAATTCTTTTTGTGTTACATATCAGTGTGTGTGTGTGTGTGTGTGTTGTTTGCTTGTGGTCGATTAGTTTCGTGGGCTACAAAGGGGCTCACTGACCACCAATGGTTGCCGGCAAGACTAAAATGTGTAATAATACCATAGCCACGCCTCATGTCTGACATCACGCGAGAAAAACTAGGGTGTCGCACGAATCTCAAAGGGAACCCTGGATCCAACGGCTATAACGGTGAATGAGATCATAATTAAAAGTCAGCTAGCTGAGTTTTAGCAAAACCGTTTTAAATTTCAGGCCCGCTAAAAATCAGTCGACTGAGATATAATCAAGTCTCAGTCGACCATGCAGCATTTTTTTTGCCATCATTTGCAACATTTTTTCCTACCAGTTGCAACATTCAGCTTGTTGGCTGAAGCATGTCATCCCTCATCGGTTGTAGCACGTCATCTCACCGGTTGCAACATCTTTCATTGACGGTTGTAGCAAAAAAAAATTGCGGTTAGTTGTAGCAGTTTAGTTAGAACGGTTGTAGCATTTGTTGTTGTTGCCTGCAATACCATCGCAACATTTTTTGTCGCCGTTTGTAGCATCCAGACATGCTGCTTGTATTAAAAAACACGATGGCATCACTCGACTGAGACTTCGACACACCCTTTAAATTTTTATTGGAGCCTCGAAAATTAAGTGGCTCGGCTGATGAGCACGTACAAGCTGGACGTGGGATGCAAGGAGCATGCACCGATGAACATACACATAAATGCAACGTACTCCATACATAATTGTACGTACGTCGATCAAATAGTGTACTGTGTAGCAGCAGGCGCCGCGTGGTTGCACGAGACAAATGATGGAAGGGAACAAGGCTCAAGGGACACAGTGCCTCTGAGCATTGGAGGCCAGGTGTACGTACATGCCATGCATGCATTTTGTAATGATCCCAGCCGGCCGGCCGGCGGTCGCCCCTGCCCCTGCTCCGTGTTGTTTGTTGCTGTGCAGCTGGTCAGGTGTCCATGGACTCCGGCCGGCAGAGCCTGTCGGCCGGCAGCTCCAGCATCCACGCATATCGACATATCGTAGCTGAGCCAAATAATTTCATGGCTGTGGTGACTCGCGAGTGAGAGCAAGGAATATGCAACAATGCAAGGAGGACGACCACCGACACGACACGTAGGCATGCAATGCATGCATATGGCCGGCTATGGGCCAAGGTCTCCATCACATCGATCATCGTCACCTTTCAATCCTCCTCGCTCCGGTCGTGGATTTGTTTCTAGTTTACTCCCTCATCCCATAATACAAAAACATTTTTGACACTGCATTAGTATTAAAAACGCACTTATATTTATATTATACTCCCTTCATTCAGAATGTAAATGTTTTTTGACTCTATTGTAGTGTCAAAAAAACGTCTTACATTATGAAACGGAGGGAGTAGGAGCGAAGGGAGTAATTAATTCACAACGGCGGACGAACGAACAACGGTCCATCGATGGAGGCACTCGAGCAGTGTAGCTAGCAGCAGGCGTCGCACGAGACAATATTAATACTGCTATCTTACATATACATGCAGGAGACAATCTCTCACTAGCTCAGTGAGCCACCCTACCCTGTACTACGTGTTGCGCGGGTCAGGCGTAGTACAAGCATGCCTTGATTGCATTTCCTATGGATCTATAGACGGAACGGTCAGACCATGCACGAGACAGCCGGCCGGAAGCAGCCATGCATGCGCCGACACAGGCGAGCTTAACTTGCATGGCTGTCGCCCGCCGGTAGAGGCCAACAAGGCCATGCAACGAGGACCGGGCGACACGGACCCGACACGTAGGCATGCATGCATGCTCATCGTACTGCACAGGTGCATGCATGCATGCATACATATGGCCGGAGCCGGAGCCGGAGCCGGAGCCGGTCCTGGTCCAGGCCGACCGGCGAGGAGACGTCCCGTCTCCATCCATTCATTCATTCATCGGCCTTCACATTCACTGTCCGATCCTCCTCCGGCGGCAGCCTCCTCGTCGTGGTGGACGACGTGGACACGAGCAGCAGCAGCAGGCATAGGCATGGCGCGGCCTCGAGGGTGGAGCACAAGAGACGGAGGCGGCAGCTTGGCCTGCTGGAGCATGTGGACGACCTCGCGCATGGTGGGCCGCTCCACGCTCTGCTCCTGCACGCACAGCATCCCCACGAACAGCGCCTGCGCCGCCTCCCACGCCGGCACGTCGCCGCCCAGCCGAGGGTCCAGCACCGCCTCCACTCCGGCCCCTTGGTCGACCCGGGCGCGCACCCACTGCACCAGGTCCAGGCTGCCGTCGTCGCCCAGGTGCGGGCCCACCGGGCGGTGCCCCGTGATGAGCTCCAGCAGCACCACGCCGAAGCTGTACACGTCGCTCTTCTCGTCCACCTTGAGCGTGTACGCGTACTCTGCAAATGCCATTGCCATGCCATACGGTTGCATTGTCAGTGTCAGTGTCAGTGTACATACAGAGTAGAGTGTTATATTCGTATCGACAAAGAAAGATCACGGAGGAAGGACAAAGAAAGATGATGGAGAGCTATGTGGGTAGTACTAGGTTAGCTAGCTAGAGAGGTGAAGGAGGAGTAGTCGTTATCCATGGATACATACATGTGCATTCTCTCTCTCTCTCTCTCGATCTCTCTAGGATTCGATGGATCGTCGAAAGCAATTGAACAAAGCGTGGTCGTGGATTTGATATAAAGGAAAGCAAGCGAGGGCCGGCTGGCCGGTCATGCCACGTACTTTACTAGTGTTACTAGGGTCGATCAGTCTGTGTACACAAAGCAAAGCAAAAGTGCTACGTAGTAACTAGGAGCACGTAGTCGGTAGTCCTAGCTAAAGCCTAAGTACTAAAGTCTAAAGTATACGCATGACAGTAAAAGAATAAAGCAGCTAGACCCGGCCGGACGATCGATGCTCGCTGGTAGTAATTTCCTAGTAGCTACTCTAGCTATAAGAGAGAGATATGCTTGTCAGATGAGGATCGATATATCAGCATGCATGCATCCATGATGCTTGTCTTGACCCTTGTCTTTGTAAAGTAATGCACTCATGATTAGTGTGGTCAAAGAGAGAGGGAATCCCTCGCTCGCTAATCCCTGCCATTTAGGCATGCATGCATGCATGAAGCAGTGAGCTAAATATAAGTCTAGAGTATTGTATGGGCAAGCATGTGGGACGTTGTGATGCAGGACATGGACATAGCGCGCTTCGTTTGAGGCAGCACCGGGTAGTACGTCTAGTCTAGTCATCATCAGATCTTTCTTTCCTTGTCTCTTTCCTTCCTTTCATCACTCGCTCTCTCTCCAACATCGATCGAATCGATCAACCATGCATTCACCATCCATCCATGGTCCATGATGGTCCATGGCGTGGGGCGAGAAGATGCATCAAAAGAATTTCTACCAACTCAACAGAGCCGAACCACAGCAGACAGAGAAAGAAAAAGAATGATTGGCCTATGTGTTACTAGTAGTACTGGGCAGCATCTATCCGACCTGACCGTCACGTCACCAGGTTGTGTTGCATGCATGCCACACCCATGCCCAACGGACTCGACCAACATACATTGGGTAGGACGCAGCAGCAGCAGCCATGCACGGACACGACCCGTACCGACGTACCGTACGTAGTACACAAGCAAATTTGATACTCCTACAGTAGAATACTACTAGAACTGAGGCATGTTCAGCCGTTCACCATGCAAATTTGATCCACAAGTGAGCAGCGTTCAACGTGCATGCATGCAGACAGTAATAGCAGCAGTGGAACGTACGTACCTGGCGCGATGTAGCCGTAGGATCCGGCGATGGCGGACATGCACTCGGACGCGGCGCCATGCCGGAGGTACTTGGCCAGCCCGAAGTCCGCCACGTGGGCCTCCATGCCTTGGTCGAGCAGGATGTTGTTGGACTTGACGTCCCGGTGCAGGATCGCCGGCGAGCAGTCGTGGTGCAGGTAGCACAGCCCCATCGCCGCCTCCGTCGCCACCCGCAGCCGCGTCGCCCACGCCATCACGTCTCCATGATCGCCGTGCAGCACGTCCCCCAGGCTGCCCCGAGCCATGTACTCGTACACCAGCAGGTTGCTCTTCCCGTCGCCCGACGAGCAGATGGCCAGCAGCCGCACGATGTGCCGGTGCCGGATCCGCCCCAGCGTCCGCACCTCCGCCGAGAACCCGCCGTCGTCCCCGCCTCCGCCGCTCCCCGTCGCCGCGATGCGCTTGACGGCCACGGACTCGCCGCCGGGCATCGTGCCGCGGTACACCGTGCCGGCCCCGCCGCGCCCCACCACGTGGTTCTCCTTCACGCACTGCACCACGTCCGACCACCCGAACGACACCTTCTGCTGGAACGCCGTCATCCGCCACCCGCCGCTGCCCCGCTGCCGCCGCCTGCGCTGCATCGCCGACCGCGTCGTCGCCACCGCCGCCGCCGCGAACGCCACCGAGCACGCCAGCAGCCCCAGCGCCGCCGCCAGCTTCAGCCGCCCCACCGACGACGTCGCCGCCTCCCGCTTGCCGCCGCTGCCGTCCGGCCAGAGCCGCGGCCCGGACATGGACGTCAGGTTGCACGGGTTGGACGACGCGATCGTCGTCCCGCACAGCCGCGGGTTGCCGGCGAACGACGTCGCGTTGAAGTAGGCGAACTGCCCGCTCTGCGGCACCACGCCGGACAGCTCGTTGTGGGAGAAGTCGGCGGCGGTCAGGCTCTTCATCCCGCCCATCTCCGCTGGGACGCCGCCCTCCAGCTTGTTCCATGACACGTTCAGGTAGTTGAGCACCTTGATCTCCGCCAGCCGCGCCCCCGGGATCGCGCCGCTCAGCTGGTTCACGCTCAGGTCCAGGAACGTCAGCGACGTGCACTCGCCGATCTCGCCGGGGACCTCGCCCGTCAGGTTGTTGCCGCTCAGGTCCAGCTTCAGCAGCCGCTTCAGCCGACCGACCTCCGGCGGGATGCCGCCCGCGAGCTGGTTGCCGCTGAGGAGAAGCGTCTGCAGCGACGAGAAGCTGCCGATGGACGCCGGCAGCGATCCGTTGAACCTGTTGCTCGACAGGTTCAGCAGCGACAGCATCTTCCTCTCCTTGGCCGGGATGCTGTCGTCCTCTGGAAGATGGCCGGTGAGGTAGTTGCTCTGCAGCTCGACGGTGGTGAGCGCCGGCAGGTAGAGGAAGCCGCGAGGGAGCTCGCCGGTGAGGTAGTTGTTGCTGATGCGCACCCGCGTGAGCGTCGGGCAGTCGCCGAGCCCCTCCGGCACCGGGCCGAAGAGGAAGTTGTTGAGGAGGATGAGGATCTGGAGCTGGCCGCCCGCGCACAGCCACCGCGGCACCTCGCCGGTCAGCCGGTTCGTCGACAGGTCCACCTCCTGCAGCGGCGCCGCGCGGCCGAGCGTCGCCGGGATGGAGCCCGTGAAGTTGTTCTGCCACAGCTTGAGCACCTGGAGGTGCTCCAGGTCGCCGAGGAACTCCGGGACGCCGCCGCGGAAGCGGTTGATGAACATGTTGACGAGCCTGAGCTCCCGCAGCGCGGCGAGCTGCGGCGGGACCTCACCCGTGAGCGCGTTGTTGGAGACGTCGAGGAAGCGGAGGACGGTGAGGTTGCCGAGCTCCGGCGGGATGGTGCCGTTGAGCTGGTTGGTCTGGAGGTAGAGCGTGTCGAGCCTGGTGAGCGCGCCGAGCGCCGGCGGGATGCCGCCCTGCAGGCCGCAGCTGGCGAGGTCGAGGTGGACGAGGCTGGATAGCCGGCCCAGCTCGGCGGGGATGCCGCCGTCGAACTGGTTGAAGTAACCGAGGAAGAGCTGGCGGAGGGCGGTGAGGTTTCCGAGCTCCGGAGGGATGGAGCCGGCGAGGCTGTTGCCGGCAACAGAGAGGAACTGGACGGCCTCCAGCGAGCCTAAGCTGCGCGGGATGGTGCCGGAGAAGAAGTTGCCGCCGAGGTCGAGGTGCACGAGCGCCCTGACCGGCAGCTTACCGGCGTCCGGGAGCGGGCCGGTGAGGTCGTTGTCGTAGAGGTCGAGCACCTGGAGCGCGGGCAAGGCGGAGAGGTCGAGGCGCTGGAGGGTGCCGTTGAACTGGTTGTTGGAGAGGTTGAGGTGGCGGAGGTCCCTGAGCGCGGCGAGGGCGGGGGGCAGGTCACCGGCGAGCGCGTTGTTGGAGAGGGAGAGGAAGCGGAGGCCGGTGAGGTTGGCGACGGCCGGGGAGAGCGCACCGGAGAGGTTGTGCGCGGAGAGGTCGAGCGAGACGACGGTGCCGCCGCCGCGGGCGTCGCAGGCGACGGCCGGCCAGGAGCGGCACAGGCCGGCGTGGTTGGCGAGCGTCCAGGAGGCGTGCAGCGCCGGCGGCGACGAGGTGAATGCGCCCTTGATGGCGACCAGGGCGGCGGCCTGCTGCTGCCTCCAGCGGGAGTCGGGGTCGGGGTCGGGGCTGGAGGCCGTGGCGACGGCGAGGCGATCGAGGCGGAAGAGCAGGACAAGCACTAGTGCCAGCAGTGGGAGGACGGATGCCGCCATGCGATGGATGGATGGAGGGAATGATGGCTGCTCTGCTGCTCTGCTCTTGGGAGGGAGCGGGAGGGAGTGTGTGTAATGATGAAGACGACTGGGTGGCTAGCTCCAGCAGCTCAGTCCTCCATGGATGGATGGATGGATGCTTTTGCTTTCCCTGTGGGAATGGCAATGGCGATGGGCTTTGGGCTTTGGCTTTGATCATATTCATGCAGTGCAACGTTGCTTTCTCTTCTTTTGGAGGCGAAAGCGAAAGCAACCGAAAGCCATCGAGTGCTCTGTCTCTGTCCTCAGTCCTCACCCCCTCACTCTCTGCTCTGGGAATGTTTCAGCTCAGTCTTGGTCAGCAGCAGCAGCAGCAGCAGCACTGGATTTCGTGCTACCAGAATTAGTTAGTAGCTCAAAAATCAGCAACGATCTTTTTTGTTACTACTACTACTACAAAAGACAGGAGTGGTACTTTTTAAGAGGGTTCACTAGTGTCTTTTTTTATAATGATGTTTATTTTTAAACATTGTTGAAAACATCTGCTTTGGCGCCCGATTACAATCATCAACATAATCCTTTTGGGTGAAAATCCAGCGCCCCCAAAATTTGGCCCTGCTTTAAGGAGCAAAAGCTAACAAACGTGGGACATGTGATCCGTTGTTCCCACCAGATCTTACATCTTTTCTAGGGAATGCCTGTAAATTTCCTAAAACATACTTCATTTTCCCTCTTCAATCTTCATTTAAGGAATACTCTTCATATCATATATATGTGAACAGTGGCGGAGCCGTGCATGGACAATACTGTTGCCCAAAGCCATGACGAAAACACTAGGTACGAGGGTAAATTTGGCCCAAGAGGTAAAATTTCCAGGCTCCCCCTCTAGCTTAGCCGAAACAAAATTGTTGCCCAGCCATGACGAAAACACTAGGTGTGGGGGCAAATTTGGAAACAAAATTGCCTTAGCCAATTCTGGCCCGCCCAACATACTGTCCATAGCTCCATCATCGTAAGATTCACATATTTCTCTCATTCAGTCCAACTGACAAGCATGGTGAGGGAAACCGTCACCTTTCTATGCCCTCTTGTTGCACTATAAACACGTTGTTTGACCAACCTGAGATTGCTTCATCGCCCAAGTGGATGTGTTCATACTCTTGAGATAGTGCCACTCCTTTAACATTTCACATAAGCGCAACATGTACCGACACAGGTAGAAGACTACAATTTTTTCACTCGGCTTTAGCCAAACAATAGGCAAGCAAAGAATGTAATTTTTGGAGGAGCCTACACCTTCCAAATGATTTTGTTCACTTTCGTGCGGGTAATTCCTAAAAATTGCACATTGTGTGCCGATGCCACAAAATATTTACCATCGTGTGTGCTTCTAAGTGATGGTGCCCTCAGTTGCCCGCTCAAGATGGACATCTATAAGCTTGGCCCAAAGGTGGATGAATTAACACATGTGCTCCATCATGAAGGTGAACATCATCTTGATTTTCTAATCCATGCATCTTGATGCATTGCCATTCTCACTTCCAAATGTATCTTTTGCAATCAACAGGAGACCCGCTCCCAGTTCCATTTATCAAAGCAAAACAAAGTCAGTCTTAGCCAACACCAAAACAAGATAATTCTAAAGAAGAGAACTAAAAAAGCTAGAGAAACATAAGCTTCATCATAGTTAAAGGTAGCCAAGCTACCGCTAAAAGGCATGAATCATCAACAATAATACACCAGGGATCTATTACTCTAACTTGCCAGGGCCAAGTGCTCTTGTAGATTACAAATAATTATTTGTACAAGTCTTCTTTTGAGATCTCACTAGACTCAATGTAGACAACCCCACAATTCTTAAAAGAGTGCCTATAGCATTTTGGCCCATATCTTGCAACTCAATGTGCTAAAAACCTAATCTAGAAGCAGCACTACCAACAAACTTAGCCAATTGATATGCCTTTTTCCCCACAAGGTAGTCTTCTACACAGTGAGCACTGACTTACTATGTAACACATCCTGTTTCTTTGGCACTGAGATTCGTGACGGTTAGGATCATCACAATTGAAGCAAACCACATAAACATATTCACTGTATTCTTCTCCACCCCCAACATTATAAGATCCATCATTTTTTATCAATGTAGCAGGTTTAACAGATATCCTTTTCCTTTATCTTTCCTCAGTTGGGCACCCTGGTTTTGCCCTAGTCCCTTTGCTGACTTTGCACTGGATGTTGATGTTGGGAAGGAACAATCCACGAATTGTTTGGGGGGAAACGTTGAAGGTGGAGGGTATTCGGTAAAAGGGCCTGGATACCCCCCATTGTGAAATCTTTTTTAAAAGAGGATAACACCCTCGGCCTCTGCATCGAGTGATGTACACAACCTTTTATTTATTATTTCAAAGATTCATCATCCGAACACAATAAAATTAACAAAAAATACTGCCGCCAACATAATTGTTGAACAAAACCCGAGAGACCATCTCTCATTGGTTGCACCCAAAGACCATGGACGCCATATCGTCCTCCTTGCGTAGTAATGACACAAAATGGATCTAGATGATGGGAACCTGCAAAAAAAATTGGAACTTTTGTTCTATTAAAAATATAGTCATTTCAAGTGTTCCAAATGTCCCAAAGTAAAGCCCAAATTCCCACACGGATCTCAGACTTCAGCTTGGGATGTACCCCGAGTAACCAGTTTCTGAACATATTCGTACTACTCATTGACTTCCATTTTCCAAATATGTTTGTGGTGGAAAGGTTGCCCATCATTGACGAGGTATAAATACATGGAGGGTAGTCAACTTTCAATGGAATGTGTTTTATTCCTATGAAGGTTAACCGTCATCAACCTTTCAACAAGATTTAATCAGTCGGTCCATTTGTCCCCGATCAGTGGTATTCGGACGGCAACATTCAGCGGTACCTAGCCTATCACACAGGCAACAGATACATCTATCCGCTACACAATATGATAGAGGCCTGGGTATAGCAAGGCTAGTGGCGTGTCCCTTAGCCATGTATCTTTCCATAACCTAGTAGTTAGGCTATTGCTTACCACAAACGTCCTCTTACGGAAAAAAATCCGTTTTCGACACCCATGACAGCTTACCAGATAAATGAATCCGTTGGTTTGGCCTCAATCTCTGAGAGGGTTTTAGAATGTAGGTAGTTATTCCTAAGTAATTCTTGCCAAACACCCTCCTCAATATGTATCTTGTAGATCCATTTGCTCAACAGACACTTATTTCTAATCTCATGGTCTTCCACACCAAGACCTCCTTGGTCTTTGCGGCGACATATCGCATCCCTCATGGTCTTCCACACATTTATGTTCACCAGACTTCAAGAAAAATATGGATCTTTAGTAGTCCAACCTTTTTCATTACCCCTTTAGGTATTTCAAAGAAAGAGACCATGGACATAGGTAGACTTGTGAGAATGGAATTGATTAGGGTGGTCCTTGCCCCATAAGACATAAGCTTGTGAATCCAACAACCCAACTTTTTCTCAAAGAGATCCTCAATACATTTCCATTCCTTTAATAAGTTTATGAAAATGCATTGGAATACTAAGGTATATAAAAGGGAAAGAGCCAGACTCACAACCAAACATTTCTTTGTACTGATTCTCTTCTTCTTAGGCCTTTCCAAAGAAAAAGAGTTCACTGTTGTGGAAGTGGATATTAAGACCAAATAACTGCTTAAAAAGAATATGTTTCATGCTTTTTGCCTTTTCAATGTCATGGTCCATGAAGAAAATGGTGTCATTAGCATACTAAAGTACTAAAACCCCACCATCAACAAGATGAGGAATGACGCATGCAACATGACCCGCTTCCTTGGCTCGACTAACAAAAACCACCAGAAGATCTGCAACAATGTAATAGGAGATAGATGGTCGCCTTTTTTCAATCCCTTTCATGTTTGAAAATAGTGACCAATGTCATTATTTACCTTAATTAGCGAAGTTTTCCCCGCCTTTTCCCCAAGGAGTGACCCTAATTTATCGAACCCACGAGAGGATGTGCACTACGAGAAAGTCTCTAACAACTTTTTGCAAGAGAAATGAATTCTAGTTTGGTAACCGGATCTTAACAACCTTGGGGGTGTAAACACTAGAATTGAAATAGGCATGGGTATGAAGTATTGTTTCTTACAACCATATATTTGTGCTCGAGATTATCATGATATTAATTTTTGATTTGGAAGACACCTGTTAATATGTGCTTGCAACGCGATGAAGTGGTGGGCCTGCATCAAGAGTTAGTTGTCCAACCATTGGCCTTACCATCTCGTGGGGTTACCTTGATTATTAAGAATAAAATCCAGACAAAATCATTGGGATTTTAATGATTACACCTCATGAATCCCTAAGGATTGGCTTTGTTCTACCGTACTAAACTTTATGTTAGTAGTGTTCAGAATAGCGTTCCGTGTCCTCTTGGCTGCTTACCTCCTCCTTGTTCAAACTCCGAGACCCAGGATACCTGCAGGGTCGTAGAACGAGAAAAAGACAAGAGACAACTCCATAGCAATCGTAGACATACATGACGTTAATAATTCAAAGTCATTCCCTCGATCCCTCGTATAAATACACAGGGTTCCAAGGCTATGCCTCAACCCATTGCCTTACCGAAATACTCACACATGACGATCTAATCACGGGAGGAAACAATCAGAGAAGCATAAAGATGAATGTTTTATTGATAATATGTCTTACAATGGTTGCTGGATGCGATACAAGATTACAAGTATGGTTAACTTGGAGGGGAGATGTTGCAGTGATGGTGATGGTGGTGGCTATGGCGATGAGACGGGAAACGGCGGCAACTAAGGTTGGAAGATGACTTCTGTTTTGCGAATGGTGTTCTTGACACTGTCCTGTTGAGATTCTGGTGCTAGCCCCTTCATAATAGTGGGAGGGTTGGACCTCACGTAGCGCCGACACTTTGTACGAGCGCTAGTACGAGCAAGTGCACTTGTACCAGATGTCGTATTGCACTCTTGATAGATGGTTGTGCCTCCAATTTTCTTCATTCCTTCTCCATTTTACTTGTTTCTTTCTAAGTGATGATTTATCTCCATAGTTGGCTCCTTTCCCGTGGAAACAAATGAACCAAAGGATTTCATGATCTCTGACATTCATAAGTCATTAGTACAAATATCAGAGTGATTTTCTTCGGATTTCCAAGATTATCCGGTTTAAACAACTATGTGATGAGCGTAAAAATATCACTCATCACAGCCCGTGTGACAGATGAGTCAATCAATTGACACCATTTTGCTGGAAAGCCTTTCATGCGCATACACTATTGCAAAAATGGCCATTTAACTTTGTCGTGGGCTTTTTCAAAATCCACCTTAAATATAACTCCATCAAGTTTCTTCGAGTGTAGCTCATGAACCGTTCATGTAAGACAACAACCCCCTCCAATATTTGTTTCCCTGGCATGAACACAGTCTGCATCGATCTCACCACTATGTAAGCGATAGTCGTAACATGATTGGTTGCCAATTTTCCTATTATGTAATTGAACATACATAGGCATAAAGTCACCTTTTATAACTAGCCATAACCGCTGATAGAAGTCTACCTGGTACCCATCTAACCATGTGCCTTATTGTGTTCCATCGACGTGATAGCATCCCACACTTCTTTGTCAGTAAAAGGGGCGGTTAGGATCGCCTTCTCCTCTGTCGATAGTTGAGGGGTGTCATTTTCGACATCCTCATCAAGCTTGACATAATTGGAGACATGTGAACTAGAAATAAGCTAATAAAAATTAGTAACATAGGTCTTCAGCTGGTCTTCACCAACAATAGTACCATCATCATACTTGAGCTAAAATCTTCTTTTCCCTATGTTTCTCGTTGGCAATGAGTTGGAGATATTTGGTATTGTTGTCCCTTCTAGGAGATATCACACCTTGTCACTTTGAAGCCATTTGGTTTCCTCCTCCCGCATAAGCTTCACAAGAAGATCATCCACCTCTCTCTCTCTCTTAGCAGCACATTCCGCTTGATTTAGGGGAGCGCTCTCTGCCTTCACATCCAAGGCACTAATTAGAATGATAAGCCTCTCTTTCTTTTTCTTATACTAACCAAAATAATGTTTAGCTCAACCTTTTAGTAATTATCTCAAGTGGCGGATCTTATTCTGCCATCTTTCAATGTGAGTATGTATTTTATTTTCCTTAGCCCACTCGGCAACGATTAAATAAAAAAATCTTTTGTGAAACCATGAAAGTTCAAAAGAGAACACTGATTTATTTCCCACATGAGCGGTTGCACCTGAATCCATCAGGAGAGGTATGTGATCAGAAACTCCCCGTTGCAGTGCACAATTGTAACTAGGGGAAACTTCTATTCCCACTCGACACTTGTAAGAATTCTATGAAGTTTCTCATATGTGGGTCTCGGGAGATTATTATCCCAAGTAAACTGACGTTCCGAGAGCGTGATTTTCCTCAAGTTGAGGTTTTAAATAATAACATTAAACATAAAGGGCGACCTACCATCAAAATTAGCATTGTTCTTCTCTTCTTGGCGTCTAACGATATTGAAATCTCCTCCTACCAACATAGGGAGAGTTTCCAAAGAACAAATGCGAACAAGTTCTGTTAAAACGGCGGGGTTGAGTTTTGGTTGAGCAGTCCCATAGACTACCACAAGTACCAATTCGAAATCATCATCCTTAGAATGAACTTGCAATTTGACACAGAAATCCCCAGCGCAATCCTTTGGACAGGGATAAAACGTCCGTTGACACCCGACATGATCCCCCAGATCTGCCATGAGGAGGAAGACAATACAAGAAAAAATAAAGACCACCATGGAGGTGACTCAGAAAAAGGGGGCTGCAATCTTAGCTTTAACGGTCTCTAACAAGGCAATAAAGTCTAATTTTTGCTCAGAAAAAATTTCTGCTAAAAATTTCTGCTTAGTCAAGTCCCCAAGCCCTTTGATATTTCCGAAAATGCCTCTGATTAGTCAATATGTGGATACGATGACCTATGTTGCGGCTTATCGCAGACATATCATATTGTTTTTTAGTATGCTTTTGCGATTTCTTAATAGGGCCCTCCGGACAGCCGGTCTGGCTCTTTGAAGACCCAGCCTCGGCATCAAAAAGAGGTCAAATAAGAAAGGTAGTGTCTTGGGGGTTATCTCCTTTGCAGTCACAACCACGAGGTTCCAAAAAAGGGGCAAAAGCCCCATTAGTAATAGTGATGATGGTTGAGGCATAGGAAAATTCTGCGTCTTGTCGTCACATGGGTTTTTCATCCCAACCCACATCTTGGATGACTCCTTATATTCATAACACAGCTAATGCAATCGAAGAGCCCAAACAAACTCTTGAAGATGAAGCATACATAATCCCCCAAGGTCTGTTGGGCGACGTATGGCCTCCCAAATAATTTTATTGCACACTCGTAGTCTTATCTGTTTCGGACCAAAGAATGGCGCTCAATTTTGTTGATGTTGTGCAGGGTAGCGGGCAGGATGACAAGGGAAGTGGCATGGTATACCACTTGCGAAATGAGAATTTTTGCATCAGCGTACCGGTGAAACAAAAACTCTCAATCCACGTGATATGTTCTCAACATACATACACATGCATGCCATGCCATCAAAACTGCAGTGTTATCCTACAGGAAAGGAAATAGTAAAATAACTTCTACTGAGATCGAAATAGTAAAGCTTGTTCTTTTACATACAGTATATATGAAGCTATAGTTTTGTCAGTTTTGGCAAGTAGAGCGACAAGTCGACCAACTAAAACAGCCGCATGCATGCAGCACCACGCTTTGCTCCTAGCTCGACTGCTCACCAGCTGATCCAGCTCCTCCTAGTACTATAGCTGCGGGCCAGCGGTACACAATTCCAAGCTATACATAGAGCGGGGGCCTAAAAATCAATAAAGAATTATTTATAGGCATGTAGAAAACTTTTATATGTATCCATTGAGAGAAAATTGCAATTTGTGTGAAATACATCGTGTGCGGCAGTGCAAGTTGGGGAGATGGGTCGCCGAGATTTACAACCACGATACCCGCAAGACCTACTGGTTGGGCTCCTTCCTCTCGATAGAGCAGGCGGCGCGCACATACGACATCAAGTCGGTGCACCTGTACGGCATCGCCGGCCGCCGTAACTTCCTGATGGCTTCCTGCCGCCATTGGACCCCCGGGTGGCCACCCCACGCGAGAGGCGGGAGTGCTAGGAGGCTCACGAGCGTATCGAGACAGAGCAAGCCGGCGAGGCGCACACGGTGGAGCTTTGCCGCCGCTACCCGGAGAGTGTCGAGGCGGACCGTAGCTGTACTGGAGTACGCAATGGGGAGGACAGATGTCATCGACCTCTTGAGCGACGAATGAGGCGAAGTCGAAGACGACGATGACAACAACGACAGAGGCCCCGACCTAATAATCGGAGGGTTGTGCATAAGGGATTGGAAGAGACTCGCTGAAGAGTCGTATGATGACTAGGTTTTGAATTTTGTTTTAGTACTTTTATGTAAAATATTTCAAGTTTACACCAAATTTCATTAAATGAACCTTATGAATATAAATTATTTCAGATTTGCAACGAACTTTGACTTTGCTCGGTTAAGTTCTAGGGTTCGGTTAGAAATACCATTTTTTAGGAGCAAATGTGCTCCTCTAAAGCATACTTGGCCGTTTACTCGTCCAAATTTTGGGGGATGAACTAGAGTTGCTCTTAGGTGCGCTTAGCTGCTTGTTCCTCCTCTAAAGATTTTTAGAGGATTGGTTAGAGATGCTCTAAGGACATCTCTAGCCGGTCCCCTAAATTTTAGAGACAAAAACGGCTGAGTAAATCTTAGTGGAGTATTTTTTACTCCTCTAAGTTTTGGTCATTTCTAGCCGACACCCTAACCTTGGGGGAATAAAGTTTTGTTTTTTGTCAAATTATTTCAATTCTAGTTATATTGCAACTGCATATTAGCGCACATATAAAAATCAAAGATAATTATGAAGGTTCACACAATTCAATAATATTACAAATTCATAGTTTACAAACCAAATTATTCAAATTCAAACACACCACAGGGTTCAAATCAACTAAATAGAATGATAAAAGCACAACTACGAAGTGCTATGGAGATGCCACTGATGCTCAATAAGATCATCTTGGAGTTGGGTATGAAAATTTGGGTTCTCGATCTTGCGATGCACTTCGAGGAATCTCTGGATCCTATTTGCATCGTACTCTGGCTCAACAGGATTCCCATTGGTGATGTACCGAAAGTTCTCAGGCATGTCTCTCTCATCTTCAATGATCATGTTACGCAAGATGATGCAACAAGTCATGATTTTCCATACAAGTCATGATTTGCCATAGATCTTTGGAGTTCCAATACGCGACAAGGCCACGAAAATTTACAAAGCGCTTCTGAAGCACAGCGGAAGGTCTCTCCACATCCTTCCCAGTCTTTCCTCGCCTACGCATAGCCTTGGTCTTATATGACTGCTATTGTCGGCGTATTTTCGTGTGTGTGTGTGTGAGTTGGTGTTGGTTGTGTGCATCTTAGCTATGCAAAAGATGTATGTGTGCTCATTTTTTGGGCAAATAAAATCCACCCGTTGTCGAAAAACATCCTTCCTAGTTGACTCTTGACGTGTTGGAAATGTGGCCCACGAACGATAGATGTCATTCGCAAGGTAGTAACCCAACGTGTACTCACAACCATTGACAGTATAGTGCAAGGAGGAGCATCTCCAGCAACAAGCCTAGAAATCAGTGGTGATCTCGACAACACATTAAGGTAATTGTGAGAGCCAGGCAATCCAAAGAATGAATGTCGGATCCATAGATCTTCCGATGTAACAGCCTCAAGAATGATCGTTGGATCGTTGCAGTGGCCTTTGTACTGACCTTTTCACCCTTGCAGGACAATTCTTCTAGGTCCAGTGCATGTAGTCAACTGATTCTAGCATCCCTGGCCATCCTCTTTCTTCATTCGCTGCCATAAGCCTCTCGGTGTCTTCCTTGTTGGGTGCCTCAAGTACTTCGGCCCAACGATATCAATCATTGCTTTTTGTGAACCTTCAAATGGCCTCCAAGATTGTACCTTGTCCAATGCGGACATAGTCGTCAATTGCATCTCCTGAACAACCATACGCCAGAACACGAGCAGTCACAATACACTTCATCATAGGGCTCACAGTTATCTCTCTGCATGCATTCCTTCTAAGCTTGAACCAATCGTCATGCCTCTCCATGGATTTTGCAATGGTGAGAAAGAGACTTGTGTGCATTCGAAAGCAGTGGCAAAAAATACTTCTTCAGATTGGCCGGATTAGGGTCAAAATAATCTCTCATAATCTTGGCATGGCCCTCCGCTCTATCATGGTTGAGTTGTATGCGGCGGCCAAACTATGATCCTCTCCCCGGCCATTGAATATCATCATTGAAAATCATGCCAATGAAAATTTTGAAGTCATCATCATCATTTTCCTCCTCAGATGACGATGAATCCTCAAAGATCATCTATCTCGGTCTCTTCATCTTCAAAACAATTCGGTTGAATTCAATTGGCCCAAACAAAATACGACAAAAAAAAGCTCACCTAAGAAAACCGTCGAACACTTGCAAGGCCGTGAAAGTGTAACGGCCGGCCGGCGACGTGTTGAGCTGAAACTTGCGGGCGACAAGGCGTGGAGATGATCGACAAAGGTGCGTAAGCACGGTGAGATGCCGGTTAGCCAAGGAGGAAGAAGACCCGAGGAGGTTTTCATCGAATCGGTCGATCCGGTGGCAGTGGCGTTTTAGCTCAACTTCGGCGACCGGCTCGGACTACGGCAGAAGGGCAGTGAGGGCCGAGGGAGTCGGCGAGGCAGCATATAGTCGCCGACAGTTACGCCAGCGATGAGGTAGTGGGAGTAGGGTCAAAAAGTGGCTGCAATTTTTATTGAGCTGCCGGGAGGCCGAGTATTTTTGGGCGTCCCCGGGCCTAGGAGTAAAAAAATTACGTGTCTAACGATTTTAGGACTTCTGCTAGGTAGCGTTTAGAGGAGTAAACTGATTTTTTTTACTCCGTTTTTAGAGGATCGTCTAGAGACAGAGTTGGACCCTCATCTCAACTTCTTGTCCATGGGCACAACTCCTCATATGCTCCTCCTCCGTTCTGCCTTCCCCATTGGGACAAAATTTCTGTTCTGACCTATACGGCAAACTTAAGCACGAATTGACCCTGCTTCTAAAATATTTTTGAATCTGATCTTTTTTGTCACGCCAACATCCATAACGTCTGGGTTGCACGGGAGACGCCGGGGTGCCTGGCGTTTGGCCCTGACCCACACTCGTCCGGTTGGCGCTCACATGGCAAAGACGAAACGCCGTTGATCTTGGCGTTTGGTCACCATCTATACGCATGCATGTACACGAATGCTTCCTCGCTTGGTTGTTCATCTGTTCCTGGTGTGCATGCAATGCATGCATGCCTGGCCCTGTATGTGCAACGCGGGTGCTTTCTTTCCCTTCTCTCTTATAACACCTAAGGACATGTTTAACAGTAATCAGCAATTTTTTCCGCATTCGTCCACAAAAAGGCGCGAGGATCAGTCCGCGGACAAGGATACGAGAGGATGACATCCAACCCTAGCCGCGTACATCCAGCCAACAAAACCAACCTCAAGAAATTCGATCAAATCTGACGGATTTCATTCAAGTTCGGATATAATTTACATAAATGGTCGATATTTCAACCGTTTAACTGAAAAACTAGAAAAAAAAACATAAACCCTATGCCGGATGACCACCTTGTACTCGTGGCCGCCACGCCCTGCCGCACCGCCGTCTTCGTCGACGTCATCGTCGTGGTCCCTCCAGCGGAGGTACGACACCGGAGGGCCGCGACTACCTGCTGCTCGCGGGGGAGCCGCTCCGCCTCCTGCTGCGTCGTGCGGAGTACCGTTGCGACCACTACCGACGTGGCCTTCAGAGCCCTAGCGGCGGCCTTGCCGCGATCAGCGTTGGCAGAGCAGTCGCTAAGCGATCACTCCTCGTCGATCTTGGCGAACTCGCCGTCAAGGCAGCGGCGACGCCTGGCGGATCTCCGCGGTGGTCACAGAGCGGTCGAGCGCCCACGCGGTGGCGAGGTTTGGGTCGTTGCGGACCCGGTTTGGTGGCCGCGTCGCCCTTGGCGAATGCGGAGCAGCGACTGGCATTGTGCTGGTCATACCTCTCCTGTTGTCGAGCCGCGCGCTCCGCCTTAGACATGACGGCCCTTGAGACCGAGGGACCGCTGCGGTAGTGGAGGAGGAGGCCCCGCGCCTTCTTGATCGCGGGCGGCACCTCCTCCTTGACGGTGAGGCGGTGGCGGCACGGCGGCGAGAACGTCGCGTCAATGCGGCCGTACCGGCTGCGTGGTGGGGACACAGGCTCGTCCTTTACGTGGTGTCTGATCTAGACGCCACGGTGGTGCAGGGGCGTGGCAGGCTCCTCCTTCACGCGGTGTTCGATCTAGTTCAATAGCCACGGCGAGGGCCAAGCGAAGGGGCGGCCCGCTTCAATGCGACACATCACCGAGTCGGTTCCTTGGGAACTTGCGTCCGCATTGAAGCGGCGGCTGCCGAGAGGTCGCGTCGGTCAACGCCATCCTCCCTCCCTCCGATCACATCTCCGCATTAGTGTCGGCTGCTGCATGCTCTGCGGCGGCATGAATGCGGCGTGGTTAGCGGCGCGCGTCAGAAGAAAAGCACGAGAGGGGCGGGTGGGGATTTTTGGTGGGCCAGGCGGTCAAAATGGGCTTGGGAGCGGTCCGGAATCACGCAAAGGCCCCACGTTTGTCTATAGTTTGCGGGATAAATCACGGCTGGACTGCCCTGCGAACCGATACAGGACCACTTTGGATTGCTTGCACGGTCCAAATGTTTGCGTGGGTTGCGAGTCTGCCTTGAAGATGCCTTAATAAAAGAGAAAACTATCAAAAAGCTAAGCTAAGTTTTGTAGGCTACTCCTTTTTACTTTGTGTTCGCGCGCGCCCAGGGTTGCCATTAGTGCTCCGGGCTCTGTTGGCGACGGGCACACCCAGGCGAGCGGCGCCACTGCCACTTCAGCCCGCGGTATCAACGGCGCGCACATAGGAGTAGAATGACAAAGGAGAGAAGTGGAAAGGACTGAGCACAGAATTATAGAGTGAGGAGATGGAGTGCAAGAATTTATAGACATGTTCTTTTGAGTTTTAAAGTTCCAATCGACCTTGTACTGGCGTGGTGCATCGGACGATGACAAAGAATGAAGAAACGGATCAATTGTTGTATGCATGTGTGCGGGCTGAGAAATACAAAGGACCAAACGCCAAGATCAATGGCGTTTCGTCTTTGCCATGTCAGCGCCAACCGGACGAGTGTGGGTCAGGGCCAAATGCCGGGCACCGTGGCGTCTCCCGTGGAACCTAGACGCCATGGATGTTGGCGTGACCAAAAAAGGTTAGATTCGAAAATATTTCAGAAGCAGGGTCAATTGGTGCTTAAGTTTGCTGTAAAGGTTGTTAGAACTATTGTATAGGGAGGTGTTTAACTTGTATAGGATTCTATCTCTTCTCCCTCCTTATCTTCTGTAACAATCTCCTCCTATCGATCTCTCCTCTAACCGATCGATCTCTCTGTAACTTATGTGCCAAGGCATTGCCTCAATATATACAGCGGCCCGAGACAAAGGGTTACACGCTTTCCCAAACTACTTTACATGGTAACAGAGCCTCTTCCTCATTAGATCGAGAGAAGATCGCATCTAGCTGCCGTTCGCGACCGAGCCATGTCCACTACCTCCGCCGCCATGTCCCCCAGCACCATGGGCGCGATCACCACCACCTCCTCCGCCTCCACCTTTGCCTCATCATCCACAACTACCAATACCTTCCTCGGATCGCCACCACAGGAAAAGCTGACGAGGGGGAACTTCCTCCTCTGGAAAGCCATAGTGCTTCCCCAGATCAAGGGTGCCCAGATGGAGCACCACCTTGATGCCACGAGCCCACCGCCGCCGGCCACCCTCACCATCACCACGGCAGGCAAAGAAGAGCAAGTCGCCAACTTCGCCCGGACCCTCTGGTATGCTCAGCAACAACAACTCCAGGGGTTCTTGATGGGGTCTCTTTCTCGTGAGATTCTGTCCCAGGTGGCCACGCTCCAGACGCCGGCTGAGGTGCAGCGCGCCATCAACGACATGTTCATCGCCCGAGTCAGCGCAGCGATCAATACCCGATCGAACTCACCAACTTGAAAAAGGTAACTTAACCATGGCGAGTACCTCGGCAAGATCAAAACCCTCACGGATGAAGTCGCTTGCACTGCCTCGGCCCTCTCCGATCCGAGATCATCTCCAAGATTCTTGCCGGCCTCGACATGGACTACAACCCAGTAGTTTCTGCGGCTGGCGGCACGAGTGGAACCGATCACGGTTCCGAGCTGCACACCAGCTACTCAGCTTCGACGCCGCCTCTCCCTCCTCCACGGCGGCGACCTTCGCAATCATCTGCGTACTCGCCTCCGGGACGCGGCCGTGGCCGTGGTCACCAGGGCACCAGCCGTGGGGGCGGACGCGGTCGTGGTGCCTCCGCGGGTGATGGTGCCCGCTCTGGAGGCGGCTACGGCAACAACTACGACGCTGGCTACAACAACAACCACGGGGTGGCGGCTTCAACTCCAACATCGCCGCCGCAGCCTCCCTCGCGTCCCGCCCTCGGTGCCAGCTTTGCAAGAAAGCTGGCCATGAAGTCATAGATTGCTGGCATCGGTATGATGACACTTTTGTTCCTGACTCCAAACTCGTTGCAGCAGCTATGCGCGAGCAAGGCGGGGAGGGTGTCTGGTATGTTGACTCCGGAGCTACCGATCACGTCACAAACGAGCTAGAGCAACTTGCTCTACGGGAGACCTACCATGGCAACGATCAAATCCACACAGCCAGCGGTAAAGGTATGGAAATTTGTCACATCGGTCAAGTTTCACTTAATTCCCCCAGTTTGCAACGTGATCTTGTTCTTAAAGATGTCCTTCATGTCCCTCAAGCTGACAAAAATCTTGCCTCCATGTCTCGTTTAGCCACCGATAATGATGTTTTCTTTGAAACTCACCCTCGCAATTTTTTCATTAAGGACCGGGCAACGAGGGCAACTCTCTATCACGGTAGATGCGTCGGCGGCCTCTACCCCATCTCGTCTGGAGCCTTTAGCAACAAGCATCGCCATGTTTACTCTGTCGTCAAGCCATCATTCGAAAGGTGGCATCAAAGATTAGGACATCCATCCTCAGTCATAGTTAGGCAAGTAGTCAATAAAGACAAACTTTCTTTGTCACCAAGTTCAAACAATGAGTCTGTGTGTGAAGCATGCCAATGTGCCAAGAGTCATCAGCTTCCTTATCCTAAGTCTACTAGTGTTTCTCATGCTCCATTGCAATTAATCTTCAGTGATGTATGGGGTCATGCTCGAGACTCTTTCGGTCGAAAAAAATATTATGTTAGCTTCATTGATGATTATAGCAAGTTCACATGGATTTATTTGCTTAAACACAAATCTGAAGTTTTCCCTATCTTCCAAGAATTTCAGAAGCTAGTTGAACGCCACTTCGATAGAAAAATTATTTCCGTCCAAAGTGACTGGGGAGGGGAGTACGAAAAACTCAACTCCTTCTTCTGTAGCATTGGGATTACTCATTATGTATCTTGCCCCCATGCTCATCAGCAAAACGGTTCTGCTGAACGCAAACACCGTCATATTGTCGAAGTTGGTCTCTCTCTACTAGCTCATGCATCCATGCCCCTCAAATATTGGGATGAGGCTTTCATCACAGCTACATATCTCATAAATCGCCTTCCTAGTAAGGTCATTGGCAATTCTACTCCTTTAGAACGGTTGTATAACCAAAAACCAGATTACAATTACCTCAAGATTTTCGGGTGTGCTTGTTACCCCAATTTACGTCCATACAATCGGCACAAACTTGAATTTCGTTCCACACAATGTGTTTTTCTTGGGTATAGTAATCTTCATAAGGGGTACAAGTGTCTTGAACCATCCACCGGACGCATTTATATATCTCGAGATGTTATATTTGATGAGACACTATTTCCTTTTTCAAAGCTTCATCCCAATGCAGGTGCTCTGCTTCGTGCCGAAATAGCACTTCTCTCCGATTCCCCTACACATCCTGATCACGGGGGTGAATTAACTGATCATGACCATGTGCAAAAATCCAAAGAAAATGGTGTTTCTAACACATCTTGTGCAGATTCTACTTATCATTTCATGTGCACACAGGACAACACAGGAACGGAAACTGATGCTGATCCTGCTGCCAGCGCGCGATCCGAGCCGGATTCGCGGCAGACTGCGGGCGCGCGATCCGAGGCAGATTCGCCTCGGCGCCCCCTGGCGGCCGACCGCGCCGCAGACGACCAGGTGGGTCGCCCCAGTCCCGGCGTGCCACGCCTTCAACCACCAGCGCGGGCCGACGCGCCCATCGTGCGAGGCGCGGGGGCGAACGAGTCCCGTGATGCCACGTCTCCTTTGGGACCACGCACCGGTTCGGCCGGTTCTGCCGCCCTGCGGGACCCACCATCCAGGCCTGATTCGCCGGTCGGCCCGGGCCCTGGCTGCGCGTCAGACGAGGCGCAATCCTCCTCGGATCAGGAGCCTGATCCGCCCGGATCTTCTGTGCACAACACCGAAGTCCCAGGATCTCCTGCGCCACAGCCAATAGAAACCGAGTCGGTGGCTCCTTCACCTCTACGTCGAAACACCAGATCTCGGTCAGGTATTGTTAAAGAAAAACAATATAGTGATGGCACAATAAGGTACAATCCAACCAAACGTGCTTTCCTTGCCACGTCTGGTGAGCCTATTAATTTGCATGATGCTCTTGCTAATAGAGATTGGAAGGAAGCCATGGATAATGAATATAATGCACTTATAAAAAATCAGACTTGGCATTTAGTACCACCACAGCATGGCACTAATGTAATTGATTGCAAATGGGTATACAAGATTAAAAGAAAAGCAGATGGCAGTATAGACAGATACAAGGCAAGGTTGGTTGCAAAAGGCTTCAAGCAAAGGTTTGGAATTGATTATGATGATACCTTTAGTCCTGTGGTTAAAGCAACTACTATTCGTCTTGTTTTGTCCATTGCTGTTTCCAGAGGTTGGAGTTTAAGACAGCTAGATGTTCAGAACGCGTTTCTTCATGGTGTTCTTGAGGAAGAAGTGTTCATGCGGCAACCACCAGGTTATGAAAGTCACAGTACACCACATTATATATGTAAGTTGGATAAAGCCTTGTATGGGTTGAAGCAGGCCCCAAGAGCACGGTATTCCAGGTTAAGTATGCAGCTACAAAGTCTTGGTTTCACACCATCTAAGGCAGATACATCTTTGTTCTTCTATAGCAAAGGCCATATTACTATTTTTGTCCTTGTTTATGTTGATGATATAATTGTTGCTAGCTCAAGTCAAGAGGCCACTACTTGTTTGCTTAAGGATTTAAAACTTGAGTTTGCCCTCAAAGATCTAGGTGATCTTCACTACTTTCTTGGCATAGAAGTAAAGCAAATTAGAGATGGAATACTTCTATCACAAGAAAAATATACAGCTGATGTTCTAAAGAGAGTGGGATTGGAGAATTGTAAACCAGTTAGTACACCAATCTCCACCTCTGAGAAGCTTACAATTGACAGTGGAGAAGCTCTTGGTCCAGAGGATGCAACAAATTATAGAAGTATTGTAGGTGCCTTGCAATATTTGACTCTCACACGTCCTGATATTTCTTATTCGGTTAACAAGGTATGTCAATATTTGCATGCTCCTACAACTACTCATTGGACAACAGTTAAAAGGATTTTGCGGTATCTTCAATATACTCAAGGACTTGGACTTCAGATTGTTAAGTCCCTTCCTTGCTTGTTACTGCGTGATTCGATGCAGATGGGCAGGGTGTGCTGATGATAGAAGATCTCTGGTGGTTTTGCTGTGTTTCGGATCTAACCTTGTGTCATGGAGTGCAAGAAAGCAGGCTACTGTTTCAAGATCCATCTTGAAGCTGAATATAAATCCTTGGCAAATGCTACAGCTGAAGTGATGTGGATTCAAACATTACTTTATGAACTTGGGGTTAAAGCTCCAAGAGCTGCACGACTGTGGTGTGACAATATTGGTGCAACTTACCTTTCAGCAAATCCTGTTTTTCATGCACGAACAAAACATATTGAGGTGGATTTTCATTTTGTCAGAGAGAGAGTAGCTCGAAAGCTACTTGAGATCCGGTTTATTCCTACAGGGGATCAACTCGCGGATGGGTTTACAAAACCCTTGACAGAGAGAAGACTTGATGAGTTCAAGTACAATCTTAACCTTGGCAAGACTTGAGGTTTAGATTGAGGGGGAGTGTTAGAACTATTGTATAGGGAGGTGTTTAACTTGTATAGGATTCTATCTCTTCTCCTCCTTATCTTCTCAGAACGATCTCCTCCTATCGATCTCTCCTCTAACCGATCGATCTCTCTGTAACTTATGTGCCAAGGCATTGCCTCAATATATACAGCGGCCCGAGACAAAGGGTTACACGCTTTCCCAAACTACTTTACAAAGGTTAGAAGAGAAATTTTGCCCTCCCCATTGCACATAAGTACAACAGTATTCACACGCCATGACCTGAGTTGGAGGTGAAAAAGGAAGTCCTCGATGGATGATGGGTTTGGGCCCACTACGTCCTGCGATGGCGTGCCGGGTGGACGCTGGCGACCAAGGAGCAGTGGAGGCGTTGCTGGATCCTATTCCTCTCGGGCCTCGGCTGGGCAGGGCAGCGACGTGCCGCCGACTAAGTTTTTTTACCGGAGCCGGATGTATCGGTGCTTGATCCATCCTCCGTCATTTTCATCAAGATCAGTGCAGGTTTTATACTTTCTTTTTAGATATCAGACTACACATAGCAATACATGTATTAGTGTCAGATATTGTCAGCTTTTACAGAAGAGAGAGAGAGTTAGAGTAGAGACAATAGTGCATGCATGCATGCATTCACTCACGGGATACATATGACATGCATTTTATTTTCATCCTCATATTTTCAATGACTTATATCTTTTGAACCAAATGTCCATTATTGAAACTTTTTGTATATTTAAATTTGTGGTGACAAGATCTACAGAACAAGATCAATTTTGGATATTTTTGAAATATATATTATATTATATATTTCAATTATCTCTGAAATCACTTTCATAAAACACTAAATTGTTTCACTATTTCATACAAGTTTTTCTAGTGTTTAGCCCATTTTCACAAACTGGAATATGAAACTCACAAAGACATAGATATATTTGATATAGTAGTAAAATAGAAGTTTAATATATTCAATTTAGACGTGTTTGACTGCAACTTAGACGTGTTTGAAATACTCAATTTCACATATTTTAAATAAACCTATTTCACTAATTTCTTATTTTTATATTTTAATTATCTTTTAATATCGCTTTCATAAAACATAAGATTGATCCTCTATTTCATAAAAGTGTTTTTGACTGTTTCGCTAATAGAAGTTAAAAATCATTTCACTCGTTTCAAAATAGATTTCACACATTTCAAAAACACATTACTCTCATTTGCAATACTAATTTCATTGCAAATTTAAGAAATATATTGAAATTTATTCCGCTCATAAAAATATCAGTTTCAAACACTGAAAAATTAGTTTCACAACAAAATTGGTTTTATTTCACTTTTATTCAAATAACTTATTTCACTCATTTCAGAAAACGCACTGCACTCATTTACAAATTATAGATTTCACCCATTTCACTAGTTTCAGAAAACTGATTTCACTCATTACAAAAATATATGAGAAACTAATTTCACTTCGTATTTATGAAAACAATATTGAAACATATTTCACTCAACAGAAATATCAGTATCACACAATGAAAAAGTTGTTTCACACCAAAAGATATATTTCACTTCTTTCAAAAACTGATTACACTTATTACAAAAGATAAATTTCATTAGTTTCAGTAAAACACATCACAATTACTCCATTGAAGAAACAATTTCACAAGCTAGAATATGAAACTCACAAAGAAAACTATATTAGGAAAAGTGTTTCAATCATTTCAATAACTGATTTCAATCATTCCGATAATTGTAATTTGAAATGAGTGAAATTAATATTTTGATATGATTGAAATAGTAAAAATTAAACTAGTTTAGATATATTCAAGATTGGTATCATTATAAAGATCTTATGTTCAAGAATTTGAATATATGAAAATTTTAAATAATAGTACAAAGCTGTAAAAAATATTGGTCATCTAAAAATATAACCAAAAGTAAAATGCATGGATTTGTTTGAGAGAGAGGAGAGAGGCTGCATGCATGCGTACAATCCACTGCAAAAAGTATGCCTCTCCCTGACATGGTCCCTACTAGTCTGACATGATTTGACTATATACAAAATGTCATGTGTCTCAATACATGATTATACATATGGATGGGTCCTACTTATGCACAAATCATAAAGCATGTGGAGGATTGATGCCGCTCCGGTACATCCCGCCTCCGGTAAAAAGGAGTTTGCGCGTGCCGGCGCCCCACCATGCGCGAGGTCGTCCACATGCATGCTCCAGCAGGCCAAGCTGCCGCCTCCATCCATGCACGCTTCTCCACGCTGCTGCTCATGTCCACGTCGTCCAGCTGCCGTAGCTAGGTAGGGGGATCGGACAGTGAATGTGAAGGCCGATGAATGAATGAATGTGGCAGGAGCTCCGATGGAGACGGGACGTCACCTCGCCGGTCGGCCTGGACCAACTCCGGCCATGCATGCATGCATGCACCTGCTGTATCGAACGTACGTGTCGGGTGGGTGTCGATGACATGAGCCCTCTCACGATCGACGACAGCCATGCATGAATGCCAAATTAATCTGAGTTACGTACATGACTCCTACAGTCTACTGGACTGGTGAGGCCGGCCGGTCAGATCATCCTACGCGATGCATCCGTCAGAGTCTCAGAGACCGTCCGTCTCTTTGTGTGTGTAAGAACACACATAGTTTGTCTCGTGCGATGGACGCCTGCTTATCGTGCTGGCACGTTAGATCGATCACCTGGCCTGATAGATGCAAACTTTGTCCATCTGTATCTGCATCTCGCCGTCGCGTCGTATGTATTGTATGGGTCCGTCTAGGACACATCTAGATGTGACATAGCTATCTCACATCTAAGTTGATGTTCACTCTATTTGTGGTCTATTTTTTATTTTAGTTTTTTTTTGTTTCTTATTGTTGCATTGTATATTTGTGGGAGTTTAGATGTGACATCCTTAAAAAATATCTAGATGTGAATTAGACAAACTGTATATTATATGTATATATATTGAGTGAGACACTTGGCGATTTCCAACAGAAAGAAAGTGCGTTGATGAACAAATAGATCATATACCAGATGAGCCGTCGTGACGTACTACGTAGAAAGACGGAAAGAGGCAAGAGATGTACATATATATACGTATACCCCAGGCCCCAGCTAGACATAAGTTCGTATGTGTGTGTGGAATACGATGGATGGATGTGACGGAGACGGGACGTCACCTGGCCCGGCCATGTGCATGCATGCATGCACGCGTACGTGCGGTGTAGGATCGATGTCGCGCACGCGGTGGTCGTCCATGCAACTCAAGCCCAGCAGCTACCATGTTCATGATGCCCATGCTGCCGCCCAACCCCCCGGCCGGATCATCATGTACCAAACGCATGCATTGCATATACACCTGACCCGCACAGCACAGGGCAGGGCGACCGCCGGCCGGCCGGGCCGCCGGATCATTACAATCTACAAAACGCATGCATGCATTGTGGCGGGAGTGGTACACCTGACCTGATCTGACCTGCACTACAGGCACTGTGTGTAAGACGTGCTGTTCCCTTTGATTGCTTGTCTCCTACCACGACGCCTGCCTGCTACATACTACTCCCTCCGTTCCTAAATAATTGTTTTTCTAGCCATCTCAAATGGACTACAGCATATGGATGTATGTAGATATGTTTTAGAGTGCAGGTTCACTCATTTTGCTCCGTGTGTAGTCATTTGTTGAAATCTTTAGAAAGACAATTATTTAGGAACGGAGGGAGTATACTCCACATACGTAACGTATACAGTGCGTACGTACACGATTGTCCACATTGTTGACTGCACCCGAAAGGGCCTCCGGTTTCTATAATATTTCAATCTCTTTCAGGGAAGAACAAGTAATGAAGCAACGAGTGGATATAGAGGATTCTCGTAATGTCTTGATTGTGGATTGCCTTTCTACCAGCACTCCAAATTGCCCAAAGCGTGACAATCATCCTAGACTCCTCTCCACACACATCTTCATGCATTGCAAAAAGCAAGTTCTTGGCATTGGGAAGCAGTGGCAGATCATATTCCCCATGTAGCTTGTGGGATAGTGATCAAACGCACACCCTTTGTAAATCAAAAGCGTAATTGTTTTTTAATTTGTAAATTCGTTAATATTTTATCAAAATTTAAACATTATTTTTGAAAGTCGTGAGCATTTTTTGAATTTATGAAAATTTTCTAAAATTCGTGATTTTTTGATTTCGTGAATTTTTCTCAAATTAGTGGAAAAAAAGAACTCATGAATAGTTTTTGGAATTCTGAATATTTTTTTGAACACACATTTTTTCATTCATATGTTTTTTCTAATTAACATTGTTTTGAAGTGACGAGCATTTTTAGGGAATCATGAACATTATACAGTTCAGGAATTGTTTTCCAAATCTGTGAACATTTTGTAAATAGCAAACCCTTTTTGAACTCACGATTTGTTTTCAGAATTCACAAACTCTTTTAAAACTAAGAATTGTTTTAAAAAATATATTTTTTATTTCTGCAGCATCTGGTATTTTAGCCCGTTTTTGATTTTTTTTTTTTTTGCTCTAAACCGGCCAGACCTTTTTGGAGGAGAACCAGCAAAATGGGCCGGCCTACAAAGCAGCGTCGTCACCGAGGAGGACTCTTCTAGCTCGCCTAGCCTGCTAGCGCCACCCCAACCGAGGAGGCGGCGTCCCTCTGCTTCCCGGCCGCCGCCGCCTCAGATCAGACTGCCTGCCGCCTCCATAGAAACTCGGAAACGATCAGGCGACTTGGCCTGTGCTCCACCGGAGGTACTACGTACGTTACAAGTGATGATGGTTAATTTGCTGCTCCAAAATTGTGCTACGTTACAAGAAAGAAATTATAAAGGTTTCTTTGCCACCTAATTTGCTGCTCCTGCTCCTGCTAATGCTACGCACCCTAATTTTCTTCATTCATTCATTCATTCATACACTCCTCATCCTCATCCTGTACGTACGTGTGTAGTAGTAATGTTCTTCATTAGTTCTTGCCTGCCTGCCTGCCTGCCTGCACGTCACTCTCTACTCTCAACATAGTCTAAGATGCTCCTGCATGCGCACCTTACACTTTTTGATTGACTCATCAACTGTCCACCCACCCATCCACCCATGTATGTGCACAAGCAAGTGAATTCAGAATACAATTCATCACAAATTTTATTCTTATACTTGTTTTTGTGCTCCCTTTGATTCTTTTTCAGCTTGTTGCATACTTACATTTGTTGGCTCAATGAATTGGGAATTGAAGCAGACCAGTTCTTGATACATTCGTATCATCATTCATTCATTGAACACACAGGGATTTCTTCTTCTCTTGCAAGTAATTAAGGATGACAGCGCCCAATGGAAATTCGTCATGTAATTTGTAAGTGGTTTTGCTTTTTGCCTATTCTATTTCTATTTTCCACACCTACCTTGCTATATGCTTATACATACATCTATATATATATATGCTGAACACTTCGGAATTTTCTTAATACACAAGTTCAAATACCCGGTCCTCGGATGGGGCAGCTGACCAGGGTGATAACCCTTCGAGGCTGTTCACGGACTTCGCCGTGGACAACAACACGTTCGCCGAGGCTCGTATCAGGGCTGCTTTCTACCCCAAATTCGAAAATGACAAGTCCGATCAACAGGTTTTTAATCAAGGCTTACTTTCTAAATCTTTCACTGCTTAATTGCACTTTGGGACTCCCATTTAGATTTAGTGAATGAAGTTTTAATTGAAAACCTTTAGTGGGAACCTAAACTTACCCCTGTTTTGTGATGGCAGCAGGCAAGGTCTCGGATGATTGAGATGGTGTCGTCTGGCTCAGCTACCATGGAGGTATGTTTGGTTTCTTCTTCTTTTGCCGTTTGATTAATTACTGGTTTTATTTTAGATAACTGCTTGCAGTGATGATGGTTAAAATGTGTTCATCCTACAAAAATAAGTTTTTCTCCAGGTTATGCTTAAGCATTCAGGATCTCTATTCATGTATGCCGGTCACCGTGGTGGAGCATATTCCAAGAACAGCTTTGGAAATATGTAGGTTCCACTAGTTTGTCTCGTTGATCTTTGTTTGTTGAGCTGTTTATTTAACCGAATGAAGGTGTAATTCCTTACTTCTTTGGGGATATGTAGCTACACTGCTGTGGGCGTTTTTGTCCTGGACCGTATGTTTCGTGAAGCTTGGGGGAACGAAGCACCTAGAAAGCAAGCCGAAAATTTGTTCTTGAGGTATCCCATGCATGCCAATGCAACTTTCTCAACAACCACATGCCTTTTTGGTGTCTAACCTTTATTTGATACATACTAGTTTATTGGAATTTTACACACTCATCAAGAATGTTCAGTTTACTATTAGGGCTTTTCATCGTTTGCATTTCTGCTTGTCAGCTGTTTTCTTAAAATTTCTGATTTTGCCGCCGTTCTGTGCTTCTAGAAAAAACGGATAAACATTTCAATGGAACTTGTGACGGCTGTATTAGGAGACCATGGGCAAAGGCCAAAGGATGATTATGGTATGATGCCCGATTACTTCACCTATTTAACCGTGGCATCAATTTTCAGTCCATGAATTTTACCATTCTTGGTAGTCCTTTTTTTGCACAAAATCTCTTTTGAATGCATATTTATATCAGTTTTATTTTGTCCTTTATGCAGCCGTGGTTATAGCTGTAACAGAGTTAGGTCATGGCAAACCAAGGTTCTATTCTACTCCACAAGTGATTGCCTTTTGTCAAGAATGGCGCCTACCAACAAATCATGTGTGGCTATTTTCCACAAGGTGGTCATCTGACAAGTTTATCTTATCTACGCCAAAGTATTTGACTGCCTTGCTTGATATAAGTTTCCATTCCGAAGCTGTTTTAGATGAGATCCATCTTCATAATTGTTCTTTTAATGAGAGTACAAGAGGGTTAAACAGTTTGTTGCCATTAATTTAGACTAAATTAGCTATTAATATTCCTTGTGCATGAGCCATTATTATCGCCGTGCCCTCAAAAAGTGCATATCTCTTCAGTCTTCACTGCTGGGTCTTATTTTAATTTATTATTCTTTATCTTTACATCTTTGCAAGGAAATCTGCCACTTCTTTTTTTGCTGCCTACGATGCATTGTGTGAAGAGGGGACTGCCACACCGGTTTGCACAGCCCTTGGCGAAATAGCTGATATATCTATACCAGGTAAGTCTACTATCTTGAATAATAATTGCTGTATTACATTCTCACTGCTGTTCTAATATGTTTTCATGTCTCTCTTTATTTGTAGGGTCAAAGGATCATGTGATGGTACAGGGTGAGATTCTTGAAGGCCTGGTTGCCCGTATTGTTAGTCGTGAAAGTTTGGTTCAAATGGAACAAGTCTTGAAAAACTTCTCACATCCTCCACTAGATGGAGGTAAGCCAGTAAAATGATGTTGCCTTGTTATCTGTGTAAAATATAAATGATCCATACAAGAGGGTTTCTGTTTGTTTGCGAAGTTTTCATCTCAATATTATGGTTCTTGTTCAAAGACCGGCTAATTCTCATTTGTTTGCATACATTTACCATGTGGAAGTGCTAGGCCTGTTAGGATGCTATTGAGCATGGTAACTGAATCAGATCATCATGAATTAAAGATACGAGCAAAATTCT
This sequence comes from Aegilops longissima, assembly GCA_021605205.1. NCBI lineage: Eukaryota > Viridiplantae > Streptophyta > Magnoliopsida > Poales > Poaceae > Aegilops > Aegilops longissima. Next base: position 664,486,291 of record CM038676.1, read on the forward strand.
CCATGAATTAAAGATACGAGGAGTGGAAAGGACAGAATAAAAAAAATAAGAAAGGAGAAGAAGTGAAATACTGAAAATAAAATAAAAAATTATAGACGTATAGTTATATAATAATCCAAGTATTATCCTTGTTTGGTCATCCCCCTACCTTCTCATGTGATTGCTATGGACGTATAGATAATAATAGCATGTTGCATTTCTGAACCTTCAATTTTTGAAAAGCTTCTTATCTATGCTTTTGCCGTAATAAATATTTTTCGATGCATCTGAACATGTTGTAGGAAATAATTTTTAATGCAGCCGAGTTGTGAAGTTGTTAATGCATTAGCTTTTAATTGATTTAGAAAGTTACTCTCCTATGCAGTTGACTCTGATTTAGGTCCAAGTTTACGTGAAATATGCGCCGCTAATAGGTCAGATGAAAACCAGGTACTGTGTAATGTTGTCAAGTACTATTTGCCTTTTTCATGATTCATCTTAGTATTAATTGTAGTGATTCTATCTTTCTATAACTTATTAATTACATGAACAGCAAATCAAAGAACTTCTCGAAAATGCTGGATCTTCAATGTGTCCAGACCATTCTGATTGGTATGGAAATAGCGGTCTTGATGCTCAGTCTCGAGACGCTGATGAATCGGTTGTCACTTGCTTTTTGCAAGCACATCCTACTGACAATGCAACTAAGAAATTGCAGGTTACTAGTTTTTTATTTGCTCCTGTTCAACAGTAAGTATTTTTTACTTACATTGTAAATGTTTTATAACTGCAAATGTCAATAATTCAACAAATAGTACATGATAACTAATTTCTTTTGCACTGTTACAGGAGATGATTCGTGTGATCAAGCAAAGAAATTTCATTGTAGCACTCAAATGTTACCAAAAATTTGATTCTCATTCAAATGATAACTTGCATTACAAGATGGTTTTCCATGTGCACAGTGATTCTGTTTTTACAAGTTATCGGCAAGAGATGAGGTAAGATTGCAAAGTCAGTGTCGCATACCTAATTAGCTCATTGCAGCACTGGATGTTTTTTTTTGCTTTATGGGATTTATTATCTCTGTTATTAGATTTAATTAATTGGTCATGTACTTTTTAGGAAAAAGCAAGGGTTATGGCCACTGTATAGGGGTAAGATGGACCATGTGACTCAAAATTCTTGTCAATACAATAAGTCAGCGTGGCTTCGACTGACATAGTTTTTCATGATTAGGTTTCTTCGTTGATGTAAACCTGTTCAAGGCGAACAATAGGAAGGCTGCTGAACATCCCAAAGACAGTAACACTTTACTGAAAAATATTGGTGGTGACGAGGATTCAAATTTGATGGTCAAACTAAAATTCCTGACTTATAAGGTAACACTTTACTGTTACTCTGGATTGCTTGCTTTCATTTTAACATTTGATTGATGCACCTGTAAAATAAGTATTGCAGTGTCACTATAATTAATGCTGCCTATAAGCTTGGCATATCTGTGTGGTGGCCTTGTTTCCTTTAGAATCTTCTTTGTTAATTCTTGCACTCCGGAGAGTACTGCATCATATAAGTTTTAACTAATGTATATGCATATGTATCTTCTAACAATTCTCTTACATGACTACCTGCCTGACAGGTAAGGGCATTTTTAATTCGGAATGGCCTCTCCACCCTCTTCGAAGATGGACATGTGAAATATAGAGATTATTGCCTGAGGTATGTCATGTATTCAAATCTCAAAGTAGGACATGCATACTAGTAGGAAAAGTTAATATCTCTAAAGCGAGGCCGCTCCCATGTAGGATGTGGTATTCAAGAATTTTTCTGCCATGTGAAATATGTGTAGTTTTGTCAATTGTGACTAGTTTAAGTTTAAATTGTGGTTGGTGCTCTTGTATTAAATTGTGGTTTGCTACCTCTGACATCAATGGTCCTGAATGTGTTAATAGCCAAATGGAGAATTGGGGAACATCAGTAAGTAAACAGAAAGAGCTTTGTAAACTGTTGGATGAATGGTATATTACTAACTTCTTTCTCTTCGTTCATAGGGAGTTTTTGAATGAAACTACATATGTTTCTTTTAATTTAATTGGTTTGTCAAACAAAATAGGGCTGTGTCTATTACAAGCAAGTGCGGAAATAAGCAACCCTCGTCCTCGACATATCTTAGCGAGGCAGAGCCTTTCCTTGAAAAATATGCTAAAGCAAACCAGGATTTGATAGGGGCTGCTGGTTCAACCGTCTAGTCCTACTACGTCCCTCGATGGTGTTTCAAAACCCGAGGGCCTTATCGTCTTCTTTCCTGGTAAATTCTGTTTTTCCTTATAACAGTTTTTTAGGTTTACGTTTCATCTTGAGTTGCTTTCAATTCGTATAAATCATCTTTCCTTGTAACATTTTTCAACTTCGTATAAATCATCTTTTCACTGCCAAGTTTCAATTCAATGATGATTTTCTAATTCCCAGTATGTCCTTGTTATATTATTTTGTTCCCCGTCAGGTATACCTGGCTGTGCAAAGTCTGCTCTATGCAAGGAACTATTGAAAATGCCTGGTGGCCTTGGTGATAATCGCCCTCTTCATTGTTTGATGGGAGATCTTATTAAAAAGGGTATGCAGCATTTGGTAGTATTCTTTGGTTGACATGTTCATAGGACCAAAATATAGATTCGGCACACTTCTATTTTGCCCTTTTTGCAAACTGTCTGCCCTTACAGGAAAATACTGGAAAAAGGTTGCTGACGACCGGAAAAAGGAACCATTTACAATAACCCTTGCCGACAAAAACGCACCAAATGAGCAAGTTTGGCGGCAGGCAAGATTGCTACTTTCAAATGAGAAGATGGAGTCACTGTTATTTCTTTCACATGCTACATACAGTTTAGAAAGAAAGAACTGAACTTGTGGTCCATTTATTATATATTGTAGATTAACGATATGTGTGGGACCACAAAAGCGGCTGCTGTTCCTGTTGTTCCTGATTCTGAAGGTAATTAATTATCAGTATGCTTTATTAATTTGTTTTCTGTTTCATGCCTTTTCTGCTACTTGACACAAAAAACAAGTCTGTACAAAACCCCAGATTATCTCTGCTTATGAAGCGTTTGTAATTTTTCTTCATTTCCTTGAAACTGCAGGCACCGAGACAAATCCATTTTCTTTTGAAGCTCCTGCTGTTTTCATGTTTCGCGTACTCCAGCGGGTCAATCATGAGGTACACAAAGCCATTTTCTCTTGAAGCTCTTGCTGTTTTCAAGTTTGCTGTAAATTGTAAATAGTCCTCTAACATGTTATGACTTACATACCTACATATAAAGGGAAAGCTGGACAAGGCATCACAGAATGCTGGTAAAGTTGTGCTAGAGTTTTACAACCTCTATGATGGCAAGGTATGCCCTTTCCCAAAAATACAGTTTCAGATCCTATTGGGATGCCATACCATGTTATCAGTGTTACATTCAAGAAAAAATGCACTTCCAGAATCGAAGAGAATTCGAAGGCCGACTGCACGAGCGTTTCGGCTCCTTGGTTAAGATGCCTCTCCTCAAGCCAGATAGGTAGAGATTTTCACATATTCCTCAAGCCCGAGAAACATGCCGTGATGAGACTGCCTGCCTTCATTTTCGGTTTTTTAAAAAACTGCTACTTGGCTTCTCCTATTTTCAGAGCTCCATTGCCTGTTGATGTCAAAAGTATCTTAGACGAGGGGCTTAGCTTATTCAAATTGGATCGAAGCAGGCATGGAAGAAGGTATGGAACAAACTGCTACCTCTTAAAACCTGAGTACAAATTAAGCTACTGCTGTGTCAGCTGATAATGTCCGCAAAACTAGTGTGGAATAGGTCATATAGTCATCAAAATCATGATTCTTTATAATCTGGCTGATTTGATCGTAATGTCGAATCAGAGTGGAGCCATCAGAATGGACACAGTGGGAGGAGAGGTTGCGCGAGATCTTGTTTGAGAATGCTGATTATCTTAAATCCATTCAGGTAAACATATCTCATGTACGTATTTATTTGTCAGTGAAAATCTGTATTCTTTTCAGGAAACACTTGACTTTATGGACTGACGTGTTGTGTTGATTTGAGTCGAAGTACATACAGTAGGCTTACAAGAGAACATACACAAACCCTAAACTTGGTTGGAAACACCATATATTAATTGTACCACCGTCTCTACTTTCGGGCACCTACACTCACACATTTGGGCACCAACTTCATCCATTGGCTCTGATTTAGGCACCTCACATTTGGGCACCCTTTGTACAGTCACAAGTTTGGAATATTAGCCTCAACATTTAATCTCATCTCTGATTTAGCAATAGCAATAGAGACGACTTTAGATTGCTACGTGAGGTGCATCTTGCATCGTGCATCTTGCACAACTGAACTCAACAGGTTGCAGAGAAGGACACGGATGTCGACAATTTTCTCAAGGGCATAAAATTAGAGGATAGCCTGAAGAACAAGGTGCATGTCACCCTCGCCCACAAAAGGGTCCATGGTGTAGCCGCGGTTGCAAGTTATGCGGTCTACGAGAAGCAGGAACTAGCCGTATCGTTTAACGCCTTCGTCTACACCGATAAGATTAAGATGGCTGCCCTTGACCTTGAGGCACAGATTGGAACGGTAAACGGAGAGACCATTGTCTGCAGAAATGATTGGCCACATGTTACTCTATGGACAGCTGCAGGCGTGGCACCAAAGGAAGCAAACACACTGCCGCAGTTGGTTTCCCAGGGAAAAGCAAAGCGGGTGCCGGTCGACCCTCCTATCACCGTCTCTGGAGTTGTCGACTTGAACTGCCTTTAGATTAGATATTTGTGCAAGCACTATTCGGTGGAACCAACCAATACAAAATATGCAAGCTTTAGGCTTTTCGGTGACTTCGGATGAAAACGTTCTGTGGCTCCGAGTTGTGATGACCTAAGCACTTTACACACTTTGGTATCACCGACTGAAACTATTTGGAAATTCTGAACAAGTTACAGTAGGACGAAGGGCCAACTCGGTGAGATCAAGGTTTTAGGTTTTATCGAAAAAGGCTTTTGCCTCACTTTATATATAATAAGCAAAGATCAACAACAACCTGGTACAACGACGCCACCAAAACACACGCACACACCCAAGACAGGATACATAGGCGCTGAGCGCAGCAACATCACCCCTAGCACTACAAGAGCCACCGAGGGTCTCAACCGTGAACACGCCACCGTGAAGAGAAGAAGCTACATACGACACACCGTGGGCTCCAAGGCGGTGCCTTCAGGAAGGTTACGACACCGAAGCGCCGCCACCGCCCGACCCAAGGATCAGAGTTTCCCTCGGAGCAACACGACGGGCAGTGAGAGCCGCGGCGACGCCTTCAAGAAGGGAACGAGCTTCGCCGCCGCCGGTCCGTCCGAAGATAGAGCAAGTTTTCACCCCAGCCGATATTCACCGCCACCAAACGCCACACCCTGGCTACCACGCCGCCCACACGGCCATGGCCACCAGGCAACACCAAGCCACGGGCTTTGCCCAGGAGCACCGCGACACCACCACCAAGGCCGCCGCCCCGGCATCCAGGACCTTGACGCCACCTCACCCGCCATCCACCGCTACCTCAACCACAGAGACGAATGAAAAGGAACCGTCTTTTGCACCCCTGAGTTGTCCCCAACATCGCGACCCAATACGCCGGCCAAAACTGGCCACCATCGACCCGTCCTGCCGTCGAGCGCGAGACGAGCTCGGTCTTGCCGCCGGGCGCGAGACAAGTCAGGTCTTGCTGCTGGGCGCGAGACGAGCTTGGTCCTGCTGCCGGGCGCGAGATGAGACCGGTCTAGCTGCCGGGCACGGGACGAGCTCTGACCCGCAGCCGGGCGCGAGACGGGCGATGGACGACGTTGGGAGAGGGCCAACCCTCCAATGAAGTGAGTGCCCAAACGACGGGGAGAGGAATCGAAGGTCAACGAGGGCGCTCACCGACAAGCAGACGCCGATGAGGTCCAGCCGCTGCCGTGAAACGACCCAGACCATCGGTTTTAGGTTTTTAGGCAACAACTATGTCATGGATGACTCGGTGACTCCCGGTGTGAATGGTTCGGTGAGTCCGACTAGTATTTAGGGTTTGTGACCGTGAGAGTGTGAGAATATGTATGAGGCTTTTGGAGCTTGATCTCTAAACACTTGAGCAGTGAATCCATTATCACAACCGTATTTCCTTTTTGATAGTATTGGCATATCTATGGACTCAATGTCTTGGACCATATAAATATAAAAAGGAGTCTTGAGGCTTGACCAACACTTGTCCTTAGCATCTTGAGGGGTAGTTGAACTTTAATGAAATATACTCAAGCAAAACATTAATCCAGCAATATGTATGTTGACATGAATACCAAAACCATCAGTGAGTGGATGTGCTTTCACTCTTCTTCCTCGACTTGACAACATATCAAGGCTCCTGCCCTGGATCTTCCTCCTCAATAACCGTCTTAGTCGACTGGGACGAGGCGTGATCACCCTCACTAGAAACACGACCTAGTAATACAAATCATGATCCAAACATGTGCGAGGATCCCGACGAGAGGACACTTGGTGCGAGGCAACGAGATTGAGGCAACAACAGACAGGGAAACTAAGGCCTCTGACTCGAGCAAAGCAGCCAACAATGACCCTTTCATCCCCATGCGAGATTGGCTCCCCAGGCAGCAGATGTCGTCCTTCGACGATGTCGTGTGTCGCATCATGCAGTACCGTCCAGCCGAACGACATGTGCAAACATAGGTAGAATAGACGTCATTCGGGTGTGCCATTGGCGAAGGCTGACGAGCTGGACGTTCCATCTCAAGGTGGGGGCGTGTGTGGGGGCGCTCAACGGCTTTTGCGTCACATGGGGAGGACCTCATACAACCTCTAATTGCCCAAACTGAGCAAAAGTTGTATCTTAAAAATTGAAAGAGAATTTCACTTATCCCGGCCTTTACACCAACTACGGAGGAAAAAAAACCTATACGACCAGGTTGTATGGTGTCGATTCGGAGACCCACGCAGCTGATTGACGTGGCAGCGCCAATGTCGGCGCAAAAGGTAACTTATCTGCCGATTCTGTTTGCCAAATCTCAATTCCAAGCTCGGTGCACTCGTTCCCGACGACGACGGCATTGGCGGCAAGACGGCGGTGACACAGCGACGGAGACAGCCTACCAAACAACTCCATTGTTGTAGGTCTTGCCCGATGATGGATTCATTTTCTTAAATTGCTCGGTGCCTTGACAAGCGAGAGGACTCATGCCGGCGGCGAGCAGCGGGGTTACGCCGGCGACGAGCAGCTTGGCCTCGACGGCGGGTGTGAGCAGCGTGATTCTGCCGGCTTCGAAAAGTTTGGCCGCGACCGACGGTGTAAACAGACTAGACGGACGTTGGTGAGAAGGGAAAATCGCACTGGCGGCGAGAAGCATGGCTCTGTCGGTCGGCGGTGACAGAGCACCAGCGGCAGGTTTGGGATCTTAACTGTGAAGGGAAGTAGGGAACGAAACAATGGTTGGTTTTCACGACAGAGAATCAGAGAAGAAGGTACATGCATTGAGATTCGCACTCCCACGTGTCAATCAACTGAGTGGGTCTCCCGATCAAAACCATATGACCCGGTCGTATAGGAATTTTTTCCAACTAGGGATGCTGATTGAGAGGGAGATGAATGAATTAAGGTTTGGCTTTTGAATTACACACAATTAACACATACATACATACATACATACATACATACATACATACATACATGCATACATACATAGAGATGAATGAATGATATGATACATGCATACAGAGAGAGAATTAAGATGGTTATTGATTAGTTGTTGGTGGGATTGGGATTAGGATTATGATTGTTGGCTTGGTGCGTATAAGTTGGTGGTGCACTTGTCAATCCTTGACGGTTACGAGCAAGATTAAATTGTATGGTGATAGATAGATAGATCAAACAAAAATACAAAATAAAATAAATAAAAGGAAAACATAGCAAGGTATTTTTGGTTTTAATATATGATAAAAGATAGACCCGGGGCCATAGTTTTCACTAGAGGTTTCTCTCTTGAAAATAGTATATGGTGGGTAAACAAATTACTGTTGGGCAATTGACAGAAAAGCAAATAATTATGACGATATCCAAGGCAATGATCATATATATAGGCATCACGTCCGAGACAAATAGACCAAAATGATTCTGCATGTACTACTATTACTCCACACATCGACCGCTATCCAACATGCATCTAGTGTATTAAGTTCACAAAAAAGGGAATAACGCCTTAAGCAAGATGACATGATGTAGACAAGATAAAATCACATATGAATAAACCCCATTTTTTACCCTTAATAGAAACGATATATACTTGTCGTGTCCCCTTCTGTCACTGGGATTGAGCACCGCAAGATCGAACCCATTACAAAGCACCTCTCACATTGCAAGAAAACCGATCTAGTTTGCCAAATTAAATCAATAGATTGGAGAGAAATATGAGACAATATTAATCATGCATAAAAGAGTTCAGAGAAAACTCGAATAGTATTCATGGATAGGTCTGGTCATAACTCACAATTCATTAGATTCCAACAAACCGCAAAAAGTCATTATATCGAATAGATCTCCAAGAAGGGGCAGCAAGACAGGCATGTATCATTGCTATTAAGGATAACAAGATGGGGGCTATTCCTACATGAATATATCTCGTCTACATCATGTCATCATTTTTATTGCATTACTCTATTTTTCCATGAACTTAATACACTAGATGCATGCTGGATAGCGGTCGTTGTGTGGAGTAATAGTAGTAGATGCAGGCAGGAGTTGGTCTACTAATCTTGGACATGATGCCTATATAATGATCATTGCCTCGGATGTGCTATTTTCTTGAGAGAAGCCACTAGTGAAATCTACAGCCCCCGGGTTTATTCTGTATCATATTTGCTTTGAGATCTATTTTTATTTGCTTTTATTTTCTGATCTATTATACCAAAAATTCCAATTACCTTGCTGCACTTTTTGCTATTTATTTTATTTCACGTTTTATCGAGATTTATTTGTCCAATCTACACAATTTTTATCCCGTCAACTTGATAATTTCTTGCACCGTTACCCGTAGAGGGGTTGACAACCACTCCTAATCATTGGGTTGCAAGTATTTGTTCTTTGTGTGCAGGTACCGTTTACATAGTGTTGCTTGGTTCTCCTACTGGATTGATACCTTGGTTTCATAACTGAGGGAAATACCTATCGTAGTTGTGCTACATCATCCCTTCCTCTTTGAAGAAATACCGACGTAGTTCAAGCGACATCATTGGGCAATTGATAGAAAAGTGCATACTTATGAGACATTCAAGGCAATGATCATGTATATAGGTATCATGTCCGAGACAAGTAGACCGACTCTTGCCTGCATCTACTACTATTACTCCATCCATCGACCGCTATCCAGCATGCATCTAGGGTATTAAGTTAATAAAAACAGAGTAAGGCCTTAAGCAAGATGACATAATGTAGACAAAGTAAATCCAATAAATTGAATAAACCACATAATTTTTCCCTTAATAGCAATAATAATAATACGTGTCTTGTCCTTTACTTTGTCACTGGGATATAGAGCACTGGAATATTGAACCCATTACAAAGCACCTCTCCCATTGCAAGATATCTAGTTGGCCAAACCAAACGGATAGGTCGAAGATAAATAGAAAGCTGTAATAATCATGCATAATAAAGTTCATAAAAGACTCCATTAATATTCATAAATATTTATATCATAAACCCACAATTCATATTACATCGGATAGAACTCCAAGAAGATCAAGGAGAACATGGCATTGAAGATCAAAGAGAGAGAAGAAGCCATCTAGCTAGTAGCTATGGACCCGTAGGTCTGTGGTGAACTACTCATGCATCACCGGAAGGGAAGTAAGTTTTATGTGGAAGCCCTCCGTTATCAATTCCCCGTCCGACAGAGTAGTGTAAAAGTCCTCTAGACCGGATCACGGAAGAACAAATTCTTGCGGTGGCGGAAAAAGTGTTTCAGGTGTCTCTTGGGGGGTCCCCAGTATTTGAGAATTTATAGAAGTGGAATTAGATCAGACGGAGCCATGAAGGGCCCACAAGGCATCAGGGCATGCCTACCCCCCTGGGTGTGCCATGTTGCCTTGTTGTCTCCTCCTTTGCCTTATGGTCTCCTCCCGAAGCTTCTAGGGTCTCTCTTGTCCAAAAAAATCATCAAAAAGTTTCGTAGCGTTTGGACTCCGTTTGGTATAGGTTTTCTAGAAAACCAAAAATAGGCAAAAAAAACAGCAACTGACACTTGGCACCGTGTTAATAGGTTAGTCCCAAAAAATGATACAAAATAGCATATAATTGCATATAGAACATTCAATATTGGTACTATAATAGCATGGAACAATAAAAATTATAGATATTTTGGAGACGTATCAGCCTTACGATCACACAAGATCAATATGAAGATGCATAATAGGTTGGGGTCACGATCGTTACTGTCACCGAGTTGCAGCGGAAGAAGAACGTGTCGGTGTAGATCGCACTTGGAGTGCCTTGAATCGGCGATGAACGATACCTCATACCTCCCACGAATAGTCCCTCGAACCGAAGACCGAAAGCATGATCGCTCTACTTGGTTGCAAGCGTGGAGCCTTCCTGATCCGGCAGCGCTTAGCCGTCTAGAGCTAATCGTCATCGGAGAATTAGAGGGAGGATATTAGAACCACACTAGACTTCTAATTATGAGGACAATATGATTAGCTTAGCTCTAATTACTCAACTAGGACCAACTAGAACTAAAACTAGAAGAACTAGTGGAGGCTCCAAAACTTGTGTGTTCAAAAGGACCAAAAACCTCTAGTATATATAGGTTGGAGAGGGATTAGGAGGCTCCACACAAGGGGGAAGGTTTCCCCCTTGTTGGCCGACCAAGAGGAGGGGGAAACCCTATTCTGAATATTAATGAAACAATTTCACAATTATATTCTCATCACTCCCGTTCTACTAACACTCAGCAGAACGTGATTGCCTTAAGCTTGTGACCCCGTAGGTTCGGTAACTCACAGACATGAACGAAACCCCTTCGTTCAATGACCGACAGCGGGACCATGGACGTCCATATCGATCCCTGTGAGCACAGGAAAGATATTTGAGTGAATCTTTGGTTATCATGTGATGTTCCCTTTGCTTCGCGATACTTCACAAAACCCGAGATGCATCGGTATCCTCCTGAGTCCTCACCATGCTCACTATACCGAAATCTTCGTTACCGGTTTTGTTCTTCTTTATCGTTATTCTATTCCGATATCCCCGCGACGAAGTCAGTTGTGTCTGGCCAGACGATGATTGATGCCATCACACCGAGAGGGCCCTAAGAAAATCTCTCCATCTTTAGAGGAGCAAATCCCACTCACGAGTTATCTGGCCACTTGTCAAACTTTCCGATGAACTTGTAAGTTGTCGTTATGATCACCGTGTTATAGGTGACGTTTGAGCAAACCCAAAGCTCACCGTACAGTAAGAAGTGACCATGATACTCTCACGGTCTAAAGATCAAGATCACACGTTAACTCTCCATATTATTACAACTGAATACATACGATATTAATTCAATTCACAACAAACAAGGTTGGGTTGATTCAATATGATCGTTCTTCCAACGTCATAATCTCAATGTTGTTTTAACACTATTGTTACACTTAAGGACATCCTAAGATCCGGAAAACGTGATCACCAACAACACTTGAGCTAGTCCCAGAGGCAAGACTAGGAACCTTTTATTTAACTGTTTATCATTCCACACGTGTATATGAGTTTTCCACTGAATCGCATATTCCAGGATAATAGCAGCTATAGCATAGAATATAAACACTTAACTATGAATATGAAAATATAATATACAATATTATTGCCTATAGGGCATATTTCCAACAACTACACCATGGCATACATCTCGCTTCCAGCATCGGTTGCACCAAATTTTGCTTCGAGCACACCTCACAAGTCCTTGGCAACCCGCATATGTAAATACAAATCAACTAGTTTTTCTCTGATCACACTCAGAACGGCTCCAACAAAGACGCCTTCTCCTGTAGAGGAGTAAACGTTCTTTCAGAAGTGTCACTAACAGCCCAGAACTTATTCATCCTTGTGAGACACAAAGTAGTTTTGGTCTGCCAACGCTTAAAGTTCGTCCCCGTTGATGGGACATGTTTTAGTGTATGAGAAATGACATGAACCAAAAATTGCCTACAAATATTAGGTTTTTGGATTGTTGAGTATATTAGCAATTTTTTGATTAATCTAATCCAGAAATAAATCATGAACATCGCATGGACAATATTAATTACATATTGATATCTAACCAGATAGGCACATACAGAGCATATATAGCAGAAACATCTACGTAAATAGCTTCTTAGTTATACCCTCAATCCGGCCAGGTGGAAGCCGCCGCGGCGACAGCGGTCTCCTCAACAACCTTCTGGTCGGCAACAAGCTTCTCGGTTTAGGTAGACATGTTGATAACGAAGGTGATGAGGACGTATACGAAGTATGGATGTAGACAAACGGCGACAAGAAGTCGCATAGGAGATGCTCCAAAAACCTAATCGTCCTTCGGCCGGCATAGGATTGCAAAGGGCGGGGTTTCGGAGGCCTGCTCCTCCGTACAGCCGTGCACACGGTGGACGGGATGGCATCGGCGGAGGCAGCAACAGTGAAAAGAATGACGACATGCGATGTGTGTGAGGAGGCGGATGTGATCTGATCTAGGTGGCAACTAGGGTTGCCAACACCTCCAATATATAGGCGCGATCGGGTAGGGAGACATGAGCTGGACTCACGTCCGAGTCGGCAACAACCCATGATCCGATGTCTCAGATTCATAGCACGTCATCTAATTACTCATAATTAACGAGTAATTAATTATCCATTCTTGAGCGGAAAATATTAAATTTGTCATCTATTTTTATGACAAATTAAATTTGTCATCTCGCGTGTTGGATTTGCCATGCTAAAAATCTGCAGTTGAATTTGTGGCGAAGGGGTTTCCAACTTGGGGGCAGCGTGCGTGTGAGGTGAGGTGTTTTCATTTATGTTTTGATTGGGATGAGAAATGGGGAGGTGCTTATTATAGGCGGCCGGAGAGCGGCGTTGCATCCTGAAAAAGCTCATGGCCGCTCGAATTAAGAAGGAGGCAGGCAGGCAGACGTCGGTAACAATGGCGACCTCACATCTCTAATACGCATGGACAGGACAAGCTTAAGGTAGGGGCCGGGAGAAGATGCAGCATGTCGATCCATCAATAGCAGCTAGCTATTACTAACTAGCAAAACAAATTTACAAAGGTCGATCAATGACCAAGATGCACGGCCATTACGTCGCCGTCGCCGCCGCCGCCGTGGTGGTGGTGGTGCTCCTCCTCCCCGGCTGCCTCGATGCCTACCCGGACCCGGATGAGGTAGTCGTCGTCGACGTGGGGGCGCTGGAGGAGGGCAGCAGCTGCTACTTCCCGATGACGGCGCCGGTGGTGCCGGAGTCCCCCGAGGCGCGCCGCGAGCACTACCGAGCCATTGCGGCCAAGGACCTGGCCCGGCACCAGCGGATGGCGGCCAGCGCCAGGAGGAGGCAGCTGGCGGCGTCGGGCATGCCGGATCTTTTGGCGGCCACGAGCGGGAGCGCCCTGTCCACGTTCGAGCTGCCTATGCAGAGCGCCCTGGACTCGATGGACGTGGGCATGTACCTGGTGACGGTGCACTTCGGCACGCCGGCGGTGGCCTTCAGCATGGCCCTGGACACCGCCAACGACCTGACCTGGCTCAACTGCCGCCTCCGCGGCCACCGGCGGCACAGGGACAGGGGCGACGCCCAGACCATGTCCCTGGAGCAGGCGCTGGAGCCACCCTTGGTGAAGAAGACCTGGTACCGTCCGGCGCGGTCGTCGTCGTGGCGGCGGTACCGGTGCTCCATGCGGGACAGCTGCGGCCGCTTCCCGCACGTTGCGTGCAAGACGCCCAACCACAACGAGTCGTGCAGCTACCACCAGCAGCTGCAGGACGGCACGAATACCCGCGGCATCTTCGGGCGCGAGACGGCGACGGTGGCGGTGTCGGGCGGGAGGCAGGCGCGGCTGCCGGGGCTGGTGCTGGGGTGCTCGACGTTCGAGGCCGGCGGGACCGTGGACGCGCACGACGGCGTGCTGACGCTGGGCAACGCCAACGTCTCCTTCAGCAAGATGGCCGGGAAGAGCTTCCAGGGCCTCTTCTCCTTCTGCCTGCTGGCGACGCACAGCGGCCGCGATGCCTTCAGCTACCTCACCTTCGGGCCCAACCCGGCCATGGTGGCCGGCGCCGGGTTCGGCGAGACAGACATCGTGTACATGCAGAACGAACCGTCCATGGGCGTGCAAGTCACGGGCGTGTTCGTCAACGGGCAGCGCCTCAACATCCCGCCGGAGGTGTGGAACTACCGCGTTCACGGCGGGCTCAACCTGGACACTGGCACCTCCGTGTCGTCGCTGCTGGAGCCGGCGTACGGCGTGGTCACGCGGGCGCTCGCCACCCTCCTGGACCCAAAGCTGGAGAAGGCGGCGGAGGAGGTGATCCCGTTCGAGCACTGCTACAAGTGGGACGGCAAGAACCCGGCGCCGGAAGCCATTGTGCCGAAGCTGGAGCTGGTGTTGATGGGCGGCGCGAGGCTGGAGCCGAGCCCCAAAGGCGTGCTCATGCCGGAGGTGGTGCCCGGGATCGCCTGCATCGGCTTCTTTAAACGGGACTCGGGGCCCAACATCCTCGGCAACGTGCACATGCAAGAGCACATCTGGGAGTTCGATGACGTCAAGGGCAAGCTCCGGTTCAAGAAGGACAAGTGCACCACCCACATTAATATTTCTCCTCCTCCAACTAATCCCAAACCCATTCCCAATCCCAATCCCAATCCCACCAACAACAACTAATCAAAAACCATCTTCTCTGTATGTATGTATGTATTCATGTATCATATCATTCATCTCTCATCTCTCATCTGTATGTATGTATGTATGTATGTATGTATGTAATCCGAAAACCGAATCTTTTCTGAATCCATTCCCCCTCTCCCTTGGCATCCCTAGTTGGTGCAGAGTCCGGAACAACTGAAATATTCTTTCAATTTTTAAGATAAAACTTAAATTTGTACAAGGTCCCCCTCGGCAGTGATGCAAAAAAAAAAAGACGTCTAGCTCCGCCGGCCTTCGCCAATGGCATGCCCGAATGACGTCTAGGCTACCTATGGCCAGACACACGTGACTAGGTCACAGAGATACCGAAACATGTCAACGAGAAAGAACAACAAAACCGGCAACAAGGAGACCGGTATACTGAGCATGAGAACTAGTTGCGGGATGATGCATTATAGAACGAGTAGAGAGACTTGCTGGTAATGAGATTGAACTAGGTATGATGATACCAACGATCGAATCTCGGGCAGGTAATATACCGATGACAAAGGTGTTAGAGTCCAGGACACCGACGGCATCTCATCTTGGAGTACACACAAAGATATTACCAAATCAATAGCTTCCATGTATGGTTACGGGCTTGTGTTGTAATTAAACTCTGTAATCATCTCATGCTATAAATATATGAGGAGGCTTGCCGAGGCTGGCATTGAGCCGCCCGGTATTTTCCCTATTACATGGTATCAGGCCGATCGGTCCTCTCCTACCTTGAACTCGATCGCACACCCTAATCGCCCTCCTCACCGCCGCTACTTCCCTCAGCCTCCACCCTCCCTCTCACCATGAACGCTGACGATCTGAAGAAGCTCGAAGAGGAGCTGAAGAACCGCGAGTCCATCGTACGGGCTCGTGAGGAAAAACTCAAGCGTCTTGACGAGGAAAAAGGAAAAACTGTCCTCATCCCTGCTCCGGCACCCTCGTCTTACGCCGCCTCCATCAAGACGTATGTTCCCATCACTCTGGATCTTTCGGACTCCAACTACGTCAAGTGGCGTGAGCTGTTTCACGTCGCCCTCGGACGCTACGGCCTCTCCAACCACGTCGTCGGCGACGCCGCCGCCACTCCGTCCGACACTTCGCCTACCTCCGATTGGGGGCGAGACGACTTCACGGTGCTCTTATGGATATACGGCTCGATCTCCATCGAGCTTTTTGGCATCATCATGGCTCCCGGCTCCACGGTGCGGCAGGTCTGGGACTCCATCGCCAACCTCTTCCATGACAACAAGAAAAGCCGCGCCCTAGCACTTGATGCCGAGTTCCGCAACACACCTCAAGGAGACATGTCCATCCACGACTACTGTGCCAAGCTCAAGTCTCTTGCCGATGCTCTCAGCGACGTCGGCCAGGAAATCACCGACGAGACTCTCGTCCTCACAATGCTTCGCGGTCTCAACGAACAATTCAGCCATCTTCGGTCTTTTCTTCCGTTCCAAGTGTCGTTCCCTTCGTTCTTGCAGACGCGTTCCGCGCTCGTCCTCGAGGAAACGCAGAAGAAGACGGACGCCAAAAATGCAGCCGCTACGGCGTTATGGGCAAGCGGCAACAGTGTTCTCCCTCAGCCTGGCGGAGAGCGTGCTCCTACTCCTAGACGTAGCGCCGGCTACAGCGGCAACGACTCCCGCACTGCCCACTCCCGCCCCATCGTGCCCTACACCAACCCTGGTCGTGGTGGTGGAAGCAGCGGCCGCCCTTGGCGTGGCGGCGACATGACGCAGTCGCGACAACCCATGGATGTTCAATCCATGGACAGGCCTCCGACTTCGTCGCAACATCAACAGCAGGCTCCCATCATGTCGTCCCAGCCTCGGTGGCGTGCTCCCCAACGCCGGTGTTCGGGCCCTGACCCAGTCCTGCTCCTGCTTCCTTTCAGCGTATGCTGCCTACAGCCCCCCAGCACACCAACAACAACCCCATGATGCCGTCTCCATCTGTTGGCTATCCAGGAGGCCAACAACAGCCGCAGCTTGATCCAGCACTCCTCAATGCACTCTGAACATGCATCTCCCGGACATCAAGAGTGGTACATGGATTCGGCGTCCTCTCACATGGCATCTGATCACGGTATACTTTCCTCCTCCCAACCCTCCTCTGCTCACACCGTCACCGTTGGTAATGGTGCATCTCTTCCGATCTCACATTGGCTCACACACTACCTTCTCTTTCTAAACCATTATATCTTAACAATATTCTTGTTGTTCCGCACATCATCAAAATCTTCTTTCTGTTCGAAAACTTACCACCGATAATTTTGTTTCAATCGAATTTGACCCTTGGGGTTTTTCTGTGAAGGCACTTCCTACCAGGATCGAGATTCTTCGATGCAATAGTCCCGGCCCACTCTACTCCGTCTGCCGCCCCACACCACCCGAAGCACACGTCATCACCACCACCCTCGACCTTTGGCATCGGCGACTTGGACATCCCGGTCACCACACTATGAAGCGTCTTCAGAGTTCTCAACTTATCTCCTACAATAAAGTCGTGCCGCCCCTTTGTCATGCTTGTCAACTTGGGCGACATGTTAGATTACCATTTTACTCTTCGGTTTCATCCACTAGCAAACCTTTTGCTTTATTACATTGTGATCTTTGGACCTCTCCAATTCCTAGTACGTCCGGATTTGTCTATTATCTTATTATAGTTGATGATTTTACTCATTATTTTTGGACGTTTCCGCTACGCAAGAAATCGGACGTGTATGCTACCCTTCTTGCTTTTCATGCCTACGCCCACACACAATTCGATTTATCTATTTTAGCCTTCCAATGTGATAATGGACAGGAATTCGATAACACTAAAATAGATACATTCTGTGCCACCCAAGGTATCCTTCTTTGCTTCTCATGTCCATACACTTCCCAACAAAACGGCAAGGCCGAACGAGCCATTCGAACCACCAACAATGTCATTCGTACTTTGTTAGTTCAAGCCTCTCTTCCTCCATCCTTTTGGGCTGAAGCACTACACACTGCCACCTTCCTCATAAACATACGGCCAACCTCTTCCACCAAGTTTCTCACACCATATGAAACTCTTCTTGGCTCACCACCTTCATACGACTCTCTTCGTGTCTTCGGTTGTCTTTGTTATCCCAACACTACATCTACCTCTCCCAACAAACTATCCCCTCGCTCTACCAAATGTATATTTCTTGGCTACCCAACACTTCACAAAGGCTATCGTTGTCTTGATCTAGCCACAAGGCGAATCATTATATCTCGCCATGTTGTTTTTGACGAGTCCTCCTTTCCCTATGCACCACTGCCATCTCCTTCTCCACCACGGTGCACTGAAATTTTTGATCCACCAGAACCTGTACGTGTGCTCGCTCCCACCTCTATGCATGCCCCTGTTATGCATGCACCCACTATGCATGCACCCAGCAGCCCCCCATCCACACCCCCCTGTTCCAACCAGCCTTCTACACAACCTGATGCTAGTCCACCCGCTAACACTCCCTCCTATTCCTCCTCTCCCAACGGGTCACAGCCAAGCCCACCTCCGGTAGCCTCCCCAGTTCCCGTGCCACCACAGCCCACGTCCATCATCCATCGCACACGATCTACAACTGGCCGACTTCCTCCACCCATCGACCGGCTTAATCTATCAGCCATTGCCTCTTCCCCTATCACACACAACTATCTCATGGCATTGCGTGATATTAACTGGCGTCAAGCAATGCAAGAAGAGTTCAATGCTCTCCTCCTAAACCAAACATGGACACTTGTCCCTGCTCCTCCTGGTGCAAATATTGTGAGCGGAAAGTGGATCTTTCGCCACAAATACCATGCTGATGGCTCTCTTGCTCGTCACAAAGCTCGTTGGGTCGTTCGTGGTTTTTCTCAACAACCCGACATGGATTTTGATGAAACCTTCAGTCCAGTTGTCAAACCCGCAACCATTCGCATTGTACTCTCCCTTGCTATATCTCAATCTTGGCCCATTCACCAACTAGATGTAAAAAAATGCTTTTCTTCATGGTCATCTCGATGAAGTTGTCTATAGTCAGCAACCCTCCGGTTTTGTTGATCCTCATCAGCCCACTCATGTATGTCGCCTACATAAATCTCTATATGGTCTCAAACAAGCTCCTCGTGCATGATTTCAGCGTTTTGCCGCGTTTGCTCGCACTATTGGGTTCACTGAATCCAAATCCGATGCCACTCTTTTTATCTTTCACCATGGCACCAATCTCGCATATCTTCTTCTTTATGTCGATGACATCATTCTTACAGCGTCCAGCTCATCTACTCTAGCTACTATCACCAACGCAATGACACGCGAATTTGCTATGAAGGATCTCGGCCCCCTACATCACTTCCTTGGCATCTCTGTCACACATACATCCACTGGAATTCATCTCTCTCAACGTCAATACATTCTTGACATCTTGTCTCGTGCTGGCATGCGCGATTGTCATCCAATCACCACCCCTATTGACACCAAAGCAAAGCTCTCTTCCACCTCCGGGTCCTCTGTTGCTGATCCTTCTTTGTATCGTAGCTTAGCTGGCGCTCTCCAATATGCTACCCTCACTCACCCTGACATTGCTTACACGGTCCAACAAGCATGTCTCCATATGCACGATCCACGCGATCCACATCTTTATCTCATCAAACGTATTCTTCGATATCTCAAAGGCACCCTCGATCATGGTCTTTCTTTGCATCGTACTTCTTCACACTCTCTTATTGCCTACTCCGTTGCCGACTGGGCTGGATGCCCGGATAAACGATGCTCTACATCCGGATTCTGCATGTATCTTGGGGACAATCTCATTTCATGGTCAAGACGACGACGGACCACCGCATCTCACGCTCCAAAGGCGGAAGCAGAATATAGGGCAGTTGCCACGGCCGTCTTAGAGTCATGTTGGGTACGGCAGCTCTTACAGGAACTTCGACGACCGATATCAAGTGCCACCATTGTCTATTGTGACAATGTCAGTGTTGTATACTTGTCCGCTAACCCTGTTTAGCATCGTCGGACCAAACATATTGAACTGGATATTCACTTCATTCGGGAGAAGGTCGCACTTGGCGACGTTCGCGTGTTACATGTGCCCTCCTCCTCTCAGTTTGCAGACATCTTCACAAAGGGCTTACCTACTGCTCTCTTTCAAGAGTTTCACTCCGATCTTGGTCGAGTCATCTCCATTCGACTGTGGGGCGTGTTAGAGTCCAGGACACCGACGACATCTCATCTTGGAGTACACACAAAGATATTACCAGATCAATAGCTTCCATGTATGGTTACGGGCTTGTGTTGTAATTAAACTCTGTAATCATCTCATGCAATAAATATATGAGGAGGCTTGCCGAGGCTGGCATTGAGCCACCCGGTATTTTCCCTATTACAAAAGGGAACAACGTATGTTGTTATGCGGTCTGACCGATAAAGATCTTCGTAGAATATGTAGGAGCCAATATGAGCATCCAGGTTCCGCTATTGGTTATTGACCGAAGATGTGTCTCGGTCATGTCTACATAGTTCTCGAACCCGTAGGGTCCGCACGCTTAACGTTCGATAACGATTTGTATTATGAGTTTATGTGATTTGATGACTGGAAGTTGTTCGGAGTCCTGGATGAGATCACGGACATGACGAGGAGTCTCGAAATGGTCGAGACATAAAGATTGATATGTTGGACCATGTTATTCGGACACCGGAAATGTTCCGGATAGTTTGGGTAAAACCGGACTGCCGGAGGGGTTACCGGAAACCTCCGGGGGAACTAATGGGCCACCATGGGCCCTATTGGAGAGAGAGGAGGGAAGTCAGGGCAGGCCGTGCCCCCTCCTTGGAGTCCGAATTGGACAAGGGAAGGGGGGCGGCGCCCCCTTTCCTACTCCCTCTCCCTCTCCTTCCTTCCCCCTCTCTCCCTCTTGGTGGAATCCTACTAGGACTTGGAGTCCTAGTAGGACTCCCCTCCTTGGGCGCGCCCCCTAGGGCCGGCCGGCCTCCTCCTCCCTCCTTTATATACGGGGGAGGGGGGCACCCCATAGACATACAAGTTGATCTTTTAGCCGTGTGTGGTGCCCCCATCCACAGTTACACACCTCGGTCATATCGTCGTAGTGCTTAGGAGAAGCCCTGCTCCGGTAACTTCATCATCACCATCACCACGCCGTCGTACTGACAGAACTCTCCCTTGACCTCAACTAGATCAAGAGTTCGAGGGATGTCACCGAGCTGAACGTGTGCAGATCGCGAGGTGCCGTGCGTTCGGTACTTGGATTGGTTAGATCGCGAATACATTCGACTACATCAACCGCGTTACTAAATGCTTCTGCTTTCGGTCTATGAGGATACGTGGACACACTCTCCCCGCTCGTTGCTATGCTTCTCCTAGATAGATCTTGCGTGATTGTAGGCAAATTTTTTGAACTACTACGTCCCCCAACAGTGGCATCCGAGCCAGGTCTATGCGTAGATGTTATATGCACGAGTAGAACACAAAGAGTTGTGGGTGATAATAGTCATACTGCTTACCAGCATGTCATACTTTGATTCAGCGGTATTGTTGAATGAAGCGGCCCAGACCAACATTACATGACCGCGTTCATGAGACTGGTTCTACCTCCGTGCTTCACACACAGGTGGCTAGTGGGTGTCTGTTTCTCTAACTTTAGTTGAATCGAGTTTGACTACGCTCGGTCCTTGTTGAAGGTTGAAACAGCACACTTGACAAAAAATCATTGTGGTTTTGATGCGTAGGTAAGAACGGTTCTTGCTAGAAGCCCGTAGCAGCCAGGTAAAACTTGCAAAAACAAAGTAGAGGACGTCTAACTTGTTTTTGCTGGGCTTGCTGTGATGTGATATGGTCAAGACGTGATGATATATAAATTGTTGTATGAGATGATCATGTTTTGTAACAGTTATCGGCAACTGGCAGGAGCCATATGGTTGTCGCTTTATTGTATGAAATGCAACTGCCATGTAATTGCTTTACTTTATCACTAAGCGGTAGCGATAGTCGTAGAAGCAATAGTTGGCGAGACGACAACGATGCTTCGATGGAGATCAAGGTGTCAACCCGGTGACGATGGTGATCATGACGGTGCTTTGGAGATGGAGATCAAAGGCATAAGATGATGATGGCCATATCATATCACTTATATTGATTGTGTGTGATGTTTATCCTTTATGCATCTTATTTTGCTTAGTACGGTGGTAGCATTATAAGATGATCTCTCACTAAATTTCAAGGTATAAGTGTTCTCCCTGAGTATGCACCATTGCTACAGTTCGTCGTGCCGAGACACCACGTGATGATCGGGTGTGATAAGCTCTACGTTCACATACAATGGGTGCAAGCCAGTTTTGCACACGCAGAATACTTGGGTTAAACTTGACGAGCCTAGCATATGCAGATATAGCCTTGGAACACTGAGACCGAAAGGTCGAGCGTGAATCATATAGTAGATATGATCAACATAGTGATGTTCACCATTGAAAACTACCCCATCTCACGTGATGATCGGACATGGTTTAGTTAATATGGATCACGTGATCACTTAGATGATTAGAAGGATGTCTATCTAAGTGGGAGTTCTTAAGTAATATGATTAATTGAACTTTAACTTACCATGAACTTAGTACCTTGTAGTATTTTGCATGTCTATGTTGTTGTAGATAAATGGCCCATGCTACTGTTCCTTTGAATTTTAATGCATTCCTAGAGAATGCTAAGTTGAAGATGATGGTAGAAACTACACGGACTGGGTCCGTAACTTGAGGATTATCCTCATTTCTGCACAGAAGAATTACGTCCTGGAAGCACCGCTAGGTGCAAGACCTGCTGCAGGAGCAATGTCGGACGTTATGAACGCCTGGCAGAGCAAAGCTGATGACTACTCGATAGTTCAGTGTGCCATGCTTTACGGCTTAGAACCCGGACTTCAACGATGTTTTGAACGTCATGGAGCATATGAGATGTTCCAGGAGTTGAAGTTAATATTTCAAGCAAATGCCCGGATTGAGAGATATGAAGTCTCCAATAAGTTCTACAGCTGCAAAATGGAGGAGAACAGTTCTATCAGTGAACATATACTCAAAATGTCAGGGTACCACAATCACTTGACTCAACTGGGAGTTAATCTTCCGGTTGATAGTGTCATTGACAAAGTTCTTCAATCACTGCCACCAAGCTAAAAAATCTTCATGATGAACTATAATATGCAAGGGATGGATAAGACAATTCCCGAGCTCTTCGCAAAGCTAAAGGCTGCGGAGGTAGAAATCAAGAAGGAGCGTCAAGTGTTGATGGTTAACAAGACCACTAGTTTCAAGAAAAAGGGCAAAGGGAAGAAGGGGAACTTCAAGAAGAACGGCAAGCAAGTTGCTGCTCAAGTGAAGAAGCCCAAGTCTAGACCTAAGCCTGAGACTGGGTGCTTCTACTGCAAAGGGATTGGTCACTGGAAACGGAACTGCCCCAAGTATTTGGCAGATAAGAAGGATGTCAAAGTGAAAGGTATATTTGATATACATGTTATTGATGTGTACCTTACTAATGATCGTAGTAGCGCCTGGGTATTTGATAATGGTTCTGTTGCTCATATTTTCAACTCGAAACAGGGGCTACAGATTAAGCGAAGATTGGCTAAGGACGAGGTGACGATGTGCGTGGGAAATGGTTCCAAAGTTGATGTGATCGCCGTCGGCACACTACCTCTATATCTACCTTCGGGATTAGTCTTAGACCTAAATAATTGTTATTTGGTGCCAGCGTTAAACATGAATATTATATCTGGATCTTGCTTGATGCGAGACGGTTATTCATTTAAATCAGAGAATAATGATTGTTCTATTTATATGAGTAATATCTTTTATGGTCATGCACCCTTGATGAGTGGTCTATTTTTGTTGAATCTCGATAGTAAGTGACAAACATATTCATAGTATTGAAGCCAAAATATATAGGTTTAATAATGATAGCGCAACTTATTTGTGGCACTGCCATTTAGGTCATATTGGTGTAAAGCGCATGAAGAAACTCCATGCTGATGGGATTTTCGAATCACTTGATTATGAATCACTTGATGCTTGCGAACCATGCCTCATGGGCAAGATGACTAAAACTCTGTTCTCCGGAACAATGGAGCGAGCAACAGACTTGTTGGAAATCATACATACTGATGTATGCGGTCCGATGAGTGTTGAGGCTCGCGGCGGGTATAGTTATTTTCTGACCTTCATAGATGATTTAAGCAGATATGGGTATATCTACTTGATGAAACATAAGTCTGAAACATTTGAAAAGTTCAAAGAATTTCAGAGTGAAGTGGAAAATCATTGTAACAAGAAAATAAAGTTTCTACGATCTGATCGTGGAGGTGAATATTTGAGTTACGAGTTTGGTCTTTATTTGAAACAATGCGGAATAGTTTCACAACTCACGCCACCAGAAACATCACAGCGTAACGGTGTGTCCAAACATCGTAACCGCACTTTATTAGATATGGTGCGATTTATGATGTCTCTTACTGATTTACCGCTATCGTTTTGGGGTTATGCTTTAGATACGGCTGCATTCACATTAAATAGGGCACCATCTAAATCCGTTGAGACGACACCATATGAACTGTAGTTTGGCAAGAAACCCAAGTTGTCGTTTCTTAATGTTTGGGGCCGCGAAGCTTATGTGAAAAAACTTCAACCTGATAAGCTCGAACCCAAATTGGAGAAATGTGTCTTCATAGGATACCCAAAGGAGACTGTTGGGTACACCTTCTATCACAGATCCGAAGGCAAGATATTCGTTGCTAAGAATGGATCTTTTCTAGAGAAGGAGTTTCTCTCGAAAGAAGTGAGTGGGAGGAAAGTAGAACTTGATGAGGTAATTGTACCTGCTCCCTTATTGGAAAGTAGTTCATCACAGAAATCAGTTCCGGTGATTCCTACACCAATTAGTGAGGAAGCTAATGATGATGATCATGAAACTTCTAATCAAGTTACTACCGAACCTCGTAGGTCAACTAGAGTAAGATCCGCACTAGAGTGGTACGGTAATCCTGTTCTGGAGGTCATGTTACTTGACCATGACGAACCTACGAACTATGAGGAAGCGATGATGAGCCCAGATTCCGCGAAATGGCTTGAGGCCATGAAATCTGAGATGTGATTCATGTATGAGAACGAAGTGTGGACTTTGGTTGACTTGCCCGATGATCAGCAAGCCATAGAGAATAAATTGATCTTCAAGAAGAAGACTGGCGTTGACGGTAATGTTACTGTCTACAAAGCTCGATTTGTTGTGAAAGGTTTTTCGACAAGTTCAAGGAGTTGACTACGATGAGACCTTCTCACCCGTAGCGATGCTTAAGTCTGTCTGAATCATGTTAGCATTTGCCACATTTTATGATTATGAAATTTGGCAAATGGATGTCAAAACTGCATTCCTTAATGGATATCTTAAAGAAGAGTTGTATATGATGCAACCAGAAGGTTTTGTCGATCCAAAAGGTGCTAACAAAGTGTGCAAGCTCCAGCGATCCATTTATGGACTGGTGCAAGCATCTCTGAGTTGGAATATACGCTTTGATAGTGTGATCAAAGCATATGGTTTTATACAGACTTTTGGAGAAGGCTGTATTTACAAGAAAGTGAGTGGGAGCTCTGTAGCATTTCTGATATTATATGTGGATGACATATTGTTGATCGGAAATGATACTGAATTTCTGGATAGCATAAAAGGATACTTGAATAAGAATTTTTCAATGAAAGACCTCGATGAAGCTGCTTATATATTGGGCATCAAGATCTATAGAGATAGATCAAGACGCTTAATTGGACTTTCACAAAGCACATACCTTGATAAAGTTATAAAGAAGTTCAAAATGGATCAAGCAAAGAACGGGTTCTTGCCTGTGTTACAAGGTGTGAAGTTGAGTCAGACTCAATGCCCGACCACTGCAGAAGATAGAGAGAAAATGAAAGTCATTCTCTATGTCTCAGCCATAGGTTCTATCATGTATGCAATGTTGTGTACCAGACCTGATGTGTGCCTTGCTATTAGTTTAGAAGGGAGGTACCAAAGTAATCCAGGAGTGGATCATTGGACAGCGGTCAAGAACATCCTGAAATACCTGAAAAGGACTAAGGATATGTTTCTCATTTATGGAGGTGACAAAGAGCTCGTCATAAATGGTTATGTCAATGCAAGCTTTGACACTGATCCGGATGACTCTAAGTCACAAACCGGATACGTATTTATATTGAATGGTGGAGTTGTCTGTTGGTGCAGTTCTAAACAGAGCGTCGTGGCGGGATCTACGTGTGAAGTAGAGTACATGGCTACTTTGGAAGCAGCAAATGAAGGAGTCTAGTTGAAGGAGTTCATATCCGATCTAGGTGTCATACCTAGTCCATCGGGTCCAATAAAAATATTTTGTGACAATACTGGTGCAATTGCCTTGGCAAATGAATCCAGATTTCACAAGAGAACCAAGCACATCAAGAGACGCTTCAATTCCATCCGCGATCAAGTCAAGGATGGAGACACAGAGATTTGCAAAATACATACGGATCTAAATGTTGCATACCCGTTGACTAAGCCTCTCTCACGAGCAAAACATGATCAGCACCAAGACTCCATGGGTGTTAGAATCATCACTATGTAATCCAGATTATTGACTCTAGTGCAAGTGGGAGACTGAAGGAAATATGCCCTAGAGGCAATAATAAAGTTGTTTTTTATATTTTCTTATATCATGATAAATGTTTATTATTCATGCTAGAATTGTATTAACCGGAAACTTAGTACATGTGTGAATACATAGACAAACAGAGTGTCCCTAGTATGCCTCTACTTGACTAGCTCGTTAATCAAAGATGGTTAAGTTTCCTAGCCATAGACATGTTTTGTCATTTTATGAACGGGATCACATCATTAGAGAATGATGTGATGGACAATATCCATCTGTTAGCTTAGCACTATGATCGTTTAGTTTATTGCTATTGCTTTCTTCATAACTTATACATGTTCCTATGACTATGAGATTATGCAACTCCCGAATACCGGAGGAACACTTAGTGTGCTATCAAACGTCACAATGTAACTGGGATGATAATAAAGATGCTCTACAGGTGTCTCCGATGGTGTTTGTTGAGTTGGCATAGATCGAGATTAGGATTTGTCGCTCCGAGTATCGAAGAGGTATCTCTGGGCCCTCTCGGTAATGCTCATCACTATAAGCCTTGCAAGCAATGTGACTAATGAATTAGTTGCGGGATGATGCATTACGGAACGAGTAAAGAGACTTGCCAGTAACGATATTGAACTAGGTATGATGATACCGACGATCGAATCTCGGGCAAGTAACATAACGATGACAAAGGGAACAACGTATGTTGTTATGCGCTTTGACCGATAAAGATCTTCGTACAATATGTAGCAGCCAATATGAGCATACAGGTTCCGCTATTGATTATTGACCGGAGATGTGTCTCGGTCATGTCTACATAGTTCTCGAACCCGTAGGGTCCGCACGCTTAACTTTCGATGATGATTTGTATTATGAGTTTATGTGATTTGATGACCGAAGGTTGTTCGGAGTCCCGGATGAGATCACGGACATGACGAGGAGTCTCAAAATGGTCGAGACATAAAGATTGGTATATTGGACCATGTTATTCGGACACCGAAGTGTTAGGAGAGTTTCGGTAAACGGATCACGGAGGGTTACGAAACCCCGGGGAACTAATGGGCCACCATGGGCCCTATTCGAGAGAGAGGAGGGCAGCCAGGGAAGCCCCCCGGAGTCCGAATTGGACAAGGGAAGGGGGCTCCCCCTTTCCTACTCCCTCTCCCTCTCCTTCCTTCCCCCTCTCTCCCTCTTGGTGTAATCCTACTAGGACTTGGAGTCCTAGTAGGACTCCTCTCCTTGGGTGCGCCCCCTAGGGCCGGCCGGCCTCCTCCTCCCCTCCTTTATATACGGGGGAGGGGGCACCCCATAGACACACAAGTTGATCTTTTAGCCGTGTGCGGTGCCCCCCTCCACATTTACACACCTCGGTCATATCGTCGTAGTGCTTAGGCGA
This sequence comes from Aegilops longissima, assembly GCA_021605205.1. Lineage (NCBI taxonomy): Eukaryota > Viridiplantae > Streptophyta > Magnoliopsida > Poales > Poaceae > Aegilops > Aegilops longissima. Next base: position 664,514,339 of record CM038676.1, read on the forward strand.
AGCCCTGCACCGGTAACTTCATCATCACCGTCACCACTCCGTCGTGCTGACGGGACTCTCCCTCGGCCTCAACTGGATCAAGAGTTCGAGGGACGTCACCGAGCTGAATGTGTGCAGATCGCGGAGGTCTGACGCATTCGGTACTTGGATCGGTTGGATCGCGAAGATGTCCGACTACATCAACCGCGTTACTAAATGCTTCTGTTTTCGGTCTAAGAGGGTACATGGACACACTCTCCTCGCTTGTTGCTATGCTTCTCCTAGATAGATCTTGCGTGATCGTAGGCAAATTTTTTGAAATACTATGTTCCCCAACAATCGGGTGTGCGGCGCCTCTGACCCGGGCTACATCGCTCCGGAGACCGGCTGTCATCCGAGCATGGTGCTGCTCCCGGGCTCTATCGGTTATATGACACCAGGCTTGGTATCCGTCCCGTCCAGCGGGAGCGTACCCTCTAGATCCATAGATGGATCTTGTATGGCCTGTTCTGGTGGTTAAGCCGTGCCGAAGATCGTATGGGTCTTTCGGGTGCATTGGCTCCTTGCCTCTTCAGCGAGGGGGAGCAGGTGAATATTCGGCTTCTATACTCGTCATGTCCCGTCCTCAAGGAGGGCGGTCGGGCTGGTGTGCTTGAGTATGTATGGGGGGTATAGGCTCAAGGGCCTCGTCATCGAATTGTGGCAGTAGGCGCCGTTTTGGGTAGCTTTTGGTTTGGTACTGTCGCTGATTCTCGAAGCCTTCTTCGGCTGCCAAGAGCATCGTCCACCTATCGTTGAGGGTGTTCTGTTTGCCTTTTAGCTGTTGCTGCTTCTTTTTTATGCTTCAGGCGGTGGCTATTAGTTGTCGTTTAAACCATTCCTGTTCCAGAAGGTCTTCGGGAACGATGAAGTCCTCGGCTCCGAGGCTTTCCTCATCCTCGGAAAGAGGGAGGTAGTTGCTCTCCTCGGAGTCATTGAGGTCGTCGGAGTCACCCTGGTCCTCGTGCTCTTCCAAGCCATCGGGTTGCTGCTCGGGGCGACATGGTCGCCGAGGTCTTCCATGTTGTCCGGGGTATCATTTCCTCCAGTGTCCGTGTTGCTTTCCCTACTCTTACGCCCCCTGGATCGTCTGCGCTGTCATCCGTGTTTGGGCGGCTACTCGCCGGGCTTATCGTCGTTCCTTCTGGGGGTGTCATCGCCGTTCTTCTGAGTGGTGTTATTGCCCTTATCGTTGGGGGTATCCACCATGTAGACGTCATACGTGAAAGTGGTAGTCCACTTTCCGGTGTTGGGGTGGTTTGGGAATTTGCGATATAGGCTATGGTGTCGACGTCCTCGTCCATGTCCTCGGCCTCCTCAAAGGTGTAGTCCAACATATCGGTTAAATCTTCGACAGTGGCTACTAAGTGGGTGGTCGGTGGGATGTAAAATTCCTTGTGGAGCGCCTCCGATCTGATCTGATCGTAGACCGAAGGTGGCCCATCTGCAATGCTTATTGACTGGATCCGATCTAGTGTCTCGTTTAAAAGCGAGAGGTCAGTCGGGTTCGTCTTGTGGCGTCTATCGGAGTTATCCTCAGGCATGACCGCACAGAGGGCGTGCTCGAGGGCTGATTCCTGGTTTCCGATTCTGGGGTCGGATCCGAGCTCAAGGTTGGATCTGGGGTGAGGGTCACCCACGAGGCAGGGTGAATAAGAGGATCCGAAGTCGAGGCTTCGGGATTCGCAGGTTCCTCAGGTGAAGCTGAGAACCCAGTAAAGATCAGATCGCCCCGGGAGTCAGTGACGTACTCTAGGCCGCCAAAACTGATTCCCTGCCCAGGGGCAAAATTGTCGACCTGGTCAAGGTGACCAGTCGAATTGGCGTGCAGAACAATGCTTCCGAATGTGAAAAGCTGGTCGGGGATGAAGATGTCCCCAGTGCGGATGCCATCACCGATGACTAGGGGAGCCATTAATCCTTCGGCGATCCAACAGCGGAGTTCTCAATGAAAGCACCAATGTCGGTGTCAAAACCGGCGGATCTCGGGTAGGGGGTCCCGAGCTGTTGATCTTGGATCAATGGGGAACAAGGAACACAGGGACAGTATTTATTCAGGTTCGGTCCCTCTCGGAGAGGTAAAACCCTACGTCCTGCTTGATTATATTCATGGGCTGATTTGGGCCCCAGGCAGCCCAGGCCATTGCCTGGGGCGTGAGAAAAATTCTCGGCCTATATCTATGAAAAAACAATTTGGCCTGGGGCGCAGCCCAGTTTGAAGCTCAGGCAGCCCAGGCCGACTCACGCACGCAACGAACAGCCGCCCAGGCAGACAGCAGACCCGCTCACCGCACGGAGCCGTCCTGGCCTCTTCCCCTGACCTCACCCCTCACCTGACGAACCCTAAGCATCGCCGGTCTCCGCCCACCGCCGCCGCTCAACTCCATCCGGCAGTGCCCCCAGACCCCTCACCCCGCCCTTCCAATCTTATTTCCAGCCCCCCCCCCGGTTGCATGGCTATCGCCTCTCTGTCCGCTGTGTCCGGCGAGGCGCGAGGCGGTGACCCCGGCTAGGGCGCGGTTGCGCGAGGCTGCAGCCTGCAAGCTTCTCGGCGTCCGGCGAGGTAGTCCTCAGTTCCTCACTGGCTCACTCCTCGGTCCTCACTTTCTCAGTACAACACTTATAGATGCCCTGTTTTTGTTTATAGATGCCACATTGTCAGTATTTGATGATGATTTTAGTTGCTAGATGCCACTGTTTGTCTATTTATTAGATATAGAAACCGATTTTGACATTGCGAAATTTGTGTTTCTCTAAAAATTTACAGGAACGCTAGTTGAGTAAAAGAAACAGGACATTAAATTCTTGCTAGAAGGGAGTATATTAGTAATCGAGGAGTTAGATGCAGACATTAGAGATCTTGCTAGAAAGGAGTATATTAGTATGGGTCCTTGCCAACCAACTAATCATACATATGAACGGATAAATGGTAGAAGCTTTCAAAATCTGCCACATGTGTTTGATAGGGGTTCTCAGAAGCAAGAAGAAGAATACAAATCTTGTCTCTTGATTACATTGGGTATTGTCAATTTTTTTATACTACAAGCTCTTGATTTTTGTGGTCATGATGAGTCTACTAGCTCAATAATAAGGGTAACTTTAAAGAGTTGTTGGACTTGTTCATAAAGAAAGACCCAAAGGTGGTAAAATTATTTGGGGATCCAGGAGATAACCAAAGCTGACTTCACATAAGATACAATTGGATTTATGTAAGGCTTGTGCAAAGGAGACCACCGATGTAATTATTGAGGAGATTGGAGGTTATCGCACATGTAAAGGCGTTTTGCCTCGTCCTCGATGTAGTTTTTCACATTTTGCATTTATCATTAACTAGTTTTACCTGCGATATTATGCACTGATTTGCATTTCAAAATTAATGATTGAAGGTTTAGCTTCTTCTGCAGTCATGGGAGGCTCAGATCAACCAATCATTTGATTTGGTATCAATCTTTTGTATCATCTATCTATGCTACATATTGTCTTTCGATTTGTCTTGCATTGAATATTATGTTTGGTTTCTTATTAGTTATGCAACATAGATTGACTTTTGTATACCTTGAAACTAGAGTTTTTTCTAGGTAGTTTTTGGCCCTTAGTTTCTCGCCTGGGGTGTCAGACAATCCTGGGTCCGCCACTGATTATATTGATGTGTGTATACTTTTACAGAGTTGATCTACCATGAGATCGCATGAACAAAACCCTAGGTGAGTAGGATGATGGTTCTTCTAGCCTCTACGGACTAAACCCTCTGGTTTATATAGACATCAGGGGTACCTAGGGTTACACATGGTCGGTTGCCATCACGGAATAATCTTGCTGATTCTACCATCTTGACTTAGAGAACACACCAAGGCTTTGGAGGTTTCCTTTGTGAACACAGAGTCGCCTTATAGCTCGGCCTTCCAATAATAATCACAGAGCGGCCCACTTGTCCGGCCCATAAAAGATAGAACGGCAGCCCGAGGATCCCCTAGTCCAGGACTCCCTCACTCCGGTCCTGGCGTTTTTTTACAGCTAAAGTTGTCATCCGAAAAGAAAAAACAAACCAGAAAAACTGGAACTTGCTATTTGAAAAGAAAATTGCGATGCTTGACAACTAAAGTTGTCATCCTCGCGTCACAAAAATTGCTATCAAAAACTTTGGAGTTGGCATGTGTTGATGCCACACGTGTGGCACTTATTAGGGTCCTTTATCCATCATGGATAGGGGCATACTCTCTGAACAGGACCACCATCCTCTTCGACATAGGCATAGTTTCGACCTCATGTGGCTTTACTGTTTCCTATATTTCCTTTTTATTTCTTATCAGGTTATGCTAGTGCGCATCTTAATCATGCAGAGGCTGCATTCTATCAGCTTGATGCTGCATTATGAGTAAGTTAACAAAAAAAGCCCTTTATCAACCAAAAAAAAACTCCCTCTTCCTCATCGGGAAGAAATAGACACAATATAGATATGCATACGAACTTACTGAGTGTGTTCATTTATTCATTCATTCATTATTTTCACAATATAGGCATTGCTTACAAGAAAAAGGTAAGGTCTATCTTCTCTCTGAACTCAAATACACAGACAGACATATATATGTATGTAGTCAGAAGAGCCAATTCATTGTTGTACTTGTAGGGTGAAAAACAAAATAAATATAAAAAGTCGAGTTAGTGATCTGAATCTGAATCTGAGTCTGAGACGGTATTGCTTGATGATCCATGTAGTAGGATATGTGCTAGCCGGAAAGAAACAAGCAGACAGGCCCATTCATCAAGTTGAGGAGTTATTCAGCCACCCCTGGAAGTGGAATTGGAGTTGGAGTTGAAATTGGGTCTCTTGAGCTTGACAATGAATTCTTTGTTGTCGTCGTCGTCGTCGCTGCTGTACTCAACTCTTCTCTTGGCCTTGCCGGCGGAATGATCTGTGTTGTGACGCGCTGTGGAAGAAGAAGAAACCACTGGTGCCGGTTTCTTCCAGGTCTCTGCAGGTTTGCTGTTATAATTGTGTTTGTTGACAGTGCTGGAATTTGACGACTTGATGGGGATCCCTGATTTGATCTGCTGCTGCCGTTTGAGCTTCCTGTCGTAGGCTTTCTTGGCTCTCTCCGGAGATAACAGCCCGTGCTCCATTAACCTGCAAGATGTGTGTGTGTGTTGTGTATGTCAGGTGAGCATCACATACATACATACATACATTGCAGAGCAATGGTGTGGTGGTATAACATACATATTGCTGCAGTAAACTAGTAGTAGGTGATTCTGTGTGTAACCCCTTGAGGTCTGACTGTTGTTGCTGTAGTAAGTAAAATATTGGTGGAGTAGTGGTACAGAGAATTCTGCAGCAGTATAATACTAGTAGTAAATTTGGAAGAGGATACATTTTTCAAGTGTGTGTGTGAATGAGGGAGGGGTAAATCAGAGTTTGAGAGTGAAGTTGTTTGTGAATACTACTAGTATAGTGTAATTAGGTAGCTGGCTAAGGATTTGAGTGGCATTCAGAGAAATCAATGAATCGATCAGACTAGTAGTACTAGTAACTGAGTACGTAGTAAGTAGTAACAGGTTAGTAATTGGTGGAGCAGAGGAGAGCAGAGGTGGGGTGGGGTGGGTGGGTAGGTACCAGAATTCGGCCATGTCGCTGGATGGGATCTGGTTGGAGAGCGATTCATAGAAGATCCTGAGGGGCTCCCTCTGCCAGTGAAATCAAATCAGTAGGGAATTTTGTTTTGCAAATGAGATGAGATACAAGTAGTAGAATATGATGAAAGAAGAATTTGAGAGAAAGAGGGAATTAGTAGAGTACCTCCTCTGGTGTTTCGAACTTCTGACCGGTGAGGGAGAAGATCTTCTTGGCGGCCTTGCCCTTGCTCCGGCCGCTAGCTGTAGTACTAGTAGTAGCTGCTTTCTTGGTGGCCGCGGCGAGCTTGGCCCTGGAGGCGGCCAGCGATATAGATCTCCCGGCTCCTCCGCCTTTACCCTGCACGCACGGCAACCACAAGAGAAGAGAAGAGAAGAGAAGAGAGTGGATGAGATCACACGGCATGGCTGGTGTTGAAGCTCAAGTGCAATTACAAGCTTGACTCTGCTATGCTTGCTTGTAAAGAATCCCTGGTACTAGTCCTAGCAATTGTTGAGGAGAGGAGAGGTAATCCATCCATCCTCTTAGTGGTTGGTTGAGGTTGCAATTACTAGTATGTATGTATGTATGTATGTAGTGTATAATTAGCAAGACAATTGAGGTTGCAATTGATGTCAGGTTCGATTGGATTGGATTGGATTCTCTCTCTGGTGTGGTGTGGTGAATTATCATCTTATCTAGTGGAGTATGTATGAGATGATGATGATGATGAAGAAGAAGTAGGTAGGGTAGAGTAGAGTAGAGGAATTGAGAGAGGAAGTAAGGAGATTAGAGAGAGAGAGAGAGGGATACAGACCTCGAATCTGGCCTTGGAGAAGGAGGAGGACGACATCTGATGCAGCAGCACTAAGAGGATCCCACAGGCAGACAACGCAAGCAACAAGAAGAAGCAGCAGCAGAGGAAAGGGGAAATTCAGATCAGGAGCAGAGGATATAATAGCACGCGCTTGGCGTGGGGTTGGGTGGGGTGGCGTGGATTTCAGTGCGACACGGACACAAACTTCCTTTCCTTTCCTTTCCTTTCCCCCACACCACCCCATCTACACTTTTTTTTCCCCTTCAATCCAATCCAATCCAAATCCCATCATCCCCTTGGGCAACCTTTGTTAGGCCCAGTCCAAACTACCCAGCCCAGCTAAGCCCACAACTCCTTGTTTTTTTGCCAACCCAACAACACACACACACACCTTCCCTAGTACAGTACTAGTATAGAAAACAAACGATCCTTTTTTTCTTTTCTTTTGAAATAACCACATATATATATATATTTATATATATATTCATTAGACAAACGCATTGCAAAGAGTACATATGTGATCATCATACGAGATATACACATCGGGATTCGGCTAAAACAACCCACATATATATACATATACATACATGTCTTGCAATATTGCACATCCCGCCTTCTTCTTCTTCAGGGGCAACTAAAACAACTTGCTACTGCACGCATTTCTCATCTAACCCTGGTTATGCATGTGTTGGAATTGGGTGCACGGCCGCACGCATTTCCGCTATTTTCTTTTTCTTTTTTTTTCTTTTTTTTTTGGGTTTAGGGTCCCTTCTTTACACATTACACTACTGAGAATCGAAAGCTTTCTGATGATATTACCCTTTTTTTAAGAAAAAATGCATGCTTACAAACTTGATTATATGGAGTCGTTAGTAATGCAACTACACGGCAATACTTTTCTATTACTATCTCTCTGCCTTAGGAACTCTTGTAGTATCATTTATATTTTGTTTTGAGCTGGCATTGCTTTTGCATTTGCATTTGAATGCATACAACAAAACAACAAGTCATGTTATTGCAACATATAACTACATATGTACGCTCTATTTTTATTTTTGTTTTTATTTTGCCGTTTACACAACAATTTCTAGATGGCTTCCCTGTTTAACAAAAAAAAACTAAGCATTTCAATGATGATTTTTCTTTTCTTGAGTCATCTACCACTTGCTCCTCCCAAAATCTACAAATATTCATCTCTAAACCTACACACATGGGATGTCAAGCACAAGACACTAATACGTCCATTTTGCATCACTATTTCTCATTATAACTTTCTCTTTATCGATGATATTTTTGCACATTATTCCTCAATTCTAATGCATTTTCCCCTAGGCCATGGCAAAACATGCGGAGACCTAGTGCCCGTCTCAAATAAGGGCTCAATACATCCACATATCTATATAAATTATAAAAAAAGTATGATGTTTGCAAAACATAACGTCAACACTTTTATGGGGTGGACAGGGGGCATTTGCCCCCACCCTCCCCCGGCGCACTTCGCCACATTCTATATAGAGACTGGTCCGATTTAAAAAACTTCTTAGGCGATATGAACATTTAGATCATTACTTTAGTGATCTAAATGCTTTTATATTTGTTTACGGAGGCAGTACAAGACGTGAACATAAACCCGGCCTCTACACGTATAGACAAATGCATGCAGCCACAACAAGTCATCATGCATGAGACTCAGAGATCAAACACACGTGCATACTTATGTTGGCTCTGTACTACGTACATACGTAGTTGATTCCCAGTATTACATCCACTGGAGCACAAGGTAGAAATAGAAGCAAGGAGGATTTTTTACCGGGCATGTCTTGTTGAACTGGCTTTCCTCTATTTTGTCAAACCGTTGGTCAAAATGTTTGCGTGAGTCAATAAGAGTTGTGCGCATCTCATTGTGCACAGGGTAGCTGAGTGTGAATTCTTTATGGTCACATGGCCTCGATGCGACGTCAAAAGTCAATAAAACATATGTTTATCAGAAGAAGAAAAATGATATACTAGCTCATACACCATCGATCGATAGGTACTTGTCGTGACAAAAATATTGATGAAGAAAAATGACAGGCGACATCAAATCATATATGTGGCCGCCCTTGCGTATGTACGATCCGGCGGTCCGATGAAGAAGAAGAGGAAGAAGGAGACGACGACTTTCGATATCGAAATAAAAAGAGATAGAAGGAAAAGACAGGTGGCATGACATGCACTGGTGGATGAGGGGGGCCCACGGAGGAGGAAGTCAGTGGCTTGGACATGGTGATGATATAAGCAACCACGTTTTTTTTTCGATAAAGGGCGATTTTATTATCTCAAATGTAGCATCAAGCGGATACAAAGCATTATGAGCAACACCCAGCCTCTGCATAACTAAGATGCACACGGCCCAATATGAAGGTCTGACAAAAATTGATAAAAAAAACGACAAATCGGCAACAGTAGATCCCTATAGACCGACACTATGCCTATGTCGATGGAGGTGGTGGATCGATCCGAAGGTTATGTAGCCACCCATGTTGGGAAAAAACCTCCATAGCCACCTGCTCCAATCGCATACACACCGCCTTGAACAGCGGTTGGTCCTCCGGTCGTTGTAACATAGACCACATACGTAGCAATTGCGTACACCGGAAAATAGCCTGTAGAGGAGAAGCATTTCTTCCATTAAAAACAAAATCATTTCTACATAGCCAAAGCAACCAAATTAAGGCATACGCTCTCACCTTTATTAGCGTTTTGAACCTATTTGAAATACCGTCCAACCAATGACCAAAAATATTGGCAACAGTTGTGGGCGGATAAAAATTTGACGCTATTTGGATGACTGACCACGTAGAACGTGCAAACTTGCATTGGAAAAGGAGGTGTTTGATTGTCTCGTCATGAGTACAAAAACAGCACTTCTTACTCCCTTGCCAGTTGCGACGTGCGAGATTGTCTTTGGTTAACACAACCCCCTACGAAGATACCACATGAAAATTTTCACTTTTAGTGGAATCTTGGACTTCCAAATTTTCTTGTTATTACTCACTGATACCTCAGAATGTGTGAGCGCACGATACATAGAGTCTACAGTGAAAGACCCTGATGTAGTAAGGTTTCAGCAAAACACATCCCGGACTTGTGTCAGGTTAATCGAATCCAGTCGGGATAAAAGATTATGCCATGACACAAGTCTGGGGCCAATCAAATCCCGTCTGAACGAAATATTCGGCGGGAATGAACTGAGCACTTGCGCAATAGTATTATTCTTATCGCGAACAATGTTGTATAAGCCTGGATATTGTTCTCGGAGACTGGCATTGCCTAGCCAGATGTCTTCCCAAAAATGAATCTCCGACCCATCCTTTATCGCGAAAGACCCAAAGTGAAAGAGATGTTTCTTTGCCGCCATTAGGCCAGCCCAAAAGTGCGAATCGCCAGGTTTCCAAAATGCCTGGGACACCGCCTTTTGACCTAGATACTTGTTGCCCAGCATGGTTTGCCAAACACCATCCTCAGTAAGAAGTTTGAACAACCATTTACTGAGTAGGGCCTCGTTTTTGACCTGCAAGTCATGAATTCCGAGCCCTCCTTGGTCTTTCGGCCATACAAAACACGCTCCATTTAGCCAGCCTGTATTTTTTCTTTTCACCGTCTCCTTGCCAAAAAAAATCTGGATCTAAAATAATCTAGCCTTTTTAGGACCCCTTTTGAAAGTTGGAAGAAAGAAAGCATGTAAAGAACCATATAAGCAGCCACGTAGGCACAGAGGGAACAAGACAAGCAACCAAACCGAACCCCACTTCAATTTGTGATCGACGACCTCAGCGGGCGGCTACTTCTTCCTCTCTCTCTCTCTCTCGTCTTCTTCTCTCATTATCATCATCATCGTCGTCGTCGTCGTCGGCGGCCTCATTCGTTCGTTCGGTTCCACTCCCACCTCTCCTGCACTGGGTAGGCTCCCATCCATTCCATTTCCATGGCGCGGTCAACTCCACGCTAGTGACCTGGACGACCATATACACCCGCCATCGATCATCGCTCTGCCGTCGACCGTTCGACCGATCGTACGTGGCCATGGCGAAAACCATGCTGCTCCTGCTGCTCTGCGCGACGATCGCGGCACAGGCGCAGGCGCAGCCGGCGGCGGAGGAGACACCGCCTGGGGCGGGCGTGAAGGTGTCGTTCCGGCCGAGCGTGGCCATCGTGGTGGGCATCTTCACCATGATCTTCTCCCTCACCTTCCTCCTCCTCATGTACGCCAAGTTCTGCCACCCCGCCAACACTCCCCTCCTGCCGGCCACCACCACCGCCAGCCCGTCCCGCGGCCCCGACCCTACGGCCGCGGCCGCCTTGGATGAGGCGAGCGCCGGCGTGGGCAAGGCGGTGATCGAGTCGCTGCCCTTCTTCCGGTTCGCGGCGCTGCGCGGGGCGCGGCAGGGGCTGGAGTGCGCCGTGTGCCTGGCCCGCTTCGACGACGCCGACCTGCTCCGCCTGCTCCCGCGCTGCCGCCACGCCTTCCACCTCGACTGCGTCGACCGCTGGCTGCACTCCAGCGCCAGCTGCCCGCTCTGCCGCGCCCGCGTCCACCCCGACGACGCCGACCTCGGCCTCAAGTACGCCGCCGCCAGCGCGCGCTTCGTCTTCGGAGCAGGCGACGACGCAGCCGCCGTTGGTGCCGCCCCCGCGCCGTCCTCCGGCCGCGACCTCCTCGCAGGCATCTTCGTCGAGCGCGTGCCGTCGGCGCGCTTCGGCGGCATAGGAGACGCTGGCACCGGTGATGATGCTGGTGCTGCTGATGAGTCTAACTCTAAGCTGGACCGGCACCGGCATCGCATCGTGGTGTCGGACAGCGTGTTCAAGAGCCGGTGGAGCGACCTCAACTCGGCGGACCTCATCGCGCTGGGCACCGAGATGCTGCGCTCCGTCTCCAGCGGCCGCTTTCCCTACCCGTATCCCGACGACGACATTATCTTGGTCGGAGACGAGCAGGAGGCGGAGGAGCATCCTTCAAAGCACGACCGAGAAGATAACGACGGCGCCGGCGTGTCCATTGAGATTGAGAAGAAGCGGCTGCTGGACGTGGAGAGCGGCAGCAGGACAGGGCCCGGGCTGGGACTGGGAGGGTGCGGCGGGTCGGAGGCGGTGGAGCCATCGTCGGCGCGCGCGGCGTCGAGGGTGGTGTCGTCGGGCGTGCGGTCCATGTCGGAGATCGTGCGGCTGCCTCGGGTGGCGGTAAGGGCGACGGAGGAGGAGGAGAGGGCGCGGCAGCGGTGGGTGCCCATCGCGCGGCGGACGGCGCGGTGGTTCGCCGCGAGGAGCAGGGAGGAGGACGTCAACGCCGCCGACCGCCTCCGCCTCCGTGTGTAATGTAATTGTAATGTGAAGAAAAGAAACTACGAAGGGCGGGCGCTGTCAATCAATCAATCAGTGAGTCGGTCAAAGATTAAATCAATCCAGTGCGCAAGGCAACTCCTTCTCCTTGGACGAGAGAAGAAGATGGTGATCTCATCTTGCACAATGCACATGCATGATGTATTATTGACTCCTACTTACAATTGTGCATAGGCTAGCTAGCACATGTACATGCATGGAATTACTACTAGTTACTACAGTACAATTATATACTGAAAAATGCCACAAAATTTTAGTAGAGAGAGAGAGAGAGAGAGAGAGAGAGAGAGAGAGAGAGAGAGAGATTCAACCTTGATGGCACGTGGACGTCGACGGCGGAGCAGGGAGGAGGAGGACGTCAACGCCCGCCGGCCGGCCGTTTCCATGTGTAAAGAAATGAAAAGAAAGATGGTAGTACGTAGAAACTATGAAGATCAATCAAGAAAGTGATGTTCAAACACACACATCATCATCTTGTTCAAGATTGATCACAGTCCCCCGCAAAAAGAAAAAAAGAAAAAAGAAAAAAAAGATTGATCACAATGCACATGAGATGTATGTACTGTTGATGAATGTGCATAGGCTGTAAGTAATACTACTAGTTACTAGTCTTTGCTTTAAGAGCATCTCCAACAGCCGCGCAAAATAAGCGCCGCGCTGCAAAATTGCCTATTTTAGTGCGCGCGCAATTGGTAGAGGGGCTCCAGCGGGCGCGCAAAAACCATGCGCGCGGCATATCTAGTTCAGCGCGCGGGCCGAAACTCCATCGCGTCCTGCTTATTTGCTGCGCCCGCTCCCGTACGTTGGACTCTCGCGCGCTCGCTCGCAACTCGACCCCCCCCCCCCCATCCAACCACGGCGCCGCCGCCACCCGCGCCACCCGTCGACCGTTTCGGCGCTTCCCCGGCCTATCCCCGCGCCGCGGCAGCTTCCTCCGCCCCCCTCTAGTCACCGCCGCCCCTCGCGCGCGTCCGTCCTCCGACGAACAGCGCCCGGGCGCTCGCTGTCGCTCGGCGCCCTTAAGGTGTTCGACAAAACGCCTACAAGGTATGTATTGCTCAAACTTCATGAATTTGGTGCATGTTGATTGTAGATTTTATAGCATAGTATTGAACATTGTAGATGAGTTCGTCGTATGATTCTTCCGAAGAAGAATTTTATATGGAAGAGGAGGTGGTTCGGTTATGGGTCGGCAGAAAATTTGAAGGGATAGGATCGATGCCCACAACAGATTGATCAGGCATTATTTTGCGGAGAATCCCACATACACCGAGTCGTATTTTCGACGCCGGTTTAGGATGAGCACCGAGTTGTTCAGACGCATTGCAGAAAAACTAGCGAGCCATGACCGATTTTTTCAACAAAGGAGGAATGCCGCCGGAGAGCTCGGGCATAGCACCTTTCAGAAGGTGACAGCCGCTTTGCGTATGTTGGCATACGATATCCCGGCTGATCTAGTTGATGAACAAAGCTCGCGGCTTCCCTGGTATGCTTGGCTCTATAGATTGCATGCATTGGAGTTGGAAGAATTGTCCAAAGGCATGGCATGGGCAATTCCACGGCCAAAAAAAGGGTTCCACAATAATCCTTGAAGCGGTGGCCGACCAAGAGACTTGGATTTGGCATGCATTCTTTGGAATGCCTGGATCTTTGAATGATATCAATGTTGTCAACCGGTCACCACTGATGAATAAGATTGCAAATGGTGATTTGCCACCGGTGCAGTTTGTAGCAAATGGTCGTACATACAACTATGGCTATTATCTAGCGGATGGCATCTATCCAAAGTGGCAAACCTTTGTGAAGCCGTTGAAAAAGCCGGAAGGTAAGAAAATCTTGATTTCCACAATGCTCGGGCGGCGGCTAGAAAAGATGTGAAGAGAGTTTTTGGGATTTTGCAAACCCAATTTGCTATTGTGAGAGGACCGGCTAGATTTTGGGATCAAAAAATGCTTTGGTACATTGATACGTCTCCGTCGTATCTACTTTTCCAAACACTTTTGCCCTTATTTTGGACTCTAGCTTGCATGATTTGAATGGAACTAACCCGGACTGACGCTGTTTTCAGCAGACTTTCCACGGTGTTATTTATGTGCAGAAACAAAAGTTCTCGGAATGACTTGAAACTCCATGGAACATCTATTTGGAAAATAAGAAAAATCCACGTCAGGGGGCCCACACCCTGTCCACGAGGGTGGAGGGCGCGCTTGCCCCCCTAGGGCGCGCCCCCCTACCTCGTGGGCCCCCTGACGCTCCACCGACCTCAACTCCAACTCCATATATTCATTCTCGGGGAGAAAAAAATCAAGAAGAAGGATTCATCGCGTTTTACGATACGGAGCCGCCGCCAAGCCCTAAAACCTCTCGGGAGGGCTGATCTGGAGTCCGTTCGGGGCTCTGGAGAGGGGGATTCATCGCCGTCGTCATCATCAACCATCCTCCGTCACCAATTTCATGATGATCACCGCCATGCGTGAGTAATTCCATCGTAGGCTTGCTGGACAGTGATGGGTTGGATGAGATCTATCATGTAATCGAGTTAGTTTTGTTAGGGTTTGATCCCTAGTATCCACTATGTTCTGAGATTGATGTTGCTATGACTTTGCTATGCTTAATGCTTGTCACTAGGGCCCGAGTGCCATGATTTCATATCTGAACCTATTATGTTTTCATGAATATATGTGAGTTCTTGATCCTATCTTGCAAGTCTATAGTCACCTACTATGTGTTATGATCCGCAACCCCAAGTGACAATAATCGGGACCACTCCGGTGATGACCATAGTTTGAGGAGTTCATGTATTCACTATGTGCTAATGCTTTGTTCCGGTACTCTATTAAAAGGAGGCTTTAATATCCCTTAGTTTCCATTAGGACCCCGCTGCCACGGGAGGGTAGGACAAAAGATGTCATGCAAGTTCTTTTCCATAAGCACGTATGACTATATTCGGAATACATGTCTACATTACATTGATGAATTGGAGCTAGTTCTGTGACACCCTATGTTATGATTGTTACATGATGAACCGCATCCGGCATAATTCTCCATCAACGATCCAATGCCTACGAGCTTTTCATATATTGTTCTTCGCTTATTTACTTTTCCGTTACTACTGTTGCAATCACTACAAAACCCAAAAATAATACTTTTGCTACCCTCACCGTTACTTCCATAATACTTTGCTACTAAATACTTTGCTGCAAATATTAAGTTATCTAGGTGTGGTTGAATTGACAACTCAACTGCTAATAATTAAGAATATTCTTTGGCTCCCCTTGTGTCGAATCAATAAATTTGGGTTGAATACTCTACCCTCGAAAACTGTTGCGATCCCCTATACTTGTGGGTTATCATACATCATGCACGCTTGTGTGGTCATGCACAACATGATCATTGAGAATGAGTGTGGCCAAGATGTAGACTACTCTTAGTATGAGCTGTTGGGACATCCCGTGCGAGTGCGACGGAGGGCTGAAAGGGTGGTCCGTTTTGTTGCCTCATATCATGCCATTCGACGTCCCGCAGCGCATGATGATCTTCAAAAGGATCTCATTGAGGAGTGGTGGGCATGGAATGGACGACAAAGAGCATCATGATTTGTGCGTTCGATATTGAATTGTTGAACTATTTGTTGTGTTTTATTGCACTATTTGTTGTATTGAACGATAAATTGTTTGTTTGAGTTGTAATAACGAAATTGAACTATTTATTGTTGATTTATTTTGTTTGTGTTTGATCTTTTTGCTTCTGTTTTGGAATGCATATTTGTTTGTGCGAGAGTCGCTGTGCTGTATTTTTAGCGCTCTTTGGAATAACGCTGCCTTGCCTTGCGCCAAACCACGCGATGGGTGCGCGGCAAAGTAGTTTTTAGTGTGCGGCGCGTTCGGTGTCTGTTGGAGGTGCTCTAACCCTGATGAAACGCTAGCAGAGCTTGTTAATTTAGCATTGGCTTTAACCCTGTCTAATCAATTGAACTTGTCTTCTCTCTTATATATATATATGCTTGAGAGAGAGTTTCAACTTTGAAAGCAAATCGAACGAGTGTAGCATCCAAAAGTATTCCCCGGGTTGGGTTGGGTTGGGTTGGTTGTAAAATCCTATTTCTCCTGGCCATGGAGAAGTCTTCCGATGCATTTTGCCGCCAAAAATAAAGAATTCGAGCTCAACATGCATGATGATGCAATCTCTAATATTTACTAGTAATGATATTTTAATCTGGCAGCAAAATCATGTGAGGAGCCAATTGAAAAAATGATGCAATAATTGGCAGCCAGGTCTGCTGTTGCTGCTGCTACATGTTACTACATATACATACATAAATGTAGGTATATAATTTGGATGCACCTCTCACCATTGAGCCATGACTATGAGAATTAGTATATTAGACCGGCCAACATGTGAGTCTGGATGAGAATTACAACTAGTACCTGGCAGGCCTGCATGTGGTTGGCTGCTAGAGTTAGCATGAATGTATGCACAAACAGCAAGATTACAAATAGTTAGGGTGTGTAGTTAATTGCTTGAGGATCAAATAATTCAACTTGGTTATTCAAACAAAGAAACAAAATAGGAGTAATCAAGTTGCTCAACCACCGTTGCAGTTGGAGCTTGATCAATGGCTGGCTGGAGCTGGACATGAATAATGCACCAGATATTACTAGATAGATAGATATATATGCTGACAAGACAGATAGAATATACTACATACCTACATCCCCGGCCGCCACAGTACATACATAGGTATATATTTATATATCCATTTGTACTTGAATTGGATTGCATAATGGTGATGAGGTCAACCAAACCAAACCAATGTGGATGTGGATGTATGTATGCAAATATATCTATCTAGATACAAGCAAGCAAGCAAGCAAGCAAGAAAGAAAGAAAGAATCCATGCATCCATCCAACCCGCACAAGAGAAGACAAGACAAGACAAAACTAAAGAAAGGCTAGTTGCGCTGAGGCATCAAATCAAATCAAATAAAATCAAACCAAACATCATCTTTGCTTTGAATTACTGCCTACCCGACCCGACTCCGTGAGGTCAGCGGTAACTACTACTTATATAGTACTAATAGTAACTAGGTTCATGGAAATGGAATACTAATACATCTAAATTAATTAGCTTGTAACTAAGACGTGGCACACAACTGCTCTCTTCCATTTCAAGTACATTTCTGTGTCTAAATAAATAAATAGTCACGAGTAGGTGTCAGTCATTGACGTATGCCTATTTATATTTATCTTATATGTATAATTTAATAAACACAAGAGCATACATACCCAGCTTCGGTTTGTCATGACGAATGCCCAACCAGCACAAGAGAAGACAAGACAAGACAGAATTAAAGAAAGGATAGTTGCAAGCATGAGCTGAGCCTCGCCACCAAATATTATCTTGGCTTTGAATCACTGCACTGCAGATCAACCCCGTAAATGAGGTCAGCGACTGCTAGATTGAAGGAAAGAAGAAGGAAGAGTCAAACTCAAACTAGTTACTAGTTGATACTACTACAACTTGTCAATCAAAAGGATAATAGTTTTTTAGAAGAACAAAAGGATAATAGTTTAGTCCTATCCGCCTAGATACATCATCATCCCTTACCTGCTCCGATTGCAACCCCCCTACTTTTAACTATTCACACCCACCCACTTACTAACTGCTTGCTGATAAATACTAGTACGTAAAATCAACTGAATTACTAACTTAATACTACGAATTGTTTGCATCTACTCCGATCCGATTGTGGATAATAATAAAGCTATGCAATCAGCTAAGCCATTATCTAGCACTAGCTATATTTACATCCCAAAAGCAGCAGCTTCCAAGTGGTAATTAATTGTGGATCATCCATCCATCTCCATCACGAGAGGAGACTCAATTCCCGCTCCCAGCCAAGCCCATGACACTTCTCCAACCATCCCCCCCGCGCCAAGCTGCAACATCCCAAAGGCACTAGTCAGCTTCCAAAATGGGATGAACCAAGTCAACTATCCACTAAATAAAAACAGACGCATTACCATGGGCTGGTTTCTCAATCCAGGGACCGTTCATGATGTTCAAGATGCTGCACGCGTCGCTATATTCCAAATCAGGCAGCAACTTGGGTGTCAGCAGGAAGCACCTACACACACACACCAGCACCCACATTCCATGAACCATCATACCAACCGACCAGGTTATCTAGTTACTACAAGGAAAGCAAGCACACGCCAGCAGATCCTAGGTCGGTCAAACTGTCCGTTGCGCGCCAGACTTACTGTGGTGTGTTGAGTTGGCTCGCCGCCCTCACAAGCTGCTGGAACATCTTCCTCTCGTTTACGGGATCCATTCCTGCATGCACATATTTTCATTCATTCATTCATCCATGCAGCTCTAACAATGTTGACTAGAACTGCACATGCCAAAACAAAAGTCTGCTTGCCTTGGTTTATCTCATCAACCACCCTAAATGGGCAGTTGGTCAGGTCTTGGAGCGATACAAGATACAGGATCGTGGAAACTGACCGCTCCTACAAACAAATCACATGAGAATAAATAGCAACTATAACAACACACACCAGAGATAGGTGCAAACACAATACACATCTGAGACAGACAGCGTTTATTCATACCCCTCCGGATTGGTGATGAGCACTTAGCACCTGCAGCTCACCAGTTTGCCTGACCAAAAATAATACTCACAGTAAATTTTACAATCCTATTAAAACCAACCATGCAAATAAAGAGTATTCTTCTCTGAAACAACACTTGATAGATTGCCGATATGCTAGACCAACTAGATGTTAATAACAGTATAACAGATAAACAGCTCATGATGGAAGCGCGTGCAAGGACCACGCATCAACTTGGCCACAGCTCCTCAGGCTAGAAACTAGAGAGTCAAGAACGGGCGGGAAAGAAGAAATAGGCTGTAAAAAAGTACATGATACATTATCGATTTCAACAGGTTATTTCTCATAATAAATAAAACTCAAGACTGCCTATCACAGGATTATGGTTAAACACATCCTAGAATACAATCAGCTATTTGCACCCAGTAATCATGCGGTACAACTAATCATGGCTACCCCATCCCACTACAGGTTTAAGTAAACTGACATAAGCACTAACTGGTATGGTTGCTATCAGGCATCAAGAAACAGTACAATTTTGAGCAAAGTGCAGGGGTGGAACTTATTCTTTGCCCAATTGCAATAAACAATAAAAATAGCACGCTCAATGGGAAAAGAAACTTACCTAAACTTCACCTTTATAAGAATACCGTATTGACTAAAATCGAGACCATGCTCATCTGCCAGGAAAGGAAATTTTGATACAGCACTTAGTGTTACACAAAAGTGTACAAACAACGACATCAAACAGATCAGACATACATACCAAGTGAAACTTCTCCAGCAACAGCCATTTCTTGGAAGTTGCGACTAAAGGTGTCATTTATTTTTAAAACAAGACTTCGGAGAGTTGGAAGCCATTTACCCTACAAAATCAGCAAAGTCAAGTCAGGACTTGGCAGTGACAAGATCGCAAAAGGTTGAGAAGTGACGGCAATATAGGTCATCAGATGAAATGTTCAAACCTTTGTAGTTTCTATTTCAGAGCAGCACCTCTCACATTCTGCTTTATCATCTTCCAGTTTTGTTGATATTGATTCAATCTACACAATGGAGATAAGCAATGTCTCTGTCAGCAATAATCCATGTATAAGTAGGCAAGAAGCAGACTGATGAGCAGCTCAAAGGAACATATTATAATCTGGCACATGAAGAGATTTTCTTTGGCGTGAATCTATCAGCTCAAACTCTGAATCTATTACTGATACAAGGTTCCAATCTACCTTTATCTATGCTGCTACCTCTGTCCCTAAATATAAGACATTTTTGCAGTTCAAATTTAACTGCAAAAACGTCTTATATTCAGGGACAGAGGTAGTACTATATTAGGACAAGGATAGCAACTGACAAATATGTAGATTCCGTAGGGAGATCTTTCTTTCCTGCAGTCAAATAGTGGCACATTCTGCCTACAAAGGAAATTATTCCTTCAAGGGAACATTGCTCTAGCATGAGCAACCTCCACAAGCTATAATTCTCCTGTCATAACCCCACCATTGATTCCCTCAGTTACGCTCTAGAGCAAGTTTCAAGAAACTCTGCTAGCGATAACCAAAAACAATGAAAAAGAAATACTCCCTGCTGAACAAAAGTAAAAGGCAAGTATGCACTCATCGGTAGGTAGATTTGTTGTACCTCACGTTGCCGGTTTTGATACTCCTGCAAAACGTTTTGGTTGAGGAATAGCATAGAATTTGCTTCTGATTCAGTATCTTGTATTGCAAGTTCCAATTCCTCTATGGTGGTCGGCATCTGCAACCATCAAGAAATGGGGGTTAAGTGCATATGTATACAGCTAAGACAACAAGTTGTTTATCTGGTCCAAGAATGAACAGAAAAACTGGATGGGCTAGACCAGAAAACAGCATAACCAATCCAAACACATGAAAACAGCAATACATCAGACACTATTATATGGCCATGATAAGATAACTCTTCACAAGCACACAGAATGAGGATTTCTAGAGGGGCGGGCATTCTAAGGAACTAGGATCGAACAAACTTTCTTTCATTATAAGAAAAGAGCAACGCTCTGGGTGAATGGGTCGGAAGCTGAGAGGCTATTGGCCCATTACCCTATTGTGAAGTATCGGGTATCACAGTAAGATTCAAAGAGAGTTCTGACCGTTCTCTCTCAGGAAGCACAAAATCCAAAGGTAAAGGTACTTCAAATAACTGACAAAATACACACTCCATTGGTTGAAGTCTTGAAGGGTGTTCGCACTTGGTGTTTCTATTGCACTTTTTAACCTTGTTGTGACACTTTTGATGCTTTTAATATAGGTAGAGAGATTTCTACCTCTTGCATCAAAAAGTTTATACCTCCTAACTCACTAGGCGCCATAGTTGTGATAAAAAATGAAACTGCAACAAACATAGATACTACAATTTTGTTCTGTTCTGTTCCCAAATGTCTCATTTGCATCATTTATACATTTGAGTACTTGTATGTTGAACTTTTACTGCAAAAAAATTGAAATACTACAATAACTTTTTAGCAGAGTTTATTAAAATTAGTTCAGGGTATACCTTCTCAAACTCTTTTGCAAGGCTGTCCGTGATCATAGATACTGACTCTGCATGCTGTTTTGCCTTAAGCACCAGCTGCTTATGCTCTTGAGTGATTCTCTTACCTGATGGTAAAATTTACAAAACTGCCATTATGAAACAGTAAGGTACCATATGCTAGACTATTCGTCAATCAATGTCGAGGAATATCAACTATTCAGCTGAGATCTATTTTGATCAGCAAGCAGTGCAGCAACAACACATTGCATTGGGCAGTAACACACAAAATCATGCTGAAAATTAAAATAACAACTCAATATAAATTATTCACTGATATTTTGTAACACAACCTTACAAAACAATGAATATGCAGCATGGATTGCATGGTGTGTATTACATAAAACTTGTGTCCGGAAGCTGTAGACCCAAAAATCTTAACGCACAAAGGGAAGAGAAAGAACAGCTTAGTCACTCTACCCATTAATACTGTGTCGACTACCAACTAACAATTATTTCAATATGCTTGTTAAAAAAAAGATACGCAACTGATTGTGGGCTTGTGGCAACGACTCACAGTTTTCATAGTCTCTGGAAGCACTAAGAACATCCTTTTCGTGTTTCTTCACATCCTTTTCCATCTCCCATATCTATGAGATGAAAACAACAGTCAAAGAGAAAACACACACAGAAGTTGGATATCCAAAACTTTTAGTATTTCCATTTAATGATGCCAGGCCAAATAATTTTATGTCACGAGAATGTTTAGAGACATGGATCAACATAAATATAAGCATCTATCTATTGTTGTTGAATGAGCTCTTCATTTTCCTATGCCATTATTTCTGGTTTGTGCACTGTTGATGGAAGTAACACCAAACTACTAGCACGAACCATGGTCTTACAGAAACAATTTGTAAGGACATCCAACCTAAGAACTTCAATTTTGCAGATGTAACTGCTTAATGAGCATACCTTTGTATCAAGCTCAATCGAAGCCATGTTCTTTTCTGTATAACTCCATTTGAGAGCAACAGCTTCAACAAGTAAATTCTGGGAGGATGAAAATCAAGTTGACGTAAGAACATAGTCTTTGATGATGATCAAAATAAATGAAATATCGGTAGCTAGCTTAGGAGGTGCTAACCTTGAGTTTTAGCAATGCTCGAAATCGATCATCATTTAACTTAGCTAGCTTATCAGTAAGCTTTCTTGTGCTGGATTCCACATCTTCCTCTTTTGATATGTCCTCCAGAGTTCTTCTTTTCAAATCTAGATAGAAGAACAACATATTATACAAGCTACATGCAGAAGAACAGAGAAAAGAATACCATACCGATACGCCTTTGTATGTCTTCTCGCTTCTTCTTTTCAAGCCTCACCCTGTCAGTAATCGCTTCCTGATAACATGACAACCAAAAGATAACCATTATCAGAAACAACTGGGATATAGTTTAATATAATTTATTGAATGACATTAAAATATTTGAAACCTTTTTCTTGCGGAATTCTGCCTCTTCATCTTCTAATTTTCTCTGCTCTTTCTGGATCTCTTTTAAGGCTTCCTCCATGCCCTCAACATTTCTTGTATGTTCATCCTTCTCAGACCGAAGCATTTCAATGTCACTAACATTCACGTCTGCAAGAAAAGCGGACAAGCATTAGGCATAGGTTAACCATATAATCGAATAACTTATCAAGGCTGAGATCATAACACATACCGCACATGAAGAGGCGCGACGGGTAGATTGAATCTACATTTGCTGACAAATGGCCACCATATCTTGATCTGGTCCATCGATAATGGTTACGTGGAGTCCAAAGGTCATTAATACCTAACTTTACCACATCATCTGCGCTTTCATCCGCTTGATTTGTACCTATATACTGCATGGACATAAAAAAGAAGCAAATTCTTTGAAGTCATAACCACTGCAACTTGGTGCAGATTCATGAACCGGAATACCGGATATAAGCAGTGTTATACCGATTGATCCACTGAAGCCTGAGTAATCAAAACATTTTTTACAGCAGGAGGAGCATCAAATTCTTGATCGAGTCTTGATGTGATCCCAAGTTGCTTCATCTGCCAAAATGAAATTAACAGACACTGAAATTTTAACCCCTTGATTTTATTTTTGCTGAGCACATTTTAACTGGGCACAACGATAAAGAAAAATCCAATGTTGATTAAGTCAAAGACGATTACTTTACTATGATGTCCTCACATTAAGTGTGTACCTAAGATGAGAGATGACGATTTGTGTGGTGAAGTGAATTGTTCATGCATAAACAATTAGAGAAGAGGATGAAACTAATGAAAGAGAGAAACAAAGATTTCGAGCATTGTAAAATGCATTGTAACACGCACAAAGATTTCAAAACAAAATAGCGCTCATGAAACAAACAGGAGAGAAACGATAAGTAACAAACATCGATGCCCTAAAATGCAAACTTTGATTGGCATATAGGTGCTGACCTCTGGGGTAATGTTCAACGGCTCAGACATGATGCTATTGCCCCCTGTGTAGTTCAGAATAGGAGTACCATATTGCTTCAGTTGTCTAACCAAGAGGTCACGGTCGGAAGCATTCTGAGTAATGAATGACTGGCACAGACAACGAAATGGCAATTATTTGTTGCAGATATAATGTTTTCACATGAAATCAATAAGATAATTGACAAGATTTGCAAAAGAAATACAGACAGTAAGCAAAGAAATAAAAAAAATTGCAGGCATGTCGTCTTATTGGACACTGATCAACTTCAGTAAGTGGACAATTAGTCTACTCTGCACATTAATCGTTCACAGGACATGTGCACAACAGCAGAAACCTGCACCGGCTCGATCAAAGGCTCCTTGCTTTATACTACCTCCAGTTCATAATATATGCCCAGCATGACTACCTAGGAGGCACAAAATGCAAGTAACATTCGATAGGATAGGACTCTTATGAGTCCTGTCAAGTATTACTTCAATTTTGTGCCTCCTAGGTATGCTAGCCCAACATGAATTGAGAGGGTATGTTCAGTCGAAATGCTAAGCTAAAGGAAAACAATAAGTAGCAAGCACACCAGGATTTAGCAACTGAACATGAAAAATTATCATAGTATTAGTACCCTCCATATATAGTTCGGAACATGGCTTTCCAAGTAACCAGCGTGAGTTTTACTCTGAACATTGACCTGAAATCAGTCAAAGGAAGTATCATCATAAGAATCTTGGATGCAGAGAAAGCAGCAGTTGGCAGGCATACAACCAACTAAACAAACCTCAAGGAGAACAGGCCCATAAACTTCTCCCCTGAACATATTTTTGTTGTTCTGGACCCAAGAGTATGCTTCATTGATTCTTTCAGCACCAGCTCTTTGCAATGCTTGGAGTAGCTTATTGTTCTTACTTTCCATCTGCATCAACCTGTAGTGAACGTGCATTAGTTATGTCACTGATAGTGTAGATGGTAGTTGATAAGCTGGATGGATACCTGTCGGAACACTTCCTAAGATTTTCTCTCTCTTGTGATAACTGCCACTCCTTCTCTTTCCGTCTGAGTTTCAGATCGTTTATGCCACAAATTTTACGTCCAATATCATTTGTTAGTTGTGTCTGCAAAAAATAAATAACTTAGCCACAGGCGTAGATACCATACCATTGCTCATGAACTAGATACTATGGTTATGGGGTACCAGTTAGCTATGGGATACCAGTTGGTTATAGGTGCCAACAGAGCTGTACAGATGGAAACATGGAAAGCAAAAGATCGTGGAAACTAAAGTGACAAAACTAACCATTTCATCTCTAGGTGGTTCATATGGTTGTAGATCTTGAAATTCCCTTTCAGCAGCAGCAAGACCTTCCTTAGCCTTTGAGATCTTTTGTTGCAGATTCTTTTCATGCCTTTTCAGATCTTCTATGTCATCAAGCGTGGTTTTCAATCGTGCACTCTGATATAACGAAATGTGTCAAGGATTGACAACAGACCAAACTGCACTCAGGAGCTGATTTGAGGAGAGGGGGGAGGAGTACCCACCAGCTGAATCTCGTCGTCTGTAACTTCCCGACGCTTGTTTGTGTTTTGATTTATTTGGTTGGTTATCTTCTTCATACTTGACGTAATTGTCGTCTTCTCTTTCTTGAGCCCTCTACATAAACAGGGTAAAGAAAGATGTGTATTCCATTAGAAATTGGAACCTCAATCTTAGGTATCTCAAGAAGACACAGAAGGTTACTTTGTGAAATAGGAACATTACTGAACCAGAAATACGATGTGAAAATTAAGCATTATGCCATATATCACCCATGTAACCAGAAATTGAGTTCCAGTTAAGTTATTTTTTCTGTACGAAGGAATACTATTTCAGAAGTGTTAAAAGAATACTAGTTAAAAAGTGACAGATCAACAAAACAGTGTGCATTCGAATTAAAAAGGTGTTGCAAACACTGAACCAAATACTACTAGGGACTTCCAGAAACATGTATAAAGCGATTTGGCAAGTGAAGAAATTTAGTACATGAGTTGTATCCTATTGGCTGTGGTACATACTCGATAGGGGCTTTTGCATCTTGCCAGATCTTGGCTGCATCATCCATTTTCTTCTTGGAAATTTTCTCCTCCTCCTGTACCTTCTGGAATTGCTCCTTCTTGGCGTCGTATTTGAGCCAGGGCAACTTCTTCTTCATTAGCTCAGCCTATGGCAAAATCAACCAACAAACGGTATTATAAGAATGTCATGGGAAATTAAATTGCTATATCGATAGCATTCATCACAGAGAAACAATGCAACGGACCTTCTTGAGGAGCTTATCTCTTTGGCGGACACGTTGGACATCTTTTTCTTGTTCGGCGTTGAGGGCCTTGAGGTTGTTCAAGGTCTGCTCCTTTTGCTTTACGGCCTGAAATTCGACACAAGCTCGGTGGTCAATCAATTGGCTGGTATAATGGTATGTAAGAGACCGTGTGTATGAACGAAGCCAGAGAAGCTTGAGATGTTGAGGAAAACATAGAAGACTGATGTTTTTTACCACTTCAAGATTCCTGAGCTCCTTGCTCCATTCAATAAGCTGGCGATGCTGAACAGGTAAATTGGGATCGCCCACGGCCTTCTCGGTCTCTTCTAGCAGTTGGATGGGGGTGAGCTTTGCGAACTCGCACACACGATCTTGGGGCAAGAACTAAATTGAGAGAAATCGTCATCAGGTATAGCTATGCACTGGCCTACTCCATCTATGAAGAAAAGAAAGAGGATGACACGCAGACCTGAGTGAGGTTGTTGATTTGGATGTTGAATTTCTTGATGACGTCGATGATGTCCTTCTTGGGGACAGTGGCGCCTGCATGAAGGGAAACGAAGGAATGAATCTCTAATTCTCTGTATATTGTGTTGAGCAAATAGCAACAATAAATCAATAGTACTAATAGAGGGAATTAAATTCTTGCAACATTTTACAAGATAATGGATGAATCCCTAATTCTCCTACTAAGGTGTTGAGCAAGCAGCAACAAAAGGGGATCTCTAGTGGAGGAAGGGGGTCGGTACCGTCGAGTAGCCACTCGGACTTGTTGTTGGTGTCGATCTTGCGGGTGATGCCGATGTCGCGGCCCTGGTCCTCGGAGCGGAGTGAGAGGCGGACGTGGCCGGACTCCTCGCCGCGCTTTACAAAGGCCCTGACGCTGGCGGCCCGGCCGAGGATGGCGGGGTCGGCGGCGAGGGCGAGCGCGATGGCGCAGACGAGGGAGCTCTTGCCGGAGCCGTTGGGGCCGACGACGAGGTTGAGGCGCGGGCCGGGGCGGCAGACGAGGCGGTCGTAGGTCATGAAGTTGCACAGCTCGATCTCCACGATGTTGCCCGGCACGTAGTCGTCGTCGCCCCGCTGATGGGGCGCGGCGGAGGTGGAGGCGGAGGCGGCGGGGGGCTCGAGCTTGGGGCGCTTGGCGGCCCGGGCGGGCGCCATCGCCGGCGGGTCGGCGGCCGGAGGGGAATGTCGGGGGGCTAGGGCTTTGGGCTTTGGGGTTTGTGGTTGCTGGGCGCGGCGGGATGAGGTGGGGAATTTGGGAGGGAACAAGGGGCTGACGGCGCAATCGCCTCCCTCGGTGCTCGCGCCCGCCTTTGGGCTTGGGCTGCCCACGTTTTCATTTTAGCCCCCGAATATAAAAGCAACTCCAACAATGCCACCAAATTTTCATTTTCGATGCCAACATTTTTTATTATTATTTTTGCCAACATTTTCTTTTTCAAAACGTTATCCAACCAAGTCACCGAATTTTACTCACCATCAAGCAGGATTCAAAATCATTGATTTTGAAAATTCAGTGATTAAATTGAGGGAGAAATGAGGGGCTCACATGTGCATCCAGCTTTGTAGCGGTTTATAGGTTTATTTATTTATGAAAACCTCAAATTGTCCACAATAGTTCAAACTTATTAATTCTTCTTGATGGAACACATGATTTTTCTGAGAAAGAAAATGAATGCAGTACATACCAAATTTGGTCCAAAAAATCCCGCCAAAAATTGGTCCAAATCATGCATGCATATATACCATAAAAACATGCATGCACAGACATTCCGATAGATTTTGCGCTAAGGATGGCATACGGATTATTAAAGAAAGCTTTCCCAAAAAAGGATTAGTAAAGAAAGCTGGACCTGGCCAATCGATGGAATTAATTTGCATAGACTAGCACATATGCCCGTGCATTGTAACGAGAGAAAACAAATAGTGTGCATTCAAATTTAGTGAAAATTATATGTGCAAGCAAAAACATGTGTGCATACCGAGATGAAACATTTAGGTTCTGGGTTTCGCCGCATGTGAAGTAATCAATCCGCTATTTTTTTGGTTCATGACCGAGGGGACTTAAGGGTTTTGTTAGGTCATCGCACAACAAAGAAGGCCCACGAATTATTCAGTCTATTTTTTCATTCATTCAAGTGGATCTTAAGGTATGAAGTTCCATAATATGAAAGTGAGGCGGGTCTTGTCTTTTCCATGTAAAAGCCACCCATATAGTACAAGCGGAGTTAATTCTACTCCGCTATTTTTCCATTCGTTAATCGACGGGATTTAAGGTGTGAAGTTCCATAATATGAAAGTGAGCCGGGTCTTCTCTTTTCCATGCATCTAGCTCACAGTCCTTTTGTAGCTAGTTCACGTAGCAATCTATCCATCTAGCTAATGTACTAGAGTTAATTTCTTTTTTCTAAAAAATAGGGTCCTTTTCCAGCTAGCTCACGTCCTTCATCCAGCTTAATTCATCTAGCCTACTACATGTAGTTTCGCAAACACATATAAATTGGTATGATTGTATGTAAAGGAGCAATGCGAGACTCTTTTGAAAAAAAAATGCCTTATTTCCCAGGTAGTTAGGCCGACTAAGTTGTGTTGGCTGTGAAAGGCCCAGGCACGGAAGCGACATGTGTTTGTAAGGCTCGAGTAAAAATCCAATAAAAAGACAAGTTTAGGGATCGAACTCACAACCTAAAAGACCCGGCCAAGTGTTGTCAGCCACTCAAACAAACACGTCATGCTAACCAATGGCCAACACGAATATTTAAGGATATACTATAGGGCTAGATTCGATTTTTTTGAATTGAAATAATCAAAAAATAATAATTATTATCAATTGCCAAATATTCTTGGGAAGATGACCAATTTTTCAAATCCCGAACTGTTTTAAAAAAAGAGAACATTTTTTTGAGAACTCCATACATTTTAGGAAAAACACAACTTTTCTTGAAATATGAACACATTTTAAAATTCACAAACATTTTTTTTAAACATGAACCTTTTATAAAAACACAAACCTTTTCTGAATTTGTGAACAAGTTTTTTAAAACGGGAACATGTTTTGAATATTCAGAAAAGTATTAGAAAATGAGTATTTTTAAACACGGACATTACTTTGAATTTGTGAACATTTCACTAAAAGAAAAATACTTTTTGAATTTGGAGCATTTTTTAAAATTCTATCATTTTTTGATAATCTCGATCAATTTTGGAAAAAACAAACATATTTTGAAAAAATGGGAACATTTTTTTTCATTTTAAGCAATTCAGGGTCCTACTCCAGCTATCTCGCGTACCAATCCATATATCCTTCTTCCAGCTTAATCCATCCATCCATCCTTCATCTAGTTATTAGTACATGTAGTTTCGAATTTGTATATAAATTGGTATGACCGTTTGTAAAGATGCAATGTGGGACTATCTAAAATATTTTTGCCTTGAATTAATGAAAAGTTCACTAAAACAAGAATAATTTTTGAATTTGGAACATTTTTAAAATGCATTTTTCAACTCAAACTATTTTGGGAAACACAAACATTTTGTTTGAAAAATGGAATTTTTAGAAAAGAAAAAATTTGGAACAAGAACAAAAGCTTAAAGGTTCCGAACAGTTTTCAAATACGGGAACAAAATTTTGGAATTCTGAACATTTTTCAAAAATTAGAACAAAAATTGAAATTCTGAAAGTCTTTTGAAAATTTAGAATTTACAAAAGAAACTAAAAAGGAAAAATAAACTTGGAAGAGAAAAAAATAACATGAAAGAAAAAGGGAAAGGAACAAAAAATAGAAAAATAGAAAAACAAAAAAGAAAGAAAGGAAAATGGGCCAGGCCAATCTTAGGCACCATGTGGGAGGCTCTGGCTATTTGCCGGCACAGGCGGCAAATATGGTTTTCCCAACTACATGGGTAGGAAAATAGTGGGCTGGCTTCGCTGGGCCATAGCACGTGGGGCCCACATACAGAATTCTGTACAAACCATTTTTGCTTTTCTAGCAGACGAACACACAAAAATTTAGTACCACCTTGGAAAAAGTAATTTCGAAGTGAACGGATGAATTAATCAATTATTGCAGTTTGGAATAAAGTTAAGGAATAGATATAAAGTTAAGGAATAGATATAAATATAGATCTTACATTAACTAATCAATTATTGCAGTTTGGAATACACTGTACGCAATATACGGTGTGGATCTCTATATATCTTGTCATGCTCAAAAGATGTCTGTTTTTACTACAAAAAAAAATGTCTGTTTTTTCTTCCATAATGAAACTAAGAATTAATCGTCACGAACTATTTGATCTCAAGATGAACTGCCACCCGCACATCATTGATCGGAAATTAAACACAGAAATTAATTTAAATCATGTTTTGGTACCAAGACAGGTATACTCCGTATATACACTAGCTGGAATACACTGTAGTATGCAATATAAGGTCTGGATCTCTATATATCTTGGCACATTCAAAATACATTTGTTCTTTTTCCTACCATAATGAAACCAAGAATTAATTGCCACGATCTATTTGATCTCAACATGAATACACTGTAGACAAATTAAACAAGAGAAATTAATTGTAGTCATGTTGTGGGATCTAGACAGATATACTCCATATATACGCTAGCTAGAATACACTGTAGTACGCAATATATGGTCTGGATCTCTATATATCTAGGCACGTCCAAAATACGTCTGTTTTTTCCTGCCATAATGAAATCAAGAATTCATTGCCGCCACAAATTTGTTCTCGAGATGAACTAGCACCTGCATATTGCCGATCGCAAATTAAACAAAGAAATTAGTTTTAATCATGTTCTGGGATGGAGACAGATATACTACGTATATATGCTAGCTGGAATACACTGTAGTATACTACATAGTATATACGTTGTGGATCTTTATATATCTTGGCGCGTTCAAAATACGTATATTTTTTCCTGCCATAATGAAACCAAGAATTAATTGCCACGATCTATTTGATCTCGAGATGAACTGCCACCCGCACATCGTTGATTGCAAATTAAACAAGGAATTAATTAATTTTATTCATGTTGTGGGATTCAGCTATATACGTGGCGATCAAGAAAGATATACTTCGTATATACGCTAGCTGTGATTGAGGCAGATATACGTGCCATAATCGACAAGCTTTGACGCCATATACACTCTGCTGTAGTAAGTTCATTCCGAAAACATGGAAAATACTTTGATACTCCATATATCATTTGAACACAAAAGATACGCCAGCCAGCGAAATATTTGATTTTCCCTGGTGGAATTAGAAAGCGGTGCAACATGGATATTTGCATGTGTGAAGCAACCCGATTACCAATGGACGGCCGAGATCGACCGGCCACCCCTATAAATACCCCTGTACCTTGGCCGTGTACATGGCACACACCACACCAAAGCCCCAAGCAGCAAGCAACAGAGCAGCCGTAGATTCATAGGCACTGTCATAAGCTCAAAGGTTCATAGCCACTGTCCTCCATCTCTGTCTTGTCCTGCATCTTCCACTAGTTTTCTCTCCATGCATGCCCACAAGATCGATCTAGATTGTTCAAGCTAGTGCATTTTGATCAGTTTTGATCTATGCAACACACATTTTGATCCATGCATGCTTAAAAGATCGATCGAGATTGTTCAAGGCGCTGCCTAAACATGTGAAGCTAGTTCATTTTGATCGGCTTTGATCGTCTATGCAGCACACTTTCTGGTTGTTGTTAGCAGCCATGTATAGGCATCTATTTTGGCCATTTTATTTTTGTTGTGTGTTTTTTTAACTTTTGTATCATTATGCTATTTTTTGTGAAGCATTTCATAAAGGTGTAGATTACCAATTAAGAGAGTGTACCTCTTGCAACAACAACTACGTACTCTGCTGATTGTACCTGTTCCTTCCTTAGTTTGTTTCTTCTGACCTTTTTTTTGCAATTTGTTTCTTCTCACCTTTTTTTTTTGCTCACCCCTAGTGCACTATTTTTAATTTGGCTCCATGCATAGAAGATCGAGATTGTTAAAGGCGGTGCCTAAACCGTGCACTGCCAGTATATGTTGCACTGGTTGTTATTGCCTATGAAACGTGTGCTGATCTTCCAGATGATTTGTAACCGATTAGTTTGCAACTAAAATGCACAAACTTGCAGTGTGATTTACTGATCATTAAAATTATGGTTTTCGTGTCGATTATTCTTGTAACAATCTCCTTGAAAACATTATTAGCTAGGTGTTTATCAGATATAACTAATCTCCTTATTAATTCTGTTTGCAGTTACTTTAGCTAACTGATCATGGCATCATCCCTCAAGGCACTGCTTGTTGAGGATACTGTGGTTGACAGCATGGTTCTCTCCTTCATGCTACGCAGATTTCACTGTGAGGTCACCCTGGCTAAGAATGGAAAAGAAGCTGTTGATACGTTCCTTGAGGGTAACAAGTTTGACATTGTTGTGTGTGATAAGGACATGCCCATAATGACCGGTCCTGAGGTATGTGCTTGAGTTAATTTGCAGTTTCTTTCTTTTTCCTTTTTTGCTTGAACATAACATATATTGGATGGTCACCTCATCGACACTTGTACATGTTACTCCATATAGGCAATCATGAAGATCCGTGCTATGGGAGCCACCGATGTAAAGATCGTTGGGGTGTCCGCTGATGATAACGCCATGGAGGCGTTCATGAGTGCCGGTGCTGATGACTTTGTGCCCAAACCAATGAGGCTTGAGGTTCTCGGGCCTATGATTCAAGAGGTCATCAACAGGAAGAATATTTAGTGATGCTTGCTCGATCAGCCATGGAGGAATAAATTAAGCTAGCTCATATACTATGAATGTTATTTTCTGCGAGGGATATACCATGAATGTTTGATAGCTTTAATTTGCTTTGCAATATATTATTGTGGTTTTGTCATTTTAGTTGGCGTGATAAGCAAAAAAGAACAAGCACAGAGGCTACCAGTAATTAGATCGTTGGAATCAATGTAATGCGTAACCTTTTGAATCTAATCTATTACTTCTCGTTAATTTGTGCTTCAGGGTGTGTGCCATGTGCATGTGTTCGGAAGGCAAGTTATTCGACACCCAATTAATTTGATAATTGTTTCACGGATTGGATTTCTCTTGTTGGCGTGATACGTCTAACTAACGACACATGTGAAGCTAAACATACCGCATGCGTGCACGTAATTTCTTTCTAGAAACATGAAATAAATATCTATATGCATGGCTCATTTAATCACTAAAGATACGCCAACCAATATTTGATTTTTTCCTGATGAAATTAGAAAAGCGGTGCAGATTGATATTGAAAGACTTTTTGAATGAAATCAAATGCGCCAGCTACAACCTCTCTTTCTCGAGCTCAACTGATCCAAAAGTCTTTGCCTTCTCTCGCTTCCATCTGCCATACGCCTCATGCTCCTCCAAGTCTATCTTCTCCCTCTCAAGTTGTAACTTGCTGTTCACCCTCTACCGGTCCCAATCTATCCTCTCTTTTTCACATCCAAGAAGAGCTTGTACCTCTCCTCCTCCTCCTCCTCCTCCATGGTGGAAGACATTTTTGCTCGACACAACGTCACGCAAGACCCTGCTTTTATCCCACTTGTTTCACATCACTTGGTGGTCCCCCTTTGGCACGTTGGCTTGTCCCTCCTCTCCTACACCTTCGTCACCCAATCCAATCGTTTGTTGGGAGCTTGAGCCATCATTTTTTTTAAAAAAAAATTGTCTTCTTGAGGTCATCACTGAGTTTTTGCCACTTTGGTTTCCCATTCAATTTCAACCAACAATGACACATAGTGAATGACTTTCCCTCGATTTGTTGGTACAAAACCTCATCTAGCAAACAAGAATCACTCATGAGAATGTGATAACCCACAAGTATAGGGGATCGCAACAGTTTTCGAGGGTAGAGTATTCAACCCAAATTTATTGATTCGACACAAGGGGAGCCAAGGAATATTCTCAAGTATTAGCAGTTGAGTTGTCAATTCAACCACACCTGGATAACTTAGTATCTGCAGCAAAGTATTTAGAAGCAAAGTAGTATGATAGTAATGGTAACAGTGGCAAAAGTAACGATAGCAGTTTTGTAGTAGTTGTAACAGTAGCAACGGAAAGTAAATAAGCAAAGCACAATATGTGAAAAGCTCGTAGGCATTGGATCAGTGATGGATAATTATGCGGATGCGATTCCTCATGTAATAGTTATAACATAGGGTGAAACAGAACTAGCTCCAGTTCATCAATGTAATGTAGGCATGTATTCCGAATATAGTCATACGTGCTTATGGAAAAGAACTTGCATGACATCTTTTGTCCTACCCTCCCGTGGCAGCAGGGTCCTAATGGAAACTAAGGGATATTAAGGCCTCCTTTTAATAGAGAACCGGAACAAAGCATTAGCACTTAGTGAATACATGAACTCCTCAAACTACGGTCATCACCGAGAAGTATCCCGATTATTGTCACTTCGGGGTTGTCGGATCATAACACATAATAGGTGACTATAGACTTGCAAGATAGGATCAAGAACTCACATATATTCATGAAAACATAATAGGTTCAGATCTGAAATCATGGCACTCGGGCCCTAGTGACAAGCATTAAGCATAGCAAAGTCATAGCAACATCAATCTCGAACATAGTGGATACTAGGATCAAACCCTAACAAAACTAACTTGATTACATGGTAAATCTCATCCAACCCATCACCGTCCAGCAAGCCTACGAGGGAATTACTCACGCACGTCGGTGAGCATCATGAAATTGGTGATGGAGGATGGTTGATGATGACGACGGCGACGAATCCCCTCTCCGGAGCCCGAGCGGACTCAGATCAGCCTCTCGAGAGAGATTAGGGCTTAGCAATGCTTCAGATCGTAAAACGCGATGAAACTTTCTATCTGATTTTTTCTCCACCAAAGCAAATATATAGAGTTGGAGTTGAGGTCGGTGGAGCTCGTGGGGCCCACGAGGGGGCGCGCAGGGGAGGGCGTGCCCCCACCCTCGTGGACAGGTGTGGGCCCCGGCCTTGATTCTTCGCCAAGATTTTTATATTTTCCAAAAGTAATCTCCGTGGATTTTCAGGTCATTCCGAGAACTTTTGTTTCTGCACAAAAAATAACACCATGGTAGTTCTGCTGAAAACAACGTCAATCCGGGTTAGTTTCATTCAAATCATGCAAGTTAGAGTCCAAAACAAGGGCAAAAGTGTTTGGAAAAGTAGATACGTTGGAGACGTATCAACTCCCCCAAGCTTAAGCCTTTGCTTGTCCTCAAGCAATTCAGTTGACAAACTGAAAGTGATAAAGAAAAACTTTTACAAACTATGTTTGCTCTTGTTGTTGTAAATATGTAAAGTCAACATTCAAGTTTTCAGCAAAGATTATGAACTAACCATATTCACAATAACACTTAGGTCTCATGTTTACTCATATCAATGGCATAATCAACTAGCGAGCAATAATAATAAAACTCGGAGGACAACACTTTCTCAAAACAATCATAATATGATATAACAAGATGGTATCTCGCTAGCCCTTTCTGAGACCGCAAAACATAAATGCAGAGCACCTTTAAAGATTAAGGACTGACTAAACATTGTAATTCATGGTAAAAGAGATCCAGTGAAGTCATACCCAATATAAACTAATAGTAATGCATGCAAATGACAATGTGCTCTCCAGCGGGTGCTTTTTAATAAGAGGGTGATGACTCAACATAAAAGTAAATAGATAGACCCTTCGCAGAGGGAAGCAGGGATTTGTAGAGGTGCCAGAGCTCGATTTTAAAATAGAGATGAATAACATTTTGAGCGGTATACTTTCACTGTCAATGCAACAACTATGAGATCTCGATATCTTCCATGCTACATACATTATAGGCGGTTCCCAAACAGAATGGTAAAGTTTATACCCCCCACCACCAACAAGCATCAATCCATGGCTTGCTCGAAACAACGAGTGCCTCCAACTAGCAACAGCCCTGCGGGAGTTTTGTTTAATTATTTTGATCTTTTTGATCATGGGACTGGGCATCCCGGTTACCAGCCATTTTCTCGTGAATGAGGAGTGGAGTCCACTCCTCTTGATAATAACCCACCTAGCATGGATGATACAGACAGCCCTAGTTGATACATGAGCTACTCGAGCATACAAAACATAATTTCATTTGAAGGTTTGGAGTTTGACACATACAAATTTACTTGGAACGGCAGGTAAATACCGCATATAGGAAGGTATGGTGGACTCATATGGAATAACTTTGGGGTTTATGGAGTTTGGATGCACAAGTAGTATTCCCGCTTAGTACATGTGAAGGCTAGCAAAAGACTGGGAAGCGACCAACTGAGAGAGCAACAACAGTCATGAACATGCATTAAAATTAATCAACACTGAGTGCAAGCATGAGTAGGATATAATCCACCATGAATATAAATATCGTGAAGGCTATGTTGATTTGTTTCAACTACATGTGTGAACATGTGCCAAGTCAAGTCACTCGAATCATTCAAAGGAGGATACCAGCCTATCATACCACATCACAACCATTTTAATAGCATGTTGGCACGCAAGGTAAACCATTATAAACTCCTAGCTAGTTAAGCATGGCATAAACAACTATAATATCTAATTGTCATTTCAAACATGTTTATTCATAATAGGCTGAATCAGGAACGATGAACTCATCATATTTACAAAAACAAAAGAGGTCGAGTTCATACCAGCTTCTCTCATCTCAATCAGTCCATTATATATCGTCATTATTGCCTTTCACTTGCACGACCGAACGGTGTGTATAATAATAATAGTGCGCGTGCATTGGACTAAGCTGGAATCTGCAAGCATTCAATTCAAGGAAGAACACAAGGTAATATGGGCTCTTGGTTAAATAAACAATCATGCATATAAGAGCCACTAAGCATTTTTCATTATGGTCTTCTCCTCTCGACCCCCAAAGGAAATAAAATAAAATAAAATTATTTACACGGGAAAGCTCCCAACAAGCAAAAGAAGAATGAGAAATATTTTTGGGTTTTCTTTTTAATTACTACTACAAGCATGGAAATTAAACTAACTATATTTTTTGGTTTTTCTAAGGTTTATCAAACACACAAGAAGAAAGCTAGAAAAAAAATTAAACTAGCATGGATAATACAATGAAAAAGTATGAGCACCGACAACTAGAATAAGTGTGTGAACATGAATGTAATGTCGGTGAGAAATACGTACTCCCCCAAGCTTAGGCTTTTGGCCTAAGTTGGTCTATTGCCATGGATAGCCTAACTGATATCCGAAGTTATAACTGGGGTCGTACTGAGATGCAACAGCCATCGCCTCCTGAGCTGCGGCATGTTGGCGAGCTGCCTCCGCTCTCCTCTCGTGTTCGGTTGCCTCCTCCCTGGTTACAACATATCTTCTTTTTGCCTGATAATCAAAAAGGGAAGGAGCAGGGAGAGTAACATGGACAGCGCGACGTCTGTCAAAGATTAGTCGATACTGGAGGAATTGTTCATTCCTCACAAGAAAATGATGGCTGACCATAGCATTATAATCTAAATAAGCGGGAAGCAACTCCCTATCACCCTCACGTGGAGGTATACCAAGATAATTAGCAACATGGGTCGTATAAATCCCTCCAAACAAATCTCAAACTAAACCATTGTTATGCAACCTACGTGCAACAATTGCCCCCAAATTGTAATCTTTATTACCTAATACAGCACTCTTGAGAACACAAAGATCGGGGACGCACATGTGACATGCTTCATCTTTACCGTTAATGCATCTACCAATGAAGAGAGCAAAATAATGTATAGCAGAAAAATGAATGCTCCCTATGGTAGCTTGTGCTATATCTCTAGATTCTCCCACAGTGATACTAGCAAGAAAGTATTTATATTCAGATTTACGGGGTTCATTAACATTGCCCCACTGCGGGAGTTTGCAAGCAGTAGTAAAATCTTCTAGGTCCATGGTATATGAGTGATCATAAATATCAAACAGGACATTTTGAGAATTACGCGAAGATGTAAATTTAAACCTTCTCACGAATGAATCAGTCAAGTAGTAGTACTGAGGACACTTATCTTGCATGAAGTCCTCAAGATCGGCATTACGCACATATGCATCAAATTCATCCTTGATGCCTGCATTTACCATAAACTCTTCTGACATCCATTCACAAGGCCGCACGTCGGCTTCCCTTGGTGGTTCATCGTCTTGCTCACGCATTGCGCGCCTGGGTCCTTTCTTTGTTGAAGAACCACCTTGGTACATTTTCCTACTTCCTCTGAAAAATTTCTGAAATTTTTAGTAACTCAAAATAAAAGTGAATCAAACTCAACAAGATTGATAGCAACTACTCCCACAAGTGCCTAGAGCCTATATCATGCATTAGAATTACTTGTGACCTCATAAATTTGACATGCAAGCTCAAGAACAGGGTCACCTAGGCAGCAAAAATTTGCAATAAATAAAGCACTAGAACAAAAACTAATCAGACCATTGGAGGAGTCACATACCAAAGAACAATCTCCCAAAGCAGTTTTGTGAATGGAGCTTTGAGCAAGGAGATCGAAAATCGCAGCAAAATGAGCTAGAACTCGTGCTTGAGCTGGATGGGGATTTTTTGGGAGGAAGATGGAGTGTGTGGGTGCAGGAATAAGTGGAGGGGGACACCATGGGCCCACGAGGCAGGGGGCGCGCCCAGTAAGAGTGGGAGCGCCCTGGACCCTCGTGGCCAGGTGCTTGCCCCCCTGCTGTGTTCTTAGTGCCTAAAATCCTCAAATATTCCTTAAAAATCATACTAAATTTGCAGGGCATTTGGAGAACTTTTATTTTTGGGATATTTTTTTATTGCATGGATAATTCAGAAAACAGACAGATAATACTCTTTTTTGCTTATTTATTCTAAATAACAGAAAGTAAAAAGAGGGTACAGAAGGTTGTGCCTTTTAGTTTCATCCATCTCATGATCATCAAAAGGAATCCACTAACAAGGTTGATCAAGTCTTGTTAACAAACTCAATCCGAATAACATGGAACCGGGGAAATTTCGAATAACACTAGGTTACCTCAACGGGGATATGAACATCCCCAATAATAAGAATATCATATTTTTTCTTTACAGTAGGAAGAGGAAATTCAAAACCTCCAATAATGATAGTTGGAATTTTTCCAATAGAATAGATGCTATGAACTTGAGATTGTTTCCTCGGAAAGTGTACCGTATGCTCATTACCATTAACATGAAAAGTGACATTGCCTTTGTTGCAATCAATAACAGCCCCTGCAGTATTCAAAAAGGGTCTACCAAAGATAATCGACATACTATCATCCTCGGGAATATCAAGAACAACAAAGTCCGTTAAGATAGTGACATTTGCAACCACAACAGGCACATCCTCGCAAATACCGACATGTATAGCAGTTGATTTATCAGCCATTTGCAAAGATATTTCAGTAGGTGTCAACTTATTCAATTCAAGTCTACGATATAAAGAGAGAGGCATAACACTAACACCGACTCCAAGACCACATAAAGCAGTTTTAACATAGTTTCTTTTAATGGAGCAAGGTATAGTTGGTACTCCTGGATCTCCTAGTTTCTTAGGTATTCAACCTTTAAAAGTATAATTAGCAAGCATGGTGGAAATTTTAGCTTCCGGTATCTTTCTTTCATTTGTAATGATATCCTTCATGTATTTAGCATAAGGTATCAGTTAAGCGCATACGCAAGAAGATAGGTCTAATCATTTCAGCAAAGCGCTCAAAATCCTCGTCATCCTTTTTCTTGGATGGCTTAGGAGGAAAAGGCATGGGTTTCTGAACC
Organism: Aegilops longissima; assembly: GCA_021605205.1. Lineage (NCBI taxonomy): Eukaryota > Viridiplantae > Streptophyta > Magnoliopsida > Poales > Poaceae > Aegilops > Aegilops longissima. Next base: position 664,553,914 of record CM038676.1, read on the forward strand.
CATGGTTCTCTTTACCGTGCTTCCTAGCAACAAAGTCTCTTTTATCATAACGTTGATTCTTTGATTGTGGATTATCAAGATCAACAGCAGGTTCAATCTCTACATCATTATTATTGCTAGGTTGAGCATCAATATGAACATTATCATTAACATTATCACTAGGTTCATGTTCATCACCAGATTGTGTTTTAGCATCAGAAATAGAAATATCATTGGGATTCTCAGGTGTGTCTACAACAGGTTCACTAGAAACATGCAAAGTCCTATCATTTTTCTTTTTCTTCTTTTTAGAAGGACTAGGTGCATCTAAATTATTTCTCTGAGAATCCTGCTCGATTCTCTTAGGGTGGCCTTCAGGACACAAAGGTTCCTAAGTCATTCTACCAGTTCTAGTAGCCACTCTAACAACAAAATCATGTTTATTATTTAATTCATCAAGCAAATCACTTTGAGATTTAAGTACTTGTTCTGCTTGAGTACTAACCATAGAAGCATATTTGCTAATGAGTTTAACTTCACCTTTAACTCTAGCCATATAATCACTCAAGCGTCCAATCATGTGAGCATTACTCTTTAATTCTCTACCAACATAAGCATTAAAACTTTCTTGTCTAGCCATGAAGTCATCAAATTCATCTAAACATTGGCTAGGAAATTTAGTAGACGGGATTTCAACCTTATCATATCTATAGAGAGAATTTACCTTTACTACCTGTGTCAGGTTATCAATACAATGTTTCTTCAACAGGCGGTATATTAAGACCATGTATTTCTTCAATAGGAGGTAAATTCTTAACATCTTCGGCTTTAATACCATTTTCTTTCATTGATTTCTTTGCCTATTGCATATCTTCAGGACTGAGAAATAGAACACCCCTCTTCTTCGGAGTTGGTTTAGGAATAGGATCAGGAGTTGGCTCAATTGGCTCAGGAAGAGCCCAATTATTTTCATTAGTCAACATATTATTCAATAGCAATTCAGCTTGGTCGACTGTTCTTTCCCTGAAAACACAACCAGCACAACTATCCAAGTGGTCCTTGGAAGCATCAGTTAGTCCATTATAAAAGATATCAAGTATTTGATTTTTCTTAAGAGGATGATCAGGCAAAGCATTAAGTAATTGGAGAAGCCTCCCCCAAGCTTGTGGGAGACTCTCTTCTTTAACTTGCACAAAATTATATATTTCCCGCAAGGCAGCTTGTTTCTTATGAGCAGGGAAATATTTAGCAGAGAAGTAATAAATCATATCCTGGGGACTACGCACACAACCAGGATCAAGAGAATTAAACCAAGTTTTAGCATCACCCTTTAATGAGAACGGAAATATCTTAAGGATATAATAATAGTGAGATTTCTCATCATTAGTGAACAGGGTGGCTATATCATTCAATTTGGTAAGATGTGCCACAACAGTTTCAGATTCATAGCCATAAAAAGGATCAGATTCAACCAAAGTAATTATCTCAGGATCAACAGAGAATTCATAATCCTTATCAGTAACAAAGATAGGTGAAGTAGCAAAAGCAGGGTCATATTTCATTCTAGCATTCAGAGATTGCTGCTTCCATTTAGCTAATAACTTCTTAAGATCGTATCTATCATTGCAAGCAAGAATAGCTCTAGCAGCTTCTTCATCCATAACATAACCCTCTGGAACAACAGGCAATTCATACTTAGGGGAAGAACCTTCATCATCACTATCTTCAATAATTTCATCATCTATAATTTCATTCTCTCTAACCCTAGCAAGTTGTTCATCTAGAAATTCACCTAATGGCAAAGTAGTATCAAGCATAGAAGTAGTTTCATCATAAGTATCGTGCATAGCAGAAGTGGCATCATCAATAACATGCGACATATCAGAATTCATAGCAGTAGCAAGTTTAGGTGTCGCAAGCTTACTCAAAACAAAAGGAGAATCTAGTGCAGAGCTAGATGGCAGTTCCTTACCTCCCCTCGTAGTTGAGGGGAAATCTTAGTTCTTTCGTCTTTCAAGTTCTTCATAGTGATCAGTAGATATAAATCCCAAGTGACTCAAAGAATAGAGCTATGATCCCTGGCAACGGCGCCAAAAAATAGTCTTGATAACCCACAAGTATAGGGGATCGCAACAGTTTTCGAGGGTAGAGTATTCAACCCAAATTTATTGATTCGACACAAGGGGAGCCAAAGAATATTCTCAAGTATTAGCAGTTGAGTTGTCAATTCAACCACACCTGGATAACTTAGTATCTGCAGCAAAGTATTTAGTAGCAAGGTAGTATGATAGTAATGGTAACAGTGGCAAAAGTAACGATAGCAGTTTTGTAGTAGTTGTAACAGTAGCAACGAAAAAGTAAATAAGCAAAGCACAATATGTGAAAAGCTCGTAGGCGGATCAGTGATGGATAATTATGTCGGATGCGATTCCTCATGTAATAGTTATAACATAGGGTGACACAGAACTAGCTCCAGTTCATCAATGTAATGTAGGCATGTATTCCGAATATAGTCATACGTGCTTATGGAAAAGAACTTGCATGACATCTTTTGTCCTACCCTCCTGTGGCAGCGGGGTCCTAATGGAAACTAAGGGATATTAAGGCCTCCTTTTAATAGAGAACCGAAACATAGCATTAGCACTTAGTGAATACATGAACTCCTCAAACTACGGTCATCACCGAGAAGTATCCCGATTATTGTCACTTCGGGGTTGTCGATCGGATCATAATACATAATAGGTGACTATAGACTTGCAAGAGAGGATCAAGAACTCACATATATTCATGAAAACATAATAGGTTCAGATCTGAAATCATGGCACTCGGGCCCTAGTGACAAGCATTAAGCATAGCAAAGTCATAGCAACATCAATCTCAGAACATAGTGGATACTAGGGATCAAACCCTAACAAAACTAACTTGATTACATGGTAAATCTCATCCAACCCATCACCGTCCAGCAAGCCTACGAGGGAATTACTCACGCACGTCGGTGAGCATCATGAAATTGGTGATGGAGGATGGTTGATGATGACGACAACGACGAATCCCCCTCTCCGGAGCCCCGAACGGACTCCAGATCAGCCCTCCCGAGAGAGATTAGGGCTTGGCAGCGGCTCCGTATCGTAAAACACGATGAAACTTTCTATCTGATTTTTTTCTCCACCAAAGCAAATATATAGAGTTGGAGTTGAGGTCGGTGGAGCTCCAGGGGACCCACGAGGCAGGGGGCGCGCCCAGGGGGATGGGGCGTGCCCCCCACCCTCGTGGACAGGGTGTGGGCCCCCTGGCCTTGATTCTTTCGCCAGTATTTTTTATATTTTCCAAAAGTAATCTTCGTGGATTTTCAGGTCATTCCAAGAACTTTTGTTTATGCACAAAAAATAACACCATGGTAGTTCTGCTAAAAACAACGTCAGTCCGGGTTAGTTTCATTCAAATCATGCAAGTTAGAGTCCAGAACGAGCGCAAAAGTGTTTCGAAAAGTAGATACGTTGGAGACGTATCAGAATGCAACAAACAAAGCTAGCAATGCAGATGATGTTAAAACAAAGGAAGTCATCGTTCACGACTCTTAATTCCAATGCTAGTTTTTTTCCGTCTAACCACGGAAGAATAGTGGCCACAAAACTTGTTCACACTCTCTTGGATAATGGACCATTTATGTTCAAGAGAGGTCTCATTGCAGGTGGTATGGTTAGGGCTCGACTCCACATATTCCTTGTGTTGATGGTAATGTTGTGGATCTTTTCCCAATACTTATTTCCATTTTGCTCGGGCCCATATATATAGTTCATACTTGTGGCCAACCAAGCTTCACACAATAGAACATCTCTTGAATTGGGAATGTCAGACCTATTGCCTTGAGCATCTTCCTCTTCTTTTTGTTTAGAGTGGTTGATTTTTGCCCGACATCATACATAGAAGAGTTGGTATCCACCAAGTCATAATGCATGGGATATTGACCGTCATTAATCATGTATGTCATGATAACCTCCTAAAATGACCATGATCACAAATGAACTAATGGCATATGCAACTAAAAGATTCAGAGGCATACACAAAAAATGATTCAATGATAATTGATTGAATGGCATACATAGCAGGCGAATGAATCAATACAAAGTGTGGCAAAAATGTACCATGTCCTCTGCCACCAATTTGTCAAACAAGACCTGGGCAAACCTGGCGTCGGTGGTTCCTAGGGATGTCTACACCCAATGGAGTTGCAGCTGAAAGGATCGAGAAGAGGTGTCTAGAGGGGGGGGGGGTGTGATTAGACCCTCAACAAGTAAATGTAGCAGTTTTTAAGTTTTTCAAGTTAAGGTAGGAGATGGGCATGATACGTCGCCAACGTATCAATAATTTTTGATTGCTCCATACTACTTTATCTACTGTTTGGACTATATTGGGCTTTATTTTCTACTTTTATATTACTTTTGGGACTAACCTATTAACCGGAGGCCCAGCCCAGAATTGCTGTTTTTTTGCCTATTTCAGTGTTTCGAAGAAACGGAATATCAAACGGAGTCCAGACAGAATGAAACCTTCGGGAACGTGATTCTCTCACCGAACGTGATCCAGGAGACTTGGACCCTACTCCAAGAAGTGCGAGGCGGTCACGAGGGTGGAGGGCGCCTCTACCTCGTGGGCCCCCGACGCCCACCGACGTACTCCTTCCTCCTATATATACCCACGATCCCCAAACGATCCGAACAGGAGCCAAAACCTAATTCCACCGCCATACTTCCTGATCCACGAGATCCCATCTTGGGGCCTGTTAGGAGCTCACGGAGGGGCATCCACCACGGAGGGCTTCTACATCAACACCATAGCCCCTCCGATGAAGTGTGAGTAGTTTACTTCAGACCTTGGTACATAGCTAGTAGCTAGATGGCTTCTTCTCTCTTTTGGATCTCAATACAATGTTCTCCCCTCTCTCATGGAGATCATTCGATGTAATCTTCTTTTTGCGGTGTGTTTGTTGAGACCGATGAATTGTGGGTTTATGATCCAACTTATCTATGAATAATATTTGAATCTTCTCTGAATTCTTTTATGTATGATTGAGTTATCTTTGCAAGTCTCTTGAATTATCCGCTTGGTTTGGCCAACTAGATTGGTAGTTCTTGCAATGGGAGAAGTGCTTAGCTTTGGGTTCAATCTTGCGGTGTCCTTACCAAAGGATGTAAAGGGTTGCAAGGCACGTATTGTATTGTTGCCATCGAGGATAACAAGATGGGGTATTTATCATATTGCATAAATTTATTCCTCTACATCATGTCATCTTGCTTAAGGCGTTACTCTTTTTAACTTAATACTCTAGATGCATCTTTGGATAGCGGTCGATGAGTGGAGTAATAGTAGTAGATGCGAATCGTTTCGATCTACTTGTCTTGGACGTGATGCCTATATACATGATCATACCTAGATAACCTCATAACTATGCTCAATTCATCAATTGCTCAACGATAATTTGTTCACCCATCGTAGAATACTTATGCTCTTGAGAGAAGCCACTAGTGAAACCTATGCCCCGGGTCTATTCTCATCATATCAATCTCCATCACTTTATTTACTTGCTTTGTTTTTACTTTGCTTTTACTTTTCACTTTGCATCTTTATACCAAAAATACCAAAAATATTATCTCTATCGATCTCACTCTCGTAAGTTACCGTGAAGGGATTGACAACCCCTAATCGTGTTGGTTGCGAGTAGCTATCGCTTTGTGCAGTACGAGGGACTTGCGCGTGGCCTCCCTCTTGGATTGATACCTTGGTTCTCAAAACTGAGGGAAATACTTACGCTATTGTGCTGCATCATCCTCTCCTCTTCAGGGAAAACCAACGCAAGCTCAAGATGTAGCAAGAAGGATTTCTGGCGCCGTTGCCGGGGAGGTCTACGCAAAAGTCAACATACCAAGTACCCATCACAATCCCTATCGTTTTGTGCAGGTACGAGGGACTTGCGCGTGGCCTCCTACTGGATTGATACCTTGGTTGTCAAAAACTGAGGGAAATACTTACGCTACTGTGCTGCATCATCCTCTCCTCTTCGGGGAAAACCAACGCAAGCTCAAGACATAGCAGGGCACAATTTTAAGCATTTACAATACAATTCAAGCAAGCATGCAAAGAGTATATGAGCAACGGAAAGTAAAGCATGCAACTTGCAAGAAAGTAAAGGGATGAGATTGGAGTGTGCAAACGCAATTGGAGACACGGATATTTTTGGCGTGGTTCCGATAGGTGGTGCTATCATACATCCATGTTGGTGGAGACTTCAACCCACGAAGGGTAACGGTTGCGCGAGTCCACGGAGGGCTCCACCCACGAAGGGTCCACGAAGAAGCAACCTTGTCTATCCCACCATGGCCATCGCCCACGAAGGACTTGCCTCACTTGGGTAGATCTTCACGAAGTAGGCGACCTTCTTGCCCTTACAAACTCCTTGGTTCAACTCCACAATCTTGACGGAGGCTCCCAAGTGAAACCTCCAATCTAGGAGACACCACTCTCCAAAAGGTAATAGATGGTGTGTTGATGATGAACTCCTTGCTCTTGTGCTTCAAATGATAGTCTCCCCAACACTCAACTCTCTCTCATAGAATTGGCTATGGTGGAAAGATGATTTGAGTGGAAAGCAACTTGGGGAAGGCCAAAGATCAAGATTCTTGTGGTTGAATTGGAATATCTTGGTCTCAACACATGAGTAGGTGGTTCTCTCTTAGAAAATGAGTAGTGGAAGCGTAGGCACGTTCTGATGGCTCTCTCTCTCTCTCTCTAATGGAGAAGGGGTGGAGGGGTATATATAGCCTCCACACAAAATCTAACTGTTACGCACAATCTTCCAAACTTGGTGGGACCGAATAGTGCAACTCGGTCAAACTGATATGGTTGAAAATATGAATGTTAGAGTTTTCGGTGGGACCAACAAGGTCAACTCGGTGGGACCAATGTGCTAGGGTTAGGGAAAAACCTCATCTCGCTGAGACCGATTACATGAACTCAGTGGGACCAATTTCAGTAATAAGCAAACAGAGACTTGGTCAAGCAAACTCAACGGGACTGACAACACATTTCGGTGAGACCGAAATACTGTAATAGGTAACAGAGAGTTTGCAAGGCCATCTCGGTGAGACCGAGATCCCATTGGTGAGACCGAACTGATTAGGGTTTCTAGCAGTGGCTATATCAGATGAACTCGGTGGCGCCGGATGAATCAAATCGGTGGGGCCGAGTTTGACTTTAGGTTTTGGACATATGTGGAAATGAGAAAGTGGTTGAGGGTTTTGGAGCATATCACTAAGCACTTTGAGCAAGCAAGCCATTAAGCAACACCTCATCGCCTTTTAATAGTATTGGCTTTTCCTGTGGACTCAATGTGATCTTGGATCACTAAAATGAAAATATAGAGTATTGAGCGTTTGCCAATGTTTGTCCTTAGCATCTTGAAGGGGTTCCACATCCTCTTGTCCTGCCACTCCAATGTTGAACTCATCTGAAATATACTAGGTAGAAGTATTAGTCCAACAAGAGATATGTTGACATTAATTACCAAAATCACCCAGGGAGCACTTGTGCTTTCAATCTCCCCCTTTTTGGTAATTTATGACAACATACAACAAAGCTTTAGATAAATATATAAAGTATAACAAGTAAAGCTTTGGAAGAACATGTAACATGCATTAGCTCCCCCTACATGTATGCAATCATGTGAAGATAGATTATAAGAGTATGTGAAAGCATAAACTTGTCAGAGCAAGCAATGAGTTACATGTATCTTGGCTATATGCATCAGAGCAAATGATGTGAAACGCAGAGAATGTACCTACATGTTGATGAGTCCTTCTTGCAAACAATATATACATCAGCAAGAGATCCACATGCACATGAGTGTGATGCATATACTTACCTTGTGGTCTTGAGCTAACTTTGGAAGAGATGAACCTGAGAAAACAGGGTTAGATAACGTAGGAATCCACTAGACAGAGCAAGAACAGAGTACCAAGACTGGGATGACATGTAGAAAGTGAATACTTAGTACTCTATTTGGATGTTGACATGTTGAGGGAGTCCTGGATTAAGTGGTCCTCGGACAGCCGGACTATATACGTTGGCCGGACTGTTGCACTATGAAGATACAAGACTGAAGACTTCATCCCGTGTCCGGATAGGACTCTCCTTTGCGTGGAAGGCAAGCTTGGAAATTCTGTTATTTAGATCTCCTTCTCTGTAACCGACTCTGTGTAACCCTAGCCCCCTCCAGTGTCTATATAAACCGGAGTGTTTAGTCCGTAGGACAACAACAATCATAATCATAGGCTAGCTTCTAGGGTTTAGCCTCTACGATCTCGTGGTAGATCAACTCTTGTAATACTCATATCATCAAGATCAATCAAGCAGGAAGTAGGGTATTACCTCCATCGAGAGGGCCCGAACCTGGGTAAAATATCGTGTCCCCTGCCTCCTGGTACCATTAGTCTTAGACGCACAGTTCGGGACCCCCTACCCGAGATCCGCTGGTTTTGACACCGACATTGGTGCTTTCATTGTGAGTTCCTGTGTGCCGTCCCGATAAGGCTTGATGGCTCGCCTTGTTGTCAAGGACAACATCACTTCGGAGGAATCCTGGCTGTAGGCCAGACTCTCCGGCTAAGCGGTTTCGTCATGGCCGCCCGTTCGGCTGCCACGCCGATGATGACTTCTCAGGTCATCAAGAACAACCTCCATGTCAGCTTGGAATTCACTGAGCAGATGGATCCAATGGAGCTCTCCTCCCTGAACGAGCTCTTGGATCGCATCGCTGCCCTGGGAGTCGTTACGGACCATGATCCGATCGGGCTTAAACCCGACCAAAGGGAGATTAACTCTCCACCGGTCACCCATCAGATAGCGGTGGTGGAGGAACAAAACAACGATTCTTCCTCTATTTTGAGGACGAACTATGTCCGGGTTCCCGAGCTCACCGAGCCGGATACCCGTCTACATGAAGACATGGCCCAGGCTTCGAACTTAGAATCGGGCAACGGGCCACAAATATTGGGCAACATCCTGGAGCCCAAGCTGCCTAGCTCGGGAGCTCCTTTGCCCCCGGGTCTCAGATCGGATCGGGATTTGGGCTTAAGTCTACCCACCCACCCAGACACAAGTGATCTTTCCCACATCAGACAAGAGCCCCAAGAGACAGTACATCACTTCTGGGCCAGATTCCTCCTTGCAATGAGCAAGGTTCAGGATTGTCGCGAGAAAGACGCAATCTCATTACTTTGCAAAAATTGCACGGACAAGGGAATTCTCAACGCCATTTAGTCGCCGTGACATAGCACACTTCGCCGACTTCACGGCCATAGTACAGAAGTACTGTGCGATGGGAAGTGCATGGAAAACCCAAGCAAAATTCTAGGATCCTCCGGCTCTAACTAAACCCCTAGTCGAACTAAAAGGGTGCGCTCTCGCAAGTCACCCAATCCAATCACAAAGAAGCCAAAACCCTCTACAGGGCGTGGAACCGTACTGGAGGGATGGCTCAATAGGCCATGCAAAATTCACAGCACACCGGGCATCATACCAACACACAGCCTTAGAGCATGTTGGATACTCCGGCAGGTGGCCAAGCGGCGAGGACCTCCTCATCAACAATACCGTAGAGCACCATCACACGGAGAATAACAATATAGTACTGACAGTCTTCGAGACTTTCTCCTCAAACAATAGGCGTAAGCGAGAACTCCACAGCCTCGCCGAATTCTACCACGTCGCAGCAATAAATCCGTGGAACGATACGGCCATAACCTTCAATGCCAGTGATGAACCTCAATTCCGAACAGTCCGAGCACCAGCCACTTTGGTCCTTAGTCTAATTGTGGACGGCTTCCGGCTTACTAAAGTGCTCATGGACGGCGGCAGCGGATTAAACCTCATCTATGAGGAAACTCTTAACAAAATGGAAATAGATAAGAGCCGCATTGAGCAAAGCAGTACGACCTTCAGGGGAATCATCCCTAGTCAGGAAGCACAATGCGCAGGAAAAATTACACTGGATGTGGTATTCGGCACGCCGAAGAATTATAGGTCTGAAGAAATCACATTCCAAGTGGCCCCGTTTAACAGTGGATACCACGCCCTTTTAGGACGGGATGCATTCACAAGCTTCCAAGCCATACCCCATTACGGGTACATGAAGCTTAAGATGCCTGGGCCCAACGGAATCATCACTCTAGACAGTGATCCGGACATAGCACTCCGCGCCAAAAATAAAACCGCCGCACTAGCCCTGGAGGAATTATCCGAAGCCCTCGCGGCCGAAGAGTTAACTGCGCTGTGCTCCACGGTGGACAGGGACGACGTGATACTTGACAAACAACCCAAGTCCACCTCTTTTAAACCAGCAGACGAAATAGTCAAATTCCAGGTCCACCCGACGGACCCTACAAAAACAGCATCAATTGGGGCACAACTAAACCCCACAATAGACACCACACTACGAGAGTTCTTGCGCGAAAATTGGGACATCTTCGCCTGGCATCCTTAAGACATGCCAGGTATCACACGCAGGCTGGCCGAGCATAGCCTAAACATACTAAAGGGATACAAGCCGGTCAAGCAGACTCTTCGGCGCTTTTCAGAACCCAAGCGACAATCCATGGGAGAAGAGCTAGCCAAACTACTCGAGGCCGGATTCATCAGAGAAATAAAACATCCAGACTGGCTAGCAAACCTGGTGATGGTACCAAAGAAGGACAAATCCTGGCGCCTATGCGTCGATTTCAAGGACCTCAATAAGGCTTGCCCCAAGGATCCCTTCCCCCTCCCACGCATCGATCAAATCATCAACGCTACCGCAGGACACTACTCTTTGTGTTTCCTCGACGCATACTCCGGATACCATCAAATCAAGATGGCAGAGTCCGATCAAGCCGCAACGGCATTTATCACTCCATACGGCCCCTTCTGTTTTGACACCATGCCTTTCGGGCTCAAAAACGCCGGTGCAACCTATCAATGCATGATTCAGACATGCCTGGAAACACAGATCGGCAAAACAATGGAGGCATATGTGGATGATGTGGTCATCAAAACCAGACACGTCGAATCTTTAATAGACGACTTGAGGCTTACGTTACATACGACATCAAGCTCAACCGGAAAAATGTGTTTTCAGCGTACCTGCCGGAAAGCTCTTGGGCTTTATCGTTTCCAATAGAGGAATCGAAGCAAACCCGGCTAAAATTCAAGCTCTGTCACAGTTGGCTACCCCAACAGACCTCAAGCAAATCCAGAAATTAACTGGATGCGTTGCCGCCTTAAGCCGCTTTATCTCCCGATTGGGAGAAAAGGCACTGCCTCTTTGTCGCCTTCTTTGACGCACCGAACACTTCGAGTGGACGGATGCGGCTACGGTCGGACTGGAAGAAATAAAAGCCCTCTTGGCCACCAATCCAATCCTGGCCGCGCCAAATGTCGGCAAACCCATGCTGCTATATATAGCTGCAACACACCAGGTTGTAAGCGCAGTGCTCGTCGTCGAACGAGAGACAGATGGACATAAGTTCCCACTTCAAAAGCCGGTATACTACTTATCCACTGTCCTCACTCCATGCAAGTCACATTACCCACATTATCAAAAGATAGCATACGCGGTCTTCATGGCATCCTGAAAACTACGACACTACTTTCAAGAGTGTTCAATCACGGCGGCCTCCGAAGTACCACTCAATGACATAATAAATAACCGCGATGCCACAGGCTAGATTGCTAAGTGGGCTATCGAGCTCCTCCCGTTCGACATAACATACAAACCACGGCGAGCTATTAAGTCGCAAGTACTAGCTGACTTCGTCGCCGAATGGACAGAAGCCGAACTCCCTAAAGAGTACGGCGCGTACTCCAATTGGATCATGCACTTTGACGGCTCTAAGATGCTAGCTAGTCTAGGGGCAGGCGTTGTCCTGACATCCCCCACCGGAGATATGATACGTCTCCAACATATCTATAATTTTTGATTGCTCCATGCTACTTTATCTATTGTTTTGGACTATAATGGGCTTTATTTTCCACTTTTATATTATTTTTGGGACTAACCTATTAACCGGAGGCCCAGCCTGTAATTGCTGTTTTTTGCCTTTTTAGTGTTTCAAGAAAGCAGAATATCAAACAGAGTCCAAACGGAATGAAACCTTGAAACGTGATTTTCTCACCGAACGTGATCCGAGTCTTGGACCCTACGCCAAGGAACCAGAGAGGCGGTCACGAGGGTGGGGGCGTGCCCCGCCTCGTGGGCCCCTGTTGCTCCACCGACGCACTCCTTCCTCCTATATATACCTCACGCACTTCAAACGATCGAATGGGAGCCAAAACCTAATTCCACCGCCGCAACTTCTCAGATCCACGAGATCCCATCTTGGGGCTTGTTAGGAGCTCACGAGGGGGCATCCACCACGGAGGGCTTCTACATCAACACCATAGGCTCTCCAATGAAGTGTGAGTAGTTTACTTCAGACCTTCGGGTCCATAGCTAGTAGCTAGATGGCTTCTTCTCTCTTTTTGGATCTCAATACAATGTTCTCTCCCTCTCTCGTGGAGATTTATTCGATGTAATCTTCTTTTTGCGGTGTGTTTGTTGATACCAATGAGTTGTGGGTTTATGATCCAGCTTATCTATGAATAATATTTGAATCCTCTCTGAATTCTTTTATGTATGATTGAGTTATCTTTGCAAGTCTCTTCGAATTATCCGTTTGGTTTGGCCAACTAGATTGGTAGTTCTTGCAATGGGAGAAGTGCATGGCTTTGGGTTCAATCTTTATGTGTCCTTACCAAAGGATGTAAAGGGTTGCAAGACACGTATTGTATTGTTGCCATCGAGGATAACAAGATGGGGTATTTATGATATTGCATGAATTTATTCCTCTACATCATGTCATCTTGCTTAAGGCGTTACTCTATTTTTAACTTAATACTCTAGATGCATGCTGGATAGCGGTCGATGAGTGGAGTAATAGTAGTAGATGCAGAATCGTTTCGATCTACTTGTCACAGACGTGATGCCTATATACATGATCATACCTAGATATACTCATAACTATGCTCAATTCTGTCAATTGCTCAACAATAATTTGTTCACCCACCATAGAATACTTATGCTCTTGAGAGAAGCCACTAGTGAAACCTATGGCCCCCGGGTCTATTCTCATCATATCAATCTTCATCACTTTTATAATTGCTTTGTTTTACTTTGCCTTTACTTTTCACTTTGCATCTTTATACCAAAAATACCAAAATATTATCTCTATCGATCTCACTCGTAAGTGACCGTGAAGGATTGACAACCCCTAATCGCGTTGGTTGCGAGTAGCTATCGTTTGTGCGTGTACGAGGGACTTGTGCGTGGCCTCCTATTGGATTGATACCTTGGTTCTCAAAAACTGAGGGAAATACTTACGCTACTGTGTTGCATCATCCTCTCCTCTTCGGGGAAAACCAACGTAAGCTCAAGACGTAGCAAGATACAGTCCAATATGTGCTACAAATACTATACTCAGGTTCCAACAATGTAGCCGAATACGAGGCCCTGTTGCATGGTCTCCGGATGGCAGTCTCCATGGGCATTCAACGCCTAGAAGTTCGTGGGGATTCAAACCTCGCAATATCTCAAATAAATGGAGACTTTGATGCCAAGGACCAAAAATGGCGGCCTACCGCAATGCCGTCCTCAAAATGTCAGCTCGGTTTGAGGGGCTCGAATTCCACCATGTAGTCTGAGAAAACAACCAAGCGGCGGATATCCTCGCCCGCATGGGCGCTAAGCGCGACCCCGTCCCACCTTATATCTTTTTGGAAAGGCTATTCAAGCCATCCGTGGTATGGGAAGGGGAGACCGGCAATACCAGTCCGGATCTGAACACAACCCCAGATCCTGAACAATCTGACATAATCGGAGGCTCCGCCACCGAAATAACACCTTCGGCCCACGTGATTATGGCTGTCATCGCCCCATGGACAGAACCCTTCTTGGCCTACCTAAATAGGCAAGAACTCCCTGAGGACCAAAATGAGGCTCGTTGCATTGTGCGGCGCTCTAAAGCCTACAAGGTCCACGAGGGAGAGCTCTATAAGAAAAGCGCGCCTGGAGTGCTCCAAAGGTGCATCTCCGAAGAGGAAGGGCGGCAGCACTTGGCCGAAATTCATGCCGGACTCGGCGGCCACCATGCCACAACCCGGGCACTAGTAAGCAAGGCCTTCCGTACAGGTTTCTACTGGCCGGCAGCTCGGGCAGACGCACAGGACCTTGTCCAACATTACATCGGTTGCCAGCTTTTTGCAAATCAAAGCCACATGCCACCTACCGCTCTCCAAACAATCCCCATAACTTGGACCTTTGCGGTCTGGGGGCTCGATATGGTTGGACCCCTTAAAGGAGGAAGCCATAAGAAGAAATACTTGTTGCTCATGGTCGATAAATTCACCAAATGGATAGAAGCCAAACCAGTTAAAACGGCTGAGTCCGGACCAGTAATAGACTTCATATCCGAGGTCGTACACCGTTACGGTGCCCCCCACAGCATCGTCACCGATAACGACTCAAACTTCACAGCCGACGAGGTGAAAACTTGGTGCGGCAAAATGGGCATAAAGCTCGATTATGCATCCGTCTATCACCCCAAACAAAGGGTCAAGTCAAACGAGCGAATGGTGTTATTATGAGCGGCATTAAGCCCAGGCTAGTGCAATCCTTGAAGGAATCAGATACGCACTGGGTCGAGGAGCTCGACTCTGTACTATGGGGGCTGCGGACCACGCCAAATCGCACAACCGGATACACACCATTTTTATGGTGTACGGCACAGAGGCAGTGCTACCCTGCGATATCATTCATGACTCACCTCGAGTGCGTATGTATGAAGAGAGAGAAGCCGAGATGGATCAGCAGGATGGCTTAGATGCCCTGGAGGAGGAGCGTGACGTCGCAAAGGCCCGTTCCGCATTTTATCAACAACAGGCTCAAAGGTATAAAAGCAGAGAAGTACCGGCCAAAAGTTACAACATTGGCGAACTCGTTCTACGCCTACCAGAGAAGAAAAAGGGCAAGCTCAAGCCCAAATGGGAAGGTCCCTTTATCATAGATAAAGTTCTCAGCGGAGGAGCGTACCGTCTGTGTGATGCACCCGATAATCGACTTGAGCCGAACCCATGGAACGCGGCCAGACTCCGAAGATTCTACGCCTAGTGCCGAACTCTGTGTTTGTCTCCTTACTTCCGTCTTCCTTTTTGAATTATACCCTCTCTCTCTCTCTCTCTCCCTTTTTTATGTATAGCCTTAAAAGCTTCAAGTATGTTTTGACTGAAGGAAATATGCCCTAGAGGCAATAATAAATTTATTATTTATTTCCTTATATCATGATAAATGTTTATTATTCATGCTATAATTGTATTAACCGGAAACATAATACATGTGTGAATACATAGACAAACAGAGTGTCACTAGTATGCCTCTACTTGACTAGCTCGTTGATCAAAGATGGTTATGTTTCCTAGCCATAGACATGAGTTGTCATTTGATTAAGGGGATCACATCATTAGGAGAATGATGTGATTGACTTGACCCATTCCGTTAGCTTAGCACACTTGATCGTTTAGTATGTTGCTATTGCTTTCTTCATTACTTATACATGTTCCTATGACTATGAGATTATGCAACTCCCGTTTACCGGAGGAACACTTTGTGTGCTACCAAACGTCACAACGAATCGGGTGATTATAAAGGTGCTCTACAGGTGTCTCCGAAGGTACATGTTGGGTTGGCGATTTGAGATTAGGATTTGTCACTCCGATTGTCGGAGAGGTATCTCTGGGCCCTCTCGGTAATGCACATCACTTAAGCCTTGCAAGCATTGCAACTAATGAGTTAGTTGCGGGATGATGTATTACGGAACGAGTAAAGAGACTTGCCGGTAACAAGATTGAACTAGGTATTGAGATACCGACGGTCGAATCTCGGGCAAGTAACATACCGATGACAAAGGGAACAACGTATGTTGTTATGCGGTCTGACCGATAAAGATCTTCGTAGAATATGTAGGAGCCAGATGAGCATCCAGGTTCCGCTATTGGTTATTGACCGGAGACGTGTCTCGGTCATGTCTACATAGTTCTCGAACCCGTAGGGTCCGCACGCTTAACGTTACGATGACAGTTTTATTATGACTTTATATGTTTTGATGTACCAAAGGCTGTTCAGAGTCCCGGATGTGATCACGGACATGATGAGGAGTCTCGAAATGGTCGAGACATGAATATTGATATATTGGAAGCCTATGTTTGGACATTGGAAGTGTTCCGGGTGAAATCGGGATTTTACCGGAGTACCGGGAGGTTACCGAAACCCCCCGGGAGGTAAATGGGCCTTAGTGGGCCTTTAAGGAGAAGAGGAGAGGCGGCCACGGCTGAGCCGCATGCCCCTCCCCCCTAGTCCGAATAGGACAAGGAGAGGGGGGCGGCGCCCCCCTTCCTTCTATCCCTCCTCTTTCCCCCTCCCGAATCCTATTCCAACTAGGAAGGGGGAGTCCTACTCCCGGTGGGAGTAGGACTCCTCCTGGCGCGCCCTCTCCCTGGCCGGCCGCACCCCCCTTGCTCCTTTATATACGGGGACAGGGGGCACCTTTAGACACAACAGTTGATCATTGATCTCTTAGCCGTTTGCGGTGCCCCCCTCCACCATAGTCCACCTCGATATTACTGTAGCGGTGCTTAGGCGAAGCCCTGCGTCGGTGGAACATCAACATCATCACCACGCCATCATGCTGACGAAACTCTCCCTCAACACTCGGCTGGATAGGAGTTCGAGGGACGTCATCGGGCTGAACGTGTGCTGAACTCGGAGGTGCCGTGCGTTTGGTACTTGATCGGTCGGATCATGAAGATGTACGACTACATCAACCGTGTTGTGCTAATGCTTCCGCTTTCGGTCTACAAGGGTACATGGACAACACTCTCCCCTCTCGTTGCTATGCATCACCATGATCTTGCGTGTGCGTAGGATTTTTTTTGAAATTACTACGTTCCCCAACAGTGGCATCCGAGCCTAGGTTTTATGCGTTGATGTTATATGAACGAGTAGAACACAAGTGAGTTGTGGGCGATACAAGTCATACTGCTTACCAACATGTCATACTTTGGTTTGGCCGTATTGTTGGATGAAGCGGCCCGGACCGGCATTACGCGTACGCTTACGCGAGACTAGTTCTACCGACGTGCTTTGCACAGAGGTGGCTGGCGGGTGTCAGTTTCTCCAACTTTAGTTGAACCGAGTGTGGCTAAGCCCAGTCCTTGCGAAGGTTAAAACAACACTAACTTGACGAACTATCGTTGTGGTTTTGATGCGTAGGTAAGAACGGTTCTTGCTCAGCCCGTAGCAGCCACGTAAAACTTGCAACAACAAAGTAGAGGACGTCTAACTTGTTTTTGCAGGGCATGTTGTGATGTGATATGGTCAAGACGTGATGAGATATAAGTTGTTGTATGAGATGATCATGTTTTGTTGAAGTTATCGGCAACTAGCAGAAGCCTTATGGTTGTCTCTTTATTGCATAAGATGCAAGCGCCAAATAATTGCTTTACTTTATCGCTATGCGATAGCAATAGTTGCAAGAGCAATAGTTGGCGAGACAACCATGTGACGACACATTGATATAGATCAAGATGATGGAGATCATGGTGTCATGCCGGTGACGATGGAGATCATGACGATGCTTTGGAGATGGAGATCAAAGGCACAAGATGATGATGGCCATATCATGTCACATATTTTTGATTGCATATGATGTTTATCTTTTATACATCTTATTTTGTTTTGATTGACGGTAGCATTATAAGATGATCTCTCACTAAATTTCAAGATAAAAGTGTTCTCCCTGAGTATGCACCGTTGCCAAAGTTCTTCGTGCCCAGACACCACGTGATGATCGGGTGTGATAAGCTCTACGTCCATCTACAACGGGTGCAAGCCGGTTTTGCACACGCGGAATACTCAGGTTAAACTTGACGAGCCTAGCATATGCAGATATGGCATCGGAACACTGGAGACCGAAAGGTCGAGCGTGAATCATATAGTAGATATGATCAACATAATGATGTTCACCATTGAAAACTACTCCATCTCACGTGATGATCGGTTATGGTTTAGTTGATTTGGATCACGTGATCACTTAGATGACTAGAGGGATGTCTATCTAAGTGGGAGTTCTTAAGTAATATGATTAATTGAACTTAAATTTATCATGAACTTAGTCCTGGTAGTATTTTGCAAATTATGTTGTAGATTAATAGCTCGTGTTGTTGTTTTCATATGTTAATTTTGATATGTTCCTAGAGAAAACTATGTTGAAAGATGTTAGTAGCAATGATGTAGACTTGGTCCGTGATCCAAGGATTTTCCTCATTGCTGCACAGAAGAATTATGTCCTTGATGCACCACTAGGTGACAGACCTATTGCAGGAGTAGATGCAAACGTTATGAACGTTTGGCTAGCTCAATATGATGACTACTTGATAGTTTAGTGCACCATGCTTAACGGCTTAGAATCAGGACTTCAAAGACGTTTTGAACGTCATGGACCATATGAGATGTTCCAGGAGTTGAAGTTAATATTTCAAGAAAATACTCGAGTTGAGAGATATGAAGTCTCCAACAAGTTCTATTGCTAAAAGATGGAAGAGAATAGCTCAAGTAGTGAGCATGTGCTCAGATTGTCTGGGTACTACAATCGCTTGAATCAAGTGGGAGTTAATCTTCCAGATAAAATAGTGATTGACAGTATTCTCTAGTCACCATCACAAAGTTAGTAGAACTTCGTGATGAACTATAATATGCAAGGGATAACAGAAATGATTCCCAAGCTCTTCATGATGCTGAAGTCGACGAAGGTAGAAATCAAGAAAAACATCAAGTGTTGATGGTTGACAAGATCACTAGATTCAAGAAAAGGGCAAAGAGAAGAAGGGGAACTTCAAGAAGAACAGCAAGCAAGTTGCTTCTCAAGTGAAGAAGCCCAAGTCTGGACCTAAGCCTAAGACTAAGTGATTCTACTGCAAAGGGACTGGTCACTGGAAGCGGAACTACCCCAAGTATTTGGCGGATAAGAAGGATGGCAAAGTGAACATAGATATATTTGATATACATGTTATTAATGTGTACTTTACTAGTGTTTATAGCAACCCCTTGGTATTTGATACTGGTTCAGTTGCTAAGAGTAGTAACTCGAAACGGGAGTTGCAGCAAGATTGATATGATCATCATCGCACACTCCCTATACTTTCAGGATTAGTATTGAACCTAAATAAGTGTTATTTGGTGTTTGCGTTGAGCATGAATGTGATTTGATCACTTTTATTGCAATACGGTTATTCATGTAAGTTAGAGAATAATTGTTGTTCTGTTTACATGAATAAAACCTTCTATGGTCATAAACACAATGAAAATGGTTTGTTGGATCTCGATCGTGTGATACACATATTCATAATATTGAAGCCAAAAGATGTAAAGTTAATAATGATAGTGCAACTTATTTGCGGTATTGCCGTTTAGGTCATATTGGTGTAAAGCGCATGAAGAAACTCCATGCTGATGGGCTTTTGGAATCACTTGATTATGAATCACTTGATGCTTGCGAACCATGCCTCATGGGCAAGATGACTAAGACTCCGTTCTCTGGAACAATGGAGCGAGCAACAGATTTGTTGGAAATAATACATACTGATGTATGCAGTCCGATGAGTGTTGATGCTCGCGGCAGGTATCGTTATTTTCTGACCTTCACAGATGATTTGAGCAGATATGGGTATATCTACTTGATGAAACACAAGTCTGAAACATTTGAAAAGTTCAAAGATTTCAGAGTGAGTGGAGAATCATCGTAACAAGAAAATAAAAATTTCTACGATATGATCGCAGAGGTAAAATATTTGAGTTATGAGTTTGGCCTTCAGTTAAAACAATGTGAAATAGTTTCACTACTCACGCCACCTGGAACACCACAGTGTAATGGTGTGTCCAAACGTCATAACTGTACTTTATTAGATATGGTGCGTTCTATGATGTCTCTTACCGATTTACCACTATCGTTTTGGGAGTATGCATTAGAGACAGCTGCATTCACGTTAAATAGGGCACCATCTAAGTCCGTTGAGACGACACCGTATGAACTATGGTTTGGCAAGAAACCAAAGTTGTCGTTTCTTAAAGTTTGGGGTTGCGATGCTTATAAGAAAAAGTTTCATCCTGATAAGCTCAAACCCAAATCGGAGAAATGTGTCTTCATAGAATACCCAAAGGAGACAGTTGGGTATACCTTCTATCACAGATCCGAAGGCAAGATATTCGTTGCTAAGAATGGATCCTTTCTAGAGAAGGAGTTTCTCTCGAAAGAAGTGAGTGGGAGGAAAGTAGAACTTGATGAGGTAACCTGTACCTACTCCCTTATTGAAAGTAGTTCATCACAGAAACCGGTTCCTGTGACGTCTATACCAATTAGTGAGGAAGTTAATGATGATGATCATGGAACTTCAGATCAAGTTGTTACTGAACCTTGTAGGTCAAACAGAGTAAGATCCGCACCAGAGTGGTACGGTAATCCTGTTCTGGAGGTTATGTTACTAGACCATGACGAACCTACGAACTATGAAGAAGCGATGGTGAGCCCAGATTCCGCGAAATGGCTGGAGGCCATGAAATCTGAGATAGGATCCATGTATGAGAACAAAGTGTGGACTTTGGTGGACTTGCCCGATGATCGGCAAGCCATAGAAAATAAATGGATCTTCAAGAGGAAGACGGATGTTGATAGTAGTGTTACTATCTACAAAGCTCGACTTGTCGCAAAAAGGTTTTCGACAAAGTTCAAGGTGTTGACTACAATGAGATTTTCTCAACTGTAGCGATGCTTAAGTCTGTCTGAATCATGTTAGCAATTGCCACATTTTATGAAATCTAGCAAATGGATGTCAAAACTGCATTCCTTAATGGTTTTCTTAAAGAAGAGTTGTATATGATGCAACCAGAAAGTTTTGTCAAGGTGCTAACAAAATGTGCAAGCTCCAGCGATCCATCTATGGACTGGTGCAAGCATCTCAGAGTTGGAATATACGCTTTGATGAGTTGATCAAAGCATATAGTTTTATACAGACTTACGGTGAAGCCTGTATTTACAAGAAAGTGAGTGGGAGCACCACAACCTTTCTGATAAAGTATATGTGAATGACATATTGTTGATCGGAAATAATGTAGAATTTTCTGAAAAGCATAAAGGAGTATTTGAAAGGAGTTTTTCAAAGAAAGACCTCGGTGAAGCTGCTTACATATTGAGCATCAAGATCTATAGAGATAGATCAAGACGCTTGATAAGTTTTTTCAATGAGTACATACTTTGACAAGATTTTGAAGTAGTTCAAAATGGAACAGTCAAAGAAAGAGTTTCTTGCCTGTGTTACAAGGTGTGAAATTGAGTAAGACTCAAAGCCCGACCACGACAGAAGATAGAAAGAGAATGAAAGTCATTCCCTATGCCTCAGCCATAGGTTCTATAAAGTATGCCATGCTGTGTACCAGATCTATTGCATACCCTACCACTAAGTTTGGCAAGGGAGTGAAATAGTGATCTAGGAGTAGATCAATGGACAACGGTCAAAATTATCCTTAGTGGAATAAGGATATGTTTCTCGATTATGGAAGTGACAAAAGGTTCATCGTAAAGGGTTACGTCGATGCAAGTTTTGACACTAATCTAGATGACTCTAAGTCTTGGTCTAGATACATATTGAAAGTGGGAGCAATTAGCTAGAGTAGCTCTGTGCAGAGCATTGTAGACATAGAAATTTGCAAAATACTTACGGATCTGAATGTGACAGACCCGTTGACTAAAATTATCTCACAAGAAAAACATGATCACACCTTAGTACTCTTTGGGTGTTAATCACATAGCGATGTGAACTAGATTACTGACTCTAGTAAACTCTTTGGGTGTTGATCACATGTCGATGTGAACTATGGGTGTTAACCACATAAAGATGTGAACTATTGATGTTAAATCACATGGCGATGTGAACTAGATTATTGACTCTAGTGCAAGTGGGAGACTGAAGGAAATATGCCCTAGAGGCAATAATAAAGTTATTATTTATTTCCTTATATCATGATAAATGTTTATTATTCATGCTAGAATTGTATTAGCCGGAAACATAATACATGTGTGAATACATAGACAAACAGAGTGTCACTAGTATGCCTCTACTTGACTAGCTCGTTGATCAAAGATGGTTATGTTTCCTAGCCATAGACATGAGTTGTCATTTGATTAAGGGGATCACATCATTAGGAGAATGATGTGATTGACTTGACCCATTCCGTTAGTTGTCATTTGATGTGCTTTCTTCATTACTTATACATGTTCCTATGACTATGAGATTATGCAACTCCCGTTTACCGGAGGAACACTTTGTGTGCTACCAAACGTCACAATGTAACTGGGTGATTATAAAGGTGTTCTACAGGTGTCTCCGAAGGTACATGTTGGGTTGGCGTATTTCGAGATTAGGATTTGTCACTCCGATTGTCGGAGAGGTATCTCTGGGCCCTCTCAGTAATGCACATCACTTAAGCCTTGCAAGCATTGCAACTAATGAGTTAGTTGCGGGATGATGTATTACAGAACGAGTAAAGAGACTTGCCGGTAACGAGATTGAACTAGGTATTGATATACCGATGATCAAATCTCGGGCAAGTAACATACCGATGACAAAGGGAACAACGTATGTTGTTATGCGGTCTGACCGATAAAGATCTTCGTAGAATATGTGAGAGCAAATATGAGCATCCAGGTTCCGCTATTGGTTATTGACCGGAGACTTGTCTTGGTCATGTCTACATAGTTCTCGAACCCGTAGGGTCCGCACGCTTAACGTTACGATGACAGTTTTATTATGAGTTTATATGTTTTGATGTACCGAAGGTTGTTCGGAGTCCCGGATGTGATCACGGACATGCCGAGGAGTCTCGAAATTGTGGAGACATGAAGATTGATATATTGGAAGTCTATGTTTGGACATCGGAAGTGTTCCGGGTGAAATCGGGACTTTACCGGAGTACCGGGAGGTTACCGGAACCCCCCGGGAGGTAAATGGGCCTTAGTGGGCCTTTACGGAGAAGAGGAGAGGCGGCCAGGGCTGGGCCGCACGCCCCTCCCCCTAGTCCTAATAGGACAAGGAGAGGGGGCGGCGCCCCTTCCTTCTTCTCCTCCTCTTTCCCCTCCCGAATCCTATTCCAACTAGGAAAGGGGGAGTCCTACTCGGTGGGAGTAGGACTCCTCTGGCGCCCTCTCCTGGCCGGCCGCACCCCCATGCTCCTTTATATACGGGGCAGGGGGGCACCTCTAGACACAACAGTTGCTCATTGATCTCTTAGCCGTGTGCGCTGCCCCCCTCCACCATAGTCCACCTCGATATTACTGTAGCGGTGCTTAGGCGAAGCCCTGCGTCGGTGGAACATCAACATCGTCACCACGCCGTCGTGCTGACGAAACTCTCCCTCAACTCTCGGCTGGATCGGAGTTCGAGGGACGTCATCGGGCTGAACGTGTGCTGAACTCGGATGTGCCGTGCGTTCGGTACTTGATCGGTCGGATCGTGAAGACGTATGACTACATCAACCGCGTTGTGCTAACGCTTCCGCTTTCGGTCTACAAAGGTACGTGGATAACACTCTCCCCTCTCGTTGCTATGCATCACCATGATCTTGCGTGTGCGTAGGAATTTTTTTGAAATTACTATGTTCCGCAACATTGACCGCACACTCCTGTCGCGCTATGCGTGCTCAATATACCTGGGGGCTTCTTATACAGAAGCTTAATTGTCTTCTGGGCTTTATGCCCACCACATATGCGTTACTCCTCCATATGTGCCTTTTTTCACCACTATATGCATCGATATGACTTAAGTTTTGGCCAAGCTGGGTTGCCTGGCTCTTGTGTTTATGCCCTACGTTCCCGTTAATTTGGCTAGGGCATAAGGGGAGCACCTCTGCGATTGTTACTGCTGGGTCAGCCGGATGTGTACCTTAGACTGGGTGAAGCCGAAAGCTAGCATTCTTAAGGGAATATTCGGTCGGTGAAGAAAAGATGTCTTTTACCTATTACAAAACATGCCCCCAGATGCTTATATCCTGGGTAATTTTTCGCAGTTCGGACATGCACATTAACGCATGCACACCCAGGGAAAGGAACCATTAACGGAACTATTCTCCCTGGAAGATTGTCACAGCCACAGAATTGGTTGTAATTAGTGGCATCTGCATCCATGCATCATGTTTGATTTCAAAGGAAATTTTGAGATGGGGATTGTGAATGCCTTAGGCTGGTTTAAAGAGTTTCAATGATCTCTGAATCAAAAGTAATTCTTTTTGCCACCTAAGGGCACAGTTCAACGAGTCACCTTTTTCCCAAGGTGCCCCGCTATGGAATCATGGCAATTATTTGCTCGCCACCTTGACACCATCCACCATCTTTCTAAGCATGGAATTGTTGCCCACCAAATCAAACTCCGTCATTGTTCTTCCATCCCTCTCGATGTGTTTTGTGTATCAACTCGAGATGTTTCAACATCTCATTCCGCAAGTTGATTTGGTATAGCTCGATCTTCGAGAAGATCAATCCTAGTAGAGTTTCTTTCCATCGTCATCGCGTGGATGAAGATCTCAAAAGCAAGGATGTCAAGATCAACGTATGCAACAAATCAACAACCTTATGAGGTGCAACCTGGATCGTGAAGATTGTGTTGGTCTTGTGCCCCTCTGTCTTCTTACCTCACGTCTTGAATCTCGGGACGAGATTCTTGATTAGTGGGGGTGAGTTGTCACAGCCCCAGAATTGGTTGTAATTAGTGGCATCTGCATCCATGCATCATGTTTGATTTCAAAGGAAATTTTGAGATGGGGATTGCCTAAACCCTAGCATTAAAGGAATTCAAATAGGTTCAACTAAAATATTTTTCATTGAATCCAAATGGCTTTAAAAATGTTCATCATTTCGGAAAAATGCTATAAACCATAACCAGAGGTGTTGCACATTTTCATGACATATTTGGTCTTTGGATTAATTCATAAAGTATTTACATTTGGGCATTTAATGCTAATAAATAGTTTAAATGCTCAAATAATCATAAACTAAAGCGGTTGCTGTTTGTTATATTCCAAACAGTGGCATTGAGCAGTTTTATGATTTTGGATCTGTTTTAGTATTTTAGTAAAGCCACAAAGTTTACAGAAATTTAGAAAACAGAAATAAAAAGAGAGAGACTCACTGGGCCACTTACACGGCAGCCCACTGCCGAGCCACTGGCGGCCCAATTGGCTGGCCCAGCCCACCAGGGGCATGCCTGTCTTCTTCCCCATGCCAAGACGAAGCAGCTCGGTGGCGAAGCGCCGACGTCAGCGTAGCCGCCTCGCTTGCTGCCCCCGACGCCGCCTCGAGACGCCACGTGCCTCCCCCGACCTCTCTCTCACTCTCCCCGAGCTCCTCTCCTCCCCCGCCTCTCCTGCGCGCAGCCATCGAACGGCGCCGCCGCCACCGACGCCGTTCGCCGCGGCCACATCCACCGCCTAGCCTCCCCAGCATGTCCAGGAGATCCGCCTCTGTCGTCTATGCCTCCTTGAGGACACACGCACCGCTGGACGCCCCACAGCATCGCCATCTTCAACGTCTTCATCGCCGGCCGCCGAAGATCCCCCTCGCCGCTCCGCTCGATCCGGTGCTTCCCCGAGCTCGTCGATCCGCCCAACGTGATCACCGTGAGCTCCTGTCCCGGACACCCCTCTTCCTTGCCTCGTTTGCACGCGTAGCCACCGCGTCACCTGCGCCCGAATGCGCCGCCGCATGGGTTCGTCGCCGGCGAAGCCCCGGTGACCTTTTGATCCCACGCGTGCGTCCATTGCACTCGCAACGTCCCGTAGAGCAAAACTAGCGCGACAGCCGTCTCGTTTGCACACCACATCGCCGTTCTCGAGCACGCCCAAACCACGGCCGCCGCCTTGCTCGCCGCCGACGCTATTTCCGGCCACCCCAGCACCTACCACCGGCACCACACGACGCGCGCGAGCTCCAGCTCCACGTAGCCGCCCTCCGCCGGCCATTTGGTCGCCGGAGGAGGAAACCCGCACCTCCCTGCCGTCCCTGGCCCTGCCGGCGACGAGCCCCGGGTCAACTCTTGCGAGTTTGACCCGGGTTTGACCCTAGTTTGACTTTTGCACTGACTTACTGACAGGTGGGGCCCGACCCTGTTAATTAGTTAGGATTAGTACTAATTGTTTTTAGCTAATCTAATTACACTGACACGCAGGGCCCACAGGTCAGTTTGACCTGGACCACGCCGTTGACCGCTGACATCACAGTGACGTCATGCTGATGCAATAACTCTTTTCTGGATTTATTCTTTTACAGGAAATTCCAGAAAATAGTGCTAACTTCTAAAATTCATAGAAAATAATCTATAACTCCAATGGAAATAAGTTATATATGAAAAATGATCAGAAAATTATGAAGAATCTTTTTATGCCATGATAATAAATGTTTGAACAAGTTAACCTCACTGAATAGGACAAATGATGATTAGGGAAATTTATGAAATAACATTTGGAGTTGGAATTTGTTCTTGTTCGAGTTCCACTTCAATTAACTTGGCTAGATATTGCATTAGGTGAATTAAGTACCTTAACATGACATGTCATTCATGTGAATGTGCATTGCATTGATTGTGTTCTTTCTCATTTGCCGGTGTTTGTCCCCTCTCAGTAGACGACGTACCGACGATGAGTTCGATGACACCGATGAAGAACTATATTATCTTCAGAAGTGCCAGGCAAGCAAAAACCCCATGTTCATTACGATACAATCCCACTCTCTCGCTCTTGCTCTCTTTTACTGCATTAGGACAACAACGATTCATCTGTTACTTGCTACGCTAACTGAACCCCTTTATCCTCTGCATGACCTGTCATTGCCACAGTAAATAGATGAAACCCACTAGCATGAGTAGGAGTTGTTTGAGCCTTGATGTGCCTACTCATTCATGTTTGTTTGTCATGCCTGCTATTGCTTAGAGTTGTGTCAGGTCTGATTCATCAGGGATGAATCGCATGTGTGTGAACATGTCCTACTGTTGAGAGCTAAATGTGTGAACATGATTTGGTAAAGGTAGCGGTGAGAGGCCATGTAGGAGTACATGGTGGGTTGTCTCATTGCAGCCGTCCACGAGAACCGAGTTACGTGTTTGTGATCCATGAACAGTTACTACCACACATTGGAATGCTTAAGTGCCCTCTCGACTTATTAATCAACCCGATCTCTCGCCCAGGATTTGCAACTAGTTTCGGTGTTTGTAGGTAGTGTTAGTAGTCTACCAAGTGGCACCCGGTACAGGTGGGCTTGGGACAGGCTAGGCACCGTGGCACGGTGTACCAAGCGTAGAACCACCCGTCGAGGTGGGCTTGGGAACCCCGCACATATCGTTTGGGGCCGTGAGCGACACCCCGACCGGATCTCCTTGCGGATGGAACCCGAATAGGCGATAAACCTGGACTAGAGACTTGTGTGGTTAGTCAGGTCGTGGCCGACTCCCTCGCCAGCCTTCCGTTTGAAGGTTGCCGAGATACATGACGTGTACATGGCGGTAAGTGGCAAGAGCGTGTGTGAAGAAGTACACCCTTGCAGGGTTAATATGATCTATTCGAATAGCCGTGTCCGCGGTAAAGGACTTCTGGGTTGCCTATAACAGTTCATAGACAAGTGAAAGTGGATACTCTAAAATGCGCAAGATAAGCGTGAGCGCTATGGATGGTGTTCTCGTAGGAAGACGGGGTCGAATCCATAGTGGTGTATTGATTGGTGAATATGTGGACTCGTGTGCGCCACCTCAGAAGAATGACTTGTAGTCATAGTTCAGGATAGCCACCGAGTCAAAGCTGGCTTGCTGCAGTTAAACCCCACCACCCCTTTGTTGATAATGATGCATATGTAGTTAGTTCTGATGTAAGTCTTGCTGCGTACAATTGTACTCACATTTGCCTATTTTATGTTTTTGCAGAGAGACCTCAGTCTCGCTAGTAGTTCCGCATGGACTTCGACGTTTAGCTTGTTACCTCAGCTACGATCTTGTGCCCTCGGCAGGATCTGGTAGATAGTCAGGCTTCTAAGCCTTTTTCATTTATAGTTGTCTGTACTCAGACGTGTTTAGCTTCCGCTTGTGCTTTGACTTGTATGCTCTGAACGTTGTGTCATGAGACCCATGTCTGTAATATCTCGCTCCTCGGAGCCTAATGAATAAATATTTGAGTCGTAGAGTTATGTTGTGATGCCATGTTGTAGTTACACATATCGAGCATATTGTGTGTATGTCTGAAATGCTTGGTATGTGTGGGATCCGACAACCTAGTTGTTTATCCTTGGCAGCCTCTCATATAGGGAAATGTAGTCTAGTGCTTCCTGAGCGATAGTAGTCTGCTACAGCCCGGTCCACCGGAGTCCTGCTAGCCTAGCACTACTGCTCGACACTTGATTGGCTGGCATGTGTTTCACTTCGTTCGTGTATACATCCCTTCGGGAAATGTCACGCGGTGACATCCGGAGTCCTGCCTAGCCTGCTACAGCCCGGGTTACCGGAGTCCTGTTAGCCCAGTGCTACAGCCCGGATTCATACGTTGATGACCGACATGCTCGATGTGATTCATGTATGCCTGTCCCCATGGGTTAGCGCCGCTTTGGGTTCACGACTAGCCATGTCGGCCCGGGTTCTCTGTCATATGGATGCTAGCGACACTATCATATACGTGAGCCAAAAGGTGCAAACAGTCCCGGGCCCTGGTAAGGCGACACCCGTGGGAATACCGTGCGTGAGGCCGCAAAGTGATATGAGGTGTTACCAGCTAGATCGATGTGACTTGGAATCGGGGTCCTGACAGCTTTGGTATCAGAGCCTGACTGCCTGTAGGATTACCAAGCCAAACCGGTCGAAGTTGTGTCTAGAAATGCTTTAGTTATATAAGGGAATTGATTGTGGAAGGGAACGTAAGGCTCATTTACTCCTTATACCTCATGGCCTTCTGATCTGAGTCATCCTCTTCTTTTCTACGGGGATTAAGAACTAGGCCTTCTCATCTATCTATCAGGATGACGTGTTACTAATCCATAGACTTTTAAGATTGTTGGTTTTACGTCCCAGTTCAGTTTTTACTACTTCCGTATGTTCATAGCTGGTCTCAGAATCTTGATATTGTGATGATCGAGTGGTTATGCCACCATTTTTGTAGGATGTCTCAAATCATTTTGAGCATTTACAACCGTTATGCTGTCCGAGTCATCCCAGGTTTCTAAACTATCTGATGCATTTGCAAATTCTTCCTTCCATTCACGGTGTCCTTTTGGTCGAATAAGCACACTAATAAATGCTGTTGAGGTACTCCTTGCCTTGGCATATATGTTGGAACTAGTATTATGACCCTAGGCATCTTAGAGGATCACCTGGTAATATGGCCATGTTTTTGTGTTCCCGGTGTGATGATTCTGGCCATCATTCTCGAAAGCATTCCGTAATGCCACTTAGTTAGTAGGTATTCTATTTCTGGGTCCTTGAACCCGAGATTCACCCTACTTACCTCCTGTTGATAGTGTTTGCTAGTTCCTTTAGGATATTAGTAACTTTACGATAGTCCTCAAGGTCCGTGGCATTTCCTTCTTCCAAATACCATGAACTATTTAAGGCAGAAGTTATTTGAACCAAAAGATCACAATCAGAGTACTCTTGAGGAGTTCTCCATTCATAATTGTGACTCTTCCAGTCCTACCTCTCTGCATGGGTTATCCGGAAGAAACATGTTGAACTTGGTTCGACATACTAATCTATGCATCCACAACTCAGAAAGATATATGATCCTTTGAGTTGTTTCCATTGCAGCTATATTCCGATCCCCGTCTATCAGTTGGTAGTCAGGAGTAGTTGTGCATTCATGTTATCAATGCCTATTACTCATGTGGTCTGTGAAGCCATTCTATTCCGGAATGACTAGGAGAAACAAACTCCAGTACCTCATCCATATCCAGGATTGGGTCAAAGCAGTTGTATTCTGCAGATCAAAATGCCAATTCAGCTTTTGTTCTGTTCTACCCTGAAATATTACCCACTTTACGTCAGGAACGTCATGAGAATTGCACCTTCTTTTATGAATTCTTGACTGAGTGATACTTCTCTCTATCATTATTCATTCCTCGGTCCCGTGTTGATGTAACCGGAATGCCAACAAGTGAATTGTGATGTGTGAAATTGATACTCCTAGCAACCTTGTTGCTTGGTAGTTAATGGACAATATTCTCATTCTTAGCGTGTTGGTTATTAAATCATCATACTAAGATTAATCATGCTATCTAGTCCTTATTTCTGGTGCACCCTTCGATCAATGAGTTAGGATTATTCAAATCTCTTGCTTATTTGATCATATCGTCTTGCCCTGAAAAGCAAGATTGTTCTCGAGCTTAATAACGTATCGGTGGTTCGTGACTTTCCAAATATCTTCTTGGAAGTGCTACCAGGTTGTCGCCTGACCGCTATGTTAAGTTCGTGATCAAGTTGGTTTCTTGTAAACCACCCCTTCTCCAAGAATCCGTGTTGGATAACCCCGAGCTAGTTGGTTAAGCTAAACAACAACTTGGAGAGTTGGAAGATGAAAGCTTGTCCGACTTAGTTCATTTTAAGGGATACCCTTTTGAGTGTGTGTTGAAGAAAGATGATATCTTCATCGATTGGTCCTCGTGATCAGTTGTTGGATCTATTGCCTTGTCAAAACCTTGACTTGAGTATGGGCCATCGTCAAGTCAAATCAGAACCAACGATATTCGTGATGTTGTCTTACTCGTGGTTGATCCCTCGAGCATACACCATTACATCTTTTGGTGTGACCAATACTATCGTCGTGTTCACATGATGGCGGAAGTCCAGTGATATGGAAATTCCGATGAGTTGTTGTTGAGCCCATCAGCAGCATTTTGTCCCCCCCATGATTCATGTTGAACATCAACCTAGTGTTGGAAACTTTTATAAGCATTATCTTCATGTCCCATCCGTGAATAATATGTTGGATGAAAGAAGTGACTTTCTCTGATTCACGTGCATTTGGTGCAAGTTGCCGCCATGAGTTCGAGAAAGATTGTTTTTGTTTCCTCTAGAACCATCCCAAGTTAGTCATGCATACATGCGAAGTATTCTATGGTTTGGAGACTTGCAACCTTCATTCTATATGTATCCCTAGCACACCAAGCAACTGATTGAATTGTTCAAGGAGAAGGAGTTCCTTCATAAGAGCTAATCATGACTTATGTTAGGACTTCGATTTCCTCGATGATGGTTCCCCCACCTGAACTTGGTAGTGTTTCATTATAAGACTACCACGTGATCATGCTTGTCTTGGACAATGTGTTCACATGTTAGTAGCAGAACCAGCTCATCTTTTGGAGCTTACTATCATAGTTCATCCCCTGAGAGTGTCACAACGTCACCTCATCGATTTGTGTTGCAAACTTTCATTTTCCTTCTAGACTTGATGAGTCTGGATTATTCTGACACCAACCAGTTCTGAATCTCAGGCAGATATGTTGGTTGGAACATTCCCAGCATTAGCACCTTGTCCCTAGCTTGCACCGCCATTGTGCCATCCAACCATGGGCTGCCCTTCGCGGTAATTTCTGGTCAGGATCTCCCTCAACAGTGGTCCTACCATGGGTCCCATCCATTTCCGATGATAAGCAAATCATCCATTGCGTTGTCTTCAACAAGGTAGTCCACATCATCCATTCTAGTCCGAGTATGTCTTTCTTTCAAACTCCTTCAAATGATCGATTGTGAATGCCTTAGGCTGGTTTAAAGAGTTTCAATGATCTCTGAATCAAAAGTAATTCTTTTTGCCACCTAAGGGCACAGTTCAACGAGTCACCTTTTCCCCAAGGTTCCCCGCTATGGAATCATGGCAATTATTTCCTCGCCACCTTGACACCATCCACCATCTTTCTAAGCATGGAATTGTTGCCCACCAAATCAAACTCCGTCGTTGTTCTTCCATCCCTCTCGATGTGTTTTGTGTATCAACTCGAGATGTTTCAACATCTCATTCCGCGAGTTGATTTGGTATAGCTCGATCTTCGAGAAGATCAATCCTAGTAGAGTTTCTTTCCGTCGTCATCGCGTGGATGAAGATCTCAAAAGCAAGGATGTCAAGATCAACGTATGCAACAAATCAACAACCTTATGAGGTGCAACCTGGATCGTGAAGATTGTGTTGGTCTTGTGCCCCTCTGTCTTCTTACCTCAAGTCTTGAATCTCGGGACGAGATTCTTGATTAGTGGGGGTGAGTTGTCACGGCACCAGAATTGGTTGTAATTAGTGGCATCTGCATCCATGCATCATGTTTGATTTCAAAGGAAATTTTGAGATGGGGATTGCCTAAACCCTAGCATTAAAGGAATTCAAATAGGTTCAACTAAAAATATTTTTCAGTGAATCCAAATGGCTTTAAAAAATGTTCATCATTTCTGGAAAAATGCTATAAACCATAACCAGAGGTGTTGCACATTTTTCATGACATATTTGGTCACTGGATTAATTCATAAAGTATTTGCATTTGGGCATTTAATGCTAATAAATAGTTTAAATGCTCAAATAATCATAAACTAAAATGGTTGCTGTTTGTTATATTCCAAACAGTGGCATTGAGTAGTTTTATGATTTTTGGATCTGTTTTAGTATTTTTAGTAAAGCCACAAAGTTTACAGAAATTTAGAAAACAGAAATAAAAGAGAGAGAGACTCACCTGGGCCACTTACCTGGCAGCCCACCTGGCCAGGCCACCTGGCGGCCCAGCTGGCTGGCCCAGCCCACCAGGGGCATGCCTGTCTTCTTCCCCATGCCAGCGCACGAAGCAGCTGGGTGGCGAGCGCCGACGTCGCGCATAGCCACCTCCTGCTTGCTGCCCCCCCGACGTCGCCCTGGAGACGCCACGTGCCTCCCCCGACCTCTCTCTCACTCTCCCCGAGCTCCTCTCCTCCCCCACCTCTCCTGCGCGCAACCACCGAACGGAGCCGCCGCCACCGACGTCGTTCGCCGCGCTCACATCCACCGCCTAGCCTCCCCAGCATGTCCAGGAGATCCTCCTCCGTCGTCTATGCCTCCTTGAGGACACACGCACCGCCGGACGCCCCACAGCATCGCCATCTTCAACGTCTTCATCGCCGGCCGCCGAAGATCCCCCTCGCCGCTCCGCTCGATCCGGTGCTTCCCCGAGCTCGTCGATCCGCCCAACGTCATCACCGTGAGCTCCTGTCCCGGACACCCCTCTTCCTTGCCTCGTTTGCATGCCGTAGCCACCGCGTCACCTGCGCCCGAATGCGCCGCCGCACGGGTTCGTCGCCGGCGAAGCCCCGGTGACCTTTTGGTCCCACGCGTGCGTCCGTTGCACTCGCAACGTCCCGTAGAGCAAAACTAGCGCGACAGCCGTCTCGTTTGCACACCACATCGCCATTGTCGAGCACGCCCGAACCACGGCCGCCGCCTCGCTCGCCGCCGATGCTATTTCCGGCCACCCCAGCACCTACCACCGGCACCACTCGACGCGCGAGCTCCAGCTCCACGTAGCCGCCCTCCGCCGGCCATTTGGTCGCCGGAGGAGGAAACCCGCACCTCCCTGCCGTCCCTGGCCCTACCGGCGACGAGCCCTGGGTCAACTCTGGTGAGTTTGACCCGGGTTTGACCCCAGTTTGACTTTTCCACTGACTCACTGACAGGTGGGGCCCGGCCCTGTTAATTAGTTAGGATTAGTACTAATTGTTTTTAGCTAATCTAATTACACTGACACGCAGGGCCCACAAGTCAGTTTGACCTGGACCGCGCCCGTTGACCGTTGACAT
This sequence comes from Aegilops longissima, assembly GCA_021605205.1. NCBI lineage: Eukaryota > Viridiplantae > Streptophyta > Magnoliopsida > Poales > Poaceae > Aegilops > Aegilops longissima. The sequence goes on from CM038676.1 coordinate 664,587,883, forward strand.
CACAGTGACATCATGCTGATGCAATAACTCTTTTCTGGATTTATTCTTTTACAGGAAATTCCAGAAAATAGTGCTAACTTCTAAAATTCATAGAAAATAATCTATAACTCCAATGGAAATAAGTTATATATGAAAAATGATCAAAAAATTATGAAGAATCTGTTTATGCCATGATCATGCATGTTTGAACAAGTTAACCTCACTGAATAGGACAAATGATGATTAGGGCAATTTATGAAATAACATTTGGAGTTGGAATTTGTTCTTGTTCGAGTTCCACTTCAATTAACTTGGCTAGATATTGCATTAGGTGAATTCAGTACCTTAACATGACACGTCATTCATGTGAATGTGCATTGCATTGATTGTGTTCTTTCTCATTTGCCGGTGTTTGTGCCCTCTCAGTAGATGACGTATCGACGATGAGTTCGATGACACCGATGAAGAACTATATTATCTTCAGAAGTGCCAGGCAAGCAAAACCCCCTTGTTCATTCCAATACAATCCCACTCTCTCGCTCCTGCTCTTTTACTGCATTAGGACAACAATGATTCATCATTACTTGCTGCGGTAGCTGAACCCTTTATCCTCTGCATGACCTGTCATTGCCACGATAAATAGATGAAACCCACTAGCATGAGTAGGAGTTGTTTGAGCCTTGATGTGCCTACTCATTCATGTTTGTTTGTCATGCCTGCTATTGCTTAGAGTTGTGTCAGTCGATTCATCGTGGATGAATCGGAGGTGTGTGAACATGTCCTCATGTTGAGAGCTAAATGTGTGAACACAATTTGGTAAAGGTAGCGGTGAGAGGCCATGTAGGAGTACATGGTGGGTTGTCTCATTGCAGCCGTCCTCGTGAACTGAGTTACGTGTTTGTGATCCATGAACAGTTACTACCACACATTGGAATGCTTAAGTGCCCCTCTCGACTTATTAATCAACCTGATCTCTGTCCAAGATTTGCAACTAGTTTATGGAGTTTGTAGGTAGTGTTAGTAGTCTACCAAGTGGCACCCGGTACAGGTGGGCTTGGGACAGGCTAGGCATCGTGGCACGGTGTACCAAACGTAGAACCACCCGTCGAGGTGGGCTTGGGAACCCCAAGACATATCGTTTGGGGCCGTGGCGACACCCGCTCGGATCTCCTTGCGGATGGAACCGAATAGGCGATAAACCTGGACTAGAGACTTGTGTGGTTAGTCGGTCGTGGCCGACTCCTCGCCGAGCTTCCGCTTGAAGGTTGCCGAGATACATGACGTGTACATGGCGGTAAGTGGCGAGCGTGTGTGAAGAAGTACACCCCTGCAGGGTTAATATGATCTATTCGAATAGCCGTGTACGCGGTAAAGGACTTCTGGGTTGTCTATAACAGTTCATAGACAAGTGAAAGTGGATACTCTAAAATGCGCAAGATAAGCGTGAGCGCTATGGATGGCGTTCTCGTAGGAAGACGGGATCGGATCCATAGTGGTGTATTGATTGGTGAATATGTGGACTACTCGTGTGCGCCACCTCAGAAGAATGACTTGTAGTCGTAGTTCAGGATAGCCACCGAGTCAAAGCTGGCTTGCTGCAGTTAAACCCCACCACCCCTTTGTTGATAATGATGCATATTTAGTTAGTTCTGATGTAAGTCTTGCTGAGTACAATTGTACTAACGTTTGCCTATTTTATGTTTTTGCAGAGAGACCACAGTCTCGCTAGTAGTTCCGCGTGGACTTCGACGTTTAGCTTGTTACCTCAGCTATGATCTTGTGCCCTCGGCAGGATCTGGTAGATAGTCAGGCTTCTAAGCCTTTTTCATTTATAGTTGTCTGTACTCAGACGTGTTTAGCTTCCGCTTGTGCTTTGACTTGTATGCTCCGAACGTTGTGTCATGAGACCCATGTCTGTAATATCTCGCTCCTCGGAGCCTAATGAATAAATATTTGAGTCGTAGAGTTATGTTGTGATGCCATGTTGTAGTTACACATATCGAGCATATTGTGTGTATGTCTGAAATGCTTGGTATGTGTGGGATCCGACAACCTAGTTGTTTATCCTTGGCAGCCTCTCATATAGGGAAATGTAATCTAGTGCTTCTGAGCGATAGTAGTGCGCTTCACCCGGTTCATCGGAGGCTCTGCTAGCCCAAAGACTACCGCTGGACACTTGATTGGCCGGCATGTGTTTCACTTCGTTCGTGGTATCTGTCCCTTCGGGAAATGTCACGCGGTGACATCCGGAGTCTGCCTAGCTGCTACAGCCTGGGTTACGGAGTCCTGTTAGCCCGATGCTACAGCCCGGATTCATACGTTGATGACCGACATGCTCGATGTGATTCATGTATGCCTGTCCCCATTGGTTAGCGCCGCTTTGGGTTCACGACTAACCATGTTGGCCCGGGTTCTCTGTCATATGGATGCTAGCGACACTATCATATACGTGAGCCAAAAGGCGCAAACGGTCCCGGGCCCTGGTAAGGCGACACCCGTGGGAATACCGTGTGTGAGGCCGCAAAGTGATATGAGGTGTTACCAGCTAGATCGATGTGACTTGGAATTGGGGTCCTGGCAAAGATGTTTCTTACTACCCATGTAATATAACATAACTAGTTGGGTACTTGTCTTTTCAAGCCGTTATGACCCCTACGCCTGGTTTCCACGCGTGCCCGGGTTTTCACATAACCGAGCGGGTATTCGGATACACTCTGGACTGTCGGGTCCAGAGGTTGAAGCGAAAAGGTCCACCAAGACAAATGATTTACAATGCGGCTAGGGACAAAATGTGTCCTTCGAAGTACAAATTCACTTAGACTGACTAAATTCTTGTTCTATACCATCCAACAGGCTGTCTAGCCTACTGTCCTATTGGGAATACTTAGCGGCTAACGTTACCTGGTCATACACTAGATTTACAGGGATCTCTTTCCCATCTGACCCTACAGGTCCGACCTCGGCCATGTGGTTCGGGTCAGCCTTGGTGTATCACGTCTTCACCATGACCCAGGCTTCCCTTGCGCCTTGTCGGCAGGCCGATATCTTCCATAATCGGAAGCACCACCGCGCTCCCTTGAGCATCTTCACAAGCTCCCCCATTCCTCCTGGCAGGGAGGCGGATGGCCATATGGCCTGGGCAATGCCCTGCATCACCTGCCAAACTTGTTCGTGCAGTTGTGAGAGCTCCTGCAGAAGATCGCCGGCAGATCCGGGCATCTCTTCTTCGGGATGACCTGTCAACATACCTACAGACATAATTCTGTTAGCACGCTTCTTCGGCGAACTTTATAGTGGTTTGTTAGAGAATTTACTAAATATGCCGCGTCGAAGCCTCTTATTCTCCTTCACGGAGTCAGCAAGCTGGGCCAGAACATCCTTTAATTCGACGTCCAGTCGGATGTTTGCGTCCTGGAGATTATTTTTCTCCTGTATAACCTTTGTAGCATTACGCCGCTTGACCTTCAGGTATGTCGTTGAGCATGTTGCTCATCCTCTGGTATGATCTCCGGATCGCCTCCGGGATTGTCTGCAGAATCTATTGTTAGATTTGCATTCATGCCGAATACTAACTGGTACACGCCATTACATCATTTTCGATCAAAACAAGTATTACTAGATGGGGCCCTCGTGGACTCCTTCATTCCGGCGATTGCGGCCCGCAGTTGGGCTTCGCACTCCTCCAGCTCTTTAGACAGCTGGGTATTCTTCTCCGTGAGAGCCTACGCACACGAGGATCCTTAAATTAGTTGTGCCAACTGTTTCAAGTCTCAGGGGCTACTGATATACATACTTATCAAATTTTCTTACCCGTATATCCTTTACGTACTGCTCCGTGGCTCTAGCGAGGCCATCTTGAGCAGCCCGGATGTATGCTTCCCCTGAGTTGAAGGCATTGAATGCCTCTTCAGAGAAATTAGGGTCGCGTAGTGCGGCCCGTCAGCGCATATGATTCATGGCGCTCTCCACTTCGGAGTTTGTAGCGGATAATCTATCCGCATCCTCTGTAGGAGGATCGTTCGGCGTTGTCCCCGCGTCGACCTCCGCCCTTGAGTCCGGCCTCGGAGTCTGGCTGGTGGAGGCGCGGCCGGCAGGCTCTCCGGATATAGTCCGGCAAGCGCTTTTTCTGCCATGAGGCAACGGTCATTGTTATATTTTAACGATCATAATTTCGCGACAGGTTTTCAAACATACCTTTGCAACGGCGTTTCGGTCCTGACCGCCTTCCTTTTGAGCCTACCCGGCTTCGGTGCCCCTTGTTGACAAGTCACCGCGGGTTCGGCATGACGTCCCGATGGCCTTCCCTGTAAAACGCAATACATGTGCAGTGGGTAAGGCGCAAGGAGGGATTCCTTTTTGGAGGTTGGGACTCCGGTCTTACTTACATGTGATACGGGGAGCAGGCCAGGATAATCGGCTATGATGGCCACCAACGCACCATCGCAGCTTAACTGATAAAACGTCCTGTCGACGAGCTCCACAAATGTGTCCGGATCTTCTTTGAGTCCGGGGTCGAGGGCCCGGTTGGGGTCCTCTGGCTGTGGAGGCGGGCTGTGAACCTCCCTCATAGCTTTTCACAGTTCCTGCTATGAATTGACAAGGTAAACATTTGTGCTAAAAAATAAGGGAAAGACTGGAATAAGAGATAACAGCTCACCCAGCTTGGGGGGTTGTACATGGAGAATCCATCCCGCGGTTTGTTATGGATGAACTCCCCTTCTTCTCCTTTGTACAAATCGGACAATATCTTCGCCAGAGCAGCGGCGGAGTCCGGACCTTTATGGCCGCAGCGGGTGGCATCGTCTTCCCCATTGAAGTGCCACATGGGTTTCCCCCGATATTGAAGTGGCTGCACTCCCCGAATTATACATATGGACATAACCTCAATTATTGTCAGTCTTGATTTGGCTAGCGTCTTTATCCTGTTCATCAGGAAAAGAATCTCTTTGTTATCTTCCTCCTGTGGGCTCCGTGGGCGCCAGCTGTGGCGTTTCTTCAACGGGGCATTTACAAACTCGGGAAGGCCCTTCCGAATAGGGTCCGGAAGAGGGACGTCCTCCATGTAGGACCACTTCGAAGGCCAGTCTTCGGATGTCTTCTTCGGGGTACCAGACAGGTATCCGGTTCCAGCGATGAGCCATATTTCGGCTCCGCCCACTTGATATACCGATCCGTCCTAAGTGCGGGGAACGAGGCAGAATAGCCTCTTCCACAGCTCGAAATGAGCTTCGCAACCCAGAAATAGCTCGTAGAAGGCGACATAGCCTGTGATATGAAATATGGAGGCTGGGGTAAAATTATGCAGTTGGAGGCCGTAGAACTCCAGGAGCCCGCGGAGGAAAGGATGGATTGGAAATCCGAGTCCCCTCAGCAAATAGGGGACAAACCATACTCGCTCCCCCTTGGATGGGTTTGGAGAACTCTCCGCTTGTTCCCCGCCATTATAAGTGGCTAGTCCAGCTCGGACGGGGACCATGTACGCAGGCGGGAGAAACCCCTTGGTCTGCAACTCTAATAATCGGCTGTGGGGGACAGAACATTTCTCCCAATCGCCTGGCCTAGTGCTACGGGAGCGAGAGGAGGAGCTGCGACGACCGACCATGATGGGATGGTTTCTTCCGGGCGCGCTTTGATGGATACTCGCTGGGAGGAGATGGTGTGATTTGGATCTGAGGATCCTCAACTCTTTAAATAGATGATTTACTTGTATGGTCAGGGTGGCAAATGGAAAAATGCCCCGACTTCTCACATTCGCTCAACATGTGGAGATAGCCATTATTGAAGCACAGAAGCTGACATTGATGAGGAGCCGGACACTGCTCACTACGACAGATACTCTGGAGAATTTGGAGAAGAACCCGCCTTGCAATGCCGAAGACAATCTGCGCGCCGGACTCATCGTCATTGAAGCCTGGTTCGGGGGCTACTGAGGGAGTCCTGGATTAAGGGGTCCTCGGATAGCCGGACTATATACATTGGCCAGACTGTTGGACTATGAAGATACAAGACTGAAGACTTCGTCCCATGTCCGGATAGGACTCTCCTTTGCGAGGAAGGCAAGCTTGGCAATTCGGATATGTGGATCTCCTTCTCTGTAACCGACTCTGTGTAACCCTAGCCCCCTCTGGTGTCTATATAAGCCGGAGGGTTTAGTCCGTAGGACAACAACAATCATAATCATAGGCTAGCTTCTAGGGTTTAGCCTCTACGATCTCGTGGTAGATCAACTCTTGTAATACTCATATCATCAAGATCAATCAAGCAGGAAGTAGGGTATTACTTCCATCGAGAGGGCCTGAACCTGGGTAAAACATCGTGTCCCTGCCTCCTGTTACCATTAGCCTTAGACGCACAGTTCGGGACCCCCTACCCGAGATCCGCCGGTTTTGACACCGACACATGTCCCCAAGGATAAAGATATGCAATGAATTCCAAACAAGATTTTCTTCCCCTAGATGTATTTTCTCCCCCTGAATCTGTCATTGGATAATGGGAGAAGATAGGGTAATAGAAAACCAGAGCAAATGAAAAACAGAGGAAAAGAACTAACATGTCTTTCCCCTCTTAAAGACATGTGGCTTCTCTCCTCTTTGTTTACCAAGCATCTGGGAGGATTAAGAAGTCTTTCTCTCCCATAGGGTCTCTCTCTCCCTTTTATGTGTTTAAGCTTTGATGTGATTTCTCTCTCCCCCTTTGACATCAATTTCCAAGCTCTGATACCAATTGAAAGGATCGAGAAGAGGTGTCTAGAGGGGGGGGGGTGATTAGACCCTCAACAAGTAAAGGTAGCAGTTTTTAAGTTTTTCAAGTTAAGGTAGGAGATAGGCACAATTTTAAGCATTCACAATACAATTCAAGCAAGCATGCAAAGAGTATATGATCAGCGGAAAGTAAAGCATGCAACTTGCAAGAAATTAAAGGATTGGGATTGGAGTGTGTAAACGCAATTGGAGACATGGAGATTTTTGGCGTGGTTCCGATAGGTGGTGCTATCGTACATCCACCTTGGTGGAGAGTTCAACCCATGTAAAGGGTAACGGTTGCGCGAGCCCACGGAGGGCTCCACCCATGAAGGGTCCATGAAGAAGCAACCTTGTCTATCCCACCATGGCCATCGCCCATGAAGGACTTGCCTCACTTGGGTAGATCTTCACGAAGTAGGCGATCTCCTTGCCCTTACAAACTCCTTGGTTCAACTCCATAATCTTGACGGAGGCTCCCAAGTGACACCTAACCAATCTAGGTGACACCACTCTCCAAAAGGTAATAGATGGTGTGTTGATGATGAACTCCTTGCTCTTGTGCTTCAAATGATAGTATCCCCAGCACTCAACTCCCTCTCGCAGATTTGGCTATGGTGGAAAGATGATTTGAGTGGAAAGAAACTTGGGGAAGGCTAAAGATCAAGATTCTTGTGGTGGATTGGAATGTCTTGGTCTCAACACATGAGTAGGTGGTTCTCTCTCAGAAAATGAGTAGTGGAATTGTAGGCACGTTCTGATGGATCTCTCTCTAATGGAGAAGGGGGTGGAGGGGTATATATAGCCTCCACACAGAATCTATCCATTACACACAATCTTCCAAACTCAGTGGGACCGAATAGTGCAACTCGGTCAGACCGATATGGTTGAAAATATGAACGTTAGAGTTTTTGGTGGGACCGACAAGGTCAACTCGGTGGGACCGATGTGCTAGGGTTAGGGCAAAACATCATCTCAGTGAGACCGATTACATGAACTCAGTGAGACTAATTTCAGTAATAAGCAAACAGTGACTTGGTCAAGAAAACTCGGTGTGACCGACAACACATTTCGGTGAGACCGAAATACTGCAATAGGTAACAGAGAGTTTGCAAGGCCATCTCAGTGAGACCGAGATCCCATCGGTGAGATCGAACTAATCAGGGTTTCTGTCAGTGGCTATGTCAGGTGAACTCGGTGGCGTTGGATGAATCAAATCGGTAGGGCCAAGTTTGACTTTACGCTTAGGACATATGTGGAAATGAGAAAGTGGGTGAGGGTTTTGGAGCATATCACTAAGCACTTTGAGCAAGCAAGCCATTAAGCAACACCTCATCTCCTTTTAATAGTATTGGCTTTTCCTGTGGACTCAATGTGATCTTGGATCACTAAAATGAAAATTTAGATTATTGAGCGTTTGCCAATGTTTGTCCTTAGCATCTTGAAGGGGTTCCACATCGTCTTATACTGCCACTCCAATGTTGAACTGATCTGAAATATACAAGGTAGAAGTATTAGTCCAACAAGAGATATGTTGACATTAATTACCAAAATCACCCAAGGAGCACTTGCACTTTCAGCAGCGAGTCGTACACCATCTCCGGTGTGTCTTGTTTCGTCAAGCCATTCGGAGTCCCTGCCCATTCGGACGGCGGAACGGACTCGATCACGAGTGGAGTGGATGTAACTTTCCTCTCTGTGGTTGGGCAGATGCGTATGGGGCGGTAGCTCCACTGGATCGGATGCATCCATGTTGATGTGGATCACCTCCTTGGTCGCAGCCTCCTTGAGGGAGTCCTGGACTAGGGGGTGTCGGGATAGCCGAACTATCATCTTTGGCCGGACTCCTGGACTATGAAGATACAAAATTGAAGACTTCGTCCCGTGTCCGGATAGGACTTTCCTTGGCGTGGAAGGCAAGCTTGGCGATACGGATATGTAGATTTCCTACCATTGTAACCGACTCTATGTAACCCTAACCCTATTCGGTGTCTATATAAACCGAAGGGTTTTAGTCCGTAGGACGAACAACAATCATACCATAGGCTAGCTTCTAGGGTTTAGCCTCTGATCTCGTGGTAGATCTACTCTTGTACTACCCATATCCTCAGTATTAATCAAGCAGGAGTAGGGTATTACCTCCATCGAGAGGGCCCAAACCTGGGTAAAAACATCATGTCCCTTGTCTCCTGTTACCATCTGCCTAGACGCACAGTTCGGGACCCCCTACCCGAGATCCGCCGGTTTTGACACCGACATTGGTGCTTTCATTGAGAGTTCCTCCGCGCCGCCGTCGGGAAGGATGCCTCATCCGTCTTTAAAGATGATACTATCGCCAAAGGGCCTTGGCCTTTGGTCGACTCTTGGTTAGGTGGTTTTCTTATGACCGCCGGTTCGCCGCCACGCCGACGATGACTTCTCGGGTCATCGAAACCAATCTTCACGTTAACTCGAACTTGCCGAAAGCAGTTAGATCGATCGAGCTCTCCTCCGTAAACGAGCTCTTGGATCGCATCGCCGCCACAGGAGTCGCCACGATCACGACCAGATCGGGCCTAAAACAGATCTGCGAGAGATCAACTCTCCCCAGGCTACCCATCATGTTGTTGTGGTAGAGGAGCAATACGGCGATTCTTCTTCTATCTTAAGGACTAGCTACATCCGGATTCCCGCAGAGGGACGGATGTCGATCAAGCCCTGAACTTAAAGTCAGGCGGCGGGTTGGATTCATTGGATAGCATTCAAAAATCCAAACTTCCAAGTTCGGAAACTTCTTGGCCCCTGAGTCTTAAATTGGATGGGGTTCCGGATCTAGTTCCACCCGCCCACCCAAACATTAGCGATCTATCCCGAATTCGGCAAGAGCCCGCTGAAGCGATTACATCGTTCTTGGGCGATTTCCTCTGGTTATGGACAGGATAAAGGACTGCCTAGAGGAGGACGCAATCTCACTTTTCTGCAATAATTGCACGGACAAGGGAATCCTAAACGCCATAAGTCGTCGCGAAATTACACGCTTTGCTGACTTGGTGACCATAGTACAAAAGTACTGTGTGATGGAGAGTGCTTGGAAAATTGAAAGTAAATTTTGGGATAATCCGGCCCCGAATACAGCCCTAGTCCGAAATAAAAGGGTGCATCATCACCAAGCTCCTGGGTTAAACATCAAAAAACAAAAACCCCCTAAAGGGCACGGAACCGTACTGGAGGGTTGGCTAAACGGACCCTGCAAAATTCATAGCACAGAGGGCGCCACTCCAACTCATAGCCTTCGAGCATGTTGGATACTACGGCAGGTGGCCAAAAGTGGTGAAGAGATTCTAGCCTCAGAATCCCAGCCTAGCAACACCAGTACGGTATTAACAGTCTTTGAGACTTTCGCATCAAATAACATGCAGAAACGAACACTCCATAACCTTGTCAAGTCTACCAAGTAGCAACAATAAATCCATGGGTGACACGGCTATTACCTTTAATGCCGTGATTTAACCCAAATTCGAACAGCCCGAGCACCGGCCGCATTGGTCCTCGGTCCAATAGTGGGCGACTTTCGCCTTACTAAGGTACTCATGGATGGCGGCAATGGACTAAACCTCATCTACGAGGAAACCCTCGAAAAATGGAAATAGACTGGAACCGCATTGAGCGAAGCAGCACAACCTTTAGAGGAATAATCCCTAGCCGGAAGCATGCTGCATAGGAAAAATCACCTTTGGGACGTAGTGTTTGGCTCACGGACAATTACAGGTCCGAGAGGTCACATTTCAAGTGGCCCCGTTCAGCGATGGATATCACGCTTTATTAGGGCGAGAGGCATTCACAATTTTCAAGCTATACCCCATTATGGGTACATGAAGCTTAAAATGCCGGACCTAACGGAATCATCACTCTCGCTAGTGATCCAACATAGCACTCCGTGCGAAAACAAGACAGCCGCACTAGCCCTTGAGGCACTATCCAAGCCCTAGCGGCCGAGGAACTCATGCGATGCGCCCACGGTGAACATGGACGATGTGATACTTGATAAAAGATCCAAGTCCACCTATTTTAAACCAGCGGATGAAATAGTCAAATTCCAAGTCCACCCAACGGACCTCGCAAAGACGGCCTCCATTGGGGCACAATTAAACCCTGATGTAGACGCCAGACTACGATAATTTCTACGAGAAAACTAGGACATTTTGCTCGGCACCCTTGGACATGCGGGGAATCCCACGTCGGCTGGCCGAGCACAGCCTAAATACCCTAAAAGGATTCAAGCCGATCAAACAGGCTCTTGGCGCTTTTCGAACCCAAGAGACAGGCCATGGGAGAGGAGCTAGCCAAACTTCCGAAGCCGGATTCATCGGAGATATAAAACATCCGGATGGCTAGCAAATCTGGTAATGGTACCAAAGAAGGATAAATCTGGCGCCTATGTGTTGATTTCAAAGACCTTAATAAGGCTTGCCCAAAGGATCCCTTCCTCCCTCGCATTGATCAAATTATCGATGCTACAAAGAGGACACGACTCATTGTGCTTCCTCGACGCATACTCCGGCTACCACCAAATCAAGATGGCGGAGCCAGACCAAGCCGCAACAGCATTCATCATTCCATACGGCCCATTCTGCTTCAACACAATGCCCTTCAAGCTCAAAAATGCCGGCGCAACATATCAGCGCATGATTCAGACATGTCTGGCAAACCAGATCGGCAAAACAGTGGAAGCATATGTAGATGACGTGGTCGTCAAATCCAAGCATGTCGAAACTCTAGTAGACGACTTGAAGCTCACATTCGACAATCTCCGAAAATATGACATTAAGCTCAATCCGGAAAAATGTTGATGTGGATCACCTCCTTGGTCGCAACCTCCTTGAGGGAGTCCTGGACTAGGGGGTGTCCGGATAGCCGAACTATCATCTTTGGCCGGACTCCTGGACTATGAAGATACAAGATTGAAGACTTCGTCCCGTGTCCGGATAGGACTTTCCTTGGCGTGGAAGGCAAGCTTGGCGATACGGATATGTAGATTTCCTACCATTGTAACCGACTCTGTAACCCTAACCCTATTCGGTGTCTATATAAACCGAAGGGTTTTAGTCCGTAGGACGAACAACAATCATACCATAGGCTAGCTTCTAGGGTTTAGCCTCTCTGATCTCGTGGTAGATCTACTCTTGTACTACCCATATCATCAATATTAATCAAGCAGGAGTAGGGTATTACCTCCATCGAGAGGGCCCGAACCTGGGTAAAAACATCGTGTCCCTTGTCTCCTGTTACCATCCGCCTAGACGCACAGTTCGGGACCCCCTACCCGAGATCCGCCAGTTTTGACACCGACACTCCTGCTCACACTACCGGGCATGCTGCTCCCTCTGAGCAATCTTCTCCACCTTACAGCTGACCCCCACAGACTCCGCCAAGGAAACATGCATGGCAAAGGTGGGAGACGAGGTACTCGGTGACAACATCTACGACGGTGGACGCGGGAGGCGATGTGGACTAGGAGCAAGGGTGGAGGGCAACGATGACTCGGACGCGATAAATGGAGGACATACGCGGGAGGAGGGCGGCCAATTATGTGGACTAGGTTAATTTGGAGGGATTTGGGGTGGGTCAGGTCTGTCGGATCCTATGTGGCGGACACGTCCGGGCCTCCCCATATCTGCCCTAGATATGGGCTGGGTTTGAGGCGCGCTAGACAACCCAAACGTATAGGGACGGTTTGAGGGGTGCGGTTGGGTCACATTTTTGTCAGCAATCATTGACCGGGGCATCTCTCAGGACGTTTAGGGATGATATGAGAGGGGTCTGGCTGTAGAAGCTCTTAAAGCATCTCTAGCGTATCTCCTTTCCCAATAAAAACTTCTGTTGTAGGGTGAGTTGGGTCAAAGGACATTCTCCCCCAGCAGACCCCTTTTCCCAATATATTTTTGGTAATAAAAAACACTCCAACTTTTCTTACATAGAGTGGAAGTTGGCTTGCTCCAAGTACCCTCCCCAATACTACCACGTTAGCACGTTGACGCCAATGCCTGCCACACTACCATACCGTCGTCAACCCTGCCATCGCCAGAACGTCACACACTAGTGCACAAACCATTATAATATTTCCTTATTAGTGACGCGCCTTGAAAGTAAACGCCACTGGAAAGTGGCCTAAATAGCAACAATGTGCCATTAATAATCACATGCCACTAGTAAGTGGACTAAATAGTAGTGTCACGCCGCTAGGCGCGCGCGCCATTAGTAAGTTCCACCGGAAGTGTGTTCGACAGAACTTAGTAGTAGCGTGTGTGCCGAGTGCACACCACTAATAAGGAACAAACTAGTGGTACACTGCATACGGACTCGCCACTAGCAATTACTTTCTGGCCTACATGTGGGCACCATGTAACTGTATTTGCCTCAGGCCACCAGTATATACATTATTAGTGGCGTGTGCCCTTGAGCTGTGCGGCACAAGTTTCTTTTGTGTGGGTACGCATACTAGTGATGTTACCTATATTTGGCCTGATGCTAGTATTTATACTATTAGCAACATGCGAGCTGCATCGCATGCCACTAACAGCTACGAGATATTTGAGGAGAGCCCATAGTACACATGTGATCCTCTCTCACCAGCTCACTTCTTCATCCCCCCTCTCTCCCTTCTTCCTCCTCTCTCCTTTTTTCCTTTCTCGAAATCAATCTCTCCCACACATTGTTGCACATTTTTAGATCTAGCTAGGTAGTTACTTAAGCACTCTAGTTAGTTACTCTCTCTCCTCCACCCTTTCCCATGTATTAAATTAATGTTGTCTATCTCTTCTCCATTAATGCTTAGCTACCCCCATTCCTCTAGATCAGTCTCCCTCTCAACTACTATATCTCTTTCCACACAACATAGGGGTGTCGCTCTTGATTGATTGACGTCTAGCTCAACCGGTCCTCTCCTTTTAGTGAGAACTTACTTTTTGAATGAAGTGAAATGTATTATAAATTGTTGTGGACATGCAAATATGTGTGAGATGATGAAAATTTTATCCAATTTTTGAGCCATCATTATGATCAGCGTTGTGTCATTTTTTTAATCAAAAGTCATGTTGAATTTTTATGACCATGTTGGATTTACTTTTATTTCTTATATTGTCTTATATGGGTCGACCGAGTGAGCAATATAATGGATCAAAGTTTGGAAGAGTTCTTAGCATTTGCCTGGGAAGATATGAAGTGAAGGGGTGGCAATGAGATATGTTGTTCGTGTCGTCGATGCAAAACCCTGCAAATGTTCATGGACCATTCTGGCAAAGTGGGGCTCATTTGCTCGTGTGGGTTTCATGAATAATTATACAAGTTGGACAAGTCAAAACGGGCAGGATGAGGATGTTGCCGGCATCTAAGGGTCAGCAGACGAAGAAGCTCGAAGTGAAGAGCCATAAGAAGAAGGGTGGATCACCAAGAGGCACCCGATGATGAGTGATATTTTACACTCATTTAACTTTTGTCTAAACCAAGGCTTCTTGTACACCTGAACAACTTTTATAAGGGGACCAACTTGAAATGTGAACAGAATGTCCGCGAGCGAAGCCAGAACAAAGCCATCTTCGTCCCTCTACCTCAACCCTAGCCGCCGCCATTTCCATCTCCATAGTGACCATCACCACCATAGTGCTTCCTCTCTAGATCGTACCTGTAATTATGCATCGCACTCATCATCCATTGTAAGACATATTATCAATTTCCATGATGTGTTCTTCGTGTGATCTGATCTCTGATGTCTACTACTCAACCTTCTTCTTGTAGACTCGTGTTGGGCCGCCAAGCGCAGAGTTTTATAGGACAGTAGCAAGTTTCCCTCAAGTGGATGACCTAAGGTTTATCAATCCGTGGGAGGCGTAGGATGAACATGGTCTCTCTCAAACAACCCTGCAACCAAATAACTAAGAGTCTCTTGTGTCCCCAACACACTGTGACGCCCCCGATTCAATCATACACTAATCATACACGCAAATGTGTACGATCAAGATCAGGGACTCACGGGAAGATATCACAACACAACTTAAACACAAATAAAAGAATACAAGCTTTATATTACAAGCCAGGGGCCTCGAGGGCTCGAATACAAGCTCGATACACATGAGTCAGCGGAAGCAACAATATCTGAGTACAGACATAAGTTAAACAAGACTGCCTTAAGAAGGCTAGCACAAAAGCAACACGATCGAAGAGGCAAGGCCTTTTGCCTCGGACCTCCTAACTACTCCTAGTCATTGGCGGTCTCTGCATAGTAGCATCCATCGGCGGTTGCATCTGGCTCCAGGGATCCACCATCTGGTTGCAACAACCGGAAAGTAGAAAGAAGGGGGAAAAGGGGTAGCAAAGCAACCATGAGTACTCATCCAAAGTACTCGCAAGCATCAGATCTATACTAAGTATGCATTGGTATCAAAATGGAAGGGTTGCATCTGTGGACTGAACTGCAGAATGCTAGAATAGAGGGGGAAGGCCTAGCCTATCGAAGACTAGCATCTTCAAGCAGCTCCGAGCATCTTGCAGCATGTAGAAGAGTAAAGAATAACAATTTATACTTATCAAACATGTTGCAGCATCAATGCCCAGAGATCCTTCCTCGACTCCCTGCGAGAAAGCAATCCCGGAGCCACATATCCATCACATATCTCAAGTATCCATTTCTAGTTATATAAGATCAGGATACAAGTCTAAACATCCATTACCGTGGACACGGTATTCGAATATATATAACTTCCCTGCAGGGGTACACCATGCTTTCCAACACGCTTGATTACTCTGGCTGGACACACTTTTCTGGGTCAATGGCTGACCTCGGAAGATCAACACGTCGCCCCCTACCTAGGCTCAGCAGAGAGGTCCCCGCCGGTCTACATCCTAAGCGCTCCGGGGTCTTGGGCCCATCGCCCGTTGCACTCCGGGTCGTTGCATGCAGGATGAATACCAGCACTGCCTCGGATGGCCAGCATGATCCGACCGTGCCGCACTGCTGAACTGGACGTCTGACAAAGCTTCGGCTGATACTGCAACATCGAGGCCCATAACTATTCTCACGTGGTGGTTAGTGCGGAAAGGCTAAAGGCCAACTCAGATCAAATACCCAAACCTGTTAGTGCATTGGGGGCTCGCGGAGACGAGCAAAGACTCACGATAATGTGACCCCATCACCCCGTCTCGTGGACTTACGACAAGGGCCCAGAATGCCCGGCCGTGCCTCGTTGAAAACTCGCGGGTGCTCTACGGGCCTGCCCGACTTTCACATCAACTCGCGGGGTACCCCTCAGGGCCAACACGACTTCAACAATGGTTTCAAGTAAAGTCAAGGTAACCATGTGTCCAAACATCAGGGGGAAAACCCAAGGAATCACCCTCAGTGGATTCCACTCGATGTAATCATCAAGGTGAACATATGAGGAACCACCCTTGAGGTTCACACTTGAGGTGTTGCACGACAGAGCCGTGTCGGGAATGGTGAAGGAGGAACCACCCTCATTGACCACGATCGAAGAGCTACACTACAGAATTATCATCAGGAGTGCGTCACGAGGTATCACCCTCGGCACTCGATAGTAGCTCTACAGAGTCGAGTAACAAAAAGGGGCGTGATGTGATGTGAGGTGTCGGGCTCTAGTCGTCGATCACGTTGATTGAGTCGTCGATGATGAAGCAGGTGCAACAAGGACAAGGTGGGGGTCATTGATAGATCACTATCCAACCTATACTAAGCAGTTTAGGATAAGCAGGTAAGGTACGACAGTAGGTACAAAAGCAGGCTATGCATCAGAATAGGAGAAATCAATTACAGTAGAAAATCTAATGCAAGTATGAGAGAATGGAATGGGCGATATCGGGATGATCAAAGAGGGGGGGGGGGGGCTCGCCTGGAAGCTCCGCTGAAAGGGAAGAAGGGTCGTTGGTGACGTAGTCGATCACAGGGGCATTAGTAGCGGTCTCGGGGTCTACCGGAGAGAAGAGGGGGAAGAAATAATAAATATGGAGAAAACAAGAGCAATACTATGCATGACAAGACAAAAGTAGCGCCAGGGTTGTTCTAACGCGATGCTACATGATACCGGCGAAGGGGAATAACATCCGGGAAAGTTTTCCTGAAGTTAGGCATTTCTGGACAGACGAACCAGATGGGGAAGGTTGCATGTTTGCTATGCTAGTTGCATGTGACAGACGAACAGACTGCATATTTGGATTCATCTCATTGTTCTGAGCAACTTTCATGTAGAAAACTTTTTCATCTGAGCTACGCATTATTTTCTATGATTTTTCAAAGAATTAAACAATATTCTGAAATTGTTATTATTTAAATTAATTCAAAAACAGAAAATTATGACGTCAGCCTGACGTCATCATGACATCAGCAGTCAACTATCTTGACCAGGGTCAAACTGACGTGGGGGACCCACCTGTCATTGACTGTTCCATAATTAGCAGAATTAATTAGACTAACTAGGTTATTAATTAAGCAAAATAATTAAGTTAATTAATTATTCTACTAATGAACTAGTTTTTTAGTTTTTTTATCTTTTTTAACCAGGGGGATTGGGCCCTTTGTGATAACCTGTGCAGGCCACCGGGCGGGTTATTGGGCGTGAACGCACGGCATGGGCGCCCGCTTTGTGCCACAGTGGCTGTGTCGACGAGGGCGGCGGGCACCGTCACAAGGGGCCGAGGGGACGGCGGCCCTGGGTGGAGGTGGCCGGAGACGGGAGCATAGGGCGGTGGCACGCAGGCGCGGGTGAGGCTGCTGGGCCGGCGCGCAGCAGCTGGGCGTCGATGGCGATGGCGGCGGAGATGGGAGCATAGGGCGGTGGCACGCAGGCGCGGGTGAGGCTGCGGCCGGGCGCGGCAGAGCGTCGATGGCGATGGCGGCGAGCGGCGATGGCGGCGCGCGTGGCGGCCCGGCGAGGTCGGGGTTGGTCATGGCGGTAGCGATGGCTGCAGCCCGCTTGCGCGACGCAGAGGCGAGTCCAGGGGCGGGATGGGCGCTTCCAGGGGCGTGACCGTGGCGAAGCACGGGCGCGGGTGGCTACGTCGACCGGGTCAGAAGGGGGATAGGGGACGGCGCGTTCGGCTCAGGAGCTCACTGCGGGAGCATGGGGTCTAGGCAGAGGGCTCGGGGAGGTCCGACGAGGGAGAGGACGAGGCAGACGACAGCGACGGGGATGAGGCAGTCCGGCGTCGGCGCGGCCGCGGACGAGGCGGGGCTCCGCAGAGAAAGGCGAGTTGTCCGGCAGGGTCCGGTGAGGGAGTGGAGGCCTCCGGGCGGCGCGCGGCGTCGAGCCCCAATCTGGATCAAGGGGGTGGGGTGGGGGGAGAGCGGGCGATGTGGGGAGAGTGGGGGAGATCGAGGGGAGTGGGGGGGGGGGGGGGTAAGTGGATCGAGGTAGGCTAGGGTTTGGTTGGGATGGTGGTTAAGCAGGGGGAGGGGCGTGTGTGCCGGCTTGGGGGGTTTACCTAGGCCGAGGCCCAGTGAGGGACGGGGGCCTCTCCCCTTTTCTGATGTTTTGTTTGGCTCCTCCTTTTCTTTTATTTACTTTTGCCTTTTAATTTAATTTTGAAAAAAGAAATGGAACGTGATTGAATCATTGTGAGGTTAAACAACAGGGATCGCATTGACGTGACACCATTAGCATGAGATTAATGTAGTATAATTATCCGGGCGTTACAATTCTCCTCCACTACAAGAAATCTCGTCCTGAGATTTAGGAGGTAGAAGGAAACAAAGCGGGGTATTCTTCAGGAAGACGATCCTCGCGTTCCCAAGTGGCTTCGTCTTCAGAGTGATGCGACCACTGGACCTTTAGGAACTTGATCGCCTTCTGACGTGTGCGGTGTTCAACTTGGTCGAGAATGCAGACCGGATGCTCTTTATAGGATAGGTCCTATTGCAACTCGAGCACTTCGGGATCCACTGCTCGGATTGGGTCCTTGAAGCAGCAACGGAGTTGTGACACATGGAAGGCATCATGAACCTGAGAAAGGTTTGAGGGAAGCTCCAACTGGCATGCCACTTTTCCACGCCTTTTGAGAATAGTGAAAGGACCAATATAGCGAGAAGCTAGCTTGCGCTTGATCCCGAAGCAGTGTGCACCTTTCATCGGCATGACTCGAAGATAAGTATTTTCGCCAGGTTGATAGACCATGTCTTTGTGATGGCGGTCATACTGACTCTTATTGGCGTGACTGAGCAGTCTTGAGATTTTCGCGAATGACGTGGACTTGTTCTTCGGCGTGTTGGATAATATCCGGACCGAAGAGTGCATGTTCCTCAGTTTCTGACCAGTTCAGAGGGGTTCGACACTTTCGTCCATATAACACTTCGAATGGGCCATCTTCAGACTAGCTTGAAAGCTATTGTTGTAGGAGAACTCAGCATACGGGAGAGATTCCTCCCATTTCTTGCCGAAGGAAATAACACAAGATCGAAGCATGTCTTCGAGAACTTGATTGACATGTTCAACTTGTCCCTGAGACTGAGGGTGGAAAGCGGTGCTGAATGACAGATGAGTTCCCATAGATTCTTGGAAACTTGCCCAAAATCTTGAAGTGAATAAGCTGCCACGGTCTGAGCTGATTACCAGTGGAATACCGTGAAGTGAAACAATTCTGGACATATAGAGAGTTGCCAACTGACTTGCAGTGATAGTCTCTTTGACGGCTAGAAAATGTGCAACCTTGGAAAGCCGGTCAATGATGACAAGAATAACATCATTACCTTTCTGCGAGTTGGGAAATCCATTGACGAAATCCATTTCAACATGGTGCCATTTCCATTCAAAATGGAGATAGGTTGCAGATTTCCAGCAGGCCTTTGATGTTCTGCTTTGATACGATGACAAACGTCACATTCAGCAACATAACGAGCAATGTCTTGCTTCATATTTGACCACCAGAATCTCTGACGAATGTCTTGGTACATATTGGTACTACCGGGATGAAGAGACAAAGGCGTATCATGAGCTTCTTTCATAACTTCCTGAATCATATCCAAGTTGTCTTTTGAAGGAACCACTAGGCGACCTTTAAAGAACAAGGTGTCATCATCTCCAACAGTGAAGAACGAGGGCCTTCCCTCTGCGAGGTAGCGCTTACTCTTCTCAACTTGAGAGTCATACTTCTGCAGTCTCTTGATGCTCTCCACGAGATCTGGCTCGACAACCAGGGTGTTGAGGGAACCCTGGGGAAAAACACGGAGGTTCATCTTGCGGAACTCCTTAGGAGGGGAGCGAGTGCACCCGGAGGAACAATATGGATGTTCAGTTTTCTGAATTCTCGAACAAGCGAGAGCTGAACTTTGTGAACCTCGAGATGGTTGCAATATGACTTGTGGCTCAAAGCATCAGCCATTACATTAGCCTTGCTAGGGGTATAGGAAATACCAAAATCAAAGTCTACTACGATCACCATCCATGTTTGCTGACGGAGGTTCAAATCTGGCCGAGTAAATAGGTACTTCGGAATTTGGTGGTCGGTGAAGATCTCGCAATGATTACCAAGAAGGTAATGTCGCCACTATTTCAGTGCATGTATGATAGCAGCAAGCTCGAGGTCATGAACTGGGTAGTTCTCTTTGTGAGGGCGCAATTGACGAGAGGCATAAGCAACCACTCTGCGCTCTTGCATTAGGACACCGCCTAATCCTTGAAGTGAAGCGTCGCAGTAAATGACGAAGTCCTTCTTAGTATCAGGTGGAGAAAGCACTGGGGCAGAAGTCAGCTTGTCTTTGAGTGCCTGGAAACTTACCTGTCCAATCAAACTTGACACCCTTGTGAAGCAGACCAGTCAGGGGCTTTGCAATCTTGGAGAAGTTCACGACAAATCGACGGCAATAGCTGGCGAGTCCGAGAAAACTTCTGACTTGTTTCACATTCTTCGGAGGAGTCTAATCGAGAATAGCCTGAACTCTCTCGGGGTTGACGGCAATACCATTGTTGGAGATGACATGCCCAAGATAGGTCACTTCGGGTAGCTAGAATTCACACTTAGAATACTTGGCATATAGTGGATGTTCTCGAAGCTTTTCCAGAACAAGTCGAAGGTGTTCAGCATGTTCTTCTTTGTTCTTGGAGTATACAAGGATATCATGCAGATAAACCACGACGAACTTGTCGAGGTATTCCATGAATATATAGTTCATCAGCCGAGAGAATGTCGCTGGAGCATTGGTCAAGCCGAAGGACGTGACGGTGTACTCGTATGAACCATAGCGAGTAACGAAGGCGGTCTTGGGAATATCCTCTTCACGAACCCGAATCTGGTGGTAACCCAACCTCAAATCAGGTTTAGAGAATACTGAGGAACCAACAAGTTGGTCATACAGATCGTTGATTCTGGGAAGCGGATACTTGTTCTGAATTCTTGCCTGGTTGATAGGTCGGTAATCTTGGACCAAACGATTAGTTCCATCCTTCTTCTTGACAAAGAGAGGAGGTGATCTGCAAGCAGAGGAACTTGGACGAATAAAACCCTGACGAAGTGAAGTGTCGATTTCCTCCTTAAGCTCAAGGAGTTCATGAGGCGGTTTCAAGTCTATGACGAATTCAATAGCTCTAGCGGGGGGGTATTCCTGGAAGTTCTTCTGGGAAGACATCTTTGAAATCACGAACAACTGGAATGCTCTCTATTCCCTCAAGAGGTGAAGCATTCAATGCATTCAGAACATATATCTGGTTCTCGGCATCCTGAGCTATTCGGGCTGAGTATTGGACTGTCTGGACAGAAGGGTGAGTGAGCTAGACTGTCTTTGTAGCACAGTCAATGAAAGCATTATGGGCTGTCAACCAATCCATACCAAGAATGATGTCTATGTTGGAATGTCTGAGCACCATGAGAGAAACCGGAAAATGTAGACCTCCAATCTCGATCTGGTTGTGAGGGTTTACCATTGTGGTTTGCCACTTGGACCCTGGGGATTGAACCGTCAGAGAAGTGGGTAATTCTTCCATGCCTAGCCCATGCAAATGAGCAAACCGTTGGGACACAAAAGCATGCGATGCTCCTGAATCAAAGAGGACAGAGGCTAGTACTGAATTAATAGAGAGAGCTCCCAGCACGATAGTCAGTTCCTTCTGAGCCTTTCCAGCATCGACTTGATTGGCATGGCCAAGTACAATAGCAGGCGGTATGATATTACAGTTTCTGAACCGGCGGTTTCGACAACGCTTCTTACGGTCAACAGGAAGACGTGGTGCATCCTGAGACTGACCCTGGTGACAATCAAGGGTAAGGTGTCCTGGCTGTCCACCCTGAATTGTTAGCTGTCTCGGCGGTGGAGGCAGATGAGGTGCCACATAAGACGACTTTGGTGTTGGAGCAGGTCGATGATGAACATTGTGTGGGATCCAGACTTGACGTTTTGACCAGGATGACTCGCGGATGAGCCAACATCCCGAGTACGCTTGAGCGACTCCTGGTACTCAGTAAGACCAGTTTCAGTTCGGAAAGCTTGGCTGACAAGTGTTGCAAAGTCTGCGCAATCATGACAACAAGTGCGAGCTTTATATTAGGACACAATCCTTAACAGAATTTCTCCTGCTTGCGAGCGTCAGTGCAGACATCCTCTACAACATTGACGGGGATTAAAAGATCCTAACACCACCCCAATTGGCGACGTGGGCCCGTAAGCCACATAGCCATGTCAGTAAAACAGTTTTTCAGTGACTAGACTCAACTTTGGCCAAGGAGTTGGAAAGGGGGTTCCTATAGGCAATCGGCTCTGAAACCAACTTGTGACACCCCCGATTCAATCGTACACTAATCATACACGCAAATGTGTACGATCAAGTTCAGGGACTCACGAGAAGATATCACAACACAACTCTAAACACAAATAAAAGAATACAAGCTTTATATTACAAGCTAGGGGCCTCGAGGGCTCGAATACAAGCTCGATACACAAGAGTCAGCAGAAGCAACAATATCTGAGTACAGACATAAGTTAAATAAGACTGCCTTAAGAAGGCTAGCACAAAAGCAACACGATCGAAGAGGCAAGGCCTCCTGCCTGGGACCTCCTAACCGCTCCTGGTCGTTGGCGGTCTCCACGTAGTAACATCCATCGGCAGTGCCATCTGGCTCCAGGGATCCACCATCTGGTTGCAACAACTAGAAAGGAGAAAGAAGGGGGAAAAGGGGTAGCAAAGCAACCGTGAGTGCTCATCCAAAATACTTGCAAGCATCAGATCTATACTAAGTATGCATTGGTATCAAATGGAATGGTTGTATCTCTGGACTGAAGTGCAGAATGCTAGAATAAAGGGGGAAGGCCTAGCCTATCAAAGACTAGCGTCTTCAAGCAGCTTCGAGCATCTTGCAGCATGTAGAAGAGTAAACAATAGCAGTTTATAATTGTCAAACATGTTGCAACATCAACCCCCAGAGATCCTTCCTCGACTCCCCGCGAGAAAGCATATACCGGAGCCATATATCCATCACATATCTCTATTGGGGAACGTAGTAATTTCAAAAATTTCCTACGCACACGCAAGATCATGGTGATGCATATCAACGAGAGGGGAGAGTGTTGTCCACGTACCCTCGTAGACCGAAAGCGGAAGCGTTAGCACAACGCGGTTGATGTAGTCGTCGTCTTCACGATCCGACCGATCAAGTACCAAACGGTACGGCACCTCCAAGTTCAGCACACATTCAGCCCGATGGCGTCCCTCGAACTCCGATCCAGCCGAGTGTTGAGGAGAGTTTTCGACAAGATGACGTGGTGACGATGTTGATGTTCTATCGATGCAGGGCTTCGCCTAAGCACCGCTACAGTATTATCGAGGTGGACTATGGTGGAGGGGGGCACCGCACACGGCTAAAATATTAACTTGATCAATTGTTGTGTCTATGGGGTGCCCCCTGCCCCCGTATATAAAGGAGCAAGGGGGGAGGCGTCCGGCCTAGGAGGAGGGCGCGCCAAGGGGGGAGTCCTACTCCCACCGGGAGTAGGACTCCTCCTTTCCTTGTTGGAGTAGTAGAAGGGAAGGGAGAAGGAGAAGGAAGGAAGGGGGCGCCTCCCCTCCCTAGTCCAATTCGGACTACTCCATGGGGCGGGGTGCAGCCACCCTTTGGGGCCTTTCTCTCCTTTCCCGTATGGCCCATTAAGGCCCAATACGAATTCCCGTAACTCTCTGGTACTACGAAAAATACCTGAATCACTCGAAACCTTTCCGATGTCCGAATATAGTCGTCCAATATATCGATCTTTACGTCTCGACCATTTCAAGACTCCTCCTCATGTCCTCGATCTCATCCGGGACTCCGAAATCCTTCGGTACATAAAAACACATAAACTCATAATATAACCGTCATCTAACTTTAAGCGTGCGGACCCTACGGGTTCGAGAATTATGTAGACATGACCGAGACACGTCTCCGGTTAATAACCAATAGCGGAACCTTGATGCTCATATTGGCTCCCACATATTCTACGAAGATCTTTATCGGTCAGACCGCATAACAACATACGTTGTTCCCTTTGTCATCGGTATGTTACTTGCCCGAGATTCGATCGTCGGTATCTCAATACCTAGTTCAATCTCGTTACCGGCAAGTCTCTTTACTTGTTCCATAATACATCATCCCGCAACTAACTCATTAGTTGCAATGCTTGCAAGGCTTTAAGTGATGTGCATTACCGAGTGGCCCCAGAGATACCTCTCCGACAATCGGAGTGGCAAATCCTAATCTCGAAATACGCCAACCCAACAAGTACCTTTGGAGAAACCTGTAGAGCACCTTTATAATCACCCAGTTACGTTGTGACGTTTGGTAGCACACAAAGTGTTCCTCCGGTAAACAGGAGTTGCATAATCTCATAGTCATAGGAACATGTATAAGTCATGAAGAAAGCAATAGCAACATACTAAACGATTGAGTGCTAAGCTAACGGAATGGGTCAAGTCAATCACATCATTCTCCTAATGATGTGATCCAGTTAATCAAATGACAACCCATGTCTATAGCTAGGAAACATAACCATCTTTGGTCTACGAGCTAGTCAAGTAGAGGCATACTAGTGACACTCTGTTTGTCTATGTATTCACACAAGTATTATGTTTCCGGTTAATACAATTCTAGCATGAATAATAAAAATTTATCATGATATAAGGAAATAAATAATAACTTTATTATTTTCTCTAGGGCATATTTCCTTCAGTCTCCCACTTGCACTAGAGTCAATAATCTAGTTCACATCATCATGTGATTTAACACAAATATTCACATCTGTATGTGATTAACACCCATAGTTCACATCGTCATGTGACCAACACCCAAAGGGTTTACTAGAGTCAATAATCTAGTTCACATCGCAATGTGATTAACACCCAAAGAGTACTAAGGTATGATCATGTTTTTGCTCATGAGAGAAGTTTAGTCAACGGGCCTGTCACATTCATAGCCGATGTATTTTGCAAATATTCTATGTCTACAATGCTCTGCACGGAGCTACTCTAGCTAATTGCTCCCACTTTCAATATGTATCCAGATTAAGACTTAGAGTCATCTGGATCAGTGCCAAAACTTGTATCGACGTAACCCTTCACGACGAACCTTTTGTCACCTCCATAATCGAGAAACATATCCTTATTCCACTAAGGATAATTTTGACCAATGTCCAGTGATCTACTACTAGATCACTATTGTACTCCCTTGCCAAACCAGGGCAGAGTATACAATAGGCTGGTCCATTGCATGGCATACTTTTATAGAACCTATGGCCAAGGCATAGGGGATGACTTTCATTCTCTTTCTATCTTCTGCCATGGTCGGGCTTTGAGTCTACTCAATTTCACACCTTGTAACACAGGCAAGAACTCTTTCTTTGACTGCTCCATTTTGAACTACTTCAAAATCTTGTCAAGGTATATACTCATTGAAAAGACTTATCAAGCGTCTTGATCTATCTCTATAGATCTTTATGCTCAATATGTAAGCAGCTTCACTGAGGTCTTTCTTTGAGGAACTCCTTTCAAACACTCCTTTATGCTTTGCAGAATAATTCTACATTATTTCCGATCAACAACATGTCATTCACATATACTTATCAGAAATGCTGTAGTGCTCCCACTCACTTTCTTGTAAATACAGGCTTCACCGCAAGTCTGCATAAAACTATATGCTTTGATCAACTTATCAAAGCGTATATTCCAACTCCGAGATGCTTTCACCAGTCCATAGATGGATCGCTGGAGCTTGCATATTTTGTTAGCACCTTTAGGATTGACAAAACCTTCTGGTTGCATCATATACAACTCTTTTTTAATAAATCCATTAAGGAATGCAATTTTGTTTATCCATTTGCCAGATTTCATAAATGCGGCAGTTGCTAACATGATTCGGACGGACTCAAGCATAGATACGAGTGAGTAACTCTCATCGTAGTCAACACCTTAAACTTGTCGAAAACCTTTTGCGACAATTCTAGCTTTGTAGATAGTAACACTACTATCAGCGTCCGACTTCCTCTTGAAGATCCATTTAATTTCAATGGCTCGCCGATAATTGGGCAAGTCAATCAAAGTCCATACTTTGTTCTCATACTTGGATCGTATCTTAGATTTCATGGCCTCAACCCTTTTTGCGGAATCTGGGCTCATCATCGCTTCCTCATAGTTCGTAGGTTCATCATGGTCAAGTAACATGACCTCCAGAATAGGATTGCCGTACCACTCTGGTGCGGATCTCACTCTGGTTTACCTACGAGGTTCGGTAGTAACTTGATCTGAAGTTACATGATCTTCATCATTAGCTTCCTCACTAATTGGTGTAGGAGTCACAGGAACAGATTTCTGTGATGAACTACTTTCCAATAAGGGAGCAGGTACAATTACCTCATCAAGTTCTACTTTCCTCCCACTCACTTCTTTCGAGAGAAACTCCTTCTCTAGAAAGGATCCATTCTTAGCAACGAATGTCTTGCCTTTCGGATCTGTGATAGAAGGTGTACCCAACTGTCTCCTTTGGGTATCCTATGAAGACACATTTCTCCGATTTGGGTTTGAGCTTATCAGGATGAAACTTTTTCACATAAGCATCATAGCCCCAAACTTTAAGAAACGACAACTTTGGTTTCTTGCCAAACCACAGTTCATAAGGCGTTGTCTCAACAGATTTTGATGGTGCCCTATTTAACGTGAATGCAACTGTCTTTAATGCATAACCCCAAAATGATAGCGGTAAATCGGTAAGATACATCATAGATCACACCATATCTAATAAAATGCAGTTCTGACGTTCGGACACACCATTACCTTTGTGGTGTTCGGTGGCGTGAGTAGTGAAACTATTTCACGTTGTTTTAACTGAAGACCAAACTCGTAACTCAAATATTTTACCTCTGCGATCATATCGTAGAAACTTTTATTTTCTTGTTACGATGATTTTCTACTTCACTCTGGAATTCTTTTGAACTTTTCAAACATTTCAGACTCATGTTTTATCAAGTAGATATACCCATATCTGCTCAAATCATCTGTGAAGGTCAGAAAATAACGATACTTGCCGCGAGCCTTAACACTCATCGGATTGCATACATCAGTATGTATTATTTCCAATAAGTCAGTTGCTCGCTCCATTGTTCCGGAGAATGGCGTTTTAGTCATCTTGCCCATGAGGCATGGTTCGCAAGCATCAAGTGATTCATAATCAAGTGATTCCAAAAATCCATCTTTATGGAGTTTCTTCATGCGCTTTACACCCATATGACCCAAACGACAATGCCACAAATAAGTTGCACTATCATTATTAACTTTGCATCTTTTGGCATCAATATTATGAATATGTGTATCACTACGATCGAGATCCAACAAACTATTTTCATTGGGTGTATGACCATTGAAGGTTTTATTCGTGTAAACAGAACAACAATTATTCTCTGACTTTAAATGAATAACCGTATTGCAATAAACATGATCAAATCATATTTATGCTCAACGCAAACACCAAATAACACTTATTTAGGTTCAACACTAATCCTGAAAATATAGCGAGTGTGCGATGATGATCATATCAATCTTGGAACTACTTCCAACACACATCGTCACCTCGCCCTTAACTAGTTTCTGTTCATTCTGCAACTCCCGTTTCGAGTTACTACTCTTAGCAACTGAACCAGTATCAAATACCGAGGGGTTGCTACGAACACTAGTAAAATACACATCAATAATCTGTATATCAAATATACCTTTGTTCACTTTGCCATCCTTCTTATCCGCCAAATACTTGGGGCGGTTCCGCTTCCAGTGACCAGTCCCTTTGCAGTAGAAGCACTTAGTCTCAGGCTTAGGTCCAGACTTGGGCTTCTTCACTTGAGCAGCAACTTGCTTGCCGTTCTTTTTGAAGTTCCCCTTTCTTCCCTTTGTCCCTTTACTTGAAACTAGTGGTCTTCTCAACCATCAACACTTGATGTTTTTCTTGATTTCTACCTTCGCGGATTTAGCATTGCGAAGAGCTTGGGATTTGTTTTCATCATCCTTTGCATAATAGTTCATCACGAAGTTCTACTAACTTGGTGATGGTGACTAGAGAACTCTGTCAACCACTATCTTATCTGGAAGATTAACTCCCACTTGATTCAAGAGATTGTAGTACCCAGACAATCTGAGCACATGCTCACTGCTTGAGCTATTCTCCTCCATCTTTTAGCTACAGAACTTGTTGGAGAATTCTTATCTCTCAACTCGGGTATTTGCTTGAAATATTAACTTCAACTCCTGGAACATCTCATATGGTCCATGACGTTCAAAACGTCTTTGAAGTCCTGATTCTAAGCCGTTAAGCATGGTGCACTTAAACTATCAAGTAGTCATCAAATTGAGCTAGCCAAACGTTCATAATGTCTGCATCTGCTCCTGCAATAGGTCCGTCACCTAGCGGTGCATCAAGGACATAATTCTTCTGTGCAGCAATGAGGACAATCCTCAGATCACGGATCCAATCCGCATCATTGCTACTAACATCTTTCAACACAGTTTTCTGTAGGAACATATCAAAATAAACATATGAAAGCAACAACGCGAGCTATTGATCTACAACATAATTTGCAAAATACTATCAGGACTAAGTTCATGATAAATTAAAGTTCAATTAATCATATTACTTAAGAACTCCCACTTAGATAGACATCTCTCTAATCCTCTAAGTGATCACGTGATCCAAATCAACTAAACCATGTCCGATCATCACGTGAGATGGAGTAGTCTCAATGGTGAACATCACTATGTTGATCATATCTACTATATGATTCACGCTCGACCTTTCGGTCTCCGTGTTTCGAGGCCATATCTGTTATATGCTAGGCTCGTCAAGTTTAACCTGAGTATTCCGCGTGTGTAACTGTTTTGCACCCGTTGTATTTGAACGTAGAGCCTATCACACCCGATCATTACGTGGTGTCTCAGCACGAAGAACTTTGGCAATGGTGCATACTCAGGGAGAACACTTATACTTTGATAATTTCGTGAGGGATCATCTTATAATGCTACCGTCAATCAAACCAAGATAAGATGCATAAAAGATAAACATCACATGCAATCAATATAAGTGATATGATATGGCCATCATCATCTTGTGCTTGTGATCTCCATCTCCGAAGCACCGTCATGATCACCATCATCACCGGCGCGACACCTTGATCTCCATCGTAGCATCGTTGTCGTCTCGCCAATCTTATGCTTCTACGACTATCGCTACCGCTTAGTGATAAAGTAAAGCATTACGGAGCGATTGCATTGCATACAATAAAGCGATAACCATATGGCTCCTGCCAGTTGCCAATAACTCGGTTACAAAACATGATCATCTCATACAATAAAATTTAGCATCATGCCTTGACCATATCACATCACAACATGCCCTACAAAAACAAGTTAGACGTCCTCTACTTTGTTGTTGCAAGTTTTACGTAGCTTCTACGGGCTTAGCAAGAACCGTTCTTACCGACGCATCAAAAACCACAACGATAGTTTGTCAAGTTGGTGCTGTTTTAACCTTCGCAAGGACCGGGCGTAGCCACACGGTTTAACTAAAGTGAGAGAGGCAGACACCCGCCAGTCACCTTTAAGCAACGAGTGCTCGTAACGGTGAAACCAGTCTCGCGTAAGCATACGCCTAATGTCGGTCCGGGCCGCTTCATCTCACAATACCGCTGAAGCAAAGTATGACATGCTGGTAAGCAGTATGACTTATATCGCCCACAACTCACTTGTGTTCTACTCATGCCTATGACATCTACGCATAAAACCAGGCTCTGATACCACTATTGGGGAACGTAGTAATTTCAAAATTTCCTATGCACACGCAAGATCATGGTGATGCATAGCAACGAGAGGGGAGAGTGTTGTCCACGTACCCTCGTAGACCGAAAGCGGAAGCGTTAGCACAACGCGGTTGATGTGGTCATACGTCTTCACGATCCGTCCGATCAAGTACCGAACGTACGGCACCTCCGAGTTCAACACACGTTCAGCCCGATGACGTCCCTCGAACTCTGATCCAGCCGAGTGTTGAGGGAGAGTTTCGTCAGCACAACGGCGTGGTGACGATGTTGATGTTCTACCGACGCAGGGCTTCGCCTAAGCATCGCTACAGTATTATCGAGGTGGACTATGGTGGAGGGGGGCACCGCACACGGCTAAAAGATCAATGATCAATTGTTGTGTCTATGGGGTGCCCCCTGCCCCCGTATATAAAGGAGCAAGGGGGGAGGCGGCCGGCCTAGGAGGAGGGCGCGCCAAGGGGGGAGTCCTACTCCCACCGGGAGTAGGACTCCTTCTTTCCTTGTTGGAGTAGTATAAGGGAAGGGAGAAGGAGAAGGAAGGAAGGGGGCGCCCCCCTCCCTAGTCCAATTCGGACTAGTCCATGGGGAGGGGTGCGGCCACCCTTTGGGGCCTTTCTCTCCTTTCCCGTATGGCCCATTAAGGCCCAATAAGAATTCCCGTAACTCTCCGGTACTCCGAAAAATACCTGAATCACTCGGAACCTTTCCGATGTCCGAATATAGTCGTCCAATATATCGATCTTTACGTCTCGACCATTTCGAGACTCCTCGTCATGTCCCCGATCTCATCCGGGACTCCGAACTCCTTCGGTACATCAAAACACATAAACTCATAATATAACCGTCATCTAATTTTAAGCGTGCGGACCCTACGGGTTCGAGAACTATGTAGACATGACCGAGACACGTCTCCGGTCAATAACCAATAGCGGAACCTGGATGGTCATATTGGCTCCCACATATTCTACGAAGATCTTTACCGGTCAGACCGCATAACAAGATACGTTGTTCCCTTTGTCATCGGTATGTTACTTGCCCGAGATTCGATCGTCGGTATCTCAATACCTAGTTCAATCTCGTTACCGGCAAGTTTCTTTACTCATTCCGTAACACATCATCCCGCAACTAACTCATTAGTTGCAATGCTTGCAAGGCTTTAAGTGATGTGCATTACCGAGTGGGCCCAGAGATACCTCTCCGACAATCGGAGTGAAAAATCCTAATCTCGAAATATGCCAACCCAACAAGTACCTTTGGAGACACCTGTAGAGCATCTTTATAATCACCCAGTTATGTTGTGACGTTTGGTAGCACACAAAGTGTTCCTCCGGTAAACGGGAGTTGCATAATCTCATAGTCATAGGAACATGTATAAGTCATGAAGAAAGAAATAGCAACATACTAAACGATTGAGTGCTAAGCTAACGGAATGGGTCAAGTCAATCACATCATTCTCCTAATGATGTGATCCCGTTAATCAAATGACAACCCATGTCTATGGCTAGGAAACATAACCATCTTTGATCAACGAGCTAGTGAAGTAGAGGCATACTAGTGACACTCTGTTTGTCTATGTATTCACACAAGTATTATGTTTCCGGTTAATACAATTCTAGCATGAATAATAAACATTTATCATGATATAAGGAAATAAATAATAACTTCATTATTGCCTCTAGGGAATATTTCCTTCAATCTCAAGTATCCATTTCTAGTTATATAAGATCAGGATACAAGTCTGAACGTCCAGTGCTGTGGACACGGTATTCAAATATATAACTTCCCTGCAGGGGTGCACCATGTTTTCCAACACACTTGATTACTCTGGCCGGACACACTTTTTTGGGTCAATGTCCGACCTCGGAAGATCAACATGTCGCAGCCCTACCTAGGATCAGTAGAGAGGTCCCCGCTGGTCTACATCCTAAGCGCTCTAGGGTCTTGGGCCCATCGCCCATTGCACTCCGGGTCGTTGCACGCGGGGTGAATACCAGCACCGCCTCGGAGGGCCAGCACGATCCGACTGTGCCGCACTGTTGAACTGGACGTCTGACAAAGCTTCGGCTGATACTGCGACGTCGAGGCCCATAACTATTCTTGCGTGGTGGTTAGTGCGTAAAGGCCAAAGGCCAACTCAGAACAAATACCCAAACCTGTTAGTGCATTGGGGGCTTGCAGAGACGAGCAGAGACTCACGATAATGTGACCCCGTCGCCACGTCTCTGGACTTATGGCAAGGGCATAGAATGCCCGTCCGTGCCTCGTAGAAAACTTGCGGGTGCTCTACGGGCCCGCCCGACTTTCACATCAACTCACGGGGTACCCCTCAGGACCGACCCGACTTCAACAATGGTCTCAAGTAAATTCAAGGTAGCCATGTGTCCAAACATCAAGGGGAAAACCCGAGGAATCACCCTCGATGGATTCCACTCAATGTACTCATCAAGGTGAACGTATGAGGAACCACCCTCGATGTTCACACTTGAGGTGTTGCACGACAGAGCCGTATCGGGAATGGTGAAGGAGGAACCACCCTCGTTAACCACGACCGAATAGCTACACTACAAACTTATTATCAGGAGTGCGTCACGAGGTATCACCCTCGACACTCGATAGTAGCTCTGCAGAGTCGAGTAACAAAAAAGGGGCGTGATGTGATGTGAGGTGTCGGGCTCTAGTCGTCGATCACGTTGATCAAGCTGTCAATGATGAAGCAGGGGCAACAAAGACAAGGTGGGGGTCAGTGATGGATCACTACCCAACCTATACTAAGCAGTTTAGGATAAGCAGGTAAGGTACAATAGCAGGTACAAAATCAGGCTATGCATCAGAATAGGAGCAATCAATTACAGTAAGAAAATCTAATGCAAGCATGAGAGAATGTAATGGGCGATATCGGGATGATCAAGGGGGGCTTGCTGGAAGCTCCCGAAAGGAAGAAGGGTCGTTGATACGTCTCCAACGTATCTATAATTTTTTATTGCTCCATGCTATATTATCTATTGTTTTGGGCAATATTGGGCTTTATTATACACTTTTATATTACTTTTGGGACTAACCTATTAACTGGAGGCCCAGCCCATATTGCTTTTTTATTGTCCGTTTCAGTATTTCGAGGAAAAGGAATATCAATCGGAGTCCAAACGGAATGAAACCTTTGGTAGCGTTATTTTTGGGAAGAATATGATCCTGGAGACTTGGAGTTCACGTCAGAAGATCCCCGAGGACTCCACGAGATAGGAGGGCGCCCCCCCTGTAGGGCATGGCCCCCTGTCTCGTGGACCCCTCGAGCACCTCCCGACCGACTTCTTTCGCCTATATATGCCTACGTACCCTAAAACCACCGAATATCAAGATAGATCGGGAGTTCCGCCGCTGCAAGCCCTCAGAGCCACCAAAACCTCTTGGGAGCCTGTTCGGGCACCACAGGAGGAGGAACCCATCACGGTGGCCATCTTCATCATCCGGCGCTCTCCATGACGAGGAGGGAGTAGTTCACCCCGGGCTGAGGGTATGTACCGATAGCTATGTGTATGATCTCTCTCTCTCTCGTGTTCTCTCTATGGCACGATCTTGATGTATCATGAGCTTTGTCATTTGTAGCGACCAGACCTCAAACAGTCGATCTCGTGCTCGGTGTCATCCCTGGATCGAGAATCCGACACCACACAATTACTCGAAGGATTTATAACAGAGTAGCAATCACACACTTATTACAATCGAATGTCTCAAGAGAGAACTTAATAAAATAAATTTGGCTTAAGGCCATCTAATACGATAACAGGGAAGGCTTGGAAGAATAAGCGAGTCCATCAACTCCAACGGCATCATCGAGTATAGAACCACGACCTAAGCACCTTAATCGTCGTTCGAAAAGTCGCAACATGAAACGTTGCAGCCCGAATCTGGTCGACACATGGAATATCTTGGCAATGTAACACATAGAGAATAATGGAATGAAAAGCCTATACTACATGCATATTTGGCTGGTGGAAAGCTCTATGGTTACAGTTTTGCATAAAGCCAATTTTTCCCTACTGCAAAGGAATACATTTATTTAACTATCATGGTGGTTGTGAAACATTGAGAATGGTTGACAGCATTCTCAATCCCAATTAAAAGTACTCATTAAACCCAACAATATTAATTAGAAGTAACATAATGAGATTCACATGATATCCAGGTACTAGATACTCAAGATGTCCATAACCGGGGACACGGCTAACCATGATTAGTTTATACACTCTGCAGAGGTTTGCGCACTTTTCCCCACAAGACTCGATCGCCTCTGTTTGGTTTCTCGCACTACATAGTGTTTGAGAAACGGATGACCGAGACATAGTCTTTCAGAAGCACTAGCACCTTACTTGTGGGTAGACCGGTACACCTACTTTCCCCTACATCTGCTAGTCTACCCGTAAGAGTTCGCACAACTTAGTCAACTATGCCAGAGCCCATAATGGCTTGTGGCTGCACACGGAAGTTTCTAGTTTGAATAATCTCATGATCCCTTTGAGCACGGGTGGCGGTCAGAAGAAATACAGCAAGTCTGATAGAAACCAGGTGCCTCAATCCACCCAGATGTGTGTTTAAGTTGCCACCTTAAATAAACCATTAAATAACAATCTCACATCTGTCATGGATACACTCACCCAATCCACGTCTACTAGCATAGCATGGCATAATAAGCAAACGTAGAAGTAACTCCCAAAGGTTTATAATAAAACAGGTAATAGGTACTACCTCAACTACTTCCCATCCCTCAATTTAATTAGATCCTAATCATGCAAGTGTTTGAGGATAGATCTAATGCATAAAAACTGGGTATGAGAAGAGTATGATCAAAGTGTTACTTGCCTTGCTGATGATCCGCGAAACCTAGAGACTCGAAGTAACAAGCGGCGCACTCCGGGTATTCTATCGCAGACAAACAAACAAGCATACAATAAGTACTCATCTAATGCATAGGTAAAACTCAAATAGATCTAACCAGATAGTTCAACTTAAGAACTCCGGTTTGCAAAAAGAATCAAATCAAACGAAGCAACGAAAGTCAAACGGCGGAAGAAAGCAGCTTCGTTTTACTAATCTGGATCTAGTTCAAATTTTACAGAAGCAAAAACTTGTTTAAGTAGATTATTCGGAAAGAGGGTTTGAGGCGAAACTCCAGGCGCTTGAATCGCTGATTCCGATAAGCGAATAAAAGTTATACTAAAAGCGAAAATCGGATCTCGGAATCGCGATCGGAAAAATGCGGATTAAATCCGAGAAAAGAAAAAAACAGCGAAAAGATTCGAACGGAAAAAGAAAAAATAAAATAAAAAATAAAATAAAAAAACAGAAGAAAACCGATCGGTTTAAAAAAAACCGCATGGAAATCGAGGCGGGCGAACCTCGGCGGCGTCACGGCAACTCCGTGGCAATGGCAATGGCGGCGGCAAGGCGGGCATGGCTAAGGCGGCTAGGGTTCAGGCGGGCTCGAGTGGGCTGGCGGCTCGGGCGGCCGCTATTTATAGCGTGCCCCGATCGAGTCCCTTCGGCACAACCGAAAAGGTGGTGCGTTTTTTAAATAATAACTCGCAGAAAAAAAAAATCAAAAGAAGTACTAAACGGACTCCAACAATCCCGAAATAAATTTTCCCCGGCTTCTAAAATCAAGCCGGATTTAATGAACATTTATTTGGGGCCTAAATGCAATTTTGAAAAACGCATTTTCTTAAATTCAAATAAAAGGCGAAAAACTCCAAAATAAAATCTTATTTGATTTTATTATTAAATCTTCATTATTTCTTTATTTTGGGAAAGTCATTTTATTCCCTCTCTCATATTTTTGTAATAGAAATAATTGAAGATAAAATAATTAAAATCAAATGATCCTATTTTCAAAATTTGAGAAAACCCAAATATGAAAATAACGAAAATCCCTAACTCTCTCCGAGGGTCCTTGAGTTGTGTAGAATTTCTAGGATCGAGCAAAAATGCAATGAAAAATATGATATGCAATGATGCTCTATGTATAACATTCCAAATTGAAAATTTGGGATGTTACAAACCTATAAGATGAATCTAGCCCTCGAGATTCGGGTTGGCTAGAAAATAGGTGAGGGTGGTCCTTAAGCAAATCTTCCTCTCGCTCCCAGGTGGCTTCATCCTCTGTGTGGTGGCTCCACTGAACCTTGCAAAACTTAATGACCTTGCTGCGGGTAACTCGACTGGCAAACTCGAGAATCTTAACCGGTTTCTCCTCATAGGTCAAATCATCATTCATCTGAATCGCTTCCAGTGGCACGGTATCTCTCAGTGGTATATCAGCCATCTCTGCGTGACACTTCTTCAACTGTGAAACATGAAACACATCATGAACTCCTGACAATCCTTCGGGTAATTCCAACTTGTACGCAACTTCTCCCATGCGTTCCAAAACACGATAAGGTCCTACAAATCGAGGTGCTAATTTTCCCTTAACTCCAATACGCCTAACTCCTCGAAGTGGCGATACTCGAAGATAAACTCATCTCCGACTTCAGATATTCATCTCCTTGTGTTTTGAATCCGCATAGCTCTTCTGTCTTGACTGGGCTACCTTGAGCCTATCGCGAATCAACTTTACTTTCTGTTCAGACTCCTTAATCAAATCCTGTCCAAACAACTGGCGGTCTCCAACTTCATCCCACAACAACGGGGTCCTGCACCTCCTCCCGTACAAGGCTTCGAAAGGTGCCATCTTCAGACTGGTTTGGTAACTGTTGTTATAAGAAAACTCCGCATATGGCAAGTTGTCATCCCAACTTGATCCATAATCCAAAGCACAAGCTCTAAGCATATCCTCCAAAATCTGGTTGACTCTCTCGGTTTATCCATCTGTCTATGGATGAAAAGCTGTGCTAAACTCCAGCCTGGTTCCCAAAGTTTCGTGCAACTGCTTCCAGAACTTTGAGGTGAATTGGGTTCCTCTATCTGATACGATACTCCTCGGAACTCCATGCAAGCATACAATCCTTGTCATGTATATTTTAGCCAATTTGGCACTGCTGTAAGTAGTCTTTACTGGAATGAAATGGGCTACCTTCGTCAAACGATCGACTATAACCCAAATCAAGTCATAGCCTGAACGAGTCCTGGGCAATCCCGTGATGAAATCCATACCTAGTTTATCCCACTTCCATTCGGGTATAGGCAATGGCTGTAACAATCCTGCTGGCTTCTGATGTTCTGCCTTCACCTTCTGACATACATCACAAACTGCTACGTACTCTGCAATATCCTTCTTCATTTCGGTCCACCAGAAAGTATTCTTCAAATCCAAGTACATATTGGTATTTCCTGGGTGAATCGAATATGGTGAATCATGTGCCTCTTGTAGAATCAACTTCCTGATCTCCGGGTCATTGGGCACATAAACACGGTCCTCAAACCATAGGGTATCGTGCTCATCCTCACGAAATCCCTTTGCCTTTCCTTCGCTCATTTTCTCCTTTATAGAGGCAATCTCTTTGTCAGTCTTCTGAGATTCCCTGATCTTTTCCATCAAAGTTGACTGAATCTCCAATGCTGCTACATAGCCTCTCGAAACTATTTCCAAACATAGCTCTCGAAGATCTTCGGCTAACTCCTTTGGTATTTCTCCCGTCATTAATGTGTTGGCGTGACTCTTACGGCTCAACGCGCTCGCTACAACGTTAGCCTTTCCGGGTGATAATGCAATCTCATATCATAATCTTTGATGAGTTCCAACCATCTCCTTTGCACGAGATTTAGCTCTTCTGCGTGAAGATGTACTTCAAACTCTTGTGATCCGTATACACCTCACAATGATTTCCAATGAGGAAATGTCTCCATGTTTTCAACGCATGCACTACGGTTGCTAACTCCAAATCATGCGTAGCATAATTTAACTCATGAGGCTTAAGCTGTCGTGAAGCATCTGAAACAACTCTCCCTCCTGCATAAGCCTTGCTCCAAGTCCTCGACGAGAAGCGCCGCAATATACCTCATAATCCTTGGTCCGATCTGGCAGAATTAACTTGGTGAGGTAACCAAACGTTTCTTCAACTCTTGAAACTAGCTTCACACTCCTCGGTCCAAATGAACTTGGTATCCTTCTTCAATAATTCTGTCATAGGCTTCGCAATCCTTGAGAAATTCTCAATAAATCTCCAGTAGTATCCCGCGAGTCCAAGGAAACTCCGGATCTGTCCAACTGTCGTTGGCGCTTCCCAGTTTGTTACAGTGACAACTTTAGTGGGGTCTACTGCTATACCTTCTCCGGATATAACATGTCCAAGAAATCCCACTTCCTTCAACCAAAACTCACACTTGCTGAACTTGGCATATAACTGATGTTCTCTGAGCTTCTCGAGTACCAAACGCAAATGCTCCTTATGTTCCTCTTCATTCTTTGAGTAAACCAAAATATCATCTATGAACACCACGACGAACTTATCCAAAAACTCCATAAACACTTTGTTCATCATGTTCATAAAATAGGCAGGTGCGTTAGTCAGACCAAATGACATAACGGTATACTCATACAGCCCGTACCTAGTGGTAAAAGCCGTCTTAGTTATATCCTGCTCTCGAATCTTCAACTGATGGTACCCTGATCGCAAATCGATCTTGGAAAACACCTTAGCTCCTTGCAACTGGTCAAACAAGTCATTGACCATCGGCATCGGGTATTTGTTCTTAATGGTCACTTCATTCAATCCTCGATAATCAACAACCATTCTTAATGATCCATCCTTCTTATCCACTAGAAGTACTGGTGATCCCCAAGGCGAAGAACTTGGGCGAACAAAACCTTTATCCAGTAACTCCTTAATCTGCTTCTTAATTTCCTCCAAATCTTGGGCTGGCATCTTATATGGTCTCTTAGATATCGGCCCAGTGCCTGGCAGTAGTTCAATCAGAAACACAATGTCTCTATCCGGTGGCATGCCCGGCAACTTTTCCGGAAACACGTCCGGGTAATCCCTTACCACTGGTACTTCCTCCTGCACAACTCCTGATAAGGAATTTACATGTTCTCTCCTCGGCTCATGTCGTGATACATACTTGATTCTCCTTCCTTCTGGGGTGGTAAGCAAAATTGTCTTACTGGCGCAATCGATGTTTCCTCCATACATCGACAGCCAATCCATACCAAGAATTACATCCAAACCTTGGGATTCCAATATGATTAAATCCGTTGGGAAAACATGTCTCCCTATACTTATTGGCACTTGAAAACATCCTTGACTGGCCATATACTCCGTTCCCTGTGAGCTTACTAGCATGGGTGTCTTAAGGGTTTTAGTGGGCAGGCTAAACTTATCCGCAAATCCCCTTGATATGAATGAATGCGATGCACCAGTATCAAAAAGAACAACTGCAGTAAATGACTTAACCAGAAACTTACCTATTAGTGCATCTGGCTGAGCTTCAACCTCCTCCACGGTAACGTGGTTCACTTGTCCTTTGTTGAAGGGGTTCGGCTTCTTTCCTGAGCTCCCATTGCCATTTCCATTCTGGCCTTCTGGACATTCGTTTGCATAATGCCCAGTCTTGTGGCATTTAAAGCAAGTGACATGGCTCAGGTCTACCTTGGATGATGTTGACGGGTTGGTGCGGTTCTGTCCATTGCTTCCTCCATTCCCGTTCCCATTCTTGGTGCCATTATGATTGTGAGAGCTACCTCCTCCATGGGTATGCTAAAACTGTCCTCCTGGCTTCGGGGTAAAGCGAAGTTTCTGCTGAGCTCCAGAGTTATTCTTCCCCTGTCCATACGTCCTCTTGCGATTGTCAATCTGCTGCTGCTTCCCTTCAATCATGAGAGCACGATCTACTAACTCCTGGTAGTTATTGAAGGTGGCTACCATCAACTGCATGCTCAGCTCATCATTCAGTCCTTCTAGAAACTTCTCACGCTTAGTTGCATCCGTATAACGTCATCTGGGGCATAACGTGCTAGCTTACTGAAATCATCTACATACTGGCCAACTGTTCGTCCTCCTTGGCGTAAGTTGCGAAACTCACGCTTCTTCATGGCCATAGTTCGTGCTGAAACATGGGCGATCGGAAAGTTTCTTGAAATCGATCCCATGTGGCGGTGTCTCTGAGGTAAGTGGTGTGAAATTCTCCCACCATCTTCTGCGGGTCCTTCAAGCTGGTGTGCGGCAAACTTCACCCTTTCTCCATCTGACATCCTGCAGTGGTCAACTCCTCCCTATCTTCTGAGCCAATCATACGCAACAATCGGCTCGGTGCTCTTGGAAAACACCGCGGATTCAGCCTTAAATAACGGGTCAAATGGTCAGCGGTGGTGGTGGCGGTGGGTTGTTGTTGTTGTTGTTGTTGTTGTTGCCTTGGTTCTGTACCAATGTTTGAATCAAGGCATTCTGCTGCTGAATCAACTGAGTGATCTCTGGAGGGAAAACAAATCCGGGGTCGCGTCTCGGAGGCATTTGAGGGGTTTAAGAAAAGACGAGAATTAAGAATCGAATGAGGTCTAGAGAGAAACACTACCCATATGCACATGAGACAAATCACACAATATCACTCCAATCAATTCAAACAAGGCAATACAACGATCTATCTATCGTTACAAAGTGCTGAAACTAAAACTAATATAACATGGGGGTAATCTACTACTGTTATGGTGGTCAACTAGAAAAACTGCTCCGATGAAGACTCCATGATATCTGCTCCAGCTTCATCTTCGTAATCATCTTCACTAGGATCGGAATCGGTCTCGTCGATGATGATGTAGTTCTCTGGACAGGTGCTATCTTCATCTCCTCCTCCGGGTGCTGAATTTCCCATGAGTTCTTCAATCTTCTCCTTAAGATTGCCGTTTTATCCCACTAGAGCTACAATCTCCTCCATGTAGTCCTTGCGAGTGGCCTTCAGTTCTCCTTCTAGTTCGATAATCTTGGCTTTTGCTGTATTCAACTCCATCATGTCTGCGCACATCTGGTTCTCCTGACGTCGAATGTGCTGGTTTAAATCCTGGATGAAAGCTGCAATGGATCTATCCTTCTTAGTGCCAACTATCTCCCATTGTTCATCTCGGTGTCCGCAAATTTGGTAGATAGTATCCTTGAGGTCTTCTTTATAAACTTCTCCAATGCACCCCATGGTTATGTGAGCTGCCATACTCTTTCCCAGACTCCAGGTTGGTGCACTGAAAACACACTCTATGGGCTCCGTGATTGGCGCAAACGTCCTTCCGGGAACTTGAGCTTGAATCTTCCAGCGCTCCTCTTCGGGTAAAGTGGAATTGTAGGTCCCGTGAAGCTTGGTAATCCAATGTTAAGGTACTTAGTGACTTCCTTGGTGTCGCCCAAAGGGTGTATCCTCATTAATTTGAGTGAACTTGATCCTCGCCCGTCATCCTAAAAGAGTAGAAAAGATGAGGAGTTAGAAATGAGAAGAGAGAGTAGTGATCTAGGGCTTTAGCTTAATGGTCGTGTCCTACGGTCAGCGTGTGCTCGATACCATCTTTGTAGCGACAGGACCTCAAGCGATCGATCTCGTGCTCGGTGTCATCCCTAGATCGATAATGTTGACACCACGATACTCGAAGGATTTATAACAGAGTAGCAATCACACACTTATTACAATCGAATGTCTCAAGAGAGAACTTAATAAAATAAATATGGCTTAAGGCCATCTAATACGATAACAGGGGAAGGCTTGGAAGAATAAGCGAGTCCATCAACTCCAACGGCATCACTGAGTATAGAACCACGACCTAAGCACCTTAATCGTCATCTGAAAAGTCTGCAACATGAAACGTTGCAGCCCGAAAACGGGTCAGCACATGGAATATGATGGCAATGTAACACATAGAGAATAATGGAATGAAAAGCCTATACTACATGCATATTTGGCCGGTGGAAAGCTCCATGGTTACAGTTTTGCATAAAGCGAATTTTTCCCTACTGCAAAGGAATAAATTTATTTAACTATCATGGTGGTTGTGAAACATTGAGGATGGTTGACAGCATTCTCAATCCCAATTAAAAGTACTCATTAAACCCAACAATATTAATTAGAAGTAACATAATGAGATTCACATGATATCCAGGTACTAGATACTCAAGATGTCCATAACCGGGGACACGGCTAACCATGATTAGTTTATACACTCTGCAGAGGTTTGCGCACTTTTCCCCACAAGACTCGATCGCCTCCGTTTGGTTTCTCGCACTACATGGTGTTTGAGAAATGGATGACCGAGACATAGTCTTTCAGAAGCACTAGCACCTTACTTGTGGGTAGACCGGTACACCTACTTTCCCCTACATCGCTAGTCTACCCGTAAGAGTTCGCACAACTTAGTCAACTATGCCAGAGCCCATAATGGCTTGTGGCTGCACACGGAAGTTTCTAGTTTGAATAATCTCATGATCCCTTTGAGCCTGGGTGGCGGTCCGAAGAAATACAGGCAAGTCCTGATAGAAACCAGGTGCCTCAATCCACCCAGATGTGTGTTTAAGTTGCCACCTTAAATAAACCATTAAATAACAATCTCACATCTATCATGGATACACTCACCCAATCCACGTCTACTAGCATAGCATGGCATAATAAGCAAACGTAGAAGTAACTCCCAAAGGTTTATAATAAAACAGGTAATAGGTACTACCTCAACTACTTCCCATCCCTCAATTTAATTAGATCCTAATCATGCAAGTTTTTGAGGATAGATCTAATGCATAAAAACTGGGTATGAGAAGAGTATGATCAAAGTGTTACTTGCCTTGCGATGATCCATGAAACCTAGAGACTCAAGTAACAAGTCGCGACCGGGTATTCTATCGCAGACAAACAAACAAGCATACAATAAGTACTCATCTAATGCACAGGTAAAACTCAAATAGATCTAACCAGATAGTTCAACTTAAGAACTCCGGTTTGCAAAAAGAATCAAATCAAACGAAGCAACGGAAGTCAAATAGCGGAAGAAAACAGCTTCGTTTTACTAATCTGGATGTAGTTCAAATTTTACATAAGCAAAAACTTGTTTAATTAGATTACTCGGAAATAGGGTTTCGAGACGAAACTCGAGGCGCTTGAATCGCCTGATTTCGATAAACGAGCGAAAAGTTATACTAAAACGAAAATCGGATCTGGAATCGCGATCAGAAAAATCGCGGATTAAATCCGAGAAAAAGAAAAAAAACGACGAACAGATTCGAACGGAAAAATAAAAAAAAAATAAAATAAAAAAATTAAAATAAAAAAAACCCAAGAAAACCGATCATTTTTTAAAACCAAGACGTAAATCGAGGCGGCGAACCTCGGCGGCGTCTTGGCGACTCCGGGCGGGCATGGGTCTGAGGTGGCTAGGGTTTCAGGCGGGCTCGGGTGGGCTGGCGGCTCGGGCGGCCTTTATTTATAGCGTGCCCCCGAGCGGAGTCCCGCTCGGGTACGGCCCGAAAGGCGGTGCACGTTTTTTTTAAATATTAACTCGCAGAAAAAAATCAAAAGAAGTACTAAACGGACTCCAAAAATCCTGAAATAAAATTTCCCCGGCTTCTAAAATCAAGCCGGATTTAACGAACATTTATTTGGGGCCTAAACGCAATTTTGAAAAACGCGCATTTTTCGTAAATTCAAATAAAAAGGCGAAAAACTCCAAAATAAAATCTTATTTGATTTTATTATTAAATCTTCATTATTTCTTTATTTTGGGAAAGTCATTTTATTCCCTCTCTCATATTCTTGTAATAGAAATAATTGAAGATAAAATAATTAAAATCAAATGATCCTATTTTCAAAATTTGAGAAAACCCAAATATGAAAATTACGAAAATCCCCAACTCTCTCCGAGGGTCCTTGAGTTGTGTAGAATTTCTAGGATCGAGCAAAAATGCAATGAAAAAATATGATATGCAATAATGCTCTATGTATAACATTCCAAATTGAAAATTTGGGATGTTACAAACCTACCCCCTTAAGATGAATCTCGCCCTCGAGATTCGGGTTGGCTAGAAAATAGGTGAGCGTGGTCCTTAAGCAAATCTTCCTCTCGCTCCCAGGTGGCTTCATCCTCTGTGTGGTGGCTCCTTGAACCTTGCAAAACTTAATGACCTTCTGCGGGTAACTCGATTGGCAAACTCGAGAATCTTAACGGTTTCTCCTCATAGGTCAAATCATCATTCATCCGATCGCGCCCGGTGTACGGTATCTCTCAGTGGTATATCAGCCATCTCTGCGTGACACTTCTTCAACTGTGAAACATGAAACACATCATGAACTCCTGACAATCCTTCGGGTAATTCCAACTTGTACGCAACTTCTCCCATGCGTTCCAAAACACGATAAGGTCCTACAAATCGAGGTGCTAATTTTCCCTTAACTCCAATACGCTTAACTCCTCGAAGTGGCGATACTCGAAGATAAACTCTGTCTCCGACTTCGTATTCTGTCTCCTTGCGTTTTGAATCCGCATAACTCTTCTGTCTTGACTGGGCTACCTTGAGCCTATCGCGAATCAACTTTACTTTCTGCTCGACTCCTTAATCAAATCCGGTC
This sequence comes from Aegilops longissima, assembly GCA_021605205.1. Lineage (NCBI taxonomy): Eukaryota > Viridiplantae > Streptophyta > Magnoliopsida > Poales > Poaceae > Aegilops > Aegilops longissima. Next base: position 664,632,415 of record CM038676.1, read on the forward strand.
CAAACAATGGCGGTCTCCAACTTCATCCCACAACAACGGGTCCTGCACCTCCTCCCGCATAAGGCTTGAAGGTGCCATCTTCGATGGTTTGGTAGCTGTTGTTATAAGAAAACTCCGCATATGGCAAGTTGTCATCCCAACTTGATCCATAATCCAAAGCACAAGCTCTAAGCATATCCTCCAAAATCTGGTTGACTCTCGGTTTGTCCATCATGCGTGGATGAAAAGCGTGCTAAACTCCGACTGGTTCCCAAAGTTTCGTGCAACCGCTTCCGAACTTTGAGGTGAATTGGGTTCCTCTATCGTCACGATACTCCTCGAATTCCATGCAAGCATACAATCCTTGTCATGTATATCTTAGCCAATTTGGCACTGCTGTAAGTAGTCTTTACTGGAATGAAATGGGCTACCTTCGTCAAACGATCGACTATAACCCAAATCAAGTCATAGCCTGAACGAGTCCTGGGCAATCCTGTGATGAAATCCATACCTAGTTTATCCCACTTCCATTAGGGTATAGGCAATGGCTGTAACAATCCTGCTGGCTTCTGATGTTCTGCCTTCACCTTCTGACATACATCACAAACTGCTACGTACTCTGCAATCACTACAAGAAATATGTCAACTTATGACCTTCTGTCAGTGACCCTGGAAGAAATGGTCATAAATTTATGACCATTTTAGACCAATTGGTCAAAAGCTGTCTAGGGGGCTCCAAACCCTAAACCATTGCGACCATTTTGGTCAGAAAGGTCATAATTTCCTTACACGAAATGGTCATAAAGCAAACAGCGCTAGTCCGCTGCCTTATTTCTAGTTGTTAACGACCAATATAGATGGTCATAGCCTTGTAAATTGTGGTGTGTTGCGATGACTAGGCGCCATCTCATCAGTTTTGCCTATGTGTCATGTCCATGTGGCAGTTTTTGCCCTAGGTTGTGAAGCAACCTATATTTCTGTCATTCCCAAAATTCCTAAAAAAATCTTATAAATTCTTTGGGTCATATCTTCGTCAAATATGTAAAAACCTTCCTTTCCTAGTTCAAAAATAATTCAGAAATATTCATTTTCCTATTCTGTTCAGAACAACAGTTTGTGAAGAAAGTACCACTTTGGCATGTCCAAATAGTATCCATTTTCTACAGTGCTTTCCTATGCCCAAATAACCATCCTCCACCAAATACTAGCTCAATACATTCATTATTTTGAGCCAAGCTTCAACATTCGTAGTTATGTCCAGTGTGGTAGTTTGCAAAGCAAGTACCACCTAGGCTCCTCCTTTTGAGCTGAAAATTTGTGAACACGGTCTTCTTAGTAACTGATCATCCTCAGCCAAAACTCACGCCCATTATCCATGTACATTTCCCGTACCGCTAATCAAACACTTGGCTGCTAATTCATGTTTGAGCATCGATCGGTCTCCTCGTGAGAATCTTATGTTGTAATTTTCTTCCTAGCACCAACCTGGGGAATGCCCAACCCACTAGACATGCCTAGGCCGCGCAGAACACATGGCAACGTCACGGTCGCGCGGTGACCACGCGGCGGGCATGCGAGTTTACGCGCTCTAGAGTTGGGGCCCTCAGCCGCCGCCCAAACCTCGACGTATCGCCACCAAACCATGTATTTATGATTAAATAGGTCCTTATGTAACTATAAATGATTTTTGGAAAAAATAAATAGCAAACTATGAGGCAGCTGCAGTTCAAATTTGACCCGCTTCCAACTGAATCGGCGGAAATTTGTCTTTTTCACGAGAGGTGGATCAAATTTTTTTACACCCAACCATTTTGTCAATTGTGCATTAAATATGGCCTAGTATTTTATAAAAATGATTTGGTCCAATTTTGCAACAATTATTTGGTAGTTCCTTCACAAAAAAACCTCCTTTCGGGCACTCGAAAAATGGAAAATGGTTTTTTCGTCCAACGAAAATGAAAGATTCCTTAGACAACATTGTGTTCCATTCCAATATGCACTCTTGTGCACAATATGAGATCATTTGAACAAACTATGCCATGGATGTGGCCGTAAGATTGATCATTTGGCTTGAAAGCCATTGATCTCCACACATGATAGCTCGTTTCTGAGAACACTTTTTTATAATAGCTGCCGTATTACAAGTTTGTTATTTTTCCTGGGAACTTGGCCACATATGATGACACAATGCGAAGGTTTCCCAATTTTTGATTTTTTGAATTTTTATGCCCGTTTCAAAATGCGGTCAAAAGCGGCGGAATGACCGTTCCTAGCTAGTGGTTGAATCTTGGAATTTTTTGGTGTTTCTCTGATTAAATAGGTCCTTATGTAACAATAACTGATTTTTGGAAAAATAAATAGCAAACTATGAGGCAGCTGCAGTTCAAATTTGACCGCTTCGGTGAATCATGGAAATTTGTCTTTTTCACGAGAGGTGGATCAAAACTTTTTGCACCCAACCATTTTGTCAATTGTGCATTAAATATGGCCTAGTATTTTATAAAAATTATTTGGTCCAATTTTGGAACAATTATTTGATAGTTCCTTCACAAAAAAACCTCCTTTCGGGCACTCGAAAAATGGAAAATGGTTTTTTCGTCCAACGAAAATGAAAACTTCCTTAGAAAACATTGTTTGCCATTCCAATATGCACTCTTGTGCACAATATGAGATAATTTGAACAAACTATGCCATGGATGTGGCCATAAGATTGATCATTTGGCTTGAAATCCATGAATCTTCACACTTGATAGCTCATTTCTGAGAACACTTTTTTAAAATAATTACCGTATTACAAGTTTATTATTTTTCCTGGGAACTTGGCCACATATGATGACACAATGCGAAGGTTTCCCATTTTTTTGATTTTTTTTTGAATTTTTTATGCCCGTTTCAAAATGCGGTCAAAATAGCGGGAATGACCGTTCCTAGCTAGTGGTTGAATCTTGGAAAACTTTTGATGTGTCTCTGATTAAATAGATACTTACGTACCTAGAAATGATTTTTGGAAAAAATAAATAGCAAACTATGAGGCAGCTGCAGTTTAAATTTGACCCGCTTCCAACTGAATCGGCGGGAATTTGTCTTTTTCACCAGAGGTGGATCAAAACTTTTGACACCTAACCATTTGGTCAATTGTGCATTAAATATGGCCTAGTATTTGAGAAAATTGATTTGGTAAAATTTTACAAAAAATATTTGGTAGGTTCTTCACAAAAAAACTTATTTTGAGCACTCAAAAAATGGAGAATTGTTTTTTAATGCAAAAGAAATAAAAACTCCCATTGTCAATGTTGTTTGCCAATCTAAGATGTAAACTTGTGAAAAATATGGCATCATTTGAACAAATATTTGATAGGTCTTTCACAAAAAAACTCATTTTGAGCATTGAAAAATGAAATGAAAAATTTGTATGTAATCAATCATGACCAATTTATATGGTCAAAAAATCGGCAACTTGTTTGGTGCGCTCTGATTGGTCCATAGGCATATCACGCGGATCATGCCTCAACCACCGTTGGATGCTTCTGGATCCAACGACAGCCCTCACCCCCTCACCCTCTCACCCAAACCCTAACTTCCCCGATCCACTCCTCTCCCCCGATCCATTCTCCCCCTCTTGCCCCACAACCGCCACTCCGTCTCAATCTCTGGATCCCCAACCACCCAGCCGCCGCCGTCCTCCATCCTCTCCCCCAACCCCGATCGCCGACAACCCCTCCCCTTCCCTTCTCTCCCACGGCCGCGCTCATCCCTTCCAGATCGCAGCCTCCACCTCCTCCCTTCCAGATCGCGGCCGCCACCTCCCTCCGGCGGAGCTCCCCGCCGTCCATGGCCTCCCTCATGCGCTCCCCAGATCCGTCTCGATCCGGCTCCCCCTCGACTCGAGCCGCCTCCACCCACCTCCTGCCTCCTCCCTCTCACTCCTCCGCCCGCCCGCACACGCCCGACCGTCCTCTCCCCCGCGACGAGCGCCGCGCCAAGGAGCGGGGAGGGCAGCCAGGCGGCCGGAATGCCCGCGCAGAAGCGCCCGCACCCGTCGCTCGACGCGGACGACGGCCACGTCCAGGAGGAGGAGGCTGCCGCTGTCGCCGGGGCCGCCGGCTCCGGCACGGAGGGCGGCAGCGCTGGCGTCCAGAGGGCGGCCAACAGGTGGACGGCCTCCCTTTCCCCATGCTGGTTTTTCGCTTCGGTGTTTGTTTGTGCTCGATCCTGATTTGGGCGCGCTTGTTTTTCCTGTCGGGCATCGCAAGCGCGCTGGACGGCGGGAAGGGCCGCATCAAGGAGGCGGTGGAGGCCACCAAGGACGGATGACCCGGGGCGTTGCACGCCGCTGCCGGCCACGGGAGGATGCCGGTGTGTGTCTACCTGGTCGAGAAGCTTCGCGTGAATGTCAATGCCGGAGACAGCAAAGGTGCTCTATTCGGCCTCCTCCTCTGGTTTCGCAAACTGCAGAACACCAGCGTGCCTACAAATTGAAATTGGTGCCTCTGGCGGCACAATCAAGAGGATGAAACCGACCGCACCGATGCTTTATTTTGCTGCATCAATCATAGCGCCACATGTGTGTTCTCTTCATTTTAGGAGTAGGAAGTGATGTCCCTTGCTTGTTTAGAAGCATCGATGTACATCACCAACTTGATCTAGTTTTATTAGTGTTATCCATCTGAACAAGTTCTCGTTATCCAAATGATTTTGCCTGCAATAACCTAATCCACGTGAACATCAACAATGTCGTAGATGTTGGCTTGGTTATTCCGACATTTATTTCAGTTGGAATTAGAAACATCTAGTCTGATCGTTCTGGTGCAGCTGCAGGACTGCACCTTGTTGCATGTTGATTGATTCTTCTTTCGTTTTTGCGAATTTGATGCTTGCTAGTATTTTTTGTGTGTTCCTGCTCGGTTGATGTACAGTTTGTGATAGAGTAGGAAGGATTGCGTACTTGTTAACTGCTTGCCTCATTCAGTTAGTATCATCTTGCACTGTGTCTCTTATTTTGCATTGAGATTGAAATCACACGAGGTAGCTTTTTGCACCATACTCAGGTATACAAATGGTCTTGGTGCGAGGTCTTGAACCATGCTCCCGTATTTGTTTGGTGATTATTTTGGATACATGTTCTTTTTCTACAGAAATATGTTGTGGTTCCTTGCTGAATAAATAAGTAACCAGTATAGATAATCATTTTAAAGTACAACTCTTGGAATTACTGTTTTCCTTGCTGTAAAATTACCTATTTGTTGTTTACTTGTTGCTATCAATTAATCATACTTTATTCCTTTTATTGAGCTGCTCCGCCACCTCCCCTGGTGTCTTCGTGGGGCGCTCGACGGTAGGCAGGTCATGGGTGTGACGGACCTGCTGCTGCCGACTGTCTTCCTCGACCACTTCCCTGAGCTGCTCCTGCCACCGACCCTCCTTAACCGCCTCTTTGTTGCTGCTTTGGTGAGACAATTTCCTCGATCTGTCGCTTCTTCCTCCTGCCAACTACATATGTGATGATTTCAGTAACTGCTCTAGTTTGGCTGTAGCTGTAATTCTTGTATTCAGGTGTGATTCGATAAAAGCTATGTGGTTTGGGGTTAAGGAGATCGTAGCATTTGAAGCTGTAAAAGCTATGTGGTTTTACTAGTCATCGATATTATGCTTATCAGCTTTAAAATTCTGAGACATCATGTATTGTTTTCCTTTGCTTATTTATAATTGTGTAGCATTTGAAGCTGTAAAAGCTATGTGGTTTTACTATTCATTGGTATTATGCTTATATTCAACTTTAAAATTCCGAGACATCATGTATTGTTTTCCTTTGCTTATTTATAATATATATGATTGTCTTTCTTATTTTCATGTGTTCTGCTTGCTGCTTGATCCATTCGCTCGTACCCTTGCTGGTTTGGCTTGAGTTATGTTTGTCTTTCTTATTTTCATGTGTTCTACTTGTTGCTTGATCCATTCGCTCGTACCCTTGCTGGTTTGGCTTGAGTTATGATTGCACTGTTTTCTTCCATAGGTTGAGACCAACGAGGCATGGCGGATCAAGCCTCTACCCCCACCCTGCGGACCACACCATCCTCCCTAAGGGGAAATACCAGGCCAAGTAAGTGCTCTCTTCGTCTCCACGCCCATTTCTAGAAGTTTCTGTATGCTCGTGCTAGGTTTGTGTGAAGCCCTTCTGTTTGAGTGAGATCTGAACTGCTATTGTGATAATGCAGAGTTGCTGTCTATTTCTCCATGGATATTTGAGTTTCTTCTTTTTGTTTATTCTGTGTGGTGTTAGTCCGATGGTTTATTGCAAGATGGCTGTATGAATAACTCAGCTTTGTATGTTTATGGAATTTCCTAGAGGGTTGATAAAACTGTGAGTCTGTCACTTGCTTGGAACCAATTGTTATGTGTTGCTTTGTGTAGTGCTGATTTTTGCTGATATGAACTTACAACAAGTATTTACATTGTAGTGTTTTCGCATGTTGTCGTATCACTAGTTCCATGCTGCCTACACATTTGAGTCTATTACTTAATTTTGTTTTTATCCTTGATTAGTATTAATTGTTGTATTGTAGACTTAAAATTGTGGTGGTTCCTCTTTTACAGAAGCTCAAGTGTGAAGTGTGAAGCCGTGTAGTGTGAAGCCAAGTGTGGAGGCGTGAAGTCCAACTCAGTAAAGAGTAGCATATTGTAGAATATCTGTGTTGTAAAGATTGTAATAAATTTATTTAGTGGTATATTTGATGAAATTTATGTGTTCTTTTTTATTATGTATGTGTGATCTGAAAACTTGTGAAATGGAAACTTGACCAATGGGTCCACTTATGAAAGTAATCTGTCAAATTTGTACATTTCTGATATGTGGGACCAATTTGAGAGATGATCATGACAAGTGGGACCCATCTGACTAGTGGGACCAGCTTGAATATATAATGGCTGAAAATAGAAAAGCAATAAATAATAAAAGGCCACAGGCCAACAATAAAAAAGGCTAAAACGTTGGGCTTGGCCCATGAAGCGGACCAGAATTAACAAGGAAAAAATACAGTAAAAAGGCCGAATTAATGGGCTCGGCCCATGTAGAAAACCAAATTGGACCGGGCTGAATCTTGTGCCACATCAGCTTGCCACGCTGGATGCCTACGTGGCTTGGGGAGGTTGCTAGTGACCAAAACGCCACAGTAGGAATATTTTGGTCGTAAACGTCTTTGACCATTCCAGAAGAAAGGTCGCTATAGTCAGTTTACGACGGCCAGCTTTTGACCTTCTGTTTTTGGTCACAAAAAGGTCGTAAATGGAAATTTGTGACCTTTCAGTGACCAATAGTGGTGGTCACAAGTTGACATATTTCTTGTAGTGAATATCCTTCTTCATTTCGGTCCACCAGAAAGTATTCTTCAAATCCAAGTACATCTTGGTATTTCCTGGGTGAATCGAATATGGTGAATCATGTGCCTCTTGTAGAATCAACTTCCTGATCTCCGGGTCATTGGGCACATAAACACGGTCCTCAAACCATAGGGTATCGTGCTCATCCTCACGAAATCCCTTTGCCTTTCCTTCGCTCATTTTCTCCTTTATAGAGGCAATCTCTTTGTCAGTCTTCTGAGCTTCCCTGATCTTGTCCATCAAAGTTGACTGAATCGCCAATGCTGCTACATAGCCTCTCGGAACTATTTCCAAACATAGCTCTCGAAGATCTTCGGCTAACTCCTTTGGTATTTTGCCCGTCATTAATGTGTTGACGTGACTCTTACGGCTCAACGCGTCTGCTACAACGTTAGCCTTTCCGGGGTGATAATGCAATCTCATATCATAATATTTGATGAGTTCCAACCATCTCCTTTGCCTGAGATTTAGCTCTTTCTGCGTGAAGATGTACTTCAAACTCTTGTGATCCGTATACACCTCACAATGATTTCCAATGAGGAAATGTCTCCATGTTTTCAACGCATGCACTACGACTGCTAACTCCAAATCATGCGTAGCATAATTTAACTCATGAGGCTTAAGCTGTCGTGAAGCATACGAAACAACTCTCCCCTCCTGCATAAGCACTGCTCCAAGTCCTCGACGAGAAGCGTCGCAATATACCTCATAATCCTTGGTCTGATCTGGCAGAATTAACACTGGTGAGGTAACCAAACGTTTCTTCAACTCTTGGAAACTAGCTTCACACTCCGCGGTCCAAATGAACTTGGTATCCTTCTTCATTAATTCTGTCATAGGTTTTGCAATCCTTGAGAAATTCTCAATAAATCTCCGGTAGTATCTCGCGAGTCCAAGGAAACTTCGAATCTCTCCAACTGTCGTTGGCGCTTCCCAGTTTGTTACAGTGACAACTTTAGTGGGGTCTACTGCTATACCTTCTCCGGATATAACATGTCCAAGAAATCCCACTTCCTTCAACCAAAACTCACACTTGCTGAACTTGGCATATAACTGATGTTCTCTGAGCTTCTCGAGTACCAAACGCAAATGCTCCTTATGTTCCTCTTCATTCTTTGAGTAAACCAAAATATCATCTATGAACACCACGACGAACTTATCCAAAAACTCCATAAACACTTTGTTCATCATGTTCATAAAATAGGCAGGTGCGTTAGTCAGACCAAATGACATAACGGTATACTGATACAACCCGTACCTAGTGTCAGACCAAATTATTATGAGGGGGGAATATATGCTTGTAGGAATTGCAATAATGTCAAGTTTCCTCTCTATGTACTTCAATTTTTGAAGTTATGCTTGTTTTGCCTTCCTATGCTAGTTGATTATTGTTCCCATAAGTTGTTTGCTCACAAAATCCCTATGCATAGGAAGTGGGTTAGACTTAAATGTGCTAGTCATATTCTTCATGATTCTCTCTTTATGTTTCAATTCTTATCTCTTATGTGAGCATCATTGAAATCATCATGCCTAGCTAGGGGCGTTTAACGATAGCGCTTGTTGGGAGGCAACCCAATTTTATTTTAGTTTCTTGATTTTTGGTTCTGTTTAGTAATAAATAATCGATCTATCTTCTGTTTATACGTGGTTTTATGTTTTAATTAGTGTTTGTGCCAAGTAGAACCTTTGGGAAGACTTGGGTGAAGTCTTTATGATCATGCTGTAAAAACAGAAACTTTAGTGCTCACGAGATTCAATTCAACTTTTTACTGGAGAGTGCTATTTGGTTGATTATTTTTGAAGATGATTACTAGACAAATTCCTCAGGTCCAGAAATTTATTTTAAAATTTTTGGAGTTACAGAAGTTTGCGTTAGTTACAGATTACTACAAACTGTTCTGTTTTTGATAGATTCTGTTTTTCGTGTGTTGTTTGCTTATTTTGATGACTCTATGGCTAGTAAAATAGTTTATAAACCATTGAGAAGTTGGAATACAGTAGGTTTAACTCCAATATAAATAAAGAATGAGTTCATTACAGTACCTTTAAGTGTTTTTTTTGTTTTCTTTCGCTAACGGAGCTCACGAGTTTTCTGTTAAGTTTTGTGTTGTGAAGTTTTCATGTTTTCGGTAAAGATTCGATGGACTATGGAATAAGGAGTGGCAAGAGCCTAAGCTTGGGGATTCCCAAGGCACCCCAAGGTAATATTCAAGGACAACCAAGAGTCTAAGCTTGGGGATGCCCCGGAAGGCGTCCCCTCTTTCGTCCTCATCCATTGGTAACTTTAGTTGGAGCTATATTTTTATTTACCACATGATATGTGTTTTGCTTGGAGCGTCATTTTCTCTTGTTAGTTTTTTATTTCTGTTATTTAGAATAATGTTTTGCATCTTTAGTTCCAATAAAAATGTCAAGGATAGCCTTTGCCATGCTTATTTTGCTAGTATACATGTTGCTGTTTGAAATCAGAAAGTTTACCGCTGTTGCAAAAATTCCCTAGAAAAGTCAGAGAGTGGTATAATGTTGAATCTTTTTGTATATTGATCTCTGATAAATTTATTATAGTGGGAAGTTTAGTTCATAATTTTTCGAGTCCGGGAAGTATTGATACTCTTGCATTCTTTACAGACTTTACTGTTTTGGCAGATTGCTGTTATGTTTGCATTGTTTGCATATGTTTGCTTGTTTAATGATTCTATTTAAGGATAGGAGTATTAAATATGCAGAGGAATTTAGTATGCAATGTTGAATAATAATGTTAGTGATTTGTTACAGTAGAAAATGATAAGGTTTTGCATTGGTTTATACTAACCTATCTCACGAGTTCTTGTTGAGTTTGTTGTGAATGAAGCTTTTGATAAAAAGGGAAACCATGATATGAGAGGAATTAAGGAGACACAAAAGTTCAAGCTTGGGGATGCCCAAGGCACCCCAAGATAATATTTCAAGAAGTCTCAAGCATCTAAGCTTGGGGATGCCCCGGTAGGCATCCCACCTTTCTTCTTCAACAACTATCGGTTAGTATCGGTTGAGCCTAAGTTTTTGCTTCTTCACATGAGTTGTGCTATCCTTGCAATGTCATTTTTTTTGCTTGCTGTTTGAATACAATACCAAGATCTGAAATTCCTTAATGAGAGTGAGTCTTCGCATAGTTACATAATTATTTAGCTACTCATTGATCTTCACTTATATCTTGTTGGAGTAGTTTGTCGTTTGCTCTAGTGCATCACTTATATCTTTTAGAGCACGCTGGTGGTTTTATTTTATAGAAATTAATGAACTATCATGCTTCACTTATATTATATTGAGAGTCTTAAATAGCATGGTAATTTGCTTAAATAATCTTAATATGCTAGGTATCCAAAAATAGTAAAAACTTTCTTATGAGTGTGTTGAATACTAAGAAAAGTTTGATGCTTGATAATTGTTTTGAGATATGAAGATGGTGATGTTAGAGTCATGCTAGTTGGGTAGTTATGAATTTGAGAAATACTTGTGTTAAAGTTTGTGATTCCCGTAGCATGCACGTATGGTGAACCGTTATGTGATGAAGTCGGAGCATGATTTATTTATTGATTGTCTTCCTTATGAGTGGCGGTCGGGGACGAGCGATGGTCTTTTCCTACCAATCTATCCCCCTAGGAGCATGCGCGTAGTGCTTTTGTTTTTGATGACTTCTAAATTTTTGCAACAAGTATATGAGTTCTTTATGACTAATGTTGAGTCCATGGATTATACGCACTCTCACCCTTCCACCATTGCTAGCCTCTCTAATACCGCGCACCTTTCGCCGGTATCATACACCCACCATATACCTTCCTCAAAACAGCCACCATACCTACCTATCATGGCATTTCCATAGCCATTCCGAGATATATTGCCATGCAACTTTTTCCACCGTTCCGATTATTATGACACGCTCTATCATTTTCATATTACTTAGCATGACCATGTAGTTGGCATCGTATTTGTGGCAAAGACACCGTTCATAATTCTTTCATACATGTCACTCATGAGTCATTGCACATCCCGGTACACCGCCGGAGGCATTCATATAGAGTCATATCTTGTTCTAGCTTTGAGTTGTAAATCCATAAAAGTGTGATGATCTTCATTATTAGAGCATTGTCCTAGTGAGGAAAGGATGATGAAGGCTATGATTCCCCCACAAGTCAGGATGAGACTTCGAACTTTAAAAAAAGAAGAAAAAAAGAGAAAGGCCACAAATAAAAAAAAGAAGGCTAAGGAAAAATAAAAAAAAGAAAAAGAAAAAAAATGAGAGAAAAATAGAGAAGGGAAAATGCTACTATCTCTTTTTCCACACTTGTGCTTCAAAATAGCACCATGATCTTCATGTTAGAGAGTCTCATATGTTGTTACTTTCATTTACTAGTGGGAATTTTTCATTATAGAACTTGGCTTGTATATTCCAATGATGGGCTTCTTCAAAAGTGCCCTAGGTCTTCGTGAGCAAGCAAGTTGGATGCACCCCACTTAGTTTCTTTTGTTGAGCTTTCATATATTTATAGCTCTAGTGCATCCGTTGCATGGCAATCCCTACTCACTCACATTGATATCTATTGATGGGCATCTCCATAGCTCGTTGATACGCCTAGTTGATGTGAGACTATCTTCTCCCTTTTTGTCTTCTCCACAACCACCATTCTATTCCACATATAGTGCTATGTCCATGGCTCACGCTCATGTATTGCGTGAAAGTTGAAAAAGTTTGAGATTATTAAAGTATGAAACAATTGCTTGGCTTGTCATCGAGGTTGTGCATGATTTAAATACTTTGTGTGGTGAAGATAGAGCATAGCCAGACTATATGATTTTGTGGGGATAACTTTCTTTGGCCATGTTATTTTGAGAAGACATGATTGCTTTGTTAGTATGCTTGAAGTATTATTGTTTTTATGTCAAAATGAACTTTTGTCTTGAATCTTTCGGATCTGAATATTCATACCACAATTAAGAAGGATTACATTGAAATCATGCCAAGTAGCACTCCGCATCAAAAATTATCTTTTTTTATCATTTACCTACTCGAGGACGAGCAGGAATTAAGCTTGGGGATGCTTGATACGTCTCCCAACGTATCTATAATTTTTGATTGCTCCATGCTATATTATCTACTGTTTTGGGCAATATTGGGCTTTATTATACACTTTTATATTACTTTTGGGACTAACCTATTAACCGGAGGCCCATCCCATATTGTTGTTTTATTGCCTGTTTTAGTATTTCGAGGAAAAGGAATATCAAACGGAGTCCAAACGGAATGAAACCTTCGGTAGCGTTATTTTTGGGAAGAATATGATCCTGGAGACTTGGAGTTCACATCAGAAGATCCCCGAGGACTCCATGAGATAGGAGGGCCCCCCTGTAGGGCGCGGCCCCCTGTCTTGTGGACCCCTTGAGCACCTCCCGACCGACTTCTTTCGCCTATATATGCCTACGCACCCTAAAACCACCGAATATCAAGATAGATCGTGAGTTCCGCCACCGCAAGCCTCTGTAGCCACCAAAAACCTCTCGGGAGCCCGTTCCGGCACCCTGCCGGAGGGGGAACCCATCACCGGTGGCCATCTTCATCTTCCCGGTGCTCTCCATGACGAGGAGGGAGTAGTTCACCCTCTGGGCTAAGGGTATGTACCAGTAGCTATGTGTTTGATCTCTCTCTCTCTCTCTCTCTCTCTCTCTCTCGTGTTCTCTCTATGGCACGATCTTGATGTATCGCGAGCTTTGTTATTATAGTTGGATGTTATGATGTTTCTCCCCCTCTACTCTCTTGTGATGAATTGAGTTTCCCCTTTGAAGTTATCTTATCGGATTGAGTCTTTACTTTGAGAACACTTGATGTATGTCTTGCCGTGTTTATCTGTGGTGACAATGGGATATCACGTGCCACTTGATGTATGTTTTGGTGACCAACTTGCGGGTTCCGCCCATGAACCTATGCATAGGGGTTGGCACATGTTTTCTTGACTCTCCGGTAGAAACTTTGGGGCACTCTTTGAAGAACTTTGTGTTGGTTGGATGAATCTCAGATTGTGTGATGCATATCGTATAATCATGCCCACGGATACTTGAGGTAACAATGGAGTATCTAGGTGACATTAGGGTTTTGGTTGATTTGTGTCTTAAGGTGTTATTCTAGTACGAACTCTTTAATAGATCGATCCAAAAGAATAACTTTGAGGTGGTTTCGTACCCTACCATAATCTTTACGTTTGTTCTCCGCTATTAGTGGCTTTGGAGTGACTCTTTGTTGCATGTTGAGGGATTGTTATATGATCTATCTATGTTATTATTGTTGAGAGAACTTGCACTAGTGAAAGTATGAAACCTAGGCCTTGTTTCCTATCATTGCAATACCGTTTGTGCTCACTTTTACCATTAGTTACCTTGCTGTTTTTATTATTTCAGATTACAAAAACCTATATCTACTATCTATATTGCACTTGTATCACCATCTCTTCGCCGAACTAGTGCACCTATACAAGTTGCCATTGTATTGGGTGTGTTGGGGACACAAGAGACTCTTTGTTATTTGGTTGCAGGGTTGTTTGAGAGAGACCATCTTCATCCTACGCCTCCCACGGATTGATAAACCTTAGGTCATCCACTTGAGGGAAATTTGCTACTGTCCTACAAATCTGTGCACTTGCAGGCCCAACAACGTCTACAAGAAGAAGGTTGCGTAGTAGACATCAGTCGTCGATGACGTAGTCGATCACAGGGGCATCAACAGCGGTCTCGGGGTCTACTGGACAGAAGAGGGGGAAGAAACAGTAAATACAGAGCAAACAAGAGCAATACTATGCATGACAAGACAAAAGTAGCACCAAGGTTGTTCTAACGTGGTGCTACACGATACCGGCGAAGGGGAATAACATCCGGGATTTTTTTCCGAAGTTAGGCATTTCCGGACAGATGAACCAGACGGGGAAGGTTGCATGTTCTCTATGCTAGGGGCGTGTGACAGACGAACGGACTGCATATTCAGATTCATCTCGTCGTTCTGAGCAACTTTCATGTAGAAAACCTTTTCATCCGAGCTACGAATTATTTTCTATGATTTTTCAAAGACTTAAATAATATTCTAAAATCATTATTATTTAAATTAATCCCAAAAACAGAAATTATGACGCCAGCCTAACGTCATCATGACGTCAACAGTCAACTGTGTTGACCAGGGTCGAACTGACGTGGGGACCCACCTGTCATTGACTGTTCCTTAATTAGCAGAATTAGTTAAACTAATTAGGTTGTTAATTAGTTAACTAGGCAAAATAATTAAGTTAATTAATTATTCTACTGATTAACTAATTATTTAGTTTTTTAATCTTTTTAACCAGGAGGACTGGGCCCCGCCTAGCAGTGGCATAGAGGCCAGCCAGGGCAGGTTATTGGGCGCGTGGGCACGGCCGTGGGCGCCCGGCGCCTATGCCTCAGTGGCTGGCCGACGGGAGCGGCGGGCGCCGGCGTGGGGGGCGAGGGGACGGCCTCGGGCGGAGGCGGCCGGAGAGTGCAGGCGGTGCAGCGCAAGAGTGGGTGAGCTGCGGCGAACGCAGCAGCGGCGTCGATGGCGATGGCGGGTGGCGGCAGCGTGGGCGGCAGGCCGCCCGGGCGAGCCGCTGGTCGGTCGCGGCGGCAGAAGATGGCTGAAGGCGCGCGCGACGCAGAGGCGAGGCCATGGGCGAGACGGGCGCTTCTAGAGGCGTGACCATGGCGGAGCACGGGCGCGGGTGGCTACGTCGACGGGGTCGAAAGGGGGATAGGGAACGGCGCGTACGGCGCAGGGGCTCACCGCGGGAGCGTGGGGTCTAGGCAGAGGGCTCGGGGAGGTCTGACGAGGGAGAGGACGAGGCAGATGACGGTGACAGGGACGAGGCAGTCCGACGTCGGCGCGGTCACGGACGGGGCGACGAGGGCGTCCAGCGAGGCGGGGCTCTGCGGAGGAAGGCGAGGCGTTCGGCGAGGTCCGACGAGGGAGGGGGGGCCTCTGGGCGACGGGCGGCGTCGGGAGCGCCGCGGGGTCGAGCCCCGATCTGGATCGAGGGGGGGGGGGGAGCGAGCAACGTGGGGTGAGTGGGGGAGATCGAGGGGAGTGGGCGGGGGGGGGGGGGGGTAAGTGGATTGGGGTAGGCTAGGGTTCGGTTGGTTCAGCAGGGGGAGGGGCGTGTGGGCCGGCCTGGGGAGTTTACCTGGGCCGAGGCCCAGTGAGGGATGGGGGCCTCTCCCCTTTTCTAATTTTTTTGTTTGGCTCCTCCTTTTCTTTTATTTACTTTTGCCTTTTAATTTAATTTTGAAAAAAGAAATCGAACGTGATTGAATCATTGTGAGGTTAAACAACAGGGATCGCGTTGATGTGACACCATTAGCATGAGATTACCATAGTATAATTATCCGGGCGTTACACACACCCAATACAATGGTAAATTGTATAGGAGCACAGTTCGGCGAAGAGATGGTGATACAAGTGTAATATGATGGTAGATATAGGTTTTTGTAATCTGAAAACATAAAAACAGCAAGGTAACTAGTAGTAAAAGTGAACAAAAACGGTATTGCAATGCTCGGAAACAAGGCCTAGGGTTCATACTTTTACTAGTGCAAGTTCTCTCAACAATGATAACATGAATGGATCATATAACAATCTCTCAACATGAAACGAAGTATCACTCCAAAGATCCTATCACGGAGAACATAAGATGAAATTGCTTGTAGGGCACGAAACCACCTCAAAGTTATACTTTTTGATCGATCTATTGGGCTATTCCTATAAGTGTCACAAACAGCCCTAGAGTTCGTACTAAAATAACACCACATGACACACAACAATCAAACCCTAATGTCACCTAGATACTCCAATGTCACCACAAGTATCCGCGGGTCAATTATACGATATGCATCACACAATCTCAGATTCATAATATTCAATCCAACACAAAGAACTTCAAGAGTATCCCAAGATTTTTATCGGAGAAAGGAATATGAAAATACATACCAACCCCTATGCATAGATTACCCCAATGTCACCACGGGAATCCGCAAGTTGATAACCAAAACATACATCAAGTGGATCAATAGAACATCCCATTGTCACCATGGATATTCCATCGCAAGACATACATCAAGTGCTCTCACATCCAAAGATTCAATTCGACATAACAAAAACTCAAAGGAAAAGATTCAATTCATCACAAGGTAGAGAGGGAAGAACACCATAAGATTCAACTATAATAACAAAGCTCGCGGTATATTAAGATCGTGCCAAATGAAGAACACGAGAGAGAGAGAGAGAGAGAGAGAGAGAGAGAGAGAGAGAGAGAGAGAGAAAGAGATCAAACACATAGCTACTGGTACATACCCTCAGCCCCGAGGGTGAACTACTCCCTCCTCGTCATGGAGACCGCCGGGATGATGAAGATGACCTCCGGTGATGATTCCCCCTCCGACAGGGTGCCAGAACGGGCTTAGATTGGTTTGTCGTGAACTCAGAGGCTTGCGGCGGTGGAACTCCCGATCTAGATTTATTTTCGGGGGTTTTGGTATTTATAGGTATTTTTGGCATCGCTCTCATGTCAAGGGGGTCCACGAGGCAGCGGCAAGCAATACAAAAAAGTACACTTCCGTGATGATACGTGTTTGTCACAGTAGGTTATGTTTTCTGTCCTGCATGTACACCCATGACGATTTTATGTGAGAATCAAGATAGTCATACCTGTGCTGTCGTAGAAGTGTTCCACGTGTAAAATTCTCATTCGCCGGAGGATCCACGTGTCGGCTCAGCGTTGGGACAGATGTCATCCACTCATAGTACGGGAGGCACCTATGATTTGTCGGCACGTGGCAAGGCCCAACAATGGCCCATTACGGTGAAAAAGGCCGGCCTAGTAAAAATTAGCAGGCCGGCCCATATAAGGCCTACTTGTGTCAGGTCCATTTAAGCCCACGACTCATACGAGATGTGCCAATTCGGACCGTCAACGGCCCGTTAACGATTTGACACCATTGCAGCCCATCGTCGGTTCGAGCCCTTTAACAGCCCGCTATATATTTGGGCTCAATATCGGCCCGATGTGGTTTCGGCCTGTTAACGGCCCATTCAAGGGATGGGCCAATTTTCAGGATGTACGTATTTCGGCCTTTTAGCGACCTATTTAAGTGTTGGGCCATTTTCCGGCACGGTGTGTCTTTCGGCCATCATTGTCCGATTCTAAATCAGTCGGTTGATTAGTAGCAGCGGCCTCTATTATTAGGTAAAGATAAAATAGTTTATTTTCTTTGTCCGATTCTAAAACAAAAATAAGATTTAACAAACAACAGGTACATAACTGCATCACTTCTTCAAGACCAAGTTGATCCCCCCGCCTAAATGGTCAAAACTAACATGCATTTCAAGGCCAAGCAACTCAAATAATTGAAGTATACAAGGCCATTTTCAGCACTAGCCAGCAACCATCATTAGCCATCATCGGCCGATTGTTACCCACGAGAACACTAACTTATTAGCCTAAATTACAAAAGTATAACACAGACTTACGTAATGGGAAATCCTTCTGTTCAATCGACCAATCACGCGGAGCGTTCTGCCACTCACGCAGCCGTTGGATCTAATCTGATCCAACCACCCGTTCACATCTGTTTTTGCATCTGCTGCGCGCGGTGACGTTTATGCAACAAGACCTATGTTGCAAAAACAAATCTGCAACAATACTTCTGTTACAAAAGATTCAGTAAATAGACTTGCAATGTAAAAAATCCTCTAAAAATTCCTACAACACCTGTTGCAAAAAAAAAAAAAAAACTACAACGCAACCTTTGTTGTACATATTTTTGCAACAAGACATGTGTTGCAAAAGGGTTCTCCCAACACAAATTATGTTGCAAAAGTGAGGACGATGCTCGGTCACGAAATCCTGTAAGATCTGACAGCTCCGTACATAGCGGATCTTTAAAAAACATCCACCGGCCAATGCGTAGCAGGCCTATAATAGCCCATGATTACAAATTCCATGGCCCGGTTACGGTTTAGCTAGTTTGCTACAATTCAATACCTTATATGCTCTAGTTTCCTTTCCTATCCATCTGATATTATTTCTTTAACCTAATTTTCCGCCGCCGCCACCTTCCCGGGCGGCCTCAACCCCACCCCAACCCCGTCTTCCATGGTATATATATCTCATCATCTTGAGATTCTTGGCACTTCTGCATCACAGATGACCCATGTCCTTCATAGGCTTCTGCTAACCTAATTATCCACAGCCGCCACAACCTCCAATCGACCCCATCCACCCAAGCCATACATAGTTTATCTTGAGATTATTTTCAATAGATAGCTAGCCCATGGAACCTATACAATGCGATAACTCATATCGTTCGGAGGCATTGCACCTCTCTGCCAAATATCATTCTAGAATTTGGCACCATCCATGATAACCTCCAGTTGAAATCTCGATATAGGTCACACCGTTGCACTTGTTTCGCCAGTCATTCTTCAGTCGATCATTACTCCCTACCTCAAGTAGGATGGGTGATGGCATGTCTCACAGCGAGATCAAAGATCTAGAAAGAATGATCTGAGATCCCCAAAGAAACAAGCCACCAGGCCTTTTGGAATTGGTTCTTGATGAACACCATGGAGAGGATTTGATGATGTAAGTTTTCATTTTCCTGAAAGTTATCTATTGCTGTTGATCCCTTGTTACCTCACCTACATAGTACATTTAGATTATTGTATCGGCGAAAGGCACAATGATCGGAACCAACCCTAGAGAAAACCTCTGGCTGGGCTAATCCTCCTTGGGCCCAAGCTTATATACTTTTGAATTTATAGTGAATTATAGAGATACACATCTTTGGGTTTGTTTTCCTAGGCCTAGAGTGAAGACCTGAGAGTTGTGGGTTAAGATTCATACTTGTACTTGCGTGAGACCACTCATGCGATGCACGGGAGATGCAAAATATCCGATAACCAAGACTGCGCCATCAATAGAGCTCGCCCCAGGCTAGGCTGACTCTTCTTGGACTTAGGCTTATATAGTCTGGAGAGTTCTCTTTGTCAAAGTTTATTTGTATACCCGTGTTTCAAATTCATGTAAGCGTCACTAATGGATATATACTTTAGAACTCTTATAGACCATTACTATTGTAGAAACATCTTTTTTGTGTGTTTGCAATGAGGGCCCCTCGTGTACATCCATAAAAAAGGACCCTGATAAGTGCCACATGTGTAGGACGAAGCAATTCCGCCCTGACTTTTTTGATGGCAACTTTCGTTACCCTGGGATGGCAACTTTAGTTGTGAAGTATGGCAACTTTCTGTTTGGATGACAAGTTTCAGGTTTTTTTAGATTTTTTTGGATGATAATTTAGTTGTAAAAACGTCAGAGCGGTTTTACTTCGTGCCACATGTGTGGCGCTTATCATTTGGGTAAAAAATATATTATATTTTTAAACAAATTTAAACCTCAATTTATACATAAAAAATAAAAGCAATTAACTTTTGGACGGAACACATATTTTTTAAGAAAGAAACGCAACGCATAACACATATATAATTTGGTCCAATTGATGCATACACATGTACGGAATGCAGTTAAAGACGCCGAATTACTTAAGGAAACTGGATCTGGCTAATCGATGGAATTAGCTAAGACATTAATGCTGAGTCTGGAATACACTGGATGCAATATACGTTGAATGCAGTGAAACAAATTCGAAGTAAGTCTGGTTTTCCTGCCATAATTAAACAAATAATTAATTGCCGCAATCTATTTGATCTCGAGAAGAACACATTGTCGATTGCAAATTACACAAGGAATTAATTTAATCCCGTTGTGGTGATCGGGAAAGATATGCTATAGACGCCATAATCGGCAAGCTTTGACACCACCGTATCTCTGCTCTGTATGCATGTAAAAAGAACAGCGGCGGCAAGTAGAAACTTCTTTCCAAAAACATCAAGATACTTTGATATATGCATGGGTGGCTCATTTAAATATTTATTTAATCGCAAAAGATACGCCAGCCAACACAATATTTGATTTTTTTTTCTGGTGGAATTAGAACGCGGTGCAAGCTCGATATTTGCATGTGTGAGGCAACCTGATTACAGCAACCCCTATAAATACCCCTGTACCTTGGCCTGGTACAAGGCGCACACCACCACCAAAGCCTCAAGCTGCAAGCAACAGAGCTAGCTAGATACATCCTCCACCATTAGCTCTAACTAAGGTTCATAGCTACTCTCCTTCCTCTGTTACCGCCTTGTTCATTTTTCTCTGGTCATGCATCTTCTACTAGTTGCATGCGTACAAGATTGATCGAGATTTGCTAGATGCGATATACATGTGAAACTAGTGCACCTTGATAGGTTTCGATCTACGCAGCACAGTTTTTGGTTGTCGTTGGCAGCTATGTATATGCATTCATTTTTGCCATTTCTTTTCTTGTGTTCTTTGCTTTTTCGTGCTGTTTTCGGTGCTACATGTGGCAAAAAGAAAACATGGAAATTATCCATCCATGTCCATGTACTGTGCAGCTCTCTGTTACATGCTGTTGCCATCCAAAGTACACCATAGGCTCACATAAGCTATGTTCTTTTGTTCCTTTTCTCTTTCCATTTTCCTTCTTCAAAGTATATATGTCTTCCCTTTTCTCTTTTTCTTGATGTTCCTTTTGTCCTCATAGGCTCACATATGCAATCTACTATTTTGTTTTTTTCTTGTCCCCTCATTTCATAAATTACTAGACACCAATTAACAAAGTGTTCTTGTTGCACTGGTTGTTGTTAGCAGATGCCATGCATATGGATCTAACATGATGTTGCAGATTTTTTGTGTGTGTGGAGAAATTATCCATCCATGTGTGGAACAATCTCTACCATTGTTGTCATTGATCCAAATTAATTCTTTGTGATTTTTTTCTTCATGTTCTTTTATCCTCATATATGTAATGTAGGTGAAAAATCACCATCTCTTCCCCCTCATAAAGGATTCAATAAACTAGTAAATATAAATAATTTAAAAAGTGTGCATACCTCTGATCTCAGCTTAATCTGCATGCATGCATGATTTTGAAAACAAACATTTTACTGTATATCAGCTGAGATAAATGAAACATGTGGATCAGAAACAACTAATCTCTTTATAAATTATGTTTTTTCGCAGTTCTTTTAGCTAGCTGATCATGGCAGCCTCCCTCAAGGCATTGCTTGTTGATGATATGGCAGTTGAACGCATAGTTGTCTCCTCCATGCTGCGCAAGTTCCACTGCGAGATCACCCTGGCGAAGAATGGGAAAGAAGCTGTTGATATGTTTCTTGAGGGCAACAAGTTTGATATTGTTGTGTGTGATAAGGACATGCCCATAATGACCGGTCCCGAGGTACATACTTTAGCTAATTTCCCATTTCTTTATCTTCCTTTTTTGCTTTGACGTAACACATATTGGATGGTCACCTCATCGACACAATATTTCTTGTACATGTTACTTGACAGGCCGTTGTGAAGATCCGTGCTATGGGAGCCACTGATGTGAAGATCGTCGGGGTGTCCGCTGATGATAACGCCATGGAGGCGTTCATGAGTGCCGGTGCAGATGACTTTGTGCCCAAACCAGTGAGGCCTGAGATTCTGCAGCCTATGGTTCAGGAGGTCATCAACAAGAAGAAGAATTAACGATGGTTTACGGCAATCTTTCTTGCTTGATCCAGCCATCAAGAAAATGCTAAATGTTCTGCTATATATTATAATTTTGGTGTTATCTTTAGTTTCGATGTCATGTTAAAGGTCGGACGTCATTAGCAAGAAGAGCAACAGAGTCTGCCAACAATTATATGCATGGGATTGATGTAATCTGTAGCACTTTCAGTTATAATTTATGCTTCATATGGTGTGGAACACGTGCCTGTATGTGTTCCTTTCCAGAGGAAAATTATTCGGCTACCAACAAGTGTTTGATAATTATTTTATTAGTTGGATTTCTTTTATATGTGGTGTACACCAACGTATAAAGCTAACCAGTGGCCGCATGTAATGCTCTTTCTGTAAACATGGGATAATATATGCTATACCATTAATCACAAAAGATATGCCAGCCAATATTTGAATTTTCCCGGTGGAAAATCACCAGCGTGATTTCAAATGGACTGTCAACTTTGAACATCGATCTGGCATGCATCAAGCAACCCTAGAGCTAGCTAGGCACATCCTCCACCACAAGTTCTAAGGTTCATTGTTGGTGAAGGCTGTTGGCAAATTGGTGCAGGACAGACCCACAATCTATATCATTGCTCATGAGTTTACCCAGATGATCGCCAGGTCAATGTTGTGAAAATTAGCAGAGAGGATTTTTCTTTTTGTGAATGAATTTTGTTTAGCAGAGAGGATAATGAGTCTCCTCATTCGTTAGCTCAGTTTGATGGTAGTTTGCTGGGTCAATTTATTTTCATGTGGCTCTTCCAACTTAATCAATAAAGGCCCGAGTTTTTTTTAAAGGCGGCCATCTAGCCTTATACCATTGTTTGGGCACCTTTCTTGAACTTAAGAAAACACATGAAATGGTCCTCACTTTACCCCAAGAGAAGATGGCGTATTATCTGTCTTTGATTTATAAAATGAAGTGGTTATCACCTACGGTAGGAGATGATACTATATTGAATTTCTTATTTATGAACAATGGAAGATACAGGTAGTAAAATGGCAATGATTGTCCCTCCTACACCGATAATGCTTTTCTGACCACTAAAAATGTAACGATAAACAAATAAAGTGTTCAGGTGAGAAAATCAATGAAAATAAAGACCGCATTAAAATGGCACATCCTCGAACTACTCCCATTTCATTGTGCTATGCACATTAACAATAGAGTTACTCCACTTAGATTAATTTTCATGCATAAAAATAGTATTCACTAGATGCTATGTTAAATGTGTGTTCTTGACGATGACACATTTTCACATTGTTAATATCCCTCCTTTGTAACCATAGCATTAATTTACCACTGGTTATAAGGGCCTATTTGGGACTGCTCCGCTCTCTAAAATTCAGCTCCGCTCTAGAAACCACAAGATAAATGAGGTAGCTTCATGGTATGCCGCTCCATAAAAACACTAAAATCTGGGGTACAACTCCCTGTTTTTTGTGAAGCTCTTCAGGGGCTGCTCAAAAAATTGCAGGAGCTAGTGTTGGGGGGAAATTACCCACCGCTGCCACTAGTAAGTGGATACTCTTTTATTTTCGCCACGTCATCCAGTCAAATAGATCCTTTCCATCATATTTCCCATTCTTGAAGCCGGAGCTAGCTAGAAACTCACGTATGAAACTGCTCTTTGGTGGAGGTGCAACTCTTGTATGAAAATGCTCCAAAGTGGATTTGGTAGAGTGAAGCTGATTTTGGTGGAGCGAAGTAGTCCCAAACACATATATACGGGACTTAGGTTTAACCATGGTTGTATTTATTAGCCATGCAAGTCACTTAAAATGGCAGGACCAGGGAAAATTCTTTATCTACTGTTCCAATGGGTGCTACTAATGCCATGTGATGGTTCTGAAGATGAGTTTTGAAAAATGAAGATGAAGTGAAGATGTTTTCTAAAAGGCATTGTGTGTGAGTGCTGCCAGTTACACCTACCTTACATGTGGAAACACACTACCCCTACATGGGACAAGGCAAGACTTCGTAACTTGGCCGGTAGAGCCTGCAATAGGCGAATACCTTTTCCGCTGTGACGAAAGTTGAAAGAACGACATCTCTTGGGATAGGCCATACTTCGATTGAGGTTGGCCATGATTGTCTCTCATCACTGGGCACAATGATGGTCCCTTCAAGTGTTGTTATGAAGTAATAATAATGATGGCCTAATGGTCCCTGTATGGGGGAAATAAAGAATCAAATGTGGAAAATGTTGATAGTAAAGAAACAATGTATACATTTGAGTTAACTTAACCTAACTTGTCATTGTAAAGAAACAATATATACATTTGAGCATGCTGAACCATTGTATACCAGGTTTGTATGCTGAACCATTGTATACTAGGTTTGTACGCTGAACCACTGTATACATTTGTATGTGAGGTTAGTCTGCAGGTTTAACTGAACCTAACTTGTTACTGTAAAAACGACTGAACCCAACCTTGAAATTCAACGCGGATCCTGTTGCTTTACTTGAAACTACGGATCTGAGTTATGTGTTTAGTGTCCTCTGTTGATGCTTGCTTTGACAACTTTACGTATATTTGATTCTTATGTTTAGCATCAGGTGAATTGTAGTCTTTGGTTATATCAGAATACCATGTACTTTCACTTGGAATGTAGGCGGACACGTCCATGATGTCCGGGACCATCCATGCTGTTGAAATAAGCTAATCACTGCTACCTTAATAAACATGCTAATACAAAAATGGTTAATGCGGATGGTCACGGATGCGCCCGCTTGAGATATTTCTCATGCTTTTATTGTGTTTAATTTTCAGCTCCCATGGTAACGTCTGGGCATAGTTTTTTGTGGGGGTGACAATATTGTTTGCTAATAATGTTGTATAGAGAGAGGAGGGGGCGGGGGTGTCTGGAGGGAGAGTATGAGGCGGGGGTGGCGGGGGGGGGATGAAAGATGGATCGTTTACCATGACTTAATAGTATTGCATGTATGGTGTAGGCGAGCTTGGATTGGTGATGCAGAGAGCCGGCGGTAATGGGTGAAAGAAGAAAAGGAGCATTTTAGTAGTTAAAATAAGACAATGTTTTTTATAAAATCTTCACTGAACCACTAAATTATGTATGCCCCAGCGCGCTTTAAATTTTCTCTTTGTGCAACATTACATATTTATTTGTTTAGAAGACAATGTTAATGAATTATCTATATTTCAGCTAGATTTTGTTTATTAGGTTTTAGATGGTTTTCCCCCGCACCCAGAACATTTTGAATGTTAACTCTTTAGATTCTCGTATTTAGCTCATGGCTCCAACTCTTGTTGAAGGGAAACTCAAGGTTCCAACTTTATATGCTCTTTCTTTCATTGTGTTTATTAGAGCATAAAATTGTTAAATTTGATGACCCAAAAGCAGTTTTAGGTATAGGAGATAGAAAGTGAGGGAATCTTTTTTTCTCTCTTCTCTAACGGATACATAAATTTGTACCATGAATCAGGCATGTGCGCGCCAAGGAGGGAAGAGGAGATAAACATTGACATTTTTTTCATGCTTTGAACGAACATTTCCATTCATAGCTTTCTTTTTCCGTGGCAACACATGAATGTGGTGTCGTCATAGTAGAGCCCGTGATGAAAGGTAGGTCCAGTATAGAACCAAGAGGTACTAGCAATAAGATGGGAATGCAGTTGCCAACCTTGTCCTTGTTGCTGGCCTGCCACAGCGGTGTCGATTACTAGCTTGCTTAGAATACAAGTTTATGGATCTTGTGATAAGAGTGAGGGTTGAGAGGGAGTGGGACGGGGTTGAGGTTAGTCTGTTCAGTTATGGGTGTCTGAGCAGAATAATGTCCCTACTTTAGAAAATGTGACAAATTGCATTTTATTAGAGATTACTTTGCAACAAATTGCAGTTCATATAATTTTTTCATTAAGTTGTACAATTTTTTTGGTTAGGATAGAAGAGTAAATGCATTGTTTGTTGCTTCATGAGTTAATAATGGACACAGTGGCGCATTAGTTGCATGCCCAATAACTGACATCATATTTTTGTTTCGTGGTAATGCACGACATTCAACTGTATATTACAACATGGTAATGGCCCAGGAGACATCGGATCTGGCTTCTTGGCTGCAGGGCATCACAGGCGCCTCCTCTCCCTTGATGGCGGTGGTGGATCGGCATCAACACGGGAGGAGAGGATTAGGGCGGAGAGCAGGGCGATTGGTGGGGGACTCCTCCTTGGTGGTCTGTGGGGAAGTACAATGTGTGTGTGTGTGTGTGTGTGTGTGTGTGTGTGTGTGTGTGTGAGAGAGAGAGAGAGAGAGAGAGAGAGAGAGAGAGAGAGAGAGAGAGAGAGAGAGCCATGGCGAAGGTGAGATGGACGTCATCTGATTTTAAAGAAGAGAGCTTCAGCGAGAAATGTCGCGCTATGGTGGGAAACCGAGTGGGAAGGGGAGGGTCACACAAGAAAAGGGGAGGGTGCAACGTGTGGTGGAGTTTTTGTGTTGTGAGCGCGTGTTGCAGATAACATGGCGGATAGTCTGGACAACACATTCTCACCCACGTATAGGCTGGATCTGAGGGAACCCAGACTCTCCAGACGGTTGAATTTTGGTGAGCCCACTGGGCATCCGTTTGATGTCCAAACACGTCCGAACGTATGAGGGAGAAATGAGTTTCGACCTTTGGAGACGATCTTAATCATTTGTTTGGTTTATTTATGTGCATTGTAGGGCTGCGACCAGGTGGACCTAGGGCAGCTCAAAGCCGCTGCTTGCCCTGACGGTGTCCCTCCCGAGTGTGTGGGGTTTCGGGTCTATAAAAGCGTCTGCTGGATTGCTTGCGTAACACACTCCCAGCTGGACTCATTCGACATGAGCTGCGGTGTATTACCCCCGGCATCGAGGGTACGCGGTGACATGTTCGTGTACGAACACCGGTATGTGGGGAAATAGGGTTTTCCCAGCTGCGTGGGCAGGAAAATAAATGGGTTGGCTTTGCTGGGCCACAGCGCGCCCACACATACGAGATTTTTGACAAATCATTCTTTTGCCTTGTCTAAATAAAAAAGCAGACGGACGCACAAGAAATTAGTACCACCTCAGATAGGAATTTTTTTTTTTCAGCCACGGATGAAGAAATTGTAGAAATGCACCTTACTTTATTAGTAAAGGTATAGATATAGATTAATGTACAGTCTGGAATATACTGGATGCAATATATGGTGGATCTCTATATACGTTCAAAATACGTATTTTTCCTGCCATAATGAGACCAAGAATCAATTGCCATGACTAATGAAACCAAGAATTAATTCTGATAGATTTTACATTAACTAATTAATAGTTTAATACCCAGTCTGGAATACACTGGTTGCAATATACGTTGGAGTAGTAGTAGTATATATCTTGGCATGTTGAAATACGTCTAGCCATAATAAAAACCAAGAATTAATTACCACGATCTATCTGATTTCGAGGTGAACTGCCACCCGGACGCTATTAATTTTAATCATGTTCTGGGATCGAGACAGATATACTCCGTATATACGCTAGCTGTGATCGCGATCGATGCAGATATGCGTGTCATAATCGGCAAGCTTTGAGGCGATACAAACAGAACAGCGGTGGAATGCAAGTAGTTACTCCATATCATTTAATCGCAAAAGATACGCCAGCCAACACAATATTTGATTTTCCCTGGTGGAATTAGAAAGCAGTGCAAGCTCGATATTACAAACGGAGGGGGGAGATCTACCGGCCACCCCTATAAATACCCCTGTACCTTGGCCTGGTACAAGGCACACACCCACCACCAAAGCCCCAAGCAGCAAGCACCAGAGCAACCGTAGATTCATAGCCAGTGTCATAAGCTCAAAGGTTCATAGCCACTGTCCTCCATCTCTGCCTTGTCGTGCATCTTCCACTAGTTTTCTCTGCATGCATGCCTAAAAGATCGATCGAGATTGGTCAAGCTAGTTCATTTTGATCAGTTTTGATCTATGCAGCACACTTTCTGGTTGTTGTTGTTGGCAGCCATGCATAGGCATCTATTTTCGCCATTTTTTTTGGTTGTGTTCTTTGCTTTCTTTACTTCATCCTTATGCTGTTTTTTGTGAAGAGTTTCATAAAGTGGTAAATTACCAATTAGGAAAGTGTACCTCTTGCAACAACAGCTACGTACATATATCTGTTCCTTCCTTAATTTGTTTCTTCTGCCTTTTTTTTGCATCACCGCTGGTACATACAAGATCGAGATTGTTAGAGGCGCTGCCTAAACATGTGCACAGCACTGCCTATATATGTTGAACTTGTTGTTGGAACGAAGCCATGCGTATGGATCTACATTAGATACCGTGCATGCATGTTGCCAATATATGATTTTTTTATTAGCTGAGATCTATGAAACGTGTGGTCATCTTCCAGATGATTGTAACCGATCAGTTCGTAACTAAAATGCACAAGCTTGCACTGTTATTGACTAATTATTAATATTATGATGCTCGGGTTAATTATACTTATAACAATCTCCTTGAAAGGTGTTTATCAGAAATAATTAATATCCTTATTAATTCTGTTTGCAGTTATTTTAGCTAGCTGATCATGGCATCATCCCTCAAGGCACTGCTTGTTGAGGATATTAAGGTTGACAGCATGGTTCTCTCCTTCATGCTACGCAGATTTCACTGTGAGGTCACCCTGGTTAAGAATGGGAAAGAAGCTGTTGATATGTTCCTTGAGGGTAACAAGTTCGACATTGTTCTGTGCGATAAGGACATGCCCATAATGACCGGTCCTGAGGTACGCAGTTGAGTTTACGGTTTCTTTCTTTTCCATATATTGGATGGTCAGCTTACCGACACTTGTACATCTTACTCCACAGGCAGTCATGAAGATCCGTGCTATGGGAGCCACCGATGTGAAGATCGTCGGGGTGTCCGCTGATGATAACGCCATGGAGGCGTTCATGAGTGCCGGTGCCGATGACTTTGTGCCTAAACCAATGAGGCTTGAGGTCCTCGGGCCTATGATTCAGGAGGTCATCGACAGGAAAAATAATTAGCGACGCTTGCTCGATCCATCATTGGAGGAAGAAATTAAGCTAGCTCATATACTATGAATATTTGGTAGCTTTGTTATGCATCATATTATTGTCGGGTTGTCATTTTGTTTTCGAGGTCAAGCAGAGAGGCTACCCATAATTAAATCATTGGGATCGATGTAATGTGCAACATTTCTGAATTTAATCTATTAATCTATTACTTCTCGTTGATTTATGCTTCAGGGTGTGTGGCATGTGCATGTGTTCCGGAGGCAAGTTATTCACGGTTTCAATTTCTTTCATTGGTTTCTGGAAACATGAACCGAATACTATATGAATGGCGCATTTAGATATGCCAACATTTATTTGATATTCCCCAATGAAATTTAAAAAGCGGTGGAGATTGATATTGACCAACGTGACTTCAAATGGACGTGGGCATCAACCTGCCATCCCAACAAATACATACATAATAGGAGCAAGCAACCCTCCTCCATAAGCTTAAGGTTCACAATTCCCTCCTTATCTACCAAAATCACAAGATATTTCAAAATGGGTAGGCATACAACATGCTTATAACTATTCCTTCCTTTTTTTTCTGCCTTTTTCAGTTTTCTGTTCCATCTTGCGCCATTTAGTAGCATTATTTTAGTCTCCAACTCTCCATGCATGGATACAAGATATAAATTGTTAGAGCATCTACGACCAGACAAGGCCCATCCACCCCTATACGTCCGCGGGCACATCTGGATGTGTCACAATAGAACGCCGGATGGCATCTCATTTGTCCTCCCAGACAACCACACCCCTCATATCAAAACCCTCAAAATCCATGCACCTCCATCATATAGCACAAATTCACCACAAATTCAATAGTTCAAGAGTGCAACAAATAAAAAATGAATTACAATTCAACCATTCAACACATGCCAAAGTGAAATACGACAATTCATAGATAGATGATACAAGAATGAATCATTCGGCGCTCGTAGCCCCGCTCTATTTGCGCGTTGATGTCTTTTTATTCTGCCTCAAGCCACTTCCCGCCTTCTGGATCTAAGAGGATAGTGTTGGCCAACATGATCTTTGAATCCTCTGTGTCCCGAGCCAACTACAACCTCTCTTTCTCAAGCTCCCGCCTCCCATTTGACATACGCCTCATGCTTCTCCAAGTCCATGTTCTCCCTCTCAAGCTACAACTTGTTGTTCGCCCTCTCCCAATCCATCTTCTCATTTTGCAAATTGAAGAAGAGCTTGTACCTTTCCTGACTGTAAAAAAACGCCCATCCAAGTGGTGGTCATTTTGCCCACCGTAGCATCGTGCGCGGCCCTACCCTTCTCCCACTTGTTTCCATCACTTTATGGTTCCTCTTTGGCACGGTGGACCCCCCCCCCCCCACAACTTCCTCATCTTAGTCATCCAATTCAATGGATTGTTGGGAGATTGAGCCATCGTTTTCTTCAAGTTCTTGTTGTCATTCTTGAGGGCATCGATGAGTTGTTGCCACTTTGGTTTCCCATTCAATTTCAACCAACAATGGAACATAGTGAATGACTTCCCCTTGGTTTGTTGGTACGAAGTGGCAGCCAACCCCATCTAGCAAACTTGAATCACACATGAGAATGCAACAAACAAAGCTAGTGATGCAAATGATGATAAAATGAAGCAAGTCAACTTGCACAACTCTTGATTCCAAAACCACTTTGGTTTTGGCCAACCACGTAAGAACAGTAGCTGCAAAAGTTGTTCAACCTCTCCTGGATGATGGGCCATCTGTGTTGGAAACAAGCCTCGTTGAGGTGGTATGGACTAGGGCACGACTCTACATATTCCTTATGTTCATGGTCAGGCTTGTGGACATTTTCCCAATACTTGTTTCCTTTTTCTTGGTGATACGTCTCTAATGTATCTATAATTTTTTATATCATTTTATATTATTTTTTGGACCAACTTATTAATTTAGTGCCCAGTGCCAGTTCCTGTTTTTGGTTTCGCAGAAATTCCATATCTAGGAAGGTCCAAATACAATGCAAATTTTTGAAGATTTTTCTCAACAATGAAGGACCCTAGAAGCTTTGGGAGAGGTCAAGCGGACCCACGAGCCAACAACATGGACACGTGGTGCGGCCAGGGGGTGGCCGAGCCACCTGACCATGTGGGGGCCCCTGAGCCTCCTTTTGACCTAATTCCTCCACCAATAAATCATATAATTCCTGAAACCCTTAGAAATGAACTGAAAAGAATTTTATCACCGCCGCAAGCCTTTGTTCCAGTGCTCTGCCGGAGGGGGAAGCCACCACGGGAGGCCTCTTCATCAACCTTGCTACCTCCGTGATGATGTGTGAGTAGTTCCTTTAGGACATACGGGACCATAGTAGTAGCTAGATGGCTCTCTCTCTCTCTCTCTCTCTCTCTCTCTCTCTCTCTCTCTCTCTCTCCGATCTTCTATACAGTGATCTCCTCTGAGATCAATTCGATGTAAGTCTTGTAGTATGTTTGTAGGGATATGATGATTTGTGGATTTGTGATCAGATTTTTCATTGAATATAATCTTATCTTTTGAAGTTTCTTTGATGTATAATTGAGTAGCTATGTATGCTTTCAGAGTTATTTGTCTGCTCTGTCCAAGATAGATCAGCGCGAAACCATTTTTGGGTGAAAATCTGGACCGCGTGACGGGAGTGGAGCGGTGCTCGCCACTACTATTCGGGGACAAAGCAGTGACGCGAGCTGCAAAGGCCCCCCACTGCTAATACAGTACCCCGCCGCCTTACACACACAACTCCATTTTTTAAATCATTTCAATTTCATACTTTTTCCATGATTAATACACACCATACAAAGTCCCATTCTCAAATTTGGCCACTTTTCATGTTGGTCTGCTATTTTGGAGGCATGAACTAATTCATTGACCACTAAAAATGACAAAACGCTCTTTGTTGTGAAATAGCATGCAACTTAGCTCCGAAAAGGATGAAACTTGGCATTGCGTTTTCATTGGACCCATGTAGGGTGTGGTAAAAGTTTGAGAGTATTACGAAAAAAAAAACTTGATGCACCTCATGTACAAACCAGACACTCTCTCCCAAAGTCTCACAGTTTCATACGGATACCACCGCCATACACGCATGACTCTTTTTTTTAAATCATTTGATCTTCAAACTCCATGATTAATACACACCATACAAAGGCCCATGCTCAAATTTGGCCACTTTTCAGTTGGTCTGCTATTTTCAAGGCAGTAACTGGTTTACCAACCATTAACAATTACAAAACGCTCTTCTGTACGAAATAGCGCGCAAAATAGCTCCGAAAAGTATGAAACTTTGCATTATGTCTTCATTGGACCCATGTAGGGTGTGGTAATTTTTTTACCGTGTTACGGTAAAAACTTGATGAACCTCGTGCACAAACTGGACACTCTATCCCAAAGTGTAAGGGGTTCAAACGGAAACCACCATATTACACACAAAACTCATTTTTAAATCATTTTAACCTGAAACTTTTCTATGATTAGTACACACCATCGAAAGCCCCACGATCAAAATTGAGACTATTCTAGGTTTAGTAAATATGATATTCTTAGGTACTTTTGGACCTAACTTATGTGTGAACTACTGGGACAAGCTTATAGGTGGCCTCAAATGAGTGGGTACCCGCCACAGCTACGACCATTACAATGGCGGACGTCAATTAATACCCGTCATAGGTAAACCCTTCCAACTTAGCCCGCGGGATGGAAAGAGCAGTGGTGGGCCCTACCCAAGTGCTCGCCAATGGTTTTTCATAAACCAGTGGCGGGCGTGGAATACACTCGCCACAACTATATTTCGGCAAGCCACACCAAAAAGTTTCCAAATTTTGATTTTTTTCTAGTGGCAGGTGCTTTCAGCCGCCCGCCACATATGTCTTAAATAAGACAATTCTTTAGAAATCATTGCAAACCGACCCAAAATAGTTTCAAATTTGACCATGGGGCTTTCAATGTTGTGTGTTAATCATGGAAAAATGTTTGAAGTTGAATTGATGTATAAAAGTTGACTTCAGTTAGGTAGTCGGGGGTTTCTGTTCGAAACATGTACACTTCGACGAAGAGTGTTTAGATTGTACATGAAGTGCATGAAGTTTTTGTTGTATATATATGAAAATTTTACTAAACCCTACAAATGTTCTATGAAGCCATCATGCCAACTTTCATAAATTTCAGAGTTAGTTTGCTCGCTCAAAGTTTTTTTTGGACCTTTTAGTGTGGCCAGAAAATCAATTACTGCTTCTAAAATAGGAAACACATTCAAAAAGTGGCGAAATTTGAGCATGGGATTTCTAATTATTTGGATTAGATATGGGATTTTTGAAGTTGATATGGTTTAAAAAGTGGATTTCTGGGTGGAAGACAACGATTTCCGTTCAAAACACAGATACTTCTCTGGACAGTGTTTAGTTTGTACACAAAGTGCTTCATGTGGCAAAGATTGAACATGTGAGTTCCAATAGTGTGTGTTAATCATGGAAAAAATTTCAAGTTGAAATAATGTACAAAAATTTAATTCTTTACTAACAAAAAATTGAAAACAATTATTGTGTCGGGCACTCTAGACGGCCCGCCACTAGTGTATAACTTTGTTGTGGCAGACCCCTATACCTGTCCGCCACTGCTCTCTCTCCACACTTACCCTGTTCGCCCGCCCACCCGACCAAGATCCATTTTCAGTTGTCTCAATGGTTCCTCTCCTCTCCCCATCCACGTGCGCCTGAATACCGCTGCTGTCCCTCTGATCCATCGAAGGCTCCTTCAACGCCGTCCGCCACCGGATCTTCCTTCCACGTCGTCCGCCGCCTCGACTGCTGGAACCATCATCCTTCTTTACTTCCGTCCACCAGAGCTGCTGTCGACAGTATATTATCTCCCTTCCCGCCCGCAGTTGCTCTTGATATATAGATTGGCTTTAATTAGGCAGGGTTAGGGTCTTCATCTAGATTGCCTCTAGATTAAATTAGGCTTTAGATAGGGTTAGGGTTTGCCTCTTCATACTTCTTAGTTCAATGTAGGCTTAAGGTAGGGTTAGCCTCTAGATAATTGTATTTGCAATGCAATGGACAGTGGCAATGTTGTTTGACTTTTTTGCATTGCAATAGAGAATGGCCATGTTATCCGCCCTCTGTTTTGCATTGCAGGGATGCACTATCTTATTTTCAGGGATTCAACAATGAGTGCCAATGTTTTGGCGAAACATTTATTCATTTCGGGCTCTTCTTGAAGGAGGGATTTGAAAAATAAGTGGTAATGGTCTTTAACTTCAATTGGTATTCATTTATAGCCATTTTTTGTAATTCTTTTACTAACTAACATTAATTATTAACTATTGCAACGTAAGGATTGACTTCAACAATTTATCCAGCAACACTATGCACTTTGAGGCTGATAAGTGGCGCAGATTCGAAGTATAAGTGCGTAAATAAAGGGATAGAACCATCATATGTGGTGATGGATGGAAGAAGTATATTTCACAACATAACCTCATTGGAGGAGAGTACATAGCCTTTTCCTAGAAAGGAGCTGTCAGCATGTTAAGGACTCTGTATTTCGCTAGCCAAGATGATGAGGTTGACGAAGATGACGAGCATGACCAGGATCATGACGATAGCCAGGATGACCAGGATAATGGGAACAACCAAGATGATGAGGACAACCAGTAAGATGAGGACATCCAGAATGATGAGGATAAGCAAGATGACGAGGATAGTGAAGATGATTATGATTGTGGTCCATTCAATCCTGAAATTTTATCTCAAAGAATTAAGAAGCTTACTTAAGATGAGATCGTGAATGTCATCGCGATACTACCATCGAGTGTGGCCTTCTTGGGGAAGCCCTTTGTGCACCATTTACTAATACCAACGTTGTCAAAAACATCACGGTGAGAAGTTTTGTATTCTTTCATATTTTTTTGTTCATAACAATATGAGGTGTCAAACATTGCATGCTCTCTATTTGCTCTTAATCACGGGGAAGTTCGGAAATTACCTATGAAGATGTTTTCAGAGTGGACATCTCTGCCGTCCGCAATGCTGGAGTACGTCGTGGACAAACAGGGGGTGTCACCAGCGTTCAATACAAGACGAAAACAGACAAACACATATCCTTCTATGAGGCCGGCTGGCGAAAGTCCACGATGGTAAACAAATGACTAAGGAGTTGACACACCAGTGATAATTGCCATAATGAACAACAGCCGCAACGACTTGCAGATGTTTAGAAATAAGTTTCACTTTACGAATATATTAGTTGATAAACTGTTAGTTAGTATGTTAATATGGATGTGATACATTGATGTTGTTTGTTAAGTGGAACAAATTTGAAGTGTTACTGAATTGCTTTGTCGATTGTTTCCAAAATGTATTGAGTATGGTGTGGTTATGTTGAAAATTGTATTACCACGTGAATTAACCTTTTGGAAGTAATGCGCGTTAACACGCACCACCAACAGATAGGGTTCTCTCAGGACGACAATGTGAGTAGCGGGCGCTACACCACAACTGTTGGGGAACGTTGCAGAAAATTAAAATTTTTCCTACGGTTTCACCAAGATCCATCTATGAGTTCATCTAAGCAACGAGTCAAGGGAGTGAGTTTGCATCTACATACCACTTGTAGATCGTGTACGAAGCGTTCGAGGGAGCGGTGATGATGGAGTCGTACTCGACGTGATTCAGATCACCGATGACCAAGTGCTGAACGGACAGCACCTCCGCGTTCAACACACGTACGGTACGGGCGACGTCTCCTCCGTCTTGATCCAGCAAGGAGGAAGGAGAGGTTGAGGAAGACAGCTCCACCGGCAGCACAACGGCGTGGTGTTGGTGGAGAAGCAGCACTCCGACAGGGCTTCGCCAAGCTCGTGACGGAGAAGGAGAGGTGTTGGGGAGGGGAGGGGCTGCGCCTTGGCTTGGGTATGCAGCCTCCCTCACCCCTCTATTTATAGGGAAGGGCAGGGGCCGACCCTCTAGATGGGATCTAGAGGGGCGGCGGCCAGGGAGGGGGGACTTGCCCCCCAAGCAAAGGGGGCGCCCCCTCTAGGGTTCCCCCCCAACCCTAGGCGCATGGGCCCAAAGGGGGGAGGGCCCAGCCCTCCAGGGGCTGGCTCCTGCCCCACGCAGCCCATGTGGCCCCCGGAGGGGTGGCCCCTCCGGTGGACCCCGAACCCTTCCGTGGCCCCCCCGTAACAATCTTGATATGCCCCCGAAACATTCCGGTGTCCGTTTGACAACTTCCCATATATAAATCTTTACCTCCGGACCCTTCCGGAACTCCTCGTGACATCCGGGATCTCATCCGGGACTCCGAACAACATTCAGTAATCACATACAAGTCTTCCTAATAACCCTAGCATCACCGAACCTTAAGTGTGTACACCCTACGGGTTCGGGAGACACGCAGACATGACCGAGACGGCTCTTAGGTCAATAACCAACAGCGGGATCTGGATACCCATGTTGGCTCCCACATGCTCTTCGATGATGTCATCGGATGAACCACGATGTCGAGGATTCAAGCAACCCCGTATACTATTCCCTTTGTCAATCGGTACGTTACATGCCCGAGACTCGATCGTCGGTATCCCAATACCTCGTTCAGTCTCGTTACAAACAAGTCACTTTACTGCATCAGTAATGCATGATCCGTGACCAAGCACTTGGTCACTTTGAGCTCATTATGATGATGCATTACCGAGTGGGCCCAGAGACACCTCTCCGTCATACGGAGTGACAAATCCGATCTCGATCCGTGTCAACCCAATGACACTTTCGGAGATACCTGTAGTGTACCTTTATAGTCACCCGATTACGCTTTGACGCTTGGTACACCCAAAGCGCTCCTACAGATCCGGAGTTACACGATCTCATGGTCTAAGGAAGAGATACTTGACATTGGAAAAGCTCTAGCAAAACGAACTACACGATCTTGTGCTATGCTTAGGATTGGGTCTTGTCCATCACATCATTCTCCTAATGATGTGATCCCGTTATCAACGACATCCAATGTCCATAGTCAGGAAACCATGACTATCTATTGATCAACGAGCTAGTCAACTAGAGGCTCACTAGGGACATATTGTGGTCTATGTATTCACACGTGTATTACGATTTCCGGATAATACAATTATAGCATGAATAAAAGACAATTAACATGAACAAGGAAACATAATAATAATCCTTTTATTATTGCCTCTAGGGCATATTTCCAACAGTCTCCCACTTGCACTAGAGTCAATAATCTAGTTACATTGTGATGAATCGAACACCCATAGAGTTCTGGTGTTGATCATGTTTTGCCCGCGGAAGAGGTTTAGTCAACGGATCTGCGACATTCAGATCCGTATGCACTTTGCAAATTTCTATGTCTCCATCTTGAACATTTTCACGGATGGAGTTGAAGCGACGCTTGATGTGCCTGGTCTTCTTGTGAAACCTGGGCTCCTTGGCAAGTGCAATAGCCCCAGTGTTGTCACAGAGGAGTTTGATCGGCCCCGACGCATTGGGTATGACTCCTAGGTCGGTGATGAACTCCTTCACCCAAATAGCTTCATGCGCTGCCTTCGAGGCTGCCATGTACTCCGCTTCACATGTAGATCCCGCCACGACGCTCTGCTTGCAGCTGCACCAGCTTACTGCTCCACCATTCAACATATACACATATCTGGTTTGTGACTTAGAGTCATCCAGATCTGTGTCGAAGCTAGCATCGACGTAACCCTTTATGACGAGCTCTTCGTCACCTCCATAAACGAGAAACATGTCCTTTGTCCTTTTCAGGTACTTCAGGATATTCTTGACCGCTGTCGAGTGTTCCTTGCCGGGATTACTTTGGTACCTTCCTACCAAACTTACACAAGGTTTACATCAGGTCTGGTACACAACATGGCATACATAATAGATCCTATGGC
This sequence comes from Aegilops longissima, assembly GCA_021605205.1. Lineage (NCBI taxonomy): Eukaryota > Viridiplantae > Streptophyta > Magnoliopsida > Poales > Poaceae > Aegilops > Aegilops longissima. The sequence continues at coordinate 664,670,421 of CM038676.1, forward strand.
CGACGCATAGGGGATGGCGCTCATCTCTTCTTTATCTTTTGCCGTGGTCGGGCATTGAGCCGAGCTCAATCTTACACCTTGCAGTACAGGCAAGAACCCTTTCTTGGACTGATCCATTTTGAACTTCTTCAAAATCTTATCAAGGTATGTGCTTTGTGAAAGACCTATGAGGCGTCTCGATCTATCTCTATAGATCTTGATGCCTAATATATAAGCAGCTTCTCCAAGGTCCTTCATTGAAAAACTTTTATTCAAGTAGGCCTTAATGTTGTCCAAGAGTTCTATATCATTTCCCATCAAAAGTATGTCATCTACATATAATATGAGAAATGCTACAGAGCTCCCACTCACTTTCTTGTAAACGCAGGCTTCTCCATAAGTCTGCATAAACCCAAACGCTTTGATCATCTCATCAAAGCGAATGTTCCAACTCCGAGATGCTTGTACCAGCCCATAAATGGATCGCTGGAGCTTGCATACTTTGTTAGCATTCATAGGATCGACAAAACATTCCGGCTGCATCATATACAGCTCTTCCTTAAGATAACCGTTAAGGAACGCTGTTTTGACGTCCATCTGCCATATCTCATAATCATAGTATGCGGCAATTGCTAACCTGATTCGGACGGACTTAAGCTTCGCTACGGGTGAGAAAGTCTCATCGTAGTCAATCCCTTGAACTTGCCGATAACCCTTAGCGACAAGTCGAGCTTTATAGATGGTGACATTACCATCCGCGTCCGTCTTCTTCTTAAAGATCCATTTGTTTTCTATCGTCGCCGATCATTGGGCAAGTCTGTCAAAGTCCATACTTTGTTTTCATACATGGATCATATCTCGGATTGCATGGCTTCAAGCCATTTGTTGGAATCTGGGCCCGCCATCGCTTCTTCATAGTTCGAAGGTTCACCGTTGTCTAACAACATGATTTCCGTGACAGGGTTGCCGTACCACTCAGTGCGGAACGTGTCCTTGTGGACCTCTGGGTTCAAGAGCAACTTGATCCGAAGTACCTTGATCATCATCATTATTTTCCTCTGTAGTTGGTGTAGGCATCACATGAACATTTTCCTGAGCTGCACTACTATCCCGTTCAAGAGGTAGTACTTCATTGAGTTCTACTTTCCTCCCACTTACTTCTTTCGAGAGAAACTCTTTTTCCAGAAAGGATCCGTTCTTGGCAACAAAGATCTTGCCCTCGGATCTTAAGTAGAAGGTATACTGTCGGTGTCAAAACCGGCGGATCTCGGGTAGGGGTTCCCAAGCAGTGCGTCTTAGGATCAATGGTAACAGGAGACAAGGGACACGATGTTTTACCCAGGTTCGGGCCCTCTTGATGGAGGTAAAACCCTACGTCCTGCTTGATTGATATTGATAATGTGGATATTACAAGAGTAGATCTACCACGAGATCAAGGAGGCTAAACCCTAGAAGCTAGCCTATGGTATGATTGTTGTTGTATATCTATCGACTAGCCTGGCCTCGGTTTATATAATGCACCAGAGGCCTAGGATAAAAAGAGTTCTAGCCGAATACGCCAGTGGGGGAGGAGTCCTTGTCTTGATCGCCAAGTCTTGTGGAATCTTCCTTGTATGCGGCAACTGTCCGGACTGGCCCATGAGTATATGACCATGGGGATCCTCGGCCCAATCCAACTGATCGGGAGACGACGTGGTGAGTACCCCCTATTCCAGGACACCTTCAGTAGCCCCCTGAACCGGTCTTCAAGTTGGGGACGCTCCTCGATTCTTCCGAACTGTTCTTCATCTTCGGTCGCCGGTCTTGAAAAGTGGTTCAACAAATCTTCTCATCTTCTATCTTGAGGATCGCCGAAATGCATTCGACGCGTTAGGCATCTGAGGAGCCCCTTTAAGCTTACGACCTTTATCAATGCCTTGTTATTTTTATGCCACGCCTCGGGTTTGAAGTTGTTCCCAGGTGGCAAGGTCCTCTTGCATCCGAGCTCCAACGCCGGACTGCATTCGAGGTATCTTTTGCAGCCGAGCACCAATGCCGGACTGCTTCCCAGCTCTAACGCCGGACTATGTATCCGAGCTCCAACGCCGGACTGTATCCGAGCTCCAACGCCGGACTACGTATCCGAGCTCCAACGCCGGACTTTATCCGAGGTGTCATAAATCACCTTGGTTCAAAGAAGTTTGAAGGAGTTTAACCGAGCTTAATGCCGGAAATGCCCTCTAAGGAGCCAGCCACTTGCATCCGAGCTATATGTCGAACTGCTTCCGAGGTGGTTAAGCACCTCGGTCGTGGGCTCATTTTTGGTTAATGTTTTTTATTGATGTAATTTATTCTCTGAAGAGATGTATAGCCAGTAGCCCTCAAGGTATGTATCGGTCTAAAACCCGAGATGCACCTGAAGGATGACATAAGACCGCTGATCCTCGAGTCAGCCGAGACTCGGGTTGATTTGCAAAATCGGTCCGAGGATCAAGTCCTAGCTCGGCAGAATACTTGGGACACAAAAGCGGCGTGCTCGGTCCTCGAGACTCAGGTTGGGTGCGGTGACCAACCCGAGGATCAAAATCTCCTCGAAACTGTATTGCACTTAAGATTTTCTGCATAGAACAAGCAATGCAGTAGCCCCGAGACACTGGTCGGGTGGCAACACCAGATCGGGGATCAATGTGCCCTTTAATATTTTTAAATAATAAGCCCGAAGCCCAAGAGCCCCGAGCCTTAATGCGGCACGGAGGCCGAATTAAGGATCGATATCCATAGTAAAATCACAAATTATGTGTAATGACTCTATGTATCCAAGTACTTTACGTCACTAATGCTCGGATCCGCATTTGTACAAAACTTTGTTAACCGACCATCGGCTTCCACCTCCTCAGCCAATAGCCGAGGAGTGTTTGTCCTACTTTATAAAGCCTTTATGAGGGCAAAGATTTACAACAAACAAGGCAATCTGGCCATACGGTTTTATAAACAAAGGTATGCGGAGAGACATGTTATATTACTGTTTAACAGAAGAAATGTCTTCCAGAGAAAATAGTCCCGCTATCGGTTCCTTTCTTTGGGTTGTCATGCTAAGCATGATCATGAAACCTCTGCTCCAATGTAAGAGCAAAATATCGAGGATTTAGTTTGGGAGGCTAGTTAATAGCCCCCGATAGTGTTCGGCGACAGTCGAGGTCAAGCCGGAAACACTTCGGCCAATGAATGGCCCGTCATTTAATATAGTCATCGGATCGCTGACCAGTTTACACCTATTGTGACAGTCAGTTTTCGGCTTTCTCCACTGAGGTGCTAGACCATGCGAGCTGGAAGCACAATTGCAGTGGTTCTCCCTTTGGAGACCTAGCCGAACAAAGCGGAACGTAGGAGGCAAGCGCGGGAGCCGGGCAACCCTATTGACCGAAGACACAATTCGAAACTGATGCATATATAGCAATATCCGAGAATGTTTTTGCCGAATCTCTAAAGGAGTCCGGTGTTGCACTGCGAGACTTGTGCTGAAAACACACAAATAGTTTAAAAGTGCCAAAATCTTGGAAAGCCAAAAAAGTCAGTAAAAACATGACGTCCGAACAAGATCAAGTGTTCGGTGCCAATCCGAAAATTGGACTGTAGAAAAAAAGTGCTTCTGTCGTGCTTGAACATGACACATCCTATCTCAAGACGTCAAGTGGTTCAGCCTACGGATTAGGCAAGTTTAGAAAACTAAACTCTAGCGATTTCGAGAGAGAAATTAGGCTCCTGGCTAGTGACCGCACACTCATGTCGAGAAAAGGAGTGATAAATAATAAAAACTTTGCAAGGACTAAGAAGAAAAACACTTAGTATGAAACGGCTCAAATAACATAAGAGCCCCCAAGTGACTTGGGTAAAAGTTGACTATATAATGTAAGGTGACATGTAGAATGCCTTCTAGCCGGATTGTAGATCGTTTTTCATAGCGGACATTTTCGCTTTGACCTCAGGACCCAATAGTCCGGAGTGTGTCTGAATACCTTCATGGTTATATAAGAACCGTGGTATGCATGGAGACAAGGCGTAGGGGTCATTAGTGCTGTATCAGACAAGTGCCCAACTAGTTATGTTATATTACATGGGTAGTAAGAAACATCTTCCAGGAGAATAGTTCCGTTAAGGGTTCCTTTTTTGGGATGCATGCCCTAAAGTGCATGTCAAAGCTGCTATGAAAGCAGAAAATCATCTAGGGGCAGATGGGTAAATAATTAAAATCATCTTTTAGTTCACCGACCGAGTATTCCCTTAAGAACGCTTAGCTCGGCTTCACCCAGTCTGAGGTACACATCCGTTGACCCGGCAGTAACAATCGCAGAGGTGCTCCCTTTACCACCTAGCCGAACAATCGGGAACGTAGGGGTAAGCACAGGAGCCAGGCAACCCAGCTTGGCCAAAACTTAAGTCATATCGATGCATATAATGGTGAATAAAAGGTACATGCGGAAGTGTGACACATGTGTTGGGCATAAAGCCCGTATTAATAAGCTTATGTTAAAGAAACCTCCAGGTATAATGAGCGCGGGTAGCGCGTCAAGTGTGTGCGAACAAAGTTTCGACAAGTAAAATTTGTACAAGCAACTTTTTACAAAAAAGTATAATTCTTGGTCGAATCGAACACAAGTTAGAAATTTAAAACTTTGAGCATGAAGGCAACTTAGCTGGCTAATGTGTTCGGTATTGACGACGCGGTCCGAGCTTGATGCGGGACAAGGTTCCATCCCCCAAGCCGGTCCCGAGGTGGCAGAGCAAGGAGCTCGGCACTCCGAAGTGGTGACATAGCACGGTCAATGCAGGACGGCAGAGTAATGCCGAAGTCCCCAGCATGGGGTAATGAAGTGTTGACGAAGCCCCCCGTCCAGCCGAGGTGACGTCAAAGGATATAGTCCAGCTGGATCATTTTCCTGTGTACAAAAAATAGTGTAGACCGGGGATAATAGTAATAATAGGAATTAAAAAAAATGTTGCATAATAAATAATTTATGCAAAGTGAGTAGTAAAAGAAATATGGCCTGGCGCCAAAGTTGATGTCGATGCAGGTCGTCGGTGTAATGCAATAAAGGCGTGGCAAAGCTCGGATTCACTGTGTCGGTCCAAGTTCGGATCGGCATTCAGCGAACTGTGTACGGAAACTGACCGAACCATCATGCGACCGTCGATAATGCGGTCACCATTTGATAGACCTGTGTACATATGCTGGACTAACCAGAGTAATAATTCCTTGGGAAAAATTTAACCCGAACAAGCAAAAAGAAATACTAGGATTAATAGCACCTAGTTTATTTGTTGTAGCAATCCGAAGGAAGGTGATTCCCAAAATTGGGACTTGATCCGCGCACCCATGCCTGGTCGGCTAGTGACGCCGAAGTGTCCGGAGTAGGTTGATGAAGAGATGGCGAAGCCCCCGGTCCAGCCGAGATGTCGAAGTAGGTCGGCGTGATGGACACCAGCTTGAAGAAGCAATAGTGCGGCCCTGCCGATGCAGGTCGTGACGTGGTCGATGCTGGCTTGATGAAGGGACCGTGCGGCGATGCTGGTATGCCCGCTCCATGTAATCCGTGGGGCGGTGATGTTGGTGATGATTTATCCTTCACGATGCCGGACTCTTGTTCGGCTTGCCAAGATGATGATCCGAAGAAGTTGAGCTTGGCTCAGCAAAGTGACGACGTGTCTAGCGCAGGTCGGCAGCCGTGGAGCAATATTGCTGGACTGGTTTGACACCAGCATGATGTTGAAGATCATGTTCAAAAGATCTTAAAGTTAGTGGGATGTGTTCGGGAACAAAACACAATGCCCCATACAAAACTTCCTTCAAAAAGGATGTCCGAAATCCCGTTCATAAAAAAGACGAACTCGGGTCGGATTCGTTTTCGCGCAGAAAACAGATCCAAAAAGTGATGCACTAATTGGAAGTTTCCCGGAGTTTGGACGGTCGGATCGAGCTGAATTTTTGGAAGGTGGTAGATAAGGGAATTCCGCAGCAAATCAACGGTTGGATCCTCCAAAGGACATCCGAGCTAGACGCTGCATACCACGCCCTAAACTCGTCCGGATTCTCGTCCAGATTCAACAGGGCTCCGGTATATCGGAGATTGCCGGAGATTCCTCCATCGGAACTCGACGAAATTTTTGCAGGGTTGTTGTAGACTTAATTCCGCATAATTCCACCGAAGTAATCGTTTAAGCGACACTCGAGGAGGCGGTGGCGGCGGATACAAATTTGCTATCCAGAAAAACAGCACGGTCGCCTGAGGGCAATGTTGACGTTGAGCCCTCGAGCTCCGTGGATGACTCCTCCATGATCTTGATAGAGATCAGAGTTGGTGTTGATGAAGGCCTTCATCCGAACATGACGATCGGAGGTAGGGCGCAGTCCTTGGTCAAGCCAAGGTGACCAGCCGAGCTGGCGACGAAGAAGCCGACGTCGCAGTTGACCTGCAGTCGAGCCATTGATCCTTTCGCCGATTACACAGCGGAACTCTCAATGAAAGCACCAATGTCGGTGTCAAAACCGGCGAATCTCGGGTAGGGGTTCCCAAGCAGTGCGTCTTAGGATCAATGGTAACAGGAGACAAGGGACACGATGTTTTACCCAGGTTCGGGCCCTCTTGATGGAGGTAAAACCCTACGTCCTGCTTGATTGATATTGATAATGTGGATATTACAAGAGTAGATCTACCACGAGATCAAGGAGGCTAAACCCTAGAAGCTAGCCTATGGTATGATTGTTGTTGTATATCTATCGACTAGCCTGGCCTCGGTTTATATAATGCACCAGAGGCCTAGGATAACAAGAGTTCTAGCCGAATACGCCAGTGGGGGAGGAGTCCTTGTCTTGATCGCCAAGTCTTGTGGAATGTTCCTTGTATGCGGCAACTGTCCCGACTGGCCCATGAGTATACGGCCATGGGGATCCTCGGCCCAATCCAACTGATCGGGAGACGACGTGGTGAGTACCCCCTAGTCCAGGACACCGTCATATACCCAATGGTTTCCTTAGGGTATCCTATGAAGACGCATTTTTCCGACTTGGGTTCGAGATTTTCAGGTTGAAGTTTCTTGACATAAGCATCGCATCCCCAAACTTTTAGAAACGACAGCTTAGGTTTCTTCCCAAACCATAACTCATACGGTGTCGTCTCAACGGATTTAGACGGTGCCCTATTTAAAGTGAATGTTGCTGTCTCTAGAGCGTATCCCCAAAATGATAGCGGTAAATCGGTAAGAGACATCATAGACCGCACCATATCCAATAGAGTGCGATTACGATGTTCGGACACACCGTTACGCTGAGGTGTTCCAGGCGGCGTGAGTTGTGAAACGATTCCACATTTCCTTAAGTGTGTACCAAATTCGTGACTTAAGTATTCTCCTCCACGATCTGATCGTAGGAATTTTATCTTTCGGTCACGTTGACTCTCTACCTCATTCTGAAATTCCTTGAACTTTTCAAAGGTCTCAGACTTGTGTTTCATTAAGTAGACATACCCATATCTACTCAAGTCATCAGTGAGAGTGAGAACATAACGATATCCTCCGCGAGCTTCAACGCTCATTGGACCGCACACATCGGTATGTATGATTTCCAACAAGTTGGTTGCTCGCTCCATTGTTCCGGAGAACGGAGTCTTGGTCATCTTGCCCATGAGGCATGGTTCGCATGTGTCAAATGATTCATAATCGAGAGACTCCAAAAGTCCATCAGCATGGAACTTCTTCATGCGCTTGACACCAATGTGACCAAGGCGGCAGTGCCACAAGTATGTGGGACTATCGTTATCAACTTTACATCTTTTGGGATTCACGCTATGAATATGTGTAACACTACGCTCGAGATTCATTAAGAATAAACCATTGACCATAGGGGCATGACCATAAGACATATCTCTCATATAAATAGAACAACCATTATTCTCGGATTTAAATGAGTAGCCATCTCGTATCAAACGAGATCCAGATACAATGTTCATGCTCAAACTTGGCACCAAATAACAATTATTAAGGTTCATAACTAATCCCGTAGGTAAATGTAGAGGTGCCGACGGCGATCACATCGACCTTGGAACCATTCCCGACGCGCATCGTCACCTCGTCCTTCGCCAGTCTCCGTTTATTCCGCAGCTCCTGCTGTGAGTTACAAATGTGAGCAACGGCACCGGTATCAAATACCCAGGAGTTACTACGAGTACTGGTAAGGTACACATCAATTACATGTATATCAAATATACCTTTTGTGTTGCCGGCCTTCTTATCCGCTAAGTATTTGGGGCAGTTTCGCTTCCAGTGACCCTTCCCTTTGCAATAAAAGCACTCTGTCTCAGGCTTGGGTCCATTCTTTGACTTCTTCCCGGCAACTTGCTTACCGGGTGCGGCAACATCTTTGCCGTCCTTCTTGAAGTTCTTCTTGCCCTTGCCCTTCTTGAACTTAGTGGTTTTATTGACCATCAACACTTGATGTTCTTTCTTGATTTCAACCTCTGCTGACTTCAGCATTGAGAATACTTCGGGAATGGTCTTCACCATCCCCTGCATATTGTAGTTCATCACAAAGCTCTTGTAGCTTGGTGGGAGCGACTGAAGGATTTTGTCAATGACCGCCTCGTCCGGGAGGTTTATGTCCAGCTGGGACAGGCGGTTGTGCAACCCAGACATTTTGAGTATGTGTTCACCGATGTAACTGTTTTCCTCCATCTTACAACTATAGAACTTGTCGAGACTTCATATCTCTCGACCGGGCATGAGCTTGGAAAACTAGTTTCAGCTCCTCGAACATCTCATATGCTCCGTGTTGCTCAAAACGCTTTTGGAGCCCGGTTCTAAGCTGTAAAGCATGCCGCACTGAACGAGGGCGTAATCGTCAAGACGAGACTGCCAAGCATTCATAATGTCTTGGTTCTCTGGGACGGTGCATCACCTAGCGGTCCTTCTAGGACATATTGTTTCTGGCAGCTATGAGGATGATCCTCAGGTTCCGGACCCAGTCCGTATAGTTGCTGCCATCATCTTTCAGCTTGGTTTTCTCTAGGAACGCGTTGAAGTTCAGGTTGACATGAGCGTTGGCCATTTGATCTACAAGACATATTTGCAAAGGTTTTAGACTAAGTTCATGATAATTAAGTTCATCTAATCAAATTATCTTAATGAACTCCCACTCAAATTAGACATCCCTCTAGTCATCTAAGTGTTACACGATCCGAGTCGACTAGGCCGTGTCCGATCATCACGTGAGACGGACTAGTCATCGTCGGTGAACATCTTCATGTTGATCGTATCTTCCATACGACTCGTGTTCGACCTTTCGGTCTCCGTGTTCCGAGGCCATGTCTGTACATGCTAGGCTCGTCAAGTTAACCCTAAGTGTTTTGCATGTGTAAAACTGTCTTACACCCGTTGTATGTGAACGTAAGGATCTATCACACCCGATCATCACGTGGTGCTTCGAAACGACGAACTTTAGCAACGGTGCACAGTTAGGGGAGAACACTTCTTGATATTGTTGTAAGGGATCATCTTATTTACTACCGTTGTTCTAAGTAAACAAGATGCATAAGCAGAATTAACATCACATGCAATTATATAGTAGTGACATGATATGGCCAATATCAAATAGCTCCATTGATCTCCATCTTCGGGGCTCCATGATCATCTTGTCACCGGCATGACACCATGATCTCCATCATCGTGTCTTCATGAAGTTGTCATGCCAACGACTACTTCTACTTCTATGGCTAACGTGTTTAGCAATAAAGTAAAGTAATTTACATGGCGTTCTTCAATGACACGCAGGTCATACAAAATAAAGACAACTCCTATGGCTCCTGCCGGTTGTCATACTCATCGACATGCAAGTCGTGATTCCTATTACAAGAACATGATCTCATACATCACAATATATCATTCATCATTCATCACAACTTCTGGCCATATCACATCACATGATAATTGCTGCAAAAACAAGTTAGACGTCCTCTAATTGTTGTTGCATCTTTTACATGGCTGCAATTGGGTTCTAGCAAGAACGTTTTCTTACCTACGAATAACCACAACGTGATTTTGTCAACTTCTATTTACCCTTCATAAGGACCCTTTTCATCGAATCCGCTCCAACTAAAGTGGAGAGGCAGACACCGCCAGCCACCTTATGCAACTAGTGCATGTCGACCGGTGGAACCGGTCTCACGTAAGCGCGTGTAAGGTTGGTCCGGGCCGCTTCATCCCACAATACCGCTGAAGCAAGATAGGACTAGTAGCGGCAAGCAAGTTGACAAGATCTACGCCCACAACAAAATTGTGTTCTACTCGTGCAATAGAAAACTACGCATAGACCTAGCTCTGATACCACTGTTGGGGAACGTTGTAGAAAATTAAAATTTTTCCTACGGTTTCACCAAGATCCATCTATGAGTTCATCTAAGCAACGAGTCAAGGGAGTGAGTTTGCATCTACATACCACTTGTAGATCGCGTACGGAAGCGTTCGAGGGAGCGGTGATGATGGAGTCGTACTCGACGTGATTCAGATCACCGATGACCAAGTGCTGAACGGACAGCACCTCGCGTTCAACACACGTGCAGTGCAGGCGGCGTCTCCTCCGTCTTGATCCAGCAAGGAGGAAGGAGAGGTTGAGGAAGACAGCTCCACCGCAGCACAACGGCGTGGTGTTGGTGGAGAAGCAGATCTCGGCTGTGGCTTCGCCAAGCTCGTGACGGAGAAGGAGAGGTGTTGGGAGGGAGGGCTGCGCCTTGGCTTGGGTATGCAGCCTCCCTCACCCCTCTATTTATAGGGGAAGGGGCAGGGGCGGCCCCTCTAGATGGGATCTAGAGGGGGCGGCGGCGAGGAGGGGACTTGCCCCCAAGCAAAGGCGCCCCTCTAGGGTTCCCCCAACCCTAGGCGCATGGGCCCAAAGGGGGGCCCAGCCCTCAGGCTGGCTCCTGCCCCACGCAGCCCATGTGGCCCCGGGAGGGGTGGCCTCGGTGGACCTCGAACCCTTCGGTGGCCCCAGATACAATACCGATATGCCCCAAACATTCCGGTGTCCATTTGACAACTTCCCATATATAAATCTTTACCTCCGGACCCTTCCGAACTCCTCGTGACGTCCGGGATCTCATCCGGGACTCAACAACATTCGTAATCACATACAAGTCTTCCTAATAACCCTAGCGCCACCGAACCTTAATGTGTAGACCCTACGGGTTCGGAGACACGCAGACATGACCGAGACGGCTCTCGGTCAATAACCAACAGCGGATCTGGATACCCATGTTGGCTCCCACATGCTCCTCGATGATGTCATCGGATGAACCACGATGTCGAGGATTCAAGCAACCCGTATACTATTCCCTTTGTCAATCGGTGCGTTACATGCCCGAGACTCGATCGTCGGTATCCCTATACCTCGCTCAGTCTCGTTATCGCAAGTCACTTTACTCGCATCAGTAATGCATGATCCCGTGACCAAGCACTTGGTCACTTTGAGCTCATTATGATGATGCATTACCGAGTGGGCCCAGAGATATCTCTCTCATCATACGGAGTGACAAATCCAGTCTCGATCCGTGTCAACCCAATGACACTTTCGGAGATACCTGTAGTGTACCTTTATAGTCACCCAGTTACGTTGTGACGTTTGGTACACCCAAAGCACTCCTACGGTATCCGGGAGTTACACGATCTCATGGTCTAAGGAAGAGATACTTGACATTGGAAAAGCTCTAGCAAAACGAACTACACGATCTTGTGCTATGCTTAGGATTGGGTCTTGTCCATCACATCATTCTTCTAATGATGTGATCCGTTATCAACGACATCCAATGTCCATAGTCAGGAAACCATGACTATCTATTGATCAACGAGCTAGTCAACTAGAGGCTCACTAGGGACATATTGTGGTCTATGTATTCACACGTGTATTACGATTTCCGGATAATACAATTATAGCATGAATAAAAGACAATTAACATGAACAAGGAAATATAATAATAATCCTTTTATTATTGCCTCTAGGGCATATTTCCAACAACAACTGCCACTGCTAACACGTCACAAGTGTCCGACGACAACAGGCTCCTATGGCGGGTAGTAAAGAATGCCCGGCACTGCAATATATCCACCAGTGGGGGCGAGCGCCCTCCACTGAGCGGTATTAGCAGTTGCGGTAGGTTAGTGGCAGGCGCCCTTAGGATCCTGGCCTCCCACTTATAGGCATTCCTGCAGTAGTGGTGGGCTTCTCTTAGTGCCCGCCGCCGCTAAAGCATCTCCAATAGATGGTCTAAATTTTGGCGGTCCAAAACTGGAGATGTAAAATATGGACCGCCAAATGGTGCGTTGTGGAGCTCCGAAAAATGCTCAACTCCAATAAATGGTCCAAATCGGAGACGTAGAAAAGAACAACTCCAACGGATGGTCCAAAATGAAGATTAAAACAGCCAACTACTACTTTATCGCAACATAGTTCAAACATGAAATTCAACATAGTTTCATACACAAATTAAACTACTACTTATTCGAACTACTAGATGAAACTACTCCTCGTCGTCCGAGCTGCGGAACTGCTCCCAGAACTCGTCCTTGGTCGGGTCATCGCACCCCTCGTCCTCCGCCTCTGAGTCACCACCGTCCTTATCGGACGACTCGATAGGGATCCTAGTCGAGGGGCAGGCCTCGTCCTCCTTCTTCAATCCCTTGTCACGCTTCCAGTAGTGCTCTAGCTCGGCCTGGACGTACTGCGGATGCACTCGTGCAAGCCGAGCCATCGCCACCGCGTCGCTCTCGCTGGGAGTGATGACAACCACCGGTCTCTTATTTGCCTTCTTCGCCGGCATCTCCTCCATTCTGATGCCCTGCGGCACGAGCCACTCCGCCACCTCCTGGGACTCGATCTCCGGGAAGTTGAGGTCCGTCTTCAGCCGCCCGGCACGCCACACCGCCATGTCGTAGGCACGTGCAGAATCATCGTCAGTGGGATACGTGTCGAGCCACCAACGCCACCTGGCGTCAAAGAACTCCACACCGAACTTCCCAGAGGGCTTCTTCCTCATCCCGAAGAAACTGGACTTGCCCTTCGATGTCTTCTCCGACACCATTAGGGAGCGGGCGGCGGACGGACCGGAGGCCGAGGCGGCCGGAGAGGAGGCGGACAGAGCGGGCGGGCGGCGACGGACCGAGGCGGCCGGAGAGGAGGCGGACGGGAGCGCGGCAGGGCGGAGGCGACCGGGCGGGTCGGGACGGGGCGGAGGCGGCTGGAGCGGAGGTGGCCGGCGGACCAGAGGCGGAGGTGGACGGGTCGGGCGGGCGGCGGGCGGGCAATGGGTGGGGAGGTGCGGCGGGCAGGCGACAGCCCAGGTGGGGTGGAACCGGCGGCGGGGGTCTGGATCTACGGCGGGGCGGCGTCGAAGAGCTGCGGTGGGGCGGCGGCCGAGCGGGGAGCGGCGGCGGGCGGGGAGCGGGCGGGCGGAAGGGGAATGAAGTGGCGGTTGGGTGTTTGGCGGGCGGCCGCGGTTTTGGACCAGTTGTATCTCGTGATGTAAATTTGCATCACAAAGTTTTCAATTTTACATCACTGGGAGGCCGCGGTTCAATTTTTTTTACATATGGACCGCCTGTTGGAGCAACATTTTTTGCCCCAGACAGTCCAAAAGTTAGGTATTTTTACATTTAAACCATCTATTGGAGATGCTCTAAGTTCTGAATATTTTGTTTTTTTGGCGCTGGTTATCGAAATTTTTCTATGGCGGGCATAACTTTCGCCTGCCACTATTGCAGTGTGTACCAGTGGCATGCGAATCTAGGGCGCCCGCTACTGGTAGCTTTCATCACGCGGGCAAATTTGAAAGATTTTGTTAGTGGCGAAGCCACACTTGAGCTGAGTAGTCAATTGACTACATAACTTTTTACAAAACGACATGTGCAACAAGTAGAAATTATGTCAAAAAATTTATAAATGCATCCATTTGACTACACAATGCTCAGTTGACCACACATGATTGGGTTCTTGGCACTGCCACTGTTTTCTGAGTGGCGGATAACTACTTGTGCCCGCCACTGTTGTGCTGATTCCAGTGGCGGTTATGATTTGTTACCCGCAACTGCTACATTTCCAAAATAGCAGTGGCGGTTCCTGACTGTGCCGCCACTAATTTGAGGTCACTTATAATCCTTTCCCAGTAGTGATATTTGGGACGCCAACGGAGGAAACCATTTTCAAATGATAGTTGTGTTGATCATGACAGTGCACGACTATCTCAGATTCTCAGTGACAGATATGTATCCAACCAGTTGTGCCATAAACACCAATGATGTGTTAAGTGTATGGATGATATACCTTTTCTCCAACTAAGGCAAGGTACCTCTAATAAATCTTTTAACGGACATCGAAGGTGGCTTCACAAGAATGACGAGTGGAGCAGTCGCTCATATTTCTCCGATGAGACTACTGAGGCCCGAGTGAAGCCACATAAAACATCTTGTCTTAATTTGAACTTTTTTTTGTTGGGGATTCCCAAGACCAAAACATATTGTCTTAGTTTGATTCCATACGTGAGATATCCAATCAATTAAAATACTGGTTAAAGGTGTTTTTACCATTGTCGTATCATTTATGTCGAATACAGAGCCAAGAGATCATTCCCTTTTCTCATACATATGAGAGTTTTTACAATTAAAAATTTGTGTTAATTCAATATTGCTGAAAACTCCATTGAATCAACTAAAAAACGGATATGCGGGAAGTTAAGTAAAAATCATCGGCCGTCTCAGAGGAAAAGAAAGTATACATGCTAACGAAGATCGTATTGATTTCCTGTTTAGTTTTTATACGTATAGTTGCTTCAGATCATGAACCGAGTCCATTTCCCTATTACGTGTAATTACTTGAGAATTGTATTATTCTCTTCAAGCCCCTTTTTCTATTGTTACTTTTTTTTCTTGATACAATTCCTTATTTGTTCTCTTCTTGTAGACCTTCAACATAGTTTTTGGGTTATGTAAACCAAATGGAAGGGTGTTGTATATTTCACAAATATTTGGTATATTTGCCACCTCTCCAACTAGATTTAGGCATCATCCTCATCTCTCTTGTTGCTTGCTTGTTTGACTCTTTCAATGTACTTAACCCACACCCCCACACCCGTCTTCCATAGTATATATATGATATATCTAGACGGATTTTACGGTACCTTGGTACTCCCAAAACATGTGCTGGAGTACCGAACAGATCTTGCCGTTCGTTGTGAAGGGTAATTTAGTTATTTCCCACGGGTACTTCCGATTTTCTCCCTGTGATCTTGCATGGATGCCAAATACAGCTCCCAAAAGAAAAACAGAAACTCCAGATTGAGTGCCAGAAAAAGCTCCCGTTCGTTCGGCCGGAAATCCCGATCGCTTGGTGCCTAGCAATGGAGTGGCGGCGCCACCTCAAGCCTGATCCTTCGCTACCGCAGGCCGCCCTGCTGCGCCGCCCGTCGAGCCGCCACCAGCCAACCCCTGTACTGCGCCATGGTTGAGGAAATGACTCCTCGATCGGCTTCACGGCATAGATCTTGTTTCGGCTCGTCCCAGACGCAGATGCTTTCCCATTACTCACCTACGAAGGACGTGCATAGCCCGCCGGCATGGGCTCATCCCGGCATCTCCGGACGCTGCGTGCATATTAATATACTACGTTTTGCTTGTAATTGAAAAAAAATAGACGCCAGAATACATGGGAGGTTACAAGGGGAACCACGAATATGAAATAATATTAGAATGTTATATATGATTACGGTTTTGCCCCTTAAATCAAGGTACTCCAGTATTTTTTAACTTAGTACTCCGTTGGATGAGTGATGGAGTACCAAGCAATACTGTCCACTGGATCAAGAGAAATGTACGGTCTATGTTTATTTCGGGGTACTGTAAAAGATCTCTATATCTATCATCTAGGTCATATCATTGCCCTTGTTTCGCCAATCGTTCTTTTGATTGATCATTACTCCTTACCTCAAGTAGGGTGGGCGATGATATCTTGTGGCAAGATCTACAATATAGAAAGCAATGATCTAAGATCCTGAAAGAAAGAAGCCATCAGGCGCTTTGGAATTGGTGCTTGATGAAAACCACGGAGATGATTTGATGATGTAAGTTATCATTTTTCTAAAAGTTATCTATTGTTTCTAAGCCCTTGTATCCTCACCTAGATAATAGATTAAGATTATTGTATCCGCAAAAGGCATAATGATCGGAGCCAACCCTAGAGAAAACCTCGGGCTGGGATAATCCTCCTTGTGCTCAAGCTTATATACTTTTGAATTTATAGTAAATTATAGAGATACACATCTTTTGGTTTATTTTCCTAGGCCTAGAGTGAAAATCCGAGAGTCGTGAGTTAAGATTGCACTTGCCTGAGACCACTCGTGCGATGCTCAGGAGATACAAAATATTTGATAACCCAATAGAGCCCGCCTTGGGTTAGGCTGACTCTTCTTGGACTTAGGCTTATATAGTCTAGAGAGTTCTCTTTGTCAAAGTTTATTTGTATACCCGTGTTTCAAATTCATGTAAGCTTTTACCGCAATTTTTTTTATTCATGTAAGCTTTTACCGCAAAAAAATTTATTCATGTAAGCGTGCTAATGCATACATACTTTAGAACTCTTATAAGAGCATTACTATTGTAGAAACATCTTTTTTGTGTGTTTGCAATGAGGGGCCCTCGTGTACATCCATAAAAAAAGATTATATTTTAAACTAATTTAAACCTCAATTTGTCTATAAAAAAATAAAAGGAATTAACTCTTGGATGGAACACATATTTTTTTTAAAGAAACGCAACACGCAACATATATAATTTGGTCCAACTGATGCACATATGTATCCTGAGACGTTACATTACTAGGCCCATGCATATATACGGAATGCAGTTAAAGACGCCAAATTAGTGAAGAAAATTACTAGATCTGGTGGAATTAGCTAACTAATTAATGCGCGCCTGGACTACACTGGATGCAATATACGGAGTACTACGCTGGATCTCTATATATCTTGGCGCCATAACTAAAGCAAGAATTAATTGCCGCAATCTATTTGATCTCGAGATATATACGCGGTGATCTTGTGTAGTGGCATAATCGGCAAGCTTTGACGCCACCGTATCTCTGCTCTGTATGCATGTAAACAGTAAACAGAAGAGCGGCGGCAAGTGGTAACTTCTTTCCAGAAACATGAAGATACTTTGATACTGTATATCAGTATATGCCTGGGTGGCTCATTTAAATATTTATTTAATCACAAAAGATACGCCAGCCAACACAATATTTGATTTTCCCTGGTGGAATTAGAAAGCGGTGCAGGTTAGATCGATATTTGCATGTGTGAAGCAACACCGTTATTACGAATGGACGGCGGAGATCGACCGGCCACCCCTATAAATGCCCCTGTACCTTGGCCGGGTACAAGACGCACAACACCACCAAAGCCCCAAGCATCAGCAAGCAACAGAGCAAGCTAGATACATCCTTGACCATAAGCTCCAAGGTTCATAGCTACTCTCCTTCCTCTGTTTCTGCCTTCTTTTTTCTCCCCATGCAAGATTGATCGGGATTGTTTCTAGGCAGCACAGTTTGTGGTTTTTCTTGGCAGCCATGGCATGTATATGCAATAGTTTTGCCATTTCTTTCTTGTGTTCTTTGCTTCTTCTTCGTAACTCTCATGCTGTTTTCGGTGCTACATGTTGCAAAAATATAAACATGGGAAGCATCCATCCATGTACTGTGTAGCTCTCTGTTACATACTGTTGACATCCAAAATACACCGTAGGCTCACATAAGCTATGTTCTTTTGTGTCCTCTTTTCTGTTTCTATTTTCCTATTCCAAAGTATCTATTTCTTTCCTTTTTTTTTTCTCTTTTCGTGATGTTCCTTTTGTCCTCATAGGCTCACTTATGCAATCTACAATATTTTTTTTTGTTCTTGCATCATCGATGCTGCACTATTTTTAGTTTGGTTCCATGCATACAACATTGAGATTTGTTAAAGGCACTGCCTATACACGTGTACGGTGAAACTAGTAGTAGTGCATTTGGATCTGTATATTGTTGCCTTGGTTGTTATTGGGAGCAGCCATGCATATGGATCTAGCATGCATGTTGCAGATTTTTTGTGTCTGGAGAAATTATCCAAGTGTTGAACAATTAATCTTTGCCATTGTTGTCATCGATCCAAATTAATTGTTTGTGGTTTTTTTGGTCATGTTCTTTTTATCCTCGTCTATGTAATCTATGCCGGGGGTGGGGGTCAAAGTGTGCATACCTCTGATCTCAGCGCTTATTCTGTTTGCAAAACAAATCTTTTACTATATATCAGCTAAGATCAATGAACATGTGGATCAAAACAACTAATCTCTTTATAAATTATTATTTTTGCAGTTCTTGTAGCTAGTTGATCATGGCATCGTCCCTCAAGGCATTGCTTGTTGATGATATGGCAGTTGAACGCTTGGTTGCCTCCGCCATGCTGCGGAAGTTTCATTGTGAGATCACCATGGCGAAGAATGGGAAAGAAGCTGTTGATATGTTCCTTGAGGGCAACGAGTTTGATATTGTTGTATGTGATAAGGACATGCCCATAATGACCGGTCCTGAGGTATATGCTTAGTTAATTTCCCATTTCTTTCTCTTCCTTTTTTGCTTGAACATAACACATATTTGATGGTCACCTCATTCACACAATATTTCTTGTACATGTTACTTGACAGGCTGTTGAGAAGATCCGTGCTATGGGAGCCACCGATGTGAAGATCGTTGGGGTGTCCGCTGATGATAACGCCATGGAGGCGTTCATGAGTGCCGGCGCTGATGACTTTGTGCCCAAACCAGTGAGGCCTGAAATTCTCGAACCTATGATTCAGGAGGTCATCAATAAGAAGAATAATTAGCGACGGTCTATGGCAATAATCTAGCTTGCTTAATTCCGTCATGAAGAAATTTTAAATGTTCGGCTAGCTCATTTCTGCTAGCTCCAGTCCGCATTATATTATTATTGTCGTGTTGCCGTATTGTTTCGAGGTCATGTTAAAGGTCGGACGCCATTAGCAAGAAGAGCAAGAGAGTCTGCCAACAAATTGATTTTATCTGTAGGTTTTTCAGTTATAATCCGCTAAATTCTGTTAATTTATGTTTCATGGTCTGTGACACGTGCCTGTATCTGTATGTGTCTCTATCCGGAGGAAAATTATTCGGCTACCAACAAGTGTTTGGTAATTGTTTCATGGGTTGGATTTCTTCTATAGTGTGGTGTACACCTTCGTATAAAGCTAACCAGTGGCCGATTGTAATACTCTTTCTTTAAACATGAGAAAATATATGAGAATACTATATCATTAGTCACAAAAGAAATGCCAGCCAATATTTGATTTTCCCCGGTGAAATATCACCAGTGTGATTTCGAATGGACTGTAAACTTTGGACATCGATCCGCCATGCATCAAGTAACCCTAGAGCTAGGTACCTACAACCTCCACCACAAGCTCCAAGGTCCATCTTCAGCATTGCTCATGAGTTTACCCAGATGATCGCCAGGTCAATGTTGTGAAAATTAGGAGAGGCTTTTTCTTTTTGCGAATGATTTTTTTAGCAGAGAGTATAATGAGTCTCCCCTTCGATAGCTCAGTTTGATCATAGTTTGTGGGGTCAATTTATTTTCATGTTACTCTTCCAACTTAATCAATAAAGGCTTCATTTTTTAAAGTAAGGCCGCAGTCTAGCCTTATACCATCGGTTGGGCAAATTTCTTAAATTTGAGCAAATATATGAAATGGTCCTCACTTTACCCCAAGAGAAGATGGCATATTATCTGTCTTTGATTTCTAAATAAGTGGTTATCACCTAGGGTAGGAGATGATACTTTATTGAGTTTCTTATTTATGAACAATGAAAGATACACATAGTGCAATGACAATGATTGTCTCTCCTTTTTCTTTGACAGCAACACCAATAATGCTTTTACCACCTAAAATGTAAAGAAAAACAAATAAAGTCTTCAAGTATGACAATCTAACGAAAATAAAGATCCGGTTAAAATGCCACCGTCCCCGAACTGCTCCCATTTCATTGTGCTATGCACATTAACTACAGGGTTAGTCCACTTAGATTAATTTTCATGCATAAAAACAATATTTGCTAGTTGATGTGCTATATGTGCTTAGTAGTAGCTATGTCCAATGTGCTTGACGATGACACATTTTTCATATTGGTAATATCCCTCCTTTGTAACCATAGCATTAATTTACCCACCGGTTATAAATATATATGGGACTTAGGTTTAACTATGGTTGTATTGCTTAGCCATGCAAGTCACTTAAAATGGTAGGACTTGGGAAAAATCTTTATTTATTGTTCCAGTTGGTGCTACTAATGCCATGGGATGGTTCCGAAGACGAGTTTTGAAAAATGGAGATATGTTTTCTGAAAGGCATTGTGTGCGAGTGCTGCCAGTTAAACATACCTTACATGTGCAACCACACTACCCCTATATGGAACACGGCTAGACTTTGTAAGCTGGTCGGTAGAGCCTGCAATAGGCGAATACCTCTTCCACTGTGACGATAGTTGAAAGAACGACATCTCAAGACAGGCCATACTTTGATTGAGGTTGGTTATGATTGTATCTCATCACTGGACACAACGATGCCCCCTTCAAGTATTGTTATGAAGTAATAATCACTAGCAGCATCTCGGCGGAGCGCTGCTACGATCACACTGCTGGTAACAGGTTACTTCCAGCATTCAGCCTGCACGCTGCTACTATGTGCTTGCTAGCGTTTGTGTTTGAACGCCGCCAAGTTGTTCACTTCTAGTAATGTTTTCTCGGAGTTTCGAATGCTGCTAATTGTAAGCACAATTTCTGTAGCAAAAATTTGCTCTGTCTGCATTTTGTTATTAATTGGCGCATTGCAAGCAAATAAGAATCGTATTAATCAATTTTACATCGACTTCAAACAATAACTAGAAGTACCCTCAAACATCGACTTAAACTAAATCTATAAAATGTTCTTACTTATATACTTAACAACACAATTCCGATCCAAACAGCATTTCGAAAACTAAATACTTAGTACGATAAGCGCAATACGGTAGATGGTACGCAGGAAGTGCTACAAATCACATGGAATTACTTACATTGTTTGTTGTCAAATCACATGAAGCTAGATGCCTACTCGTCAACCTCCCACCTAAAGATGGTACGCATGAAGAGGACCGACCTTTGTTGTCCTTGGTGGAGCATGGCAATCAACTTGTCGCCTTTCTCGCAGTAGTAGTTCTCACGAATGTTCTTCCACCATTGAAGACCAGACGTCCATTTTCTTGCGCGTGGACTCCGTGGTTGCAAAGTCAATCTTGTCAGAGATGACAATTCAAATGCCACCACTACCATGAAGCTGCATTTACTGAGGCTCCACAGCACATGCGAGTTTCTGTTGCAAAACACATTTTATTTCGTTAAAGGGTGGATTTTATTTACTCAGTTTAATTAAAACTTGAATACAATGCAATCTTAGTAGGAGTGGCTTGCCCTGCTTAACATTGTTGCAGTTCACATGTGCACTAATGCCACAAAGGACCCATTTTACGGGTCAGCATTGCCATTTGCAACACGGTCCCGGATGTTTTCCACCAATTGTAGGAGGATGTGCATCTCCTGCCAAGTTAAAGATTTACCTGCAGTGACATGCATCCTATCTACAATCCTACGAGTGTTCCGCGACACAGTCCAATAAGCTGTCCCAATTATAAGTAAGCAAGACTAGTAGTTACACACAACAAGTAAAATTAGAGCTAGTTGAAAGAATGTGATGCATAATTCATGAAAAACATACACAGGGAAAGCACCGGCATAGTGGGCAACCGCAGGCTGAGATGAAGATCGGTTTTGTCAATGATGTACATGTCGATCCTCATCCCGACGTTGCCCTCGTATGTCTTGGTCAATCATCGCCACCTAGGACAACCGAAGAAGGTGTGATCTCTTTCATTCTTAATTAAAATAGGGAAGTTGAAGCCCTCCTTTGTTTCAAGGTGGACAACCATGGTTGGCTGCTCGACAGGAATGTGTAGCATCTCGAGACCTCCAAAGCAAGGGATAATCTAAGAAAAAATAGGGCAAATCAGACATTTGAAGTCATCGCATTTATGCATGCATGTAAGAAACCTCAACCGGTACATTCATTATGAAATCATCTCTTCTTAAAAACATACCGTGTGCTCGTTGAATTCTTCTGGTAGCACTAGTGAGAAGCAATTAGTCATCATCCACGTCATCAGTGCCTGTCGGACCAACCGGTTGCACTAGCGAACCCGGGTGTCACCACATCTGTGACACACCGTTCCATTTCTTCGTTCAAAACCATTACAATCAAGATTGTAATAAGGTGCACATGTTCTATTGATTAGTACTTAGCAGTAATTTAAACATGTAAATCCAAACATATTCTATTGCATACACTAATTTTTTTACTCCATTTTCTGCAAAGATTCACCATTGCACAAGCACTTATTACTATACAAATTAACATATTCATATGCGTGTAAGAACAAATTAACCCAAGCGTGCTAGTTCAAAAATGTGCATTGCTACTTGTGATAGGCGTTGGGATTTCCCCGAAGAGGAAGGGTGATGTACTATAGTAGCAGAAAGTATTTCCCCTAGTTAATAAACAAGTTTTATCAAACCAATAGGAGATTCACGCAAACAACGGTCGATAGTACCAGCACACGCACAAACAAATACTTGCACCCAACGTGGGCAAGAGGGTTGTCAATCCCCTTATACTCGTTAATTGCAAGGATTAATTCTGATAGTGGTGGATATATAAATTGCAAAACTAAATAAAAGTAAATACAATGCAGCAAGGTATTAGGTGAATGGACCCGGAGGCCTTAGCTTTCACTAGAGGCATCTCTCTGAAGAACATAACAACGATGGGTATACAAATTACTGTTGGGTAATTGATAGAAAAGCGCATTGTTATGACGTGTATCATGATCAATACATAGGCATTACGTCTGTGACAAGTAGACCGTTAAACTTAATGACGCCTACTACTATTACTCCACTTTGAGAGCGCTTCTATGCTTGCCTCTTTAGGTATTAAGTTCATAACAAAAAAAGCAATGTTTTAAGTATGATGACATAATGTAGACAAAATAAGATCAATCAATATGATCAAACCCATTATTTTACCCTTAGTAGTAACAATACAAATAAGTGCATCGCTACCCCTTATGTCATGAAGTGAGCACACTACAAGATTGAACCTACCACAAAGTACCTCTCTCGCTGAAGATAAATCAATCTAGTTGGCCAAACTAAATCGATGGATCGGAGAGAAATACAATGCTATAACAATCACACATATTAAAGTTCAAAAGTAACTCAAATACTTTCAATGAACAATCTGATCATAAACCCACAATTCATTAGATCCCAACAAACGCACCACAAAAGATTGCATCGAATCGATCTTCGAAGAGAACATTGGATTGAAGATCAGAGAGAGAGAGAGAGAGAGAGAGAGAGAGAGAGAGAGAGAGAGAGAGAGAGAGAGAGAGAGAGAGAGAGAGAGAGAGAGAGATGTGTGGCTACTGTTATGGACACGTAGGTCATGTGAGGAACTACTCACACATCATCGAAGAGGCAGCAAGGTTGATGTAGAGGCCTTCCGTGATCGATTCCTCCTCTGGCAGAGTACCATAAAAGGCCTCCAGATGGGATCGTGGAAAATAGAGGCTTGTGGTGGCAGAATAATTGTTTCGGATCTCGCTCTGGTGGTTTCTGGATTTTAGGGAAAGGCTTGAAATTAGGTCAAACGGAGTTTTGATAGGCCCACAAGCCTGGGTGGTGCGCCCCTAGTAGCGCGCCACCTGAGCTTGTGGCTCTCTCTATAAAGTTTCATCGCATTTGGACTTCGTTTGGTATGGGTTTCTTTGAGACAATAAAATAGGCAAAAACAAAAATTGGCACCGGGCACTAGGTTAATAGGTTACTTCCCCAAAGTGGTACAAAATTGCATATAAAGCATACAAGATTGATAGTATAATAGCATGAAATGATCCAAAATTATAGATACGTCGGAGACATATCAGCATCCCCAAGTTTAATTCCTGCTCGTCCTCGAGTAGGTAAATGATAAAAACAGAATTTTTGGCGTTGAATGCTACCTAACATGTCTTATCATGTAATCTATTTTATGAGTGAATACTGAGAAACTATGATGTAATAGATATCAACATAGTAATATCCCTGAATACTAGAAAATAACCATTACTCTTCAAAATATATGATGCTTAACGAATGTTACCTCTACTCACTAAATTATGTAAGCATGGCATGACTCTGTCTTCCTAACATAAGTATAAATCATGAGCACCCTGGTGCCAAACCAAGCATTTGCATCGTACTGTTTCTTGTTTTAAGATTTTCAACTTTACTCAATATATGAGCGTGAGACATGGACTTAGCATTACGGGTGGAATAGAATATGTTAGTAGCGGTTTGTAATGGAAGACAAAAAGTGAAGAAACTCTCGCATCAACTAAGTGGATCGTTAGGCAATGGAGAGGCCTTACAATCGGTATCAATGTGAGGAATAGGGAATGCCATGAAACGGGTGCACTAGAGCTATAAGTGTATGAAAGCTTTCTACTGAAACTAAGTGGGTGTGCATCTAACTTGCTTGCTCATGTAGACCTCGGGCATTTGAGGAAGCCCATCATCGGAATATACAAGCCAAGTTCTATAATGTAAAAATTCCCACTAGTATACAAAAGTGAAAAATCATGGAGACTCTCTATATGAAGAACATGGTGCTACTTTGAAGCACAAGTATGGTAAAAGGATAGTACCATTGTGCCTTCTCTCTTTTTCTCTCATTTTTCAATTTTTTTTCCTTTCTCATTTTCTTAGGACAATATCATGAACCTCATCCCCGCTTTTTCAAGGACTCATCAGTCTCCACCATTCTTTACCTCATTGGGACAATGCTCTAATAATGATGATCATCACACTTCTTTTTTACTTAAAACTTGATAAACTGAATGATATGACTCTATATGAATGCCTCTAGCAGTGTACCAGGATGTGCAATGATCTAGCATAACATGTATTACAATTATGAACAGTGGCTTTGCCACAAATATCTTGTCAGCTTTATATGATCACGCAAAGCAATATGATGATGACCAGACAATTCATGTGAAGAGTAACCATGAAAGTTGCATGGAAATATATCTCGGAATGGCAACAGTAATGCCAAAATAGGTAGGTGTGGTGGCTGTTTTCAGGAATCATATAATAATTTTATGTGTGATAGAGTGTGTCATATCACGGGATATGGATGCACCGGCGAAGTTCGCACCAATTCTCGAGGCAAAAATGAGCAATGCATGGTACCAGAGAGGCTAGCAAAATATGGATAGGTGGAAGTGTCGTATTAGTCCATGAACTCAGATTAGTCATAAATAACTCGTATACTTATTGTGAAAGTTTTATTAGGCCTCAAAGTAAAGTACTAATCGCATGCCCCTAGGGAGGAGGTTGGTAGGAGTTAACCATTGCGCGCCTCCGATTCGAACAACACAAAGGATTTCAATGAGGAATAAACATGCTCCAACATCCCCGTCATGCCATGTTCGACACTTAAATGAGTAGTACGTAACAAGCTTTAATATCGATGTTTCTAGTTTTTACCAACCAATTATTATGAACTAACACTCTTTCATATTACTACGTCAATATTATTAATCACACTCTTCATATTCCGTGATCTACATGAAAGTTTTTATTATATCACTCTTGTATACCTATCATTTTGAACTAGTGTTATAACTCAAGTACATTACCGCTTCCTATTTAAACTCCCAAAAAGATATAAGTGAGGCATGAGAGTGCAAATGATTTCTATAAAATATAACAACCGCCATGCTCTAAAGATACAAGTGAAGCACATGAGCAACTGCCTAACTCAAAAGATATAAGTGAAGCACATAGAGCATTATAACAAATTATGATGAATATGTGTCTCTCTCAAAAGGTGTGTCCATCAAACAATTATTGTGGAAAACTAACAAACAAAATAAAGCTATAGCACACGACGCTCCCAACAAACTCATATCATGTGATGAATAAAAATACAGCTCTAAGTAACATTACCAATAGATTATAGACGAAAGAGGGGATGCAATCTGGAGCATCCCCAAGCTTAGACGCTTGGGTATTCCTTCAATATTACCTTGGGGTTCCTTGGTCATCCTCAAGCTTAGACTTGCCGCTCCTTATTCCTTCATCCATCGTGATCTCACCCAAAACTTGAAAACTTCAGCACACAAAACAGAACAGAAACTTCATGAGATCCATTAGTATAATCGGTAAGCCATAAACTTAGGTACTAATAAAAACCAATTCATAATTTCCCTTGGATAATAACTAATGTATTCTAACTTCTCCATGACTTATACCCCCCCCCCCCCCCCGAATATAATCCATAACATCATCAAAATAAGCACACTATGCAATGAAAATAGAATCTGTCTAAAACAGAACAGTCTGTAATGATCTGAACTAAAACCATATTTCTGGAACTCTAACAATTCTGAAAACTTAGGATAACGCAGGCAATTTGTATCTCAATATTGTGTAAAAATTTCATACCAAGATAATGTTCCAGTAAAAGATATCAATTCAAATGTTGGGCGTATAAGTTTCTATTTTTGCACAGAATCAATTCAACTACCATCCAAATCATCCCAAAGGCTTTACTTGGCACAAACACTAATTAAAAGACAAAAATATTCATTATAGTAGGAATAATCATGTGGACTCAATAAAATAAAGTTAAAGCAAAAATATATAACTATTGGGTTGCCTCCCAACAAGCGCTATTTTTAATGCCCCTAGCTAGGCATAATGCATAGTTTCAAGTGTTATCATCCTTCAAAGTAATTCCATATGTGGCTCTCATAATGGATTCATATGGTGGTTTAATTATCTTCCCTGGGAAGTGTTCCATCCCTTTATTCAGAGGTAATTAGAATCGTATATTTCCTTCTTTCATATGAATTATTGCACCCATGGTTCGTAAAAACGGCCTACCAAGTATTATAGAACAGGCATATTACACTCAATATCAAGTACACTGAAATCCATAGGTACATAGTTTCTATTAGCAATTATGAGGACATAATTAATTCTACCAAATTGTTTCTTAGTTGTAGAATCCGCTAAATGCAAGTTGAGGGAACATTCATCCATATCGGTGAGACCTAGAACATCACATAAAGATTTTGGTATAGTAGAGATGCTAGCTCCTTGAACGCACAAAGCATTAAATTCATAATCTTTAATCTTCACTTTAATTGTAGGTTCCCATTCATCTTTTAATTTCCTTTGGCATAGACACTTCTAATTCAAGCTTTTCTTCCTGAGCTTTAATAATGACTTCTATGATGTGTTTAGTATGCTTTGTTTTGTTCGTAACCATTAGGTGACTTGACCATGGATTGCAACAAAGAAAGCATTGAATCAAATAATAACTATCGTAATTAAATTCCTTGTAATCCGAAGTAGTGGGTGCATTGCTATCTAAAGTTTTGACCTCTTCAAACCTAGTTTTGTTGTTTTTATCATTGAGATCATGACCCTATGAACAATTGTGACTCCTTCTAATTAAAGTTGACTTGTCTCTAGTCCGTTTATCAACAAGTTTTATGTTACTAAACACAGATTCAATAGGTGTAACACCAATAATTTTAGTTTCTTCATCTTCACTAGCCAGAAAATGTGACTCTGGTTTAACAATCATTCTATTTACTAGTGTAGTTTGTTTGTTGGATATTTTCCCTATCATATTTTTAGTCTGAGCAAGTTGTAATTGGACGTTGCACTGGTAGAAAAAGGGCCTATTATCCCGGTTGGTAAGGGCCTTTAGTCCCGGTTCCTGAACCGGGACTAAACGGTCGGTACTGATGCCCTGGCCCTTTAGTCCCGGTTCAGTCCAGAACCGGGACAGATGGGCCTCCACGTGGCTTGTGCACCGAGCCCAGGCAGGAGGGCCTTTGGTCCCGGTTGGTGGCACCAAGCGGGACCAATAGGCATCCACACGTCAGCATTTCTGTGGCTTGGGTTTTTGTTTTTTTGAAAGGGGGGGGGAGGGGGGGTTGGGGGTTTTGGGGGTTTAATTTAGGTGTTTCATATATTGTGTTAGCTAGCTAATTAATAGAGAGAAGTGTCCTCTCTTTTGTCCGTGCTTGGTCAACGCTACGTACTATACATACGTATAGAGAGGACTAGCTAGACATGCTAGCTAGCTAGTAAGCAAACGAAGGAAACAGAAGATCATCATGAACATATATGCATACAGAGAGAAGTGATATCGACAACCTCTCCTTCTCTGAGAGATTGGTCGAACAACAAGTTCTCGTATATCTATCCGACACTACCGGCTACATATATACAATAATTATCTTTTACAAATATAATCTCCTAATATACAGATGCGTGGTCCACATAGTATTATCCGTCTTCAGCGATCACGTGGTCAAGAAAGAATGCCGCTAATTCCTCTTGAATTGCTCGCATGCGATCTGGTGCTAGGAGTTCATCCCGCATCCGAAACATCTAATTTTAAGAAGGGGGTCAATATATATATATATATATATATATATATATATATATATGAATGAATGAAACTCAACACAAATGATGGTAATAAAATAAAATTGTGAATATTGTTATTTACGCACTTCATATTGTTTGTCAGAGTAGCCCCGCTCACAGGTCGTGTGGCGGATGGAATCGCAAATGTAGTATCCACAGAAATCATTCCCTTGTTCCTGCCACAACCACTTTACAAGAAATAGAGGTCAATCGAACTGATAATTAGCAAGCATGCTAAATGGTGTTGATGAAACTAGCGCTTGAATCACTAGGAGATGCGTGGAATATGCTACTATAGTACTTACTTTCGGGTGTCTAAATTGCAGCTTCTTCGGCAGTCCCGGAGCTTTTTTGGTGAATTTTCTCCAAACCCTGCCATACAAATAAAACAATTACTTGATATCAGAAATGAACAAAGTTGCTGATATGGTGGATAATGATCGATTTAACTTACTTCTTGAGCATTTCAGTCATGTCCGCATACTCCTCCGGATTTTTTCGTTTGGAGTCTAAGACAGTTACTACTCCCTGCTCAAGCTTAATCTCTAGGAGAATATAGTGGTAGCTGCGCACACATGCATAACTCATCAATACTACATTACTATAACCTGGACTAATAAGGGAAACCGAATATGCCACAAGACAGTAACACTCACCTGAAGTTGTAAGGAAAGAGTATTATATCTTTGTGTTCATTTATTACATTGTAGCAAGTTGGCCTCGGTTATTTTGGCATGATATTTAACCTCAGTTGCATCTATGAGATATGTGTTAATGAACCCAATATCACCCACTTGTCTTTTCTTCAATTTTGCGATCTTGAATCTGCATAATATAGTGAGGATAATTATAAATACATGCAATGAAAGAGCTGAGTTATATAGAGAGACTTAATGACATAAGTATTACTACTTACAGACAGTAGCAGGTGACCGTTGCTTTATCGAGGGCCAATTGATTGAAAAACTGATAGAACTCCTCAAATGGAATAGGAAACAGTTCAATTCCAACGAGGTCATGCTCCTTTTTAACTCTCACATACAAAGTACTCCTCCCCTCAGACTCTCTGCAGGTTTTCATGTACCAATCATGCAATCTTCGCATCATCGTTGATAGAGATCTTTCATCTTTAATGAGAGGCTTCCCGTACTCGTATCTTTGTATCTGCACCTCCAAGAAATCATAATGTACATCGTCGGACAGGTAATCTCCAGGATTGCTATAACCGGGCACCATCCTCAGATCGACGATGTCGCTAGCAGGCACCTTGAGCGGGGGCACGATTGCTTTGCTTGTTCGCCGAGCTGGGAAATTTGTTTCCCAGCTCGTCGTTCTTTCATCCTTTGATCACTGGCAGTACTTCCCGACCTCTCCGCTTCGGCAAATAACTTTCCAATAATGCGCTTTCGGCGGAGACTTGGGTGGTTTTGTCAGGGCAGCCAGAGTGCGCTTCGCTTTCACCGGATCTACCTTCTCCTCCGGAGGTGGATGTCTCTGTGCTTTCAACCCTTGAAACCAGTCCTTCACTTCGGTTCACGCGATCTTCGCGTTCTCCTCCGGGGTCATCTCGTATGGTAACTTCTCTGGAGTCTTCAGAGAAGGACCGAATCTTTATGTCCTCCCACCTTTGGCTGTACTGCTAGACGCCGGCAGAGCAGACGGAGCGGATGTCTTCTTTCCTTGTTTACGAGGCGGAGGAGAAGGATTATGACGCGCCAGAGCAGCCGGAGCGGCGGCGGGTCTCTTCCGCCCTTGCTGACGAGGCGGAGAAGGAGTAGGCTGGCTGCTCGGGCGCGCCGGCGCAGGCGGAGAAGGAGGTGGAGTGCCGCCACGCGTCGGAGAAGGAGCCGGCCGAGTGCCCTGATCGTCACTCGCCGGAGGAGGAGGCGGAGGCGTCCAGTTCGGAAGGTTGATGAGATCCTTCCGCCATAGGCATGGAGTCTTCAGAGCAAAACCCAACCGAGTCTCCCCTTCACCGGTAGGGTGGTCAAGCAGGAGGTCCTCAAATCCCTCCGTTATTTCATCCTTCATCACCATAGCATATCCTTCTGGAATCGGCCGGCAGTGAAAAGTTGCGCCGGATTCAGTAGGATAAACAGAGCCAACAGCCGCCTTGACCTTCAAATTCATCCATTGCGCCATAAGGTGGCAATTTTGAACCTCCGTGATAGCATCCATGGGCTAGCTGGCAGGAGCCGTCAAGGCATGCTCCGGCTGAAGCAGCTCGGTGGAAGCCACGCTGCTTCTCCGCTGAGATGGCGGGGTAGCTTCGGGGGAAGCTTCGGCAGGTCGTTTGCTGCGATTTGCTTCTCGTTCCTCTATCGCTTGTACCCTTGCATGCAGCGCCTGCAGTTCGATCTGCTGCACTTTCTTCCTCCTCTCCTGGCATTTGTAACCGCCTGCGTCCGGAAACCCAGCCTTCCACGAAACGGAGCCTGGCGTGCCTCGTGTCCGTCCAGGGTGCTCAGGATTCCCGAGGGCCATTGTGAGCTCGTCGTTCTCTCTGTCCTGAAAGAACGTCCCTTGCTGCGCTGCTTCGATATATTGCTGAAGCCTCTTGACTGGTATGTCCAATTGATCGTCCGTCCAAATGCACTTCCCTGATACAGGGTCCAAGGTTCCGCCAGCCCTGAAGAACCAAGTCCGGCAACGGTCTGGCCAGTTCATTGTCTCTGGTTCGATCCCTTTATCAAGCAGATAATTCTCAGCCTTGGCCCACTTAGGCCGGATTATGAGGTAGCCACCTGACCCCGTGCGATGGTGAAGCTTCTTCTTCGCAGCATTTTGCTTGTTTGTCACCGACATCTTTTTACTCTTTTCCGATGTCTTGTGGGCCACAAATGCGGGCCAGTCATCTCTGATCTTCTCTTTTTATCGACAAACTTATTCAGGTCTTTCTTCCAATTCCTGAATAGGTCTGCCATCTTCTTAAGAGCAAAAGACTTGATTAATTGCTCAACTGGCTTCTCCGGATCATCCTCTGGCGGTAGGGTGAAATTTGACTTCAGCTCAGTCCAAAGATCATTTTTCTGCATATCATTGACATAAGACACCTCAAGTTCTTCGTTCTTAGGCTTATACCATTGCTGGATGCTAATCGGGATCTTGTCCCTAACCAGAACCCCGCACTGAGCAACAAATGCCTTCTTTGTCCAGATGGGTTCAATCGGTTGGCTGTCGCGCACGATTTCTATGATCTCAAACCTTTCATCCGAGCTCAACTTTTTCTTCGGGCCTCGTCTCTTTACCGAAGTTGTGCTTGATCCGGAGGGCTATAAAAAAGAACAAAGAAGTCTGTTAATTAATATGTGTACATACCAAAACAATGAATGCATCAATTAGCTAGTCAGCACAGGCTTAACTAATATATATACCTGGCCGGACTCGGTTTGGTCACCGGAGCCGTCCTCATGGTCTACTTCTTCTTGCACCGGCATTGGGTCATCGGAGCCATCATAATCATAGCCAGCTGCTTCTTCACCCTCTCCTTCCAGACCATCGGTGTCATTGAGAAACATCAACGAGCAGACGGCATCACTTCCTTCTGCGATTATGTCCCTCAACAACGCTTCGTGTGCTTCGTCTCGGGGGGTGTCCATAGTTTCTACAAATATTTACAACATGGCAATTATTATTCAAACATGACAGATATGGATATATTAGTGGCAAACGTAGAACTAGCTAGGTAATCACAATAAGGAATCATATTAATTAGTGGCCTCGTCGACGCTGCTTCTCTAGGGTTTCGGGTGGCCTCGACAATGCTTCAAGGGTTAGGGGTGGCCTCGAGAACGCTTCAAGGAGGGGGTAATATCGACCCCCCACGTGTTGAAGCTATCGGGAGGGGGTATATCGACAACGACGACATACGTACATGGGAAAATAATATGCTTGTTTTTTCCTTCTTAAAAATACATGAAGCTATCGGGAGGGGGTATATCGACAACAACAACGACGACACTACATCTATGTCCCACAAGTGACGTGGGCATCGACGCCCGCGTCACTTGTGGGACGTGGATGTAGTGTCCGACACGGACGGCCACATGTATCTCACACCGACGATACTTGCTATTTAATTAGGGTTTCCTCTACCGCTCGGCGACCCTCGACGACCCTCGTTCCCGATAAAAAAAAGAGGAAGAAGAAGACCTCTTTTTTTTCTTCCTCTTCTTTTCTTCTTCCTCTTCTTTTTTTATCCTTTTTTTTACCCTAAACATATAAAACTAAGCTAAAATGTACTAAATCAGAGAACATATATAGATAAAAATTATCTAATTAAAAATCTAACTTTTGCATATATGTATTTTTAAAACATCATTACAATTGAAAAAATACATACATACATACAAAAAACATGTAAAAAAATACATACATACATATATGAACATACATCCAAAAATACATAAATCTAAAAAATACATACATACATATATATATGAAAATGTAAAAACATGTAAAAAATAGCATGTATGGTTAAAAACATTGCACAACGGCGGCGGCGGCGGCAGATGCGCGGTGCTGCTCACAGAGGCGGCGACACGTCGAGGCAGGGGACGGCGGCACGGCGACGGCGACAGGGCAGGGGCAGCGTGCATCGGGCAGGGGACGGTGGTGGCGGCAGTAGTGTGTCGAGGCGGCTGGCGGCGGCGCGGGCGAGGGCGCGCGGCGACGGCGGCGAGGGCGGGGCGAGGCGACGACGGGCGCGGGTGACGGCGACGGAGGGGGCGGCGGCGGCGTCGGGGCAGCCTGGCGGCGTCGATGTGCTCGGCGTCGTCGGGGGCAACTGCGAGGGAAATGTGAAAAATTCCTAAGTCCTTGCTTATATAGCAAAGCCATTGGTCCCGGTTCGTGGCACGAACCGGGACTAAAGGGTGCATTTGTCCCGGTTGGTGCCATCAACGGGACCAAAACCGCCGCTTCCCGCCTTTGGGCTGCTGAAAAGAGGCCTTTGGTCGGTTGGTGGCACCAACCGACTAAAGGGGGGCATTGGTCGCGGTTTGTGCCACGAACCGGGACCAATGCACCCCTTTAGTCCCGGTTGGTGCCACCAACCGGGACCAAAGTCCTTGTGCTGCTCCGCGCCCAAAAGTATAGTCCCACCTTGCTAGTTGAGAGGGCTCGAGAGTGGTTTATAAGCGCTGCTGCGCCCACCCTCTCGAGCTCGTCTCAACTGCAGGCTTTCGGGCCTAATCTGTCACTATGTGCCTGTGGGCCTACTTGGCCTCCTGCGGGCCTGAATCCTGGCCCATGGTAGGGTTTCTAGTTGTATTCAGGCCGTGGGGGCCCAGTAGGCGGCACTATTTTTATTATTTTTCCAGTTTTTTTGTTTTGTTTTATACATTATTTCTTATTTGTTGTTTTTTGCTTTATTTTTTAATTCTTTTTGCTTTTAGTTTTAGAACAATTG
Organism: Aegilops longissima; assembly: GCA_021605205.1. Taxonomy (NCBI): domain Eukaryota; kingdom Viridiplantae; phylum Streptophyta; class Magnoliopsida; order Poales; family Poaceae; genus Aegilops; species Aegilops longissima. Next base: position 664,704,504 of record CM038676.1, read on the forward strand.
TAAACTTTCTGTTAGTGCCATTAGTTTTCAAATTTGAAAACACTTTTTTTTGTTTTCTTTGTTGCTTTATTTATTTTATTTTGTTTCTACCTACAACAAAATACTTATTGTTGCTATTTTTATTTTTTCCAGTTTTCTGTTTTGTTTTCTGCATTATTTATTTTTTGTTGTTTTTGCTTTATTTTTAATTCTTTTTGCTTTTAGTTTTAGAAAAATTATAAACTTTCTGTTAGTGCCATTAGTTTTCAAATTTGAAAACACTTTTTTTTTCTTTGTTGCTTTATTTATTTTTTTGTTTCTACTACAACAAAATACTTATTGTTGCTATTTTAATTTTTCCAGTTTTTTTGTTTTGTTTTCTGCATTATTTATTTTCTTTTGGTTTTTTGCTTTATTTTTAAATTCTTTTTGCTTTTAGGTCAGCAAAATTACAAACTTTCTGTTAGTGCCATTAGTTTTAGAAAAATTATAAACTTTCTGTTTGTGCCATTAGTTTTCAAATTTGGATAGGTTAAATTTGAATTCTTTGAAATTTGTGTGAATCACAAGTTTGTGATAAACTTTACTAAAAAAATGAACATAGATGCACCTATAGAGAAAATTAGACCTAAATTCATAATCAATTTCTATGTATTTCAGAGAAATTCACTATGAATTTAGGTCAAATTCTAATATAGGGGCATCTATTTTCACTTTGAGAGGAACTCAACAAGGCGAGAGGGGCGGGCTTATAAACCGGTGTGGCGCCCTTCGTTCGCGAGGTGGGATTAAACTCTGGCTTAACGAGGACCAACCCTTTAGTCGGTTTGTGGCACAAACCGGGACTAATGGTCATGGGCGAGGCGAGCAGCGTGGGCCGAGGACTAATGAACATAGATGCACCTATAGAGAAAATTAGACCTAAATTCATAGTTTCCAAATGAACTCGAAAAAGTTGGCATAGCATGTGCATGTACAAAGCGGACAATGGTATCATACAAATGCATTACAAAGTTGGCATGGTATCATCATAATGGTTGCAGGAGAAAGTCTTCACTTTTTCTTCGCTTGTGTCATTTGCTTATTGCGCCGTAACCATGGATAATCTTCATCGTTTATCAGGATGCTTGGGTCAGCCTTGACTTTGAAGGGAGGAATTTCATGAAACTTTTCATACTCTTCAGACATGTCTGTCTTGCCCTCCAATCCCAGGATGTCCCTTTTTCCTGAAAGAACTATGTGGCGCTTTGGCTCATCGTATGATGTATTCGCTTCCTTGTCTTTTCTTTTTCTCGGTCTGGTAGACATGTCCTTCACATAGATAACCTAAGCCACATCATTGGCTAGGACGAACGGTTCGTCAGTGTACCCAAGATTTTTCAGATCCACTGTTGTCATTCCGTACTGTGGGTCTACCTGTACCCCGCCTCCTGACATATTGACCCATTTGCACTTAAACAAAGGGATCTTAAAATCTACTCCGTAGTCAAGTTCCCATATGTCCACTATGTAACCATAATATTTGTCCTTTCTCCTATCGGTTGCTGCATCAAAGCGGACACCGCTATTTTGGTTGGTGCTCTTTTGATCTTGGTCAATCGTGTAAGATGTATTCCCATTTATCTTGTATCCTTTCCAAATCATTACAATCGAAGATGGTTCCCTGGACAACAAGTACAGCTCATCACAAACAATGATGTCACCTCTGAGACGTGTTTCCAACCAACTGCTGAAAGTCCTGATGTGTTCACATGTAATCCGATCGTCGCCTTTGCTCCGGGTGTTTGGGCGCAGACTGTTCTTGTGTTCATCGACATACGGGTCACCAAGGTAGAGTTCGTAGAAGCTGTGTAGTGTGCTTGAGACCAAGAATATCCGTCCTGCATATTATTGAGTCCCTTCCAAGCGTGCCTTTTCGGTCAGTCTCCCTCATACCGCGATTTAGGGAGACCTATCTTCTTAAGGCCAGGAATGAAGTCAACACAAAACCGATGACATCCTCTGTTTGATGGCCCATGGAGATGCTTCCTTCAGGCCTAAGCGATACTGGACATATTTCTTTAGGACTCCATGAACCTCTCAAAGGGAACATATTGTGTAGAAATACGGGCCCTAGAATGAAAATCTAAATCGACTAGATGAACTAGGGCGTGTGTCATGATATTAAAGAAGGATGGTGGGAACACCAGCTCGGGCCCGACAAGACATTGCGCCACATCACTCCTTAGCGTTGGTACGATTTCTGGATCGATCACCTTCGAGATATTGCATTGAGGAATGCACATACCTTCACAATGGCTAATCGGACGTTTTTGGTAGAAGCCCCTCAATGCAACAGAAGCGATTGCATCATAATCGCGTGGCAGTCATGAGACTTTAGGTTCGGAACTTTTCTCGGCATATTTATTATTCCTTTTATATTCGACGAGAAGCGGTCGGGACCTTCATACTGAGCAGGCATTCAAAGAAGATTTCTTTCTCTTCTTTCATAAGAGCATAGCTGGAAGGACCTTCATACTGCTTCGGAGGCATGCCCTCTTTTTCGTGCAGGCGTTGCAGGTCCTCCCATGCCTCAGGTGTATCTTTTGTCTTCCCATACACGCCCAACAAGCCTAGCAGGTTCACACAAAGGTTCTTCGTCACGTGCATCACGTCGATCGAAGAGCGGACCTCTAGGTCTTTCCAGTAGGGTAGGTCCCAAAATATAGATTTCTTCTTCCACATGGGTGCGTGATTTTCAGCGTCATTCGGAACAGCTAGTCAGCCGGGACCCTTTCCAAAGATTACGTGTAAATCATTGACCATAGCAAGTACGTGATCACCGGTACTCATGGCGGGCTTCTTCCGGTGATCTTCCTCGCCTTTGAAATGCTTGCCTTTCTTTCTACATTGATGGCTGGTCGGAAGAAATTGACAATGGCCCAGGTACACATTCTTCCTGCAGCTTCCCAGGTATATACTATCGGTGGCAAGTAAACAGTGCGTGCATGCATGATATCCCTTGTTTGTCTATCACGAAGGTTCTTGAGAGCGGGCCAATCGTTGATGGTCACGAACAGCAACGCCTTTAGGTCAAATTCCTCCTTTTGTGCTCATCCCACGTCGTACACCGTTTCCATTCCACAGCTGTAAAAGTTCTTCAACTAATGGCCTTAGGTACACATCAATGTCGTTGCCGGGTTGGTTAGGGCCTTGGATGAGAACTGGCATCATAATGAACTTCCGCTTCATGCACATCCAAGGAGGAAGGTTATACATACATAGAGTCACGGGCCAGGTGCTGTGATTGCTGCTCTGCTCCCCTAAAGGATTAATGCCATCGGCGCTTAAAGCAAACCATACGTTCCTTGGGTCCTTTGCAAACTCATCCCAGTACTTTCTCTCTATTTTTCTCCACTACGACCCGTCAGCGGGTGCTCTCAACTTCCCGTCCTTCTTACGGTCCTCATTGTCCCATCGCATCAACTTGGCATGCTCTCCGTTTCTGAACAGACGTTTCAACCGTGGTATTATAGGAGCATACCACATCACCTTCGCAGAACCCTCTTCATGGGAGGCTCGCCGTCAACATCACCGAGGTCATCTCGTCGATCTTATACGCAATGCACCGCATACCGGGCATGCGTTCAGATCCTTATATGCACCATGATAGAGGATGCAGTCATTAGGGCATGCATGTATCTTACGCACCTCCAATCCTAGAGGGCATACAACCTTGTTTGCTGCGTATGTCTTGTCGGGCAATTCGTTATCCTTTGGAAGCTTCTTCTTCAATATTTTGATAGCTTCTCAAATCCTTTATCGAGCACTGATATTCCTGCCTTCCATTGCAGCAATTCGAGTACGGTACCGAGCTTTGTGTTGCCATCTTCACAATTGGGGTACAACCCTCTTTTGTGATCCTCTAACATGCGATCGAACTTCAGCTTCTCCTTTTGACTTTCGCATTGCGTCCTTGCATCGAAAATGACCCGGCGGAGATCATCATCATCGGGCACATCGTCTGGTTCCTCTTGATCTTAAGCAGCTTCGCCCGTTGCAGCATCATCGTGCACATCGTCTTGTTCCTCTTGATGTTCAGTAGCATCACCGTATTCAGGGGGCACATAGTTGTCATCGTACTCTTCTTCTTCGCCGTCTTCCATCATAACCCCTATTTCTCCATGCCTCGTCCAAAGATTATAGTGTGGCATGAAACCCTTGTAAAGTAGGTGGGTGTGAAGGATTTTCCGGTCATAGTAAGACTTCGTATTCCCACATATAGGGCATGGCCAACACATAAAACCATTCTGCTTGTTTGCCTCAGCCACTTCGAGAAAATCATGCGCGCCCTTAGGGTGTGTTTGGTTCACATCCTGGCTTGCCTGCCTGGCAAAAAGTGACGCCTGAACATAGCCTGGATTTTGAAAGATTTGTGCCTGCCGGGCATCCGGTGTTTGGATGGAAACCTGGCCGGAGAAGGCTTATATTAAAAAGTATCGAGTGACATCTAGCCCACTTGAAAAAGCAGCTAATCGCAGCAGAATTAGTGCCAGCGATGCCCAGCGACCAGATTGACGCTGGCCCAGGCTAGCGGCGTGCTGGTTTATGCATCGAGCTAACCAAGACAACCGTTCACCAGGCCAGGCTACCTAGGAATACTCGGACGGCAAACAAACACACATAAGCAGCTTTGAGGCGGGGTTCGGGCCAGGTAGCGTCGAACAAGGACCACGAACCAAACTGGCCCTTAATGTACTCGGAGGTGTGTCTATCACCGTACATCCATTGCTGGTTCATCTGCGTGCATTATATATAATTAAGTGTGTCAAAAATCATTAAGAACATCATGAATAGATAATTAAGTGACCAAATTAATAGAAGTTCATCATCACATAAAAACCAAAGTACATACATAGTTCTCATCTAACAACATAAAGCTCTGCAGGGCATCTAAATTAATTAAACCATACATTGAAACTATGTAAAACATTTCAATGCGAAAACAAATGCGATCATAATCGCAACCAAGGTAACAACTGATCCAACGGCATAATGATACCAAGCCTCGGTATGAATGGCATATTTTTTAATCTTTCTAATCTTCAAGCGCATTGCATCCATCTTGTTCTTGTGATCATCGACGACATCCGCAACATGCAACTCCAATATCATCTTCTCCTCCTCAAGTTTTTTTTATTTTTTCCTTCAAGAAATTGTTTTCTTCTTCAACTAAATTTAACCTCTCGACAATAGGGTCGGTTGGAATTTCTGGTTCAACAACCTCCTAGATAAATAAAATCTATGTCACATTGGTCGGCATAATTTTCATAAACAATAAATGAACCAATAGTTATGAAAAGATAATATATACCACATCCGAATCATAGACAAGACGAGGGCCGACGGGGGCGGATACCAAAACCATCGCACTATATAAGATGCAATAATAAAAGTAAGAAAATAATACAAGTATCTATCTAAACATACAAGTAAGAATATTTTTCCTTTCAGAAAGAAGATAAGAACAAGAGGCTCACCATGGTGGTGCCGGCGATGAGATCGACGCGGGTGATTGACGGCGGTGAAGACGGGGACGAGGCGTGATGGACCGCTAAATCTAGACAAATATTGAGGAAAATGGAGCTTGGAGGTCGAGCTTGGAGAGGAGAAAGCTTAAGTAGTGTGGCTCGGGCATTCCATTGAACACCTTGTGTGCATAGGAGGTGAGCTAGAGCACCAGCAAGCCCTCTCCCCCTCGGTGGCCAGAAAAAACAGAGCAGTGTGCTCTGCTCTTACGCGAGGGGGTATATATAGGCACCTCATTGGTTCCGGTTGGTGGCATGAACCGGGACTAAAGGGGAGCCTTTGGTCCCGGTTCAAGCCACCAACCGGGACCAGTGGTTGTGGGCCAGGAGCGAGGCCGTTGGTCCCGGTTCGTCCCACCAACCGGGACCAATAGGGCCAGACGAACCGGGACCAACGCCCACGAGGCCCCGGCCGGCCCCCTGGGATCACGAACCGGGACAAATACCTCCATTGGTCCCGGTTCGTGGCAGAACTGGGACTAATGGGCTGTCCCGGCCTGGGCCATTGCCCCATTTTCTACTAGTGTTGGCTACTTCTTGATTAACTTCATCAAATTGTTTAACAATTTCTTGAAGCAAGGTAGAGTGTTCATTAATCTCCTTAACAAATAGTTCATTTTGTTCATATTGTGAATGCATAAAAAAATTAGTAGCCTTTTCAATTTCAAATAACCTTTTGTCCTAAGAGTTATCATGAAGTAAATTATTATTAGATGGATTATCAGGTATGGCCTAGGATTAAAATCCCCTCTATAAGCATGGTTATTGAAATTATATTTTGCAACAAAATTCACATCACTAGCATCATTGTTTTGCTAAATCAAAGTAGATAATGGGATATCATTTGGATTAACATGAGCATTTTTATTAGCAAGCATATTCATGAGTGCATCCATTTTCTCACTCAAAGTAGAAACTTATTCGTCGTAGTTTACCTTGTTACCAGTTGGAGCTCGTTCGGTGTGCCACTGGGAATAATTTGTTGTCATGTTGTCGAGAAACTTTGTGGCTTCTCCTAATGTGAGCCCCATAAATGTCCCACCTATAACTGAGTCTAGAAGATTTCTCAAAACAAAGTTCAGTCTGGAATAATTTTTGTACATTCATCCATAAGCTTGATCCATGAGTGGGACAATTTATAATCATTAATTTCATTCTCTCCCAAGATTGTGCAACATGTTCTTGCTCATATTGTTTAAAGGTCATGATTTGATCTCTAAGAGATATTATCGTAGCGGGAAGAAAATATTTAGTAATGAAAGCATCCTTACAGTTATCCCAAGTATCAATACTATTGCGAGGTAAGGATGAGAACCAAGTTTTATCTCGATCCCTTAGCGAGAAAGGAAATAATTTCAACTTCACAATATCATTATCCATATCTTTTTTCTTTTGCATATCACATAATTCAATGAAGGTACTAAGATGGGATGCATCATCTTCATTTGGATTTCCAACAAATTTTTCTTTCATAACAAGATTTAATAGTGCAGCATGAATATCATATGACTTTGCACTAATGGCGGGAGGAGCGATTGGAGTACCAAGAAAATCAGTACTATTAGTATTCAAGAAGTGTCACAGTTTAGTGTTTTCTTGATACATAATGGCAACAAGCAAGACAACATACAATATATTCTTGGTATTTTTGAAAAATTTTAACGGAACTAATAAAGGGAAATAAGAGAAGGTAAAAAGTAGAACAAGTAAATGATAAATGTGTTGTGAAAGGACCTTGCTTTGTTTGATGAACTCTCCCGGTTAACGGTGCCAGAAATTCTTCTAGTACTTGTGATAGGCTTTGGGATTCCCCAAAGAGGAAGGATGATTCAGTATAGTAGCAAAAGGCATTTCCCTTAGTTAAGAACCAAGATTTATCGAACCAATAGGAGATTCACACAAACAACGGTCGACAGTACCTCCACACACACAAAAAAATTCTACTTGCACCCAACACGGGCAAGAGGGTTTTCAATCCCCTTGTACTCGTTAATTGCAAGAATTAATTCTGATAGTGGTAGATATACAAATTGCAAAAAATGGAAGTAAATAAATTGTAGCAAGGTATTTAGGAGTTTAGTAATATGTTGTAAATGGACCCAGGGGCCCATAGCTTTCACTAGAAGCACCTCTCTGAACAACATAGCAATGATGGGTACACAAATTAATCTTAGGCATTTGATAGAAAAGTGCATAGGTATGATGTCATTCATGGCATGATCAGTACATAGGCATTACGTGTTGGAAATATGCCCTAGAAGCACTAATAAACTGGTTATTATCATATTTCCCGTTCATGATAAATGTTTATTATTCATGCTAGAATTGTATTGACCGAAAACTTTAATACATGTGTGAATACATAAACTACACCGTGTCCCTAGTAAGCCTTTACTAGACTAGCTCGTTGATCAAAGATGGTTAAGGTTTCCTAACCATGAACATGATTTTTCATTTGATAGCGGGATCACATCATTAGAAGAATGATGTGATGGACAGACCAAACCGTAAGTTTAGCATTAGATTGTTTCATTATTTTCTAGCTTTCTTCATGTCAAGTATATGTGTTGGGGAACATTGCAGAAAATTAAAATTTTCCTACGGTTTCACCAAGATCCATCTATGAGTTCTACTAAGCAACGAGTAACGAGAGAGAGTTTGCATCTACATACCACTTGTAGATCGAGTACGGAAGCGTTCGAGAGAGTGGTGATGATGAAGACGTTCCCAACGTGATTCCGATCACCGATGACCTAAGTGCTGAAAGGACAGCACCTCCGTGTTCAACACACGTACGGGACGATGGCGTCTCCTCCGTCTTGATCCAGCAAGAGTGAAGGAGAGGTTGAAGAAGACAATTCCAATGGCAGCACGACGGCGTGGTGCAGCTGGTACGGTAGTTCTCCGGCAGGGCTTCGCCAAGCTTGCGTGGAGAAAGAGAGGTGTTGGGAGGGAGGGCTGCGCCTACAACTGTGTTGGCAGCCTCCCCCACCCCTCTATTTATAGGAGGAGAGGGCAAAGGGGGGCCGGCCATCTAGGGTAAACCCTAGATGGGGCGGCGGCCAAGGGAGGAGGGAGGTGGCTTGCCCCCAAGCTAGAGGCGCCCCTTTAGGGTTTACCCTCCCAAACCCTAGCCGCATGGGCCTAGGTGGGAGGTGCGCCCAGCCCACCAGGGCTGGCTCCTCTCCCACTTAGCCCATGTGGCCCCCGGAGAGGTGGCCCTCCCGGTGGACCTCGGAACCCTCCCGGTGGCCCCGGTACTTTACCGGTATACCACCGAAACTTCCCGGAGTCCGTTTAACCACTTTCCATATATAAATCTTTACCTCCGGACCATTCCGGAACTCCTCGTGACGTCCGGGATCTCATCCGGGACTCCGAACAACATTCGGTAATCACATACTTGTCTTCCTATTAACCCTAGCGTCACCGAACCTTAAGTGTGTAGACCCTACGGGTTCGGGAGACATGCAGACATGACCGAGACTACCTCAAGTCAATAACCAACAGCGGGATCTGGATACCCATGTTGGATCCCACATGCTCCTCGATGTTTTCATCGGATGAACCACGATGTCAAGGGTTCAAGCAACCCCGTATTCTATTCCCTTTGTCTGACGGTATGTTACTTGCCCGAGACTCGATCGTCGGTATCCCAATACCTCGTTAGTCTCGTTACCGGCAAGTCACTTTACTCGTACCGCAATGCATGATCCCGTGACCAGACACTTGATCACTTTGAGCTCATTATGATGATGCATTACCGAGTGGGCCCTAGTGATACCTCTCCGTAATACGGAGTGACAAATCCAGATCTCGATCCGTGTCAACCCAATGGTCACTTTCGGAGATACCTGTAGTGCACCTTTATAGTCACCCGATTACGTTGTGACGTTTGATACACCCAAAGCACTCCTACGGTATCCGGGAATTGCACGATCTCATGGTCTAAGGAAGAGATACTTGACATTGGAAAAGCTCTAGCAAAACGAACTACACGATCTTTGTGCTATGCTTAGGATTGGGTCTTGTCCATCACGTCATTCTCCTAATGACGTGATCCCGTTGTCAATGACATCCGATGTCCATAGTCAGGAAACCATGACTATCTGTTGACCAACGAGCTAGTCAACTAGAGGCTTACTAGGGACGTATTGTAGTCTATGTATCCACACGTGTATTACGATTTCCGGATAATACAGTTATAGCATGAATAAAGACAATTATCATGAACAAGGAAATATAATAATAATGCTTTTATTATTGCCTCTAGGGCATATTTCCAACAGTCTCCCACTTGCACTAGAGTCAATAATCTAGTTTACATTGTGATGAACCGAACACCCATAGAGTTCTGGTGTTGATCATGTTTTGCCCGCGGAAGAGGTTTAGTCAACGGATCTGCGACATTCAGATCCGTATGCACTTTACAAATTTCTATGTCTCCATTCGAACATTTTCACGGATGGAGTTGAGCGACGCTTGATGTGCCTGGTCTTCTTATGAAACCTGGGCTCCTTGGCAAGGGCAATAGCTCCAGTGTTGTCACAGAAGAGTTTGATCGGCCCCGACGCATTGGGTATGACTCCTAGGTCGGTGATGAACTCCTTCACCCAAATTGCTTCATGCGCTGCCTCCGAGGCTGCCATGTACTCCGCTTCACATGTAGATCCCGCCACGACGCTCGCTTGCAGCTGCACCAGCTTCTCGCTCCACCATTCAACATATACACGTATCCGGTTTGTGACTTAGAGTCATCCAGATCTGTGTCGAAGCTAGCGTCGGCGTAACCTGTTACGACAAGCTCTTCGTCACCTCCATAAACGAAACATGTCCTTTGTCCTTTTCGGTACTTCAGGATATTCTTGACCGCTGTCCGGTGTTCCTTGCGGGATTACTTTGGTACCTTCCTACCAAACTTACGGCAAGGTTTACATCAGGTCCGGTACACAGCATGGCATACATAATAGATCCTATGGCTGAAGCATAGGGGATGACACTCATCTCTTCTTTATCTTTTGCCGTGGTCGGGCATTGAGCCGAGCTCAATTTCACACCTTGCAATACAGGCAAGAACCCTTTCTTGGACTGATCCATTTTGAACTTCTTCAAAATCTTATTAAGGTATGTGCTTTGTGAAAGACCTATGAGGCGTCTCGATCTATCTCTATAGATCTTGATGCCTAATATATAAGCAGCTTCTCCAAGGTCCTTCATTGAAAAACACTTATTCAAGTAGGCCTTAATGCTCTCCAAGAATTCTATATCATTTCCCATCAAGTATGTCATCTACATATAATATGAGAAATGCTACTGAGCTCCCACTCACTTTCTTGTAGGCATGAGGCTTCTCCATAAGTATGCATAAACCCAAACGCTTTGATCATCTCATCAAAGCGAATGTTCCAACTCGAGATGCTTGCACCAGCCCATAAATGGATCGCTGGAGCTTGCATACTTTGTCGACATTCTTAGGATCGACAAAACCTTCCGGCTGTATCATATACAACTCTTCCTTAAGATAGCCGTTAAGGAACGCTGTTTTGGCGTCCATCTGCCATATCTCATAATCATAGTATGCGGCAATTGCTAACATGATTGAGACGGACTTAAGCTTCGCCACGGAGAGAAAGTCTCATCGTAGTCAATCCCTTGAACTTGCCGATAACCCTTAGCGACAAGTCGAGCTTTATAGATGGTGACATTACCATCGCGTCCGTCTTCTTCTTAAAGATCCATTTGTTTTCTATCGCTCGCCGATCATCGGGCAAGTCGGTCAAAGTCCACACTTTGTTTTCATACATGGATTCTATCTCGGATTTCATGGCTTCTAGCCATTTGTTGGAATCTGGGCCGCCATTGCTTCTTCATAGTTCGAAGGTTCACCGTTGTCTAACAACATGATTTCCGGGACAGGGTTGCCGTACCACTCACAGTGCGGGCGTGTCCTAGTGGACCCTGAAGTTCAGTAGTAACTTGATCCGAAGTACCTTGATCATCATCATGAATTTCCTCTTCGTTGGTGTAGGCATCACAGAACATTTTCTGAGCTGCACTACTTTCCTGTTCAAGAGGTAGTACTTCATCGAGTTCTACTTTCCTCCCACTTACTTCTTTCGAGAGAAACTCTTTTTCGAGAAAGGTTCCGTTCTGGCAACAAAGATCTTGCCTTCGGATCTAAGGTAGAAGGTATACCCAAAGGTTTCCTTAGGGTATCCTATGAAGACGCATTTTCCGACTTGGGTTCGAGCTTTTCAGGTTGAAGTTTCTTGACATAAGCATCGCATCCCCAAACTTTTAGAAACGACAGCTTAGGTTTCTTCCCAAACCATAATTCATACGGTGTCGTCTCAACGGATTTAGGCGGTGCCCTATTTAAAGTGAATGTAGCTGTCTCTAGGCGTATCCCCAAAATGATAGCGGTAAATCGGTAAGAGACATCATAGACCGCACCATATCCAATAGAGTGCGATTCGACGTTCGGACACACCATTATGCTGAGGTGTTCGGTGGCGTTAGTTGTGAAACGATTCCACATTTTCTTAAGTGTGTACCAAATTCGTGACTTAAATATTCTCCTCCACGATCCGATCGTAAGAATTTTATCTTTCGGTCACGTTGATTCTCTACTTCATTCTGAAATTCCTTGAACTTTTCAAAGGTCTCGGACTTGTGTTTCATCAAGTAGACATACCCATATCTACTCAAGTCATCGTGAGAGTGAGAACATAACGATATCCTCCATGAGCCTCAACGCTCATTGGACCGCACACATCGGTATGTATGATTTCCAACAAGTTGGTTGCTCGCTCCATTGTTCCAGAGAATGGAGTCTTGGTCATCTTGCCCATGAGGCATGGTTCGCATGTGTCAAATGATTCATAATCAAGAGACTCCAAAAGTCCATCAGCATGGAGCTTCTTCATGCGCTTGACACCAATGTGACCAAGGCGGCAAAGTGCCACAAGTATGTGGGACTATCGTTATCAACTTTACATCTTTTGGTATTCACGTTATGAACATGTGTAATACTACGCCGAGATTCATTAAGAATAAACCATTGACCATCGGAGCATGACCATAAAACATATCTCTCATATAAATAGAACAACCATTATTCTCGGATTTAAATGAGTAGCCATCTCGCATTAAACGAGATCCGGATACAATATTCATGCTCAAACTTGGCACCAAATAACAATTATTAAGGTTCATAACTAATCCGTGGGTAAATGAAGAGGTAGCGTGCGACGGCAATCACATCGACTCTGGAACCATTCCCGGCGCGATCGTCACCTCGCCCTTCGCCATGGTCTCCGCTTATTCCGCAGCTCCTGCTGTGAGTTACAAATATGAGCAACGGCACCGGTATCAAATACCCGGGAGTTACTACGATTCATGGTAAGGTACACATCAATTACATGTATATCAAATATACCTTTGGTGTTGCGGCCTTCTTATCCGCTAAGTATTTGGGGCAGTTCCGCTTCCAAATGACCCTTCCCTTGCAATAAAAGCACTCGGTCTCGGGTTTGGGTCCATTCTTTGACTTCTTCCGGCAACTTGCTTGCGGGCGCGGCAATCTCCTTGCCGTCCTTCTTGAAGTTCTTCTTACCCTTGCCCTTCTTGAACTTAGTGGTCTTATTGACCATCAACACTTGATGTTCTTTCTTGATTTCAACCTCGGCTGACTTCAGCATAGAGAACACTTCAGAATGGTCTTTACCATCCCCTGCATGTTGTAGTTCATCACAAAGCTCTTGTAGCTTGGTGGGAGCGATCGAGGATTCTGTCAATGACCGCCTCATCGGGGAGGTTAATATTCAGCTGGGTCATACGGTTGTGCAACCAGACATCTTGTAATGTGCTCACTTGATGAACTGTTTTCCTCCATCTTACAACTATAGAACTTGTCGGAGATGTCATATCTCTCGACCCGGCGTGAGCTTGGAAAACAAGTTTCAGCTCCTCGAACATCTCATATGCTCCGTGGTGCTCAAAACGCTTTTGGAGCCCGGTTCTAAGCTGTAAAGCATGCCGCCTTGAACGAGGGAGTAATCATCAAGACGAGACTGCCAAGCATTCATAATGTCTTGGTTCTTCAGGGACGGAGCGTCACCTAGCGGTCCTTCTAGGACACATTGTTTCTGGCAGCTATGAGGATGATCCTCGTGTTCGGACCCAGTCCGTATAGTTGCTGCCGTCATCTTTCAGCTTGGTTTTCTAGGAAGCAGCGTTGAAGTTCAAGTTGACATGAGCGTTGGCCATTTGATCTACAAGACATATCATTCAAAAGTTTTAGACTAAGTTCATGATAATTAAGTTCATCTAATCAAATTATTAATGAACTCCCACTTAGATTAGACATCCTCTAGTCATCTAAGTGTTACACGATCCGAGTCGACTAGGCCGTGTCCGATCAACACGTGAGACGGACTAGTCTGCGTCGGTGAACATTCTCATGTTGATCGTATCTTCCATACGACTCGTGTTCGACCTTTCGGTCTCCGTGTTCGAGGCCATGTCTTCACATGCTAGGCTCGTCAAGTTAACCCTAAGTGTTTCTGCGTGTGTAAATCTTGCTTACACCCGTTGTATGTGAACGTAAGAATCCATCACACCCGATTAACACGTGGTGCTTAGAAGCGATTTAACTGTAGCAACGGTGCACGTTAGGGAGAACACTTCTTGAAATTGTTCTAAGGGATCATCTTATTTACTACCGTCGTTCTAAGTAAACAAGATGCATAATCATAATAAACATCACATGCAATTATAAAGTAGTGACATGATATGGCCAATATCATATAGCTCCTTGATCTTCATCTTCGGGGCTCCATGATCATCCTGTCACCGGCATGACACCATGATCTCCATCATCATGATCTCCATCATCGTGTCTTCATGAAGTTGTCACGCCAACGACTACTTCTACTTCTATGACTAACGCGTTTAGCAATAAAGTAAAGTAGATTACATGGCGTTCTTCAATGACACGCAGGTCATACAAAAATAAAGACAACTCCTATGGCTCCTGCGGTTGTCATACTCATCGACATGCAAGTCGTGATTCCTATTACAAGAACATGATCTCATACATCACAATATATCATCATTCATCACAACTTGGCCATATCCGTCACATGACAATTGCTGCAAAAACAAGTTAGACGTCCTCTAATTGTTGTTGCATCTTTTACGTGGCTGCAATTGGGTTCTAGCAAGAACGTTTTCTTACCTACGAATAACCACAACGTGATCTTGTCAACTTCTATTTACCCTTCATAAGGACCCTGTTCATCGAATCCGCTCCAACTAAAGTAGGAGAGACAGACACCCGCCAGCCACCTTATGCAACTAGTTCATGTTAGTCGGTGGAACCGGTCTCACGAAATGCGTGTAAGGTTGGTCGGGCGCTTCATCCCACAATACCGCGGAAGCAAGAAACAACTAGTAACGGCAAGTAAGTTGACAAGATCCACGCCCACAACAAAATTGTGTTCTACTCGTGCAAAGAGAACTACGCATAGACCTAGCTCATGATGCCACTGTTGGGGAACGTTGCAGAAAATTAAAATTTTCCTACGGTTTCACCAAGATCCATCTATGAGTTCTACTAAGCAACGAGTAACGAGAGAGAGTTTGCATCTACATACCACTTGTAGATCGAGTACGGAAGCGTTCGAGGGAGTGGTGATGATGAAGACGTTCCCAACGTGATTCCGATCACCGATGACCTAAGTGCTGAAAGGACAGCACCTCCGTGATCAACACACGTACGGGACGATGGCGTCTCCTCCGTCTTGATCCAGCAAGAGTGAAGGAGAGGTTGAAGAAGACAATTCCAATGGCAGCACGACGGCGTGGTGCAGCTGGTCTGTAGTTCTCCGGCAGGCTTCGCCAAGCTTGCGTGGAGAAAGAGAGGTGTTGGGAGGGAGGGCTGCGCCACAACTGTGTTGGCAGCCTCCCCCACCCCTCTATTTATAGGAGGAGAGGGCAAGGGGCCGGCCATCTAGGGTAAACCCTAGATGGGGCGGCGGCCAAGGGAGGAGGGAGGGTGGCTTGCCCCCAAGCCAGGCGCCCCTTTAGGGTTTACCCTCCCAAACCCTAGCCGCATGGGCCTAGGTGGGAGGTGCGCCCAGCCCACCAGGGGCTGGCTCCTCTCCCACTTAGCCCATGTGGCCCCCGGAGAGGTGGCCCTCCGGTGGACCTCCGGAACCCTCCCGTGGCCCGGTACTTTACCGGTATACCACCGAAACTTCCGAGTCCGCTTAACCACTTTCCATATATAAATCTTTACCTCCGGACCATTCCGAACTCCTCGTGACGTCCGGGATCTCATCCGGACTCAACAACATTCGTAATCACATACTTGTCTTCCTATTAACCCTAAGCGCCACCGAACCTTAGTGTGTAGACCCTACGGGTTCGGGAGACATCTGAACATGACCGAGACTACCTCAAGTCAATAACCAACAGCGGGATCTGGATACCCATGTTGGTTCCCACATGCTCCTCGATGTTGTCATCGGATGAACCACGATGTCAAGGATACAAGCAACCCGTATTCTATTCCCTTTGTCGACGGTATGTTACTTGCCCGAGACTCGATCGTCGGTATCCCAATACCTCGTTAGTCTCGTTACGGCAAGTCACTTTACTCGTACCGCAATGCATGATCCGTGACCGGACACTTGATCACTTTGAGCTCATTATGATGATGCATTACCGAAAGTGGGCCCTAGTGATACCTCTCCGTGTACGGAGTGACAAATCCAGTCTCGATCCGTGTCAACCCAATGGTCACTTTCGGAGATACCTGTAGTGCACCTTTATAGTCACCCGATTACGTTGTGACGTTTGATACACCCAAAGCACTCCTACGGTATCCGGAATTGCACGATCTCATGGTCTAAGGAAGAGATACTTGACATTGGAAAAGCTCTAGCAAAACGAACTACACGATCTTTGTGCTATGCTTAGGATTGGGTCTTGTCCATCACGTCATTCTCCTAATGACGTGATCCCGTTGTCAATGACATCCGATGTCCATAGTCAGGAAACCATGACTATCTGTTGACCAACGAGCTAGTCAACTAGAGGCTTACTAGGGACGTATTGTAGTCTATGTATCCACACGTGTATTACGATTTCCGGATAATACAGTTATAGCATGAATAAAGACAATTATCATGAACAAGGAAATATAATAATAATGCTTTTATTATTGCCTCTAGGGCATATTTCCAACAATATGTTCCTTCGACCATGAGATGATGCTACTCCCGGATACTGGAGGAATGCCTTGTGTGCTATAAAACGTCACTTCATAACTGGGTGATCATAAAGGTGCTCTACATGTATCTCTGAAGGTGTCTGTTGGGTTGCCTGGATCGAGAATGAGATTTGTCACTCCGTGTGACAACGAGATATCGCGGTGCCCTCTGATGTCGCTTGAAGCTAAGTCGGTATCTCCCCAAAGAGGAAGGGATGATGCAGCCCAGCGGCGGTAGGTATTGTAAGTGCATCTAGTGCCACCCCTAGTTGGTTTTGGAGTATTGACGACAAATTTGGTTGAGGAACTAATGTGTTTGTGAGAATTGCAGGATAACACAGGTAGTATCCGTCATTGATTCGGTTTACCTACCGGAGATGACCCCTAAAAATGTACGAAGACATTGACGACAATGGTGGTATGTGAAGATATTCATATTGAAGACTATGACATGAGAAGACATTGAGTGAAGACTATGGAGCGCGAAGACTATG
The DNA here is from genome assembly GCA_021605205.1 of Aegilops longissima. Taxonomy (NCBI): domain Eukaryota; kingdom Viridiplantae; phylum Streptophyta; class Magnoliopsida; order Poales; family Poaceae; genus Aegilops; species Aegilops longissima. The sequence goes on from CM038676.1 coordinate 664,721,819, forward strand.
TCGTTTCGTTGTTTCCTTTCTCTTCTTTGTTGAGTCATAGGAACCACCGTACTGTTAAGTGGGGTCCAAGTGAACAAAGTCAGAATGACTGAAGTGATGCTCAACAAAATCCTATGTCTTCGAGCGAAGACAATGAGAGCAAATCTTATCCAGAGCTGGATGAGTCAGCTTTGCTTGTAGCCCAAGTAAAGTTGCCGTGTGTGTTTGAAATCTGACCGTTGGAACACGTGTTAGTTCCTTAGTGACCCAGGGTCATTTCGGACATATCAGGTCGGGTTGCCTAGTGGCTATAAATAGCCCACCCCCTACACCATAAATTGGTGGCTGCTTAGAGTTAGTGCACGGCTTTTGTCGTTTGAGAGCAACCCACCTCGAAGCCTTTGAGAGAGAGAAATCCTTGCAAGGACAAAGCCCAAACACCCGAGCCAAAGAGTGTTAGGCATCATCAAGTCTTTTGCTCTGCGTGACTCAAGACTTATTACACTTGAGGACTGTGAATCCTCCCGCCGATTAGGCGTCGTGTTCTGAGCATCCAAGAGTCATTGTGGATCGCCGATGAACGAAGTCTGTGAAGGTTCGGAAGTCTACCTTGAAGACTTACCAGAGTGATTGGGCGAGGACTGTGTGTCCTTAGCTCAAGGGGAATAAGGTGAAGACTCGGTCTTCTGAGTTGAATCTCAGCCTCCCTAACCAGACGTACAGTTGTCACAGCAACTGGAACTGGTCCAACAAATCTTGTGTCTTCAACAAGTGACTGGTTCTATCCTCTCCCTTCCCTTACTTAGAGTTTGTCTTCGTGAAGTCATTGCCTATTTGTCGTACCTGTTTGACTTCATTGCTTGACTACTATCGTTGGTTGGTTTCATACTATCTTCCATCCTGATCCTTACTACTAAGCTGCTATTAGTCTTTGTACTTTCACATTACAGCATACTTGACTATGGTTTGCTTGTTGTAGTTTATCTTCCGCTGCATATCAATTAGGTCATTTCTATTGGTTCTCTTCGAAACTTCCACGTTTTGAAGACTTTCATAAAAATCGCCTATTCACCCCCCCCCCTCTAGTCGATAACTAGCACTTTCAATTGGTACGAGCAAGGTACTCCTTGTTCGTGTGATTCGTTTAACCACCGGAGTTTTAGCTATGTCGATCGCGGGGATAATCAAAGTCTCCGCTGCTTGCCCCGTGTTCGATGGAACTGAATATCCCTACTGGAAGAATAAGATGCGCATGCATCTTGAAGCCATTGATGTCGACCTCTGGTATGTCGTCAAGAACGGCGTTCCCAAAACTGGTGAAGGTGTCACCCCTGCTGATGTCAAGAAGTTCATTCAACTGGACTCTACTGCAAAGAACATCATCTGTGCTCATCTGACCAAAGGACAGTATGGCCGTGTGAGTGCTCTGGAAACGTCGAAGCTAGTCTGGGACTGGCTATCCAAGGTCAACGAAGGCGTCTCAACCCAGAGAGATCAAAGGATCAGTGTTCTTCGCAACTTCTTCAACCGCTTCAAGAGAAACGACAACGAAAATGTCTAGCTCACGTTTGATCGCCTCACCGACATCACAAATGAGCTTCATGCTCTCGGCGCCACTGAGATTACCAACCATGAAATCGTCAAGACACTACTGAGATCACTTGACAGCTCCTTTGACACCCTTGCTCTCATGATACAAGAACGCCCTGACTTCAAGACACTCGATCCGTCTGATATACTTGAGAGGCTCAACACACATGAGTTCCAGCTTTCTGAGAAAAGAGATATCTATGGTCCCAACTATGGCCGAACTCGCGCTTTGAAGGCAAAAGTTGTTTCCTCATCTGAAGAAGAATCTGACTGCAGTTCTGATGATCCTGAAGACATTGGAAAGGAACTTGCTTTGCTTGTGAAGAAGTTCCAGAAGTTCACTAAGAAGAAGGGCTTCAGAAATTCTTCACGATCTAGCTCAAGAAATGATGAAGCTTCCACTCATGACAACAAGAAGAGAACATGCCACAAGTGCAAGAAACCTGGACACTATATATCTTAGTGTCCACAGTGGGACAATGAGAAGAAGAAGAAGAGCAAGGAATATGATTCTGATGACAAGAAGAAGAAGAAATCTTCAAAGTCTTCTTCCAAGTCCTCATCAAAGTCTTCATCTCATAAGAAGAGCTCATCTGGCAAGGCTCGTGCTTTTGTTGGCAAGGAAATGGATTCAGAGGAGGAGTCTGCTTCTGAGGAGGCGGAGGTGGAGTCTGAAGAGGAGTCCGACCCTGGCATTGCAAGTCTGGCTCTGGCCGCAGCCTATGTTGCCAAGTCCATCTTCAACACTGAAGACAATGACTTCCACACCAACGCTGAAGCTGATCACATGGACGACCCTGCTCCCACCTAATACTTCATGGCACGTGGTGCCAAGGTAAAATCACGTGATTCTTACTTTCAAACATCAAGTGAAGATGACTCTAATTGTGAATCCAAGCCAAGCTACAAAACACTTGCTAAAATTGCAACTAAACAACAAAAAGCTATGGAACATACTCAAAAACTGTTAGACAAAAGCGATGACCTGTTGGACGCGGAAATGACACGTTCACAGTCCTTAGTTGAAGACATAAAAAATCTTCATACTAAGTACCAAGAACTAGAAAGTCTTCATGAAACGCTCTCAACCATTCATGAAAAGCTCTCCTATGATTATCTTCAAAGGAAGCAAGAGCTTGAGAAATTGAGAGCGGCTCATGAAGATCTTCAAAAAGAGAATGAGTCACTTCGCGCTCAACAGATCAGTCCCACTCAGGATGGATTTGAACCACCATGTCTAAAATGCCTTAAGCGTGATAACGCTACCTCTGTTGCTGAATGTTCCACTGCTGCTACTGTTGCATTGTCTTCAACTACTGATGTGGTAACTAACCCCTCTGCGGAGGATACCACTACTATTGCTGATGAAAATGCTAGGTTGAAGACATTGCTTGAAATAGGGATGTATAAAAGTCTGAAAGGACATCAGACACTTTGCGATGTCCTCAAAAAGAAGATTCTGAACCGAAACCCTAGGAAAGAGGGTGTTGGGTTCGAGAGGAAAATGAATGTTGATGGTTCCTACTGGAAGCCTGAGCAGTATCCCAAAACCACATGGGTTGCTGTAAAGGGACCTCCAGTGGATCCATCCACCTTATCTGGCTTTACCTTTTCTAATCCTATTATCATTGATGAATCCCTTGATGCAAACTATAAGCTGTTCAAGAATCATAATGGTGAAGTGTTTGCCAGGTATATTGGTACTAACTGCAGGAATGGACCACCTATGAAGAAGATCTGGGTTCCCAAAACTTGTCTTGAGAAACTTCCAGTGAATGTGATCATGACACCACCTGGGATGAAGACAAACCCCAGACCTAAGGCGTCATATGGTCCAAAGGCTTCAAACAGACAGATGACTCACCCGAGTCACCCTAACGCCTATGTTTTGCAGGGAAACCGTACTCAAACTTGTGAATATGAGCGTGTGTCTTCAAACCGCTATGTTCATAGAACTAAGAACTTTTCTGCTTATTCATATGAGTATCATTCATCTCCTGCAAGGCTATTTGCTAGGGCTCCAAAGCCGAAGTTCTCAGATGCTGCACTTAGACTCATTGCTTCTAAGCCACCCCTGAAGATGTGGGTGGTTGAGAAGAATTAACTTTCTTTTGCAGGGAAGGGTCTCTAGCCGAAAATCAAAGGCGTCTGATGCTATTGCTGGGGACCTAAAACATCTTGTAGGGCGCAAGATCAAATGCCCAAATGGTCTCACTATGTATTTTGTTCCTGAATTGTTTGCCATTTATCCTATCAGTCCTAATCTTGATCTGAGCTTCAATAATCCTATTACCCATCAAATGTTTATGCTTCACAATGCTCTTGGTGAAGCCTATCCCCCTAACTGTACTGTAGGGTATGACACCTCATGCTTCAGAATGGATTATGGACAGCGGATGCACTAATCATATGACTGGTGATCGAAGTCTTCTCATGGACTCAACCTTACGTCCATCAGACAAGAGTCACATCACATTTCTTGATTAATCGGTAAAAGCAAGGTATTGGGACTAGGTAGAGTTGCAATCTCAAAGGATCAACACATGGATAAAGTGATGCTTGTTGAATCCCTTGGTTTCAACTTAATGTCTGTCTCGATGCTTTGTGACTTGAACATGATTGTGCTATTCGGAAAATATCGTTGCCTTGTACTAATGGAATCTGACAAGTCTCTAGTCTTTGAAGGGTATCGGAAAGATGATCTATACATGGTAGATTTCTCAGCAGGTCCACAGCTTGTCGTATGTCTTCTTGCAAAAGCTTCAGAATGCTGGCTCTGGCATCGGAGGCTGGGGCATGCTGGCATGAGGAACTTACACACACTCGCCAAGAAGAAGCATGTCATAGGCATCGAGGGTGTCAAGTTCAAGAAGGATCATTTGTGTTGTGCCTGCGAAGCTGGAAAGATGACTAGGGCAAAGCACCCATCGAAGACAATCATGATGACATCTCAACCCTTCGAGCTATTACACATGGACTTATTTGGCCCTACTCACTACTCTATACCCTCACAACAACTCCTTGTCTCTATGGCTTCGTCATTGTTGATGACTACTCAAGATATACAATGGTGCACATAATTCTCTACCAGACTGAAGTGCAAGATGTCTTCAGACGCTTCGCCAATCGAGCCATGAACAATTATGGCGTCAAGATCAAGCATATCAGAAGTGACAACAGCAGTGAGTTTAAGAACACCGGACTTGATCTTTATCTGGATACAATGGGAATCACTCATGAGTTTTCTGCTCCATACACACCTCAGCAAAATGGCATCGTAGAGCGCAAGAACAGAACCCTCATTGAGATGGCTCGAACAATGCTCGACGAGTACAAGACACCAAGAAAGTTCTGGCCTGAAGCTATTGATACAACACGTCACGTCATCAACCGTGTTTACATTCATAAGCTTCTCAACAAAACATCCTATGAGCTCCTTACAGGCAAGAAGCCAAATGTCAGCTACTTCAGAGTATTTGGAGATAGGTGCTGGATCAAGGATCCCCATCACAAGTCAAAATTTGCACCTAAAGCTCACGAAGGCTTCATGCTCGGTTACGGAAAGGACTCGCACTCTTATAGAGTCTTCAACCTCTATCTCTACAAAATCGTCGAAACTGTGGACGTGCGATTTGATGAAACCAATGGTTCACAAAGAGAGCTCCTGCCAAGTACACTTAACGAAGCTCCGCCCAGCGAATCTATCAAGCTGATGGGAACTGGTGAAATCATGCCTTCTGAAGCACAGCCTGAAGAGGAACTTATCATTTCTGCACCTAACCAACCTAAAGACAGTGCTCAGACTGAAGACAATCCTCCCAATGATGACAATGATCAGCAAGAGCAAGGTCTTCATCCAGTTCATCCTCGAGTTGCAAATGAAGTACAAATTGAGAAGATAATTGATAGCATCAATGCACCTGGTCCACTTACTCGATCAAAAGCAACACAGTTAGCAAATTTTTGTGGGCACTTTTCTTTTGTGTCAATATCAGAACCCAAGAAAGTAGCTGAAGCCTTTATGGAACCTGAATTGATACAAGCTATGCAAGAAGAACTTCAACAGTTCAAGCTGAACAATATTTGGGAACTTGTCAAGCGTCCTAACCCGCGCAAGCATAACATTATTGGTACAAAATGGATATATCGAAACAAGCAAGATGAGCATGGTCAAGTCGTCAGAAACAAAGCACGTCTTGTGGCTCAAGGATATACTCAAGTTGAAGGAATTGACTTCGATGAAACATTTGCTCCTGTGGCTAGGCTTGAAGCTATTCGCATACTGCTAGCCTACGCTAACCACCACAACATCTTGCTATATCAAATGGATGTGAAGAGTGCATTTCTCAACGGCAAAATTGAAGAAGAAGTATACGTCGCTCAACCACCTGGCTTTGAAGATCCAAAACATCCAGATATGGTGTATAAGCTAAACAAAGCACTGTATGGCCTCAAACAAGCTCCTCGCGCTTGGTATGATACGATCAAAGACTTCCTGAAGAGCAAAGGCTTCAAACCTGGATCCCTCGATCCCACACTCTTCACGAAGACATATGATGGTGAACTGTTTGTGTGCCAAATATATGTGGATGACATTATCTTCGGCTGCACCAACCAGAAGTATAGTGATGAGTTTGGATACATGATGCAAGAGCAATATCAGATGTCCATGATGGGTGAACTGAAGTTCTTCATTGGTCTTCAAATTCGACAGCAAAGGAATGGCATCTTCATATCTCAAGAAAAATACCTCAAAGATTGTCTGAAGAAGTTTGGAATGCAAGATTGCAAAGGTTACACGACGCCAATGCCAGCCAAACATCATCTGGGTCCCGACGACAATGGTAAAGAATTTGATCAAAAGGTATACCGCTCCATGATTGGTTCCTTACTTTACCTATGTGCATCTAGGCCAGTGCTTAGTGTTTGCATGTGTGCTCGATTCCAAGCGGCACCAAAGGAATCGCATCACTTAGCTGTGAAGCGAATTCTTCGATATTTGGCTCACACCCCAACACTCAGATTATGGTATCCAAAGGGCTCAGAATTTGATCTGGTTGGATTCTCGGATGCTGATTATGTTGGTGACAAGGTGGATCGCAAGTCTACATCTGGCACATGTCACTTTCTGGCACGATCACTTGTCTGTTGGTCTTCAAAGAAGCAGAACTGTGTATCACTCTCAACTCCTGAATCTGAATACATTGCTGCTGGGTCTTGCTGCACTCAGCTTCTATGGATGAAGCAAACTCTCAAGGACTATGGCATCAATCTGACACAAGTACCTCTCTTCTGCGACAACGAAAGCGCCATCAAGATTGCCAACAATCCAGTCCAGCACTCGAAGACAAAGCACATTGTAATTCGTCATCACTTTCTCAGAGATCATGTCATGAAAAAGGATATTGACATCATTCACGTCAACACTGAAGAGCAACTGGCAGATATCTTCACAAAGCCCTTGGATGAGAAATGGTTTTGCAAGTTACGATGTGAGCTAAATATCTTGGAATCCTCAAATGTCCTGTGATCAGGCACACATCCTAACACTTATGCATGTTGATGACTTAGATGTGCAACACACGAAGTAAAGTATATCTTCAATCAATGAATACTTACATTCGAGTGTGAATACATTAACGTGGAATTTAAATTGGAGCGCCACGATAATTGTGCGCCGTGTATCCAGGTCTAATACTTCCTATCGGTGGGTAACGCCACCACCAAATTTCTCTGTTTGAAGTGTTTCACTCATGGCGTTATTATTGCTATGTCTTCACATTTGGTTAGTCTTCAAATTTCAACTTATCTTCATGATTTTCTTCACTATGTTGATTTGATTGCTTTACGTGTGTGTGTGTATATATATATATATATATATATATATATATATATATATATATATATATATATATATATATATATATATATATATATATATATATATATAAAGACTAGTGTTCTGTCCTCTACAACATTCACTTATAGCTATGTCTTCCTAGTTGAATCTTTTGAACTAAGTGAATGTGATCGGACCCTAATCTCTCTATGCTTTCTATCTCAAACTCTATCTGTCCAAATCATACGCGTTCTATTGAAACTGTCGAATGTCTTCTCTGCATGTCAGCAGAAGACACAGAGATAAACATTAAGTCTGCTTTAAATTATTCATCCTTATTGTTTAAAATCCGGAGAAGCCGGAATGACCATCCGACAAACCTGGAGGGCGTGGGAACGTGGGACAGCTCTGAGTATGTTGCATGCTTGCCACGCACCTTTCAGATGTGAACCGCCAGGCACTGAGTAATTGCGCTTGTGCCGCACACCTCCTTATAAATACATGTCCCCTGCGGTAAAGAAAACCTTCTTCCACCTCTCCACCTCGTCAAAACCCTAGCGCCACCGCTAGCTCTCAATGACGCCGGCGATGAAGCGCTTAGCTGCCATGACTTCTCCGACGCCGTCCTCACGCCGGCCGCGGACATCGTCCTCTCCGCCGCCGCCGTAGGTGTCCTCCGTCGCCAAGTTAGGGCACGGTGGACAGAACTGCTCGGTCTCCTACTCATCCCATCTAGCAGTTCTTCGTGTGGTAAATATAACTCTATTTTTACCATCTTTTTGATCCTTAAAGATTCATCCTGTTTACGAAAATTGGTTTCTGCCTATACAATGTTAGATCTATTCTGTCTGCATCTCATACTGCCTAGTATATTCACTTAAGCTTCATATCTAGTTAGATTCCTCACTTCTACTTATTCACGGATTTGTACAAATCTGGAACCAACTCTCAACATATAAGTGAATGTCTTCGCATCATGAGGTCAATGTCTTCAAACTGATTTATCTTCAAAATCTTCTGAGAATGCATATGACCTCTTCCCTTCCTCGCATCTCTAATGTTGTCACGGTACATGTCCGTGGAGAATCCTTGATTCTCATAGTCTGCATTTGTTTGCGAATTCTAACAAGATCACATTAACTCTCCCGACGCCAGTTCTGTTTGTCCAGCAAGTTTAAAGCTTTTGAAGCCTTTGAACGTGTTGAAGCCATTCAGTTTGAAGTTCATGGCTGCAGAGAAATCAGTAAGGAAGGGTGGCAGACAGCGTCGTGGGGAAACATCAAAAGATTTGCCTGATGACCTCGCAGAGCTTTACAAGACATATCCTGAAGAGAATTATAATCAGCGCAAGACACGAATCCAATGGATTCGACGATATTGGGCTGAACAATGGTTCAAATACAAGTTCGTGACCCAGGAATACGCTGAGAAGAATGCTATCAAAAGTCCTTGGGGTGATATTTTCTTTCGAGGCCTTCCACCCAACAACAGAGCTGAAGCTATTGCACAGGGTTTCTATCCTTGTATGGTCCGTGGACCTCAGCCTGAAAATGCCGACCCATCGACATTGCTCTGGTGTCGTGACGATAATCTATTCAAGCGCAACTTCCAAAGACGCAAAGGCATCGCCAAGGAAAACAAGAAGTCATTGGGATTAGACTTCAACCCTGGTCCTCTCGCTTCCCGCGGCCGACGGCTCACGTGATGCAGAACCCAATGTCATCGGTCCGTTCTACAACCTTGATGGCCTCATCACTCACATCTCGGTCCGAGGTGCCAAAGTGGACCATTCTGATGATGATGATACTGACACTGATGAAGCCACAGCTCCTACTCCAAAGCCACAGAAGCCAAAGAAGGCTAAGGCTTCAAGATCAACTGCTCCTCCAAAAGCTTCACGTGTGAAGCCACTAGCCACTGCACCTCCTGAAGACAGTGTGCAGTCTGAAGATCAATCACGCATCTCCAAGAAGACGGAGAAGAGAAAGAAAATCATCAAAAATACTGACCAGAGATTGACTCCTGCTGCCATTCTGCGAGAAGAGCACATTGATCTATCCAGCGATGAAGATCTTGCAGGTGATGCTCTTGAGCAAATGATCAAGAGCAAGGAAGAAGCAGAGATCTTCAATGATTTGCCTCTCTTTGATGTGGCAATCATCCATAACTTCATTGATGAGTGGTTTGACACCCCAAATCTCAGCTTTGAAGATCTGCACCTTCCCATTGGCCTCAGCGTCTCCTTCAATGGCGCCATTGCTTCTGAGCTAGCTCTTGCTCAGCGCATCGTTGAACTGAAGCGCAAGATCGACTATGAGAAAGCTCAGTTCAAGAAGCATGTGGCAAAGCTCAGCATGCAAGATGTCAAAAACTTCAATGACGTGCTGCACGAGCTCAAAGAAGCCTTTCTCAAGAAGCACGAAGAAGCTAAAGGCTCTCGTGAGCGCATGAAGAGTATGGCTGACAAGTGTGTGCTAGCCTACAATGAGGCTGAGAAGCGCAAGGCTCTTGGTCGTCCTGGCATTGACCCCATAATGGCTGCAAAGAAGTTGAAGCCATCAACTGATCAAGCTGCACCTTCAAGGCAGGAAGAACCTTGCATAGTCTTCCCAAGCAGCATGACTGGCTCGAAGCCAAAGGTCAGGTCAACCGCTTCAGAACAGAAGAAGACGAGGGCTGCCGAGGCTGAAGCCAGAAAAAGGAAAAATCCTGAAGCCTCTGATGTTGCTCCTTCCAAGAAGAAGCGCAAAACCAAGACGAATCGGGCTGCTTCCACAGAGCCCTTAGTTGTTGAACCTATCTCAATGGTTCGACCTGCATCTAAACTCCAAGAACGACGGATGATAGTTCATGAGCCTGCTTCCTTAGAGGCTCATGAAGCTGAAGACATTCCAGCAGCTGATCCCACCGCTGCTGAAGACATTGGTCACAATGACAATGTTGAAGATGATGAAGTTCTTCCTTAGATCGAACACAACTTGGTATCATTGCCTGTTCTCACGAACAGCGAACTCATCAGCATTGGTCGTCCTCTGACGCCAATTGCTCAGGATGCATCATGGGCTGATCACCCACAACAACAAGACTCCCCGAGTACTCCCCAACAACAACAAGTCACACCACCTGTGCAAGAAGAAGAGGAAGACTTTGAGGCCCAGCCAACTCCATCTCAAAAGGCGTCGCCAGCATTCCGCAGGCTTCGCAAAGGACCAAGGCCTTAAGTCCCTCTTTCGAGCGTTCCAGAAGGAGAAGTGCACCACCAATCTGTTGCACGTCAAGTGTTTCTAGAAGCCACTCCGACTGTGAATGTCTCCGTGTCTGAAACCAAAGCTGTTGAAGACAATCCGGCTACATCAGCCGATGACAACCCAGAAGAAGAACGTGTCCCTACTCCCCCCATTACTGAAGAAGTTGTTCCTGATGTGAACGTGCCAGTGCCCGACCCTCCAGCTCATCAAGTGGAGGTTGAAAAGCTTGAGGCTGCCACCACCAACACAAATGAAGCCAATGACGTAGTCATGGCTGAAGCAAATGTGGAGCCTGCACCAACCAATGTGCCAGAAGCCAATGATGCAACTGCTCCTGAAGCATCTGTTGTGCAGCCTGAAGCCTCTGTTGTTGCCACTGCTCCTGTTCCGCCACCAAGGCCCTATACAATTGAGCAAGCTTACAACTATGGTCAGCTAATCACTGTCAGATGGCCCGTTCTGGTCCCTCCGCCTCATGCCTCTGGTCCTCAGTTTGATTATCATGTTGAGCATAGGCCTCTGGTCCAGAAACCAAAGCCAAGACTGCCAAGGTTCCCAGGTACTGCCACCTCTACAGGATCCTTCAATGCAAATGGTTTCAAATCCCACAACACCTTCTTTGATAGAGCAAAGAACCCCTACTCAAGGCCAAGAATATCATCAGATCATTTCTGGAGCTATCAGCAGCGAAGCTATTACTCCTGCGTTCTGTATGATCAAGGGCGCATTTTCCCTCATATGCGCCTCGACATTGAAGCCATTTCTGGACTTCCATGCTTGGAAGAAGCACTTGACTCCTTTCGTGATGCAGGTCTGCTCAGCTTTGTGACAGACAAAGAACATTGGAATGAGGAACTTTTGCTTCAATTCTATGCTACCCTCCACATTCGCGGCTACTACAGAGATACAAAGACATGGGTTCTCGAGTGGATGACAGGAAATGTTCATCATGAAGCCAAAGCTCTTGACGTCATTGAGCTTACATGCCTACCCACTCCCGGAGAGCTGTTCGAACCTGATTGTCAACTCCACCGCAATGCACTGGAGAGCATCTTCCATAAGCCAGAGCCCAACATGAGCGAGATGTTGAGCATGATGAAGCCTTTGCCACCTGACGCTGAATACCCAAAGGAGTTCTTTGTTGATGACCTTGAGTATCTGCCTCGCACAATATATCACATCATCAGGCGAACTCTATGGCCTATCAAAGGGCATTCATCATCTGCAGAACTTGAAGGAGCCATGAAGACATTGGTCTCTTACATCCTCAATGGCATCAGCTTCAATACTCAAGAATTCTTCATCCGGCAACTGGCTGCGTCTGGTTCTGACCTTTTTGGCCTGAAATTCTATGCTCCATGGGTCACGCGCCTCATCAAGCTACACTCTGCTATCAACTATCAGCCCTCTGCTCGCAATCATCTGATCTTTCTACCAGAGGTTGATATGTCAGTTGAAGCCATATACCTTGAGCCTGCCAAAACGCCTCTTTGTCTTGAAAATGCTGATCACCATAGATTCACTCAACCCATGGAAGGAGTCCAAGCAGTAACTCGTGTCTATCCAATGGCTGGGAACACTCGTATGCCTCACCGTGCGCAAACTGAAGCTACTGAGAGCACAATTGCCCAAAGGCCTAAGAAGCGCTCTCGTATCCTAAATGACCGAGAACTTCTCGTGGCACTGCATCAGAAACAAGACAAGCATCACTTTTGGCTCAAGCAACAGATGCAAAGCCTCTTGGTGGACGTCAATCGCATTCGAAATCTTGCCACCAAAAATGCTTTTGTCACTCACGAGACCTGTCGGCGATCATGGAAGAGTTTCACGCTGCTCAGTGGTGAAGCAGATCTTCAAGACGATGGCTTCACTGAAAGATTTAAGTTTGACTCCACTCCTCCACGGAATGCGGTCCTACGTCGAACTCCATCCCTTGAAGACTCTGACTATTCTTCCTCCGCGGCAACTGTGAATGCCAGAGTGATCGATGATGAAGAGGATGCTACTTCACCGCCCCCTACTTCTGCACGCATTGACACTGCACCAAGTTCATCTGCGCCGCCAAACAACAACGACAACCCTGCTGCTTCACCTTCTCCTCATGAGAGCGAGTAGATGCTCTATGTCTTCAAACCTTTTTGGTCCTTACTGACAAAAGGGGGAGAAGCATATGAGTTTGATAGTCTTCAAGCGGGTTCATATGGGCGGTTGCTTTATATTTTGCCAAGTGTTTACAACTCTCGCTTTGGATACATTTGGTTCTTTGAGTTGTAACACTTAAACTCGATGGTCGCCTGCTACTTATTTGCTTTTCTGTGATGCGATGATAACTTCCGCACTTAGATCATTATGCAGACGTCCATTTTTCATTATGCATGTCATTCTCTTAGTTATATCATTTCATGCATGATGAATTATCTTCATAAGTTGAAGAGGATCTCCACAAGTACAACCTGCCATGTGCATTTTCATTCCAAAAGCAAATTACGTATATGCACATCTTCAGGGGGAGCCTTTGCCACTTATGAAGACAATACCCTATCCTTTACAATTTCACATACTTTATCCCCGTTGAAAACTTCAACCAGTTTGTCATCAATCACCAAAAAGGGGGAGATTGTAAGTGCATCTAGTGCCACCCCTAGTTGGTTTTGGAGTATTTACGACAAATTTGGTTGAGGGACTAATGTGTTTGTGAGAATTGCAGGATAACACAGGTAGTGTCCCTCATTGATTCGGTTTACCTACCGGAGATGACCCCTAAAAATGTACGAAGAAATTGACGACAATGGTGGTATGTGAAGATATTCATATTGAAGACTATGACATGAGAAGACATTGAGTGAAGACTATGGAGCCAAGATCGTGGTCGCTTCGTTGTTTCCTTTCTCTTCTTTGTTGAGTCATAGGAACCACCGCATCGTTAAGTGGGGTCCAAGTGAACAAAGTCAGAATGACTGAAGTGATGCTCAACCCAAATCCTATGTCTTCGAGCGAAGACAATGAGAGCAAATCTTATCCAAAGCTGGATGAGTCAGCTTTGCTTGTAGCCCAAGTAAAGTTGCCGTGTGTCTTTGAAATCTGACCGTTGGAACACGTGTCAGTTCCTTAGTGACCCAGGGTCATTTCGGACATATCAGGTCGGGTTGCCTACTGGCTATAAACAGCCCACCCCCTACACCATAAATTGGTGGCTACTCAGAGTTAGTGCACGGCTTTTATCGTTTGAGAGCAACCCACCTCGAAGCCTTTGAGAGAGAGAGAAATCCTTGCAAGGACAAAGCCCAAACACCCAGAGCCAAAGAGTGTTAGGCATCACTGAAGTCTTTCTGTCTGCGTGACCTGAAGACTTATTACACATGAGGACTGTGAATCCTCCAGCCGATTAGGCGTCGCGTTCTGAGCATCCAAGAGTCATTGTGGATCGCCGGTGAACGAAGTCTGTGAAGGTTCGGAAGTCTACCTTGAAGACTTACCAGAGTGATTGGGCGAGGACTGTGTGTCCTTAGCTCAAGGGGAATAAGGTGAAGACGCGGTCTTCTGAGTTGAATCTCAGCCTCCTAACTGGACGTCAGCTTGTCACAAAGAATCGAACTGGTCGAACAAATCATGTGTCTTCAACAAGTGACTGGTTCTATCCTCTCCCTTCCCTTACTTAGAGTTTCTCTTCGTGAAGTCATTGCCTATTTGTCGTACCTGTTTGACTTCATTGCTTGACTACTATCGTTGGTTGGCTTCATACTATCTTCCATCCTGATCCTTACTACTAAGCTGCTATTAGTCTTTGTACTTTCACATTACAGCATACTTGACTATGGTTTGCTTGTTGTAGTTTATCTACCGCTGCATATCAATTAGGTCATTTCTATTGGTTGTCTTTGAAACTTCCACGTTTTGAAGACTTTCATAAAAATCGCCTATTCACCCCCCTCTAGTCGATAACTAGCACTTTCAGGTATTTCCCTCAAATATGAAACCAAGGTTATCGAACCAGTAGGAGAACCAAACAACACAACGTAAACAGCCCCTGCACACAAAGAACAACACCTCGCAACCCACGTGTTAAAGGGGTTGTCAATCCCTTTCGGGGTACGGTTCCTCGAGATAGGGAAAGGACGTGAGGTAAATTTTGTAGATGGGATAAATAAATCACGGAACAAATAAATTACAGCAAGGTATTTTTGTATTTTTTTTGGTTTAATAGATCTGAAAATAAACGCAAGTAAAAAGTAGATTGCAAGGCAAATATATGAGAAAGAAGACCCGGGGGCCGTAGGTTTTACTAGTGGCTTCTCTCGAGAAAAATAGCAAATGGTGGGTGAACAAATTACTGTTGGGCAATTGATAGAACTTCAAATAATTATGATGATATCCAGGCAATGATCATTACATAGGCAACACTTCCAAGATTAGTAGACCGACTCCTGCCTGCATCTACTACTATTACTCCACACATCGACCGCTATCCAGCATGCATCTAGTGTATTAAGGTCATGGAAAAACGGAGTTATGCAATAAGAACGATGACATGATGTAGACAAGATCCGTTTATTTATTGCGGCAGATATGGATCCCATCTTTTTATCCTTAGTAGCAACGATACATACGTGTCGGTTCCCTTTCAGTCACTGGGATCAAGCACCATAAGATCAAACCCACTACCGGGCACCTCTTCCCATTGCAAGATAAATAGATCAAGTTGGCCAAACAAAACCCAAATATCGGAGAAGAAATACGAGGCTATAAGTAATCACGCATATAAGAGATCAAAGAAACTCAAATAACTTTCATGGATATAAAAAGATATAACTGATCATAAACTCAAAGTTCATCAGATCCCAACAAACACGTCGCTAAAAGACTTACATTATATGGATCTCCAAGAGACCATTGTATTGATAATCAAGAGAGAGAGAGAGAGAGAGAGAGAGAGAGAGAGGAAGCCATCTAGCTACTAATCACGGACTCGAAGGTCTATAATGAACTACTCACGCATCATCAGAGCGGCACCAATGGAAGTGGTGAACCCCTCCGTGATGATGTCTAGATTGGATCTGGTGGTTCTGGACTCTGCGGCGGCTGGATGAATATATCGTCGACCCCCCCCCCCCCAGGGTTTGTGGAATATTGGGGGCATTTATAGAGCAAAGAGGCAGTCCAGGGGGCACCCGAGGTGGGCACAACCCACCAGGGCACACCTGGGCCTCCTAGCGCACCCTGGTAGGTTGTCCCCTCCTCGGGACTCCCCCGAGTTGCAACCAGGGCCCAACTTCTTCCTTCTGGTCCATAAAAAATCATCGTAAATTGACGTGGCATTTGGACTCCGTCTTATATTGATTTCCTGCGATGTAAAAAACATACAGAAAACAACAACTGTCACTTGGCACTATGTCAATAGGTTAGTACCAAAAATGATATAAAATGACTATATAATGATTATAAAACATACAAGATTGATAATAAAACAGCATGGAATAATCAAAAATTATAGATACGTTGGAGACGTATCAGCATCCCCAAACCTAACTCATGCTCGTCCTCGAGTATGTAAGTGATTAAAACAGAATTTTGATCTGGAATGTTGTTTATCATGTCATATCATATTCTTTTCTTTATAGCATGGACATTTGGACTTTTATGTGATTCAAAGCAATAGTCTAGTTTTGACATAATGATTTAGATACTCAAGCATATCAACAAGCAACCATGTCTTTCAAAATATCAATGCTAAAACAAGTTATCCCTAGCCCATCATACTCAAACATTGATCCATTCATGAAACACACTCGAGTATTAGCTACATCCAATACTTAAGTACGATCATATTGCCCCCTAGTTGGTGCTTTTATACGAGAGGATGGAGACTCAAAAAATAAAAATTGCATATAGCAAAAGAAAGGCCCTTCGCAGAGGGAAGTAGGGATTTGTAGAGGTGCCAGAGCTCAAAGCGAAAAAATAGAGATAAAAACATTTTGGGAGGTGTATCCATCTCACCAACGAAAACGACTTGGAGCATCCCAACACTTTCCATGCTAGATATATCATAGGCGGTTCCCAAACAGAAAATAAAGTTTATTCCTTTTTCCACCATACTTTCACTTTCCATGGCTAGCTCTATCCACAGGTGCCCTCCATACCAACACTTTCCAAGGAATTTATTATTTGACAACATAAAGTAAATTAAATTTTGCATTTCGGGACTGGGCATCCCTAAAACCTTTGCCTTAGTCTCGTGCAATGACAAGTGAATAAACACTTGTCGTGAGAATAACACATCTAGCATGGAAAATATTATTGTTTTTGAATATGTTAGCATGGAAAATATTAGCCACCCATTACCGTTCTGCGAGTGAAACAAACACACAAAAGAGAAGGTTATTTTGAAAATTAGAGATGGCACATGAAAATTTGCTTAGAACGGTAAAAGAATACCGCATATAGGTAGATATAGTGGAGTCATGTGGCAAAACTAGTGTCGGTGTCAAAACCGGCAGATCTCGGGTAGGGGGTCCCGAACTGTGCGTCTAGGCGGATGGTAACAGGAGACAAGGGACACGATGTTTTTACCCAGGTTCGGGCCCTCTCGATGGAGGTAATGCCCTACTCCTGCTTGATTAATATTGATGATATGGGTAGTACAAGAGTAGATCTACCATGAGATCAAGGAGGCTAAACCCTAGAAGCTAGCCTATGGTATGATTGTTGTTCGTCCCCACGGACTAAAACCCTCCGGTTTATATAGACACCGGATAGGGTTAGGGTTACACGTAGTCGGTTACAGTGGTAGGAGATCTACATATCCAGACGCCAAGCTTGCCTTCCACGCCAAGGAAAGTCCCATCCGGACACGGGACTAAGTCTTCAATATTGTATCTTCATAGTTTAGGAGTCCGCCAAAGATGATAGTTCAGCTATCCGGACACCCCTAGTCCAGACTCCTCAAGAGTCCCCTAACCAGGCTTCAATGACGATTTAGTCCGGCGCGCATATTGTCTTCGACATTGCAAGGCGGGTTCCTCCTCTGAATACTTCATAGAAGGTTTTGAACACAACGATAGTGTCCGACTCTACAAAACAAGTTCCACATACCACCGTAGAGAGAATAATTTTTGCACAGATCTGCTGACGTATTCCGCGGCGTGACATCACACCACGACCAGGCCTTTATATGAATCGTTTTTTACTGTCCTACCTCAGCGCGTTTAGCGAGGCAGTTTCCTTGGCACGTCTTATCAAAGCATAGATCGTGCCCCCTTATTCCGGGATTCTCATCAATACGGACGTGGGTAACCCATCCGCACCATTGATTACGGCGCTTGGGAGATAAGCGAGTTTTACCAG
Source organism: Aegilops longissima (assembly GCA_021605205.1). Taxonomy (NCBI): domain Eukaryota; kingdom Viridiplantae; phylum Streptophyta; class Magnoliopsida; order Poales; family Poaceae; genus Aegilops; species Aegilops longissima. The sequence continues at coordinate 664,739,816 of CM038676.1, forward strand.
GCTGGTGGGGGACGCATAGCTTCGTCCGTCCATATAAGGGGATAAGGATCCACCTTTTCACCTACGCCTTCTTCCTCTTTTGCTCATCCATTTCCGCGCACTCGAGCTCCAGCGCCCAAGTCCGCATATTCCACCTCAATCTTCTCCAACTATGTCCGGAGCGGGAGGCAGGTGGATGGCCTCCTCCGTCATGGAGGGGCACATCGAAAAGCTGCGGGGGGGCGGATACTTGTCCAGCAACATCGCGCACCGGCTACCCGACAAGGGGCAACTCATTCCAACCCCCAGGCCCCATGAGAGGGTGGTGTTTCTCCCACACTTCCTCCGTGGACTAGGTTTTCCACTTCACCCATTTGTCCGGGGGCTCATGTTCTACTACGGCCTGGACTTCCACGATCTGGCCCCGAATTTCATCCTCAACATCTCGGCGTTCATCGTCGTGTGCGAGGCCTTCCTCTGCATCCAGCCCCACTTCGGCTTATGGCTGAAGATCTTTAATGTCAAGCCAAAGGTAGTGGGCGGCCGCCAAGCAAAGTGCGGAGGCGCCATGGTTGGCAAGATGGCCAAAGTCCTATGGCTCGAGGGCTCCTTTGTGGAGACCATAAAGGGGTGGCAATCAGGGTGGTTCTACATCACCGAGTCGCACGGCTCTCAATGGGCGGCGGCCCCCGAATTCCAATCTGGCTTCCCCACACGGCTCTCATCATGGAAAGAGACGGGACTGACATGGGGGAATTCGGACGAGCTATCCAGACTCAAAACCTGCGTCCGAAACCTGGTGGACAAGAATCTCAGGCTTGTCAACATAATCCGTGTGATGCTCATCCGCCGGATTCTCCCATGCCAACAACGGGCCTTCAAATTGTGGAGTTCGATCCGCACAAAGACTCAATCTCTAAAAAGGCTCTTCGACACGACGCATTTAAGATGCCGGAAGGTGCTGTTCAAGGCGCCGAGGTTCTACATCCGCCATCAAGATCGCGGATTCAGCTCGCATAATAAAGCCAGCGAGGTAAGTTATTTTACCCTTTATGGGACTCTTTTTCATAGTTTGACTCTATGCGGATCTAAAACTCCCTAACCTTTGACAGACCGCTGAAGACGCTCGGACAGATTAACTGTCCGCCCCTTGCGAGAAGATCCAGTGGACGCCTGATTGATTGATGGGGCTGCTGGCCCGTACTCACGTGGTGCCGGAGAAGAAGGCCACGGGAACTCGAAAGAGCTCCCGGCGCCAGGTGCTGTCGGACTCACCGCCCGACAACACTGAGGCGGAATCCTCCTCTGAGGAAGAGGAGGAGGAAAAAGAAGCCTCTCCCCCAGTGGGGAAAGAGAAGAAAAGGAAGGCCGCCCCAACTGGGGAGGCCGGAGGGCCCAAGAAGGGAAGGACCCTTCATCCGGACTTCTCCACCAATGCCGACAACAACGAGGAGGAGTGGCCAACAAGGGCTAAGCCCCTGGCGAGATCGTAAGTGTCCGGATGCCCATGGTTTTTATTCGTTGCATAGTGTTCTCTAATGCCGAACAATCATGCAGCCCGCCCAAGGGCGAGTTCGCCGCTTCGTCGAGCGGGTCCCTGAATTCGTCGGAAGTGGAGAGTACTTCACTTCCGGCCGCCTCCTCACCTCACGCTGCGGACGACGCCGAGGTGGGGCCCCGAGGGGGGCCTGGTCAAGAGGAGGTGGCGCAGGAGGCGCCGCAAGCCAACCTCCCGGACTCTAGGCGCGTGGGGAGCGAGACCCCCAGGGGCTCTAAGCCCGACCCTCGTCCGGACTCCATATCGGAACCTTCAGCGGTTCCGAAGTCCGGCAAGCGGCCCCTTCGTAGGAAGGGTAAGACGCTGTAGAAATATTACCGCATAGACAGTAGCCCCTAATGCTTAGTTCGGTGTTCGGAAAGAAAAGCCGTACTAAGGATCTAAAAAGATATACGCATGAGTCTAACATAAGTATGTCAATATGCGAATGCAAAGCTGCTGCTTGACCTGTCCGACCGATCATGGAGGTCAATGCATTGAAGTAGAGCCTCGAGCGGTCCGAGAACGAGCTCGGCCTTGCCAAGAAGCAGCTCGAGGACAAGGAAGGTAAGTAATACCTTATTTAAAGAAATACCTTATAGAAAGGATTTGGTTGCAAAAGATAACAGGAATAACATGGGTACTGTAGGGGCCACGAGCGAGGTGGCGGCCCTGAAGGAGGCGGTGTCCGCGACCGAAAACAAAGCGGCTGCGGAGCGCACCGAGCGAGAGAAGCGGGAGGCGCAGCTGGCAGAGGTATGGCAAGAGCCCTGTGCTCGTGGAAAAACATGAGGGTTTGGAGCGTGACTCAAGACCCGAGAGTCCGAAGCTTGCCTCGCACTTGAGAGTGCCAAAGCTGCTAAGGCCAAGGCCCGTAAAGCCCTCCAAGAAATTGAATCATTAAAGAAGATAGCGGCGGTAAGGCATTCTTTATGCAAAGCAAGCATGTGAAAGTGAATTACCTATTACTTACCCGGATTCGAGCTCTCCAGAGCATTCGCGGATCTGCCCGTAGTGTGTCCGATGCTGCTGCTTCTACCGTGCAAGGAGGGGAGCTCGACGGACAAGGTGTTCTAGTCTCAGTATGCTGAGGCCGGACATCCGGTGCCCCTAAGCGACCAGCTGAAGCAGCTGGTCGAGCTCACAAGGTCGCCGAACAGGCCATGAAGGGCCTCATAGTTCGGCCGTGGCTATTGGAAGCCATGCCAGGAGCTACTTTGGGCTAGTGGGCGGCTGGTGGACGCCTGTCCATGGATTGAAGTCATCAAGCGCCCGCCTGCATTGAAGGTGCCTGTCGGGCCCTTGCCCGCTAAAGTGCACTGGGGCAAGCTGGATGCGGAGAAGCTTGTGACGGACGGGCCATCAAGGGGAAGGAGCATCACACGCCCGAATGTACTATGAGGGCATCTCAAGGGTGCCCACCGATAGCGGATGAGTGCTCCAAAGATGTAATTTTGAATAGACTCGCATTTGTTATCCTGTGACGCTGAAAACTTGTTCATATGCGATAAGCAACGCTTGTTAATTTAAAATATTACCTTCGTGCAGCCGCTTATCAAATCTGAGAGATGGCAAGTCGTTGGCTTCAGCCCCCATGCCACGAAAGTCTTTGGGGTGTTCGGGATAAATTTGAGCGCTCTTGTTCCCATTCTTGGGTCCATCGAGGAGGCGCCAACGCAACGTAACAAGGCAACCGGACTTATAGTGCTTGAACACTCTCACTTAGCCATAGAATTCTATAATTTTAAATTTCGCGAAGCCCCTAGTATTCGAAGACCGAGTTCGGGCGCTATCCACGCCTTTGGCCGGACAATGCCGGTTCCTCGCCTAAGCGGCATAAGTCTTTAGGGACTCAAGAAACCTCTCGAAAAGCGATCGCTCTCGCCTTTATCATGACGGCCAGTTTTAGCTTTCCACCGAGGTGCTCAACCCAGCTCAACCGGGAACAATCGCAGTGGTTCTCCCGGTGCTACCTTAGCCGATATAATGAACGTAAGGTACCAAAACATGGGAGCCGCAAACCCAACTATTGACCCAAGACATGATTCGAGCCGATGCATATAATGCTATAAGTTCGGGTGCCAGACTTGTGAAAGTGTTCGGACTTCACACCATACTTTTGGGGTACAAGCCCTCGGTGTATTGGCCGCACTAAAGTGTACGGGTGCAACATGTCATGAAATGAACATATATATAGATAAAGAAAGGACTGCAATAATAGGCAAAAGCGATGCATTGTTTATTCAAAAGAAACTGCAAATAAAAGCAGAACGATACAAATTATGCGATAAGCAAGGGATGGGACTATTTAACATGTCCCCTTCCAGGGGTAAGTTGCGGGATGGTATGTAAAACAGGTATAATGCTCGTAATAGAGAACACCTGGACACTCGACGTAGCTTTCTGCTTCCCTGGCTGTTGCATCGTGAGTTCGGCAATTCTAGTGCCGGACAGGGCTTCTGGAAAACGGAGTCCTGAAAGTAAGAGAAAAAAGGAAAAGAATGACACAATCGGGAGCCCCTGGTGCGGTTGAGCCGCATTCTGGGTGTGCCGTGGTCGTGCCCCCCTCCCCTTATGCCCATGGTATCTCCAGAGCGTAGTTATGTACGCGTAGTACTGGCTTCGCAATTTCGCGAGGGCTGGGGTTGGGGCCAGATTGCTATGCGTGCTTGAATCGTGCCAGGCGGTCTTGTTGTAGGTTACTCCGGGCGCGCTTGACCGTGTCCGGATGTTTAGTGGCCGGACTCGAGAATTGTTGTGAGAGGCTGCTTTGCACCTCCGCCGCGAGGGCCGCCGTGTGCTCCTCTGTTCGGAGAGAGCGTTCGGTGTTTCCATTGACCGTGATTACTCCTCGAGGGCCTGGCATCTTGAGCTTGAGGTATGCATAGTGCGGCACCGCATTGAACTTTGCAAATGCGGTTCGTCCAAGCAGGGCGTGATAGCCACTGCGGAACGGGACTATGTCGAATATTAACTCTTCGCTTCGGAAGTTATCCGGGGATCCGAAGACCACTTCGAGTGTAACTGAGCCCGTACAATTGGCCTCTACACCCGGTATGACGCCTTTAAAGGTCGATTTGTAGGTTTAATCCTTGAGGGTCTATGCCCATTTTGCGACTGATCCCGATAAAGCAGGTTCAGGCTGCTACCACCGCCCATCGACTCGGTGAGGTGAAATCCGTCAATAATTGGGTCAAGAACCAATGCGGAAAACCGCCATGACGAATGCTAGTGGGGTGGTCCTTCGATCGAATGTGATCGGGCAGAAGACCATGGGTTGAACTTTGGGGCGACCGCTCCATCGCATATACGTCCCTTAGTGCATGCTTCCGATCCCTTTGGGTATGTGGGTTGTGATATCATGTTCACCGTCCGCACTTGTGTGGGAAAGCCCTTCGTCCTCTATTGTTCGGGCGGCCGGGCTCTTCTTCGCCATAGCTATGCAGCCCTTGTCATTGAGTTCGCACTTAACTTGCCTGCTTGTTGAACACCCAACAGTCCCTGTTGGTGTCGCTGGCTGGTTTTTGGGGTGCCATGTATCCGCACAAGCGATCGAGTATTCGGTCCAAGTTGGACGGGCCCCGGTATTTCTTTTGAATGGCTTCTTCCGCTGACCGGTTTAGAGCTCTGAATCCGCATTGACCGCCGATCTTCATCATTGTCGCCGTTCATGCGGCGCTTGTTCTTGTTGCGACGCGACCTGCCATTGTTGTCTTTGGTGTCCGAACTACCATGGTTTTTGGTCAAGTTGTTACTACGAGCTAGCCAGTTGTCTTCTCCCGCGCAAAAGCGGGTCATGAGTGTGGTGAGGGCTGCCATGGATTTCGGCTTTTCCTGTCCTAGGTGTCGGGAAAGCCACTCGTCGCGGATGTTATGTTTGAAGGCTGCAAGGGCCTCTGCATCAGGACAGTCAACGATTTGATTTTTCTTGGTTAGGAATCGTGTCCAGAATTGTCTGGCCGATTCTGCTGGCTGCTGAATTATATGGCTAAGGTCATCAGCGTCTGGTGGTCGCACATATGTGCCCTGGAAGTTATCAAGGAATGCGGCTTCCAGGTCCTCCCAACAACCGATTGATTCTGCTGGCAAGTTGTTAAGCCAATGCCGAGCTGGTCCTTTAAGCTTGAGTGGGAGGTATTTGATGGCGTGTAGATCATCACCGCGGGCCATGTGGATATGGAAGAGGTAGTCCTCGATCCAAACCGCGGGATCTGTTGTACCATCGTATGATTCGATGTTTACAGGTTTGAAGCCCTCAGGGATTTGATGATCCATTACTTCATCTGTGATGCATAGTGGGTGTGCGGCGCCTCTGTATTGGGCTATATCACGACGTAGCTCATATGAGCTTTGTCTACTGTGTTCGGCCCGGCCGGACTTGCTGTATCTGGTGTGAAGGTTATCATCACGTGTCGTGGGGCGCCCACGCGATCCGTAGATCGATCTTGTTTGCCTTGCCTTGTCCTCCAATATTTCTCGCAAGTCTGGTGCGTTTCCCCGTGCCTTGGTACTTTTCGAGCGACGCCGGAGTGCGGCTTGAATGGAGGGTCTAGAGGCCTCTCTCGTCGCGACCACGGGTGGCGGTCGGCCGATCATGCGCTGGTGATGTAGGTTTGGGTGTTGCTTCCTCTAATTGGGGTAGCAGCCTGCGTTTGGGGTATCTCTTGGAGGGGCGTTCGAGTTCATACTCTTCGGCTGCAAGGATTTCAGTCCATCTGTCAGCTAGCAGGTCTTGGTCAGCTCTAAGCTGCTGCTGCTTTTTCTTGAGGCTGCTTGCCGTGGCCATAAGCCTGCGTTTGAAACGCTCCTGTTTGGCAGGATCCTCAGGCACGACAAATTCGTCGTCGTCGAGGCTTGCCTCATCTTCGGAGGGAGGCACGTAATTATCGTTGTAACATCCCAAAATTCTAAATTTTGGAATGTTATATTAAATAAATATTTACGATTGTTTGTTTGATTGTTGTGTGACTGATTGTGTGAAATTGAGTGGCATTTGGAAATTTCAGAGGCATTCGAATTTTACTTGAATTGGATTCAACTTGGCATTCGAAATTTATTTCATAATACTAGACAAATACTTGAGCAAAAGTATGAGAGGAGTAAACATGACACTCCAAAGAAAAATGTCAGAAGAAAATATTGCCAAAAAAAAGTTTGAATTCAAATATGATTTTATTTGGAATCTACAAAAAAACGTTTTTATTTTATTTCGGTTTTGCCTCTGGAGAAAAATGTTCTCGTTGTAGGATTTACTTTTATGATTTTATTGATATGTATATGTCACATATAAAAATATTATAGGTTTATCTATAATTAGTTTTCTCTCTCTGTGGTATTTCAAAAAAAAATTCCAAGGCGCCAGCCAGGCCAACCGGCCCAGCCAGCGCCGAGCCGCAGCCCACCAGCAACCGAGCCGGCTTGCCCCAGCGCCCACGCTCGCCCGATCCCTAGCGCGTCGGTCGCCCGACCCTCTCTCCCTTCCCCACGATCGCTGCCAGAAGGGCCCCACCTCTTCTTTCTTCTCCCCACGAACCCAATGATACAAAACCTACACGCACATCGCATTCGACGCCGCCACCACGTCCGATCCTCTTGGAAACCCTATCTCCAGTCTTCCCTCGCCCAAGCAAGTTGTCCTATAAATAGCCATGAGGCTCCTCGACCGATTCCCTTTGAAACCATTCGCCAAAACCCATCGCACCGCACGCCTCACCGCTTGTATCTCGCCGAATTCACGGAGTTCACCGGTCGCTTCCGACGCTGTAAGCATCTTCAAACTGTTCCTTCCATGGCTTATTATCCTCGTTGTTGCGATCTTCTTTGACGCCTTTTGACGCCCAGGAGCACTGGAGTCACCGCCGAGCTCGCAACGCCGCCGGAGTTCACGGTTCACCTCGACGCCACGCTCGACCCCGACGTTCCCTCGCCTCACTATCCATAGAAAATCGGACCCCCTTGCCGTGCTGCACCACCTGGACATCACCGCCGTCCTGGAAGGTCACCGGAACCCCGCTGCCGGCCGCGCCCCTCTTCCCTGCCTACGCACGGGTTCTGTGTAAGTCAAGTATGTGTTAGCTCCTTTGTTTTTTTTTGAAGCGTTAAGTTTTCTAGATTTGCTTAGATCGGTTTTCTTTGATACGGTTTATTTTTGTTTAGGTCAAACCGGTTTGCCGGTTTTCTGTTTTAAGCGTATGTGCACGTTTCTGTTAAGTTCCACCCGAGCGCCGTTTAGTTACAGATCGCTCAGCTCCTAGCCCAACAGACTTTCCCGTTTCTATTTATGTTCGTATGTGTAAAAAAACAGAAAAGTTTCAATCTTAGATATTCTATATCTTTTATTTCATAGATCCAAATTGAGTGATTCTTTTTTCTGCAGTTTCAAAATTTGTTAAAGTTTATTTCTGAGCAATTGGATTTCCAATTTGATTATTTTAAATTTGAATTTGATAAAATTTGTTCAAATCACTAATTTGGTCATATTTTGAGTTTACAAAGTATTTTGATTGATTCTTTTTGCTACTGTTTTGTTATTGTTTTGTCTATCCAGTAGAATATAGTTATTTATTTTAGTTTATTTTGAATTAGGTTTTTAGCAAAACAGTACTGTTTTAGTTATATTTTTTTAGTCTTTTCTTTATAGTTTTAATTGTTTTTAAATTTTTATTTTTGTCACTTTTGAAAAATTTAGTTTTGTTTCTGTTAGTCAACAAAAGAAATTTTTTTATTTAAGAAAATTATTTTACTTAGTTTTGTACGAAAACTTGTTTAGGTCATAGTTAGTGTTTCATAAAAGCTTTTATTTGTTTCTTTTTGCAAATAAAATTTTATGGAAAAATAGCTTCTGTTAACTTAGTTGTTTTACTTTGTATTTCTGTTAGTTTATTAGTTTAGTATTTTCTTGGTTAAGTTTTACTTAGGACAAAACTATTTTGTGTTATGTCTTAGAATTTTCTTTAGTAGTTTTTGTGTACTTTTCCTTTGTTTTTATTGGGTGTCCCTTGATTTGCATTTTTATTTGTTGGTTTTATTATGAGTGTTAGAATTGTTTGCTAGGATGTTTGCTTATATGAATGCTATGTTTGACTATATAGATTTTCAACGGAGTGACTAATAGTTCTACCAAGTCATTATTCGAGAGTGTTGTTATCTTCATCAACTTACTGTGCAAGTTCACTTTGACCATGCTTTCATACCTATGTTTTATTGCATTTAGTGGCATCTTTGCAACCACCTCCAAAGAGTGATATTGAATTCTTGTAGTTGATTAGTATGCATGAGGTAGGAACCCATCACCCTGTTACCAAGCCCGGACGTTATTTATTTTAATGCTACGCTATAGTAGACGGGTTTGGTATGAGTGCACGAGAGTGGTGTGAAGAAGGAGGACTCTACGCCAATGATGACAACTCCATGATGACATCTGCAAGGACTGCATCTTCAAGGCCTCAAGACTTCAAGACTCGAGACAAGAATTCAATACACACTCATCGGGTGAAGGACGGTTGACGGCACCTGGAGAAACCAAAGGATGGCCGGGATGCATGGAGAAGCGCCATGACATATTTAAAAGCTTCACCTAGACTCAAAGAGACGGAAGAATACTTCATGCCCGAAGCTTACTGTGCAACCGCAAGTCACGATGGGCTCGCTTCGTTGACCTTAGTTGTGACTCTGGCTGGGACGGTGCTAGCAGATGTAGAACTACGGTAGGATTGGATGAGCACCGGACAAGGTGGTCGGGAACTCTTCGGAAGACCATGTTTCGGTCATCTTGTTCTCAAACACCCTGAAGTGCGAGAATGTAAAAAGAGGGAACGGATCTTGCGGGTAAAGTGTACAAACCTCTACAGAGGGCTAAAACCTAATCGATTAGCCGTGTCCCCGGTTACGGACAATTTGAGCATCTGGACTTGGATCTATCTCGGAACTCTCAACACCGGATTGATAACTTAATTGTGGGCAACTTATGATGATTTTGGGCTATGAGACATCGGTTGGCGGAACCATGTCATCATAGAAAACTCCATAGTACAGACTTCATTTTATTCCTTTGATGTAGGGAAAATTAAACCAGCTTTTACGCAAAAACCCCAGACACAGAGCCACAAAGCCATATTGCATATAGTATAGTTTTATCATCTGTTCTTTTTATTGTGATCTTGCCGGTACATTCAATTTACTGACCTACACGGCTGCAACGTCTCATGTTGCAGATACTTTTCTTCCGACGAGTAAGAGTACGGTACAGGGTTACGGTCTACACTCAACTTGCCGATGGCGTTGATGGGACTCCACACCCGATTGTTTGTTTCCGCTGAGACTTATGAGGTATATATCAGTTTTACCTTATTTATACATGTGATTGCACTTTGATATATACATTGATGTACTGTGTGTGCCAGCATACCGATCCAGGGATTGCACAGATACACAGAGGCTTGACCATCTGAGGTCGGGTCGCTACAGATATGGTATCAGAGCACATGTTGACTGTAGGGCGTGACCCTAGAAATCGAAAAGCCCCTGGGACAGGAAATTTCTAAATCCTTATTTTCAAAAAGACTCTTACTTCTCATCTTTTCTGATTTTATCAAGTAGTCCCTCTCACCTCAAATAGTTAGAATATACCCCTTTTCCCTTTTGACCACATGAAGTATCAACTGAAGCCGCTCCGATAAAGATATCGGACAGCTGATGACCTCTTCAAAGTATCAAGGATTTCACCATGCATTAGAAGAGTTGAAGCTGCAACAATTGAAGACTCCGAAGACTAGAAGAATTTGAAGAATCTGAAGAATTATTTGACCTTTAGAAGACCAAACCCCTGTTATATACTTACGTTAGATGTGACGATTTGTGAGCTGTCATTTTGTTTGATGTTTTTCCGACAGCCACAAAATAAAAAAACATTTTTTTTTCAAAACTATTGTTTGTATTGCGTGTATTCTTCCTCACCTCTCTCATATCTCATCCCAAAACTTTTGGACCCCATAGATGATGAATGAAGTTGGTCTGCTATTCTTTGGACCGATGACTCAGTTGGAGGCAGAGCTATGGATTCATAACATGGAGGACCAATTTAGAAAAAATTTGATTCCAAGGAAGTATGAGGTTCAATACGCCTTCATGCTTTTATGTAAAGTGCTGCAACCTGGTGGAAAATGCATCAAGCCATACAAGGATTTAATGGAGCAAGAACTTGGGAAGAATTCAAGAAGACCTGTTGAGATCACGCCTCATTCGGAAGCACTATGATAACTCAAGAAGAAACCTTGTGCCTGCTAGATTTATGGAGAAATAGGACACACCAGGAGGAACACAAGGATGGATGCCCTCGCAGAGGAGAAACACCCAGTGAGGAATGCCCAACTAGTCGTGTGACTTGTTTCTTGTGTGAAGGAACCACCCACTACCCGACTCAAGTGTCACATTTACCCCATGGTGCAACAAACTATTCAGGAGCAGGAAGAAGGAATGAAAGAAGCCCTCCGAGAAGTTATGAAAGAACCTGTGATGAAGGAATGTGTTGAAGACCCCGATGGAGAAGGCCTCAACAGATTTTACTCCAATGCCTGCTATTCATGTGGAGAAGAAGGACATTTTCACAGATTGCACCAAGGAAAGAAAAGAGTATCTGGATACTTCCGACGGAAGCAATAGAGTTTGATCCACAGGAATAAAAGGTTTGATCAGAACGAAGAAACCCCGGAAGAGAAAACAAAGACACACTCAGAACAACCCAATTTCTGCAAAGAGGGACAAGAGTCATATTACCTGTTTTGAATGTAAGGACGTCGGGCATTATGCCAATCATTGTCTTGAAAGGAAGCAAGGAACTCAAGGAGCAGGCACCATCTCCAAGAAGCCCAAAGACTTATCGAAAGTTATGTGTTTTCATTGCAAGGAAGCAGGACATTATGCTACTAAATGTTCCTACAAGAAGGAAGCTGGAGTTGAGTAGTTGGAATTTTGATATGGATAATAAGAGTGGTAGAAACCAATTTTTTTTTCTTCATGAGTACAATAAGTTGAGTTATGTAATGGGTGCTCAGAGTTTGTAATGGATTCATGAAATCAATAAAGTTAAGGTGACATGTTTTCATATGTTTAATTGTACGAGTTGTTACTCTATGAACACGGATTTTGACCATTTTGGAGGATATGAGAAATATGGTCTATGGATGAATTTATGAATTTCATTTTAAGGGTGATAGTACCCTATGAAGAACACTAGACCAATGGAAATGGAAATGTGTCCCACATGTTGGAGTTTGGAAAAAAATGAGTTGAAGTTTTATCTTTGATATGATGGTATTAAGAAATGAAATGTTATTGGATTTAAAGTGGTGTAATGTTGGAAAATGGAGCAATTGTAACTCCAAGGATGAGTGAAATTGGTACAAGTGTTGAAGTGGGCTCATAACCCACAGGCCCAGGAATTAATAAGGGTCAAGTACCCACCGAAGAAGAAATTTTGGGAAGACTGCGATTTGATCAGCAGACGCTTCAGAGGAGGTTACGCAAAACCCGAGAGTTGTGAAGAAACGATAGATGTTTTGTTCAGCTTGCAGAATCAATGGAATTATCCGAACTAAGTTCGTTGAGAAGAGAAATTCTGCAACGCTAAGTAGAATGCCCGAGTGTTAGAAATGTGATATTCGCTAAACCTTATACAGGGTAATGATTTGGGTGCGGAATGGATTGATCACCATACCGACTTACTCTTGTCATTCGCTCTTGCTATTTGGAATGGTAAATCTGAGTGACTTACCCATACTAGAGAGACGCATTTATATCAAACCTTGTTTAAACCATAGAATGGTAGAACGATGGACCCCTGTATAGGCATCCATTGCCAATCGTAGGATATACGGTGAGATTCAACCCAGACCCTTTTCTGCAGGAGAAACCATTAATTGTTGACCACCATGAGATTTCGCTAATTAATTAGAATTGGCGAAAGACCTGTCAGATATGAAGACCCAGTCTCGGAAGAACCTCACCAGGATGAAAGGACACGTGTTTGAGGAAAAGTTTGTGACCCTATCGGAAGAGCGCCAGTAAAAGAGTTATCCCGGAGAATATAAGAAGACCGACACCATCAACCCAAAGGAATGGAGTACCTGAGTGTTGGTCGGCACCATGACCCTGCTTTTATGTGTGGTAGCACATTAGACCATTCCGATCAATGAAATTGCTAGAAGACCCCCCAAACCCTAACCTTTTCTTGCTAGCCTCTTCGAATCTCGAGGATGAGATTCATTTTAAGTGTGGTAGGTTTGTAACATCCCAAAATTCTAAATTTTGGAATGTTATATTAAATAAATATTTATGATTGTTTGTTTGATTGTTGTGTGACTGATTGTGTGAAATTGAGTGGCATTTGGAAATTTCAGAGGCATTTGAATTTTACTTGAATTGGATTCAACTTGGCATTCGAATTTTATTTCATAATACCTGACAAATACGTGAGCAAAAGTATGAGAGGAGTAAACATGACACTCCAAAGAAAAATGTCAGAAGAAAATATTGCCAAAAAAAAAGTTTGAATTCAAATTTGATTTTATTTGGAATCTACAAAAAAACGTTTTTATTTTATTTCTGTTTTGCCTCTGGAGAAAAATGTTCTCGTTGTAGGATTTACTTTTATGATTTTATTGATATGTATATGTCACATATAAAAATATTATAGGTTTATCTATAATTAGTTTTCTCTCTCTGTGGTATTTCAAAAAAAAATCCAAGGCGCCAGCCAGGCCAACCGGCCCAGCCAGCGCCGAGCCGCAGCCCACCAGCAACCGAGCCGGCCTGCCCAAGCGCCCATGCTCGCCCGATCCCTAGCGCGTCGGTCGCCCGACCCTCTCTCCCTTCCCCACGATCGCTGCCAGAAGGGCCCCACCTCTTCTTTCTTCTCCCCCACGAACCCAATGATACAAAAACATACACGTACACGTACCCGCCGCCGCCGCCACGTCCGATCCTCTTGGAAACCCTATCTCCAGTCTTCCCCTCGTCCAAGCAAGTTGTCCTATAAATAGCCATGAGGCTCCTCGACCGATTCCCTTTGAAACCATTCGCCAAAACCCATCGCATCTGCACGCCTCACCGCTTGGATCTCGCCGAATTCATGGAGTTCACCGGTCGTTTCCGACGCGTGTAAGCATCTTCGAAATTGTTCCTTCCATGGCTTATTATCCCTCGTTGTTGCGATCTTCTTTGACATCTTTTGGATGTCCAGGGAGCACTGGAGTCACCGCCTCGAGCTCGCAACGTTGCCGGAGTTCACGAAGTTCACCTCGACGCCACGCTCGACCTCGACGTTCCCTCGCCTCACTATCCATAGAAAATCGGACCCCCTTGCCGTGCTGCACCACCTGGACATCACCACCGTCCTGGAAGGTCACCGGAACCCCGCCGCCGGCCGCGCCCCTCTTCCCTGCCTACGCACGGGTTCTGTGTAAGTCAAGTATGTGTTAGCTCCTTTGTTCTTTTTGAAGCGTTAAGTTTTCTAGATTTGCTTAGATCGGTTTTCTTTGATACGTTTTATTTTTGTTTAGGTCAAACCGGTTTGCCGGTTTTCTGTTTTAAGCGTATGTGCACGTTTCTGTTAAGTTCCACCCGAGCGCCGTTTAGTTACAGATCGCTCAGCTCCTAGCCCAACAGACTTTCCCGTTTTTATTTATGTTCGTATGTGTAAAAAAACAGAAAAGTTTCAATCTTAGATATTCTATATCTTTTATTTTATAGATCCAAATTGAGTGATTCTTTTTTCTGCAGTTTCAAAATGTTAAAGTTTATTTCTGAGCTATTGGATTTCCAATTTGATTATTTTAAATTTGAATTTGATAAAAAATTCAAATCACTAATTTGGTCATATTTTGAGTTTTACAAAGTATTTTTGATTGATTCTTTTTGCTACTGTTTTGCTATTGTTTTGTCTATCCAGAGAATATAGTTATTTATTTTTAGTTTATTTTGAATTAGGTTTTTAGCAAAACAGTACTGTTTTAGTTATAGTTTTTTAGTCTTTTCTTTATAGTTTTAATTGTTTTTAAATTTTTATTTTTGTCACTTTTGAAAAATTTAGTTTTGTTTCTGTTAGTCAACAAAAGAAAATTTGTTTTTATTTAAAAAATTATTTTACTTAGTTTTGTACTAAAACTTGTTTAGGTCATAGTTAGTGTTTCATAAAAGCTTTTATTTGTTTCTTTTTGCAAATAAAATTTTATGGAAAAATAGCTTCTGTTAACTTAGTTGTTTTACTTTGTATTTTCTGTTAGTTTATTAGTTTAGTATTTTCTTGGTTAAGTTTTACTTAGGACAAAACTATTTTGTGTTATGTCTTAGAGTTTTCTTTAGTAGTTTTGTTGTGTAGTTTTCCTTTGTTTTTATTGGGTGTCCCTTGATTTTCAACGAAGTGACGAATAGTTCTACCAAGTCATTATTCGAGAGTGTTGTTATCTTCATCAACTTACCAGGCAAGTTCACTTTGACCATGCTTTCATACCTATGTTTTATTGCATTTAGTGGCATCTTTGCAACCACCTCCAAGAGTGATATTGAATTCTTGTAGTTGATTAGTATGCATGAGGTAGGAACCCATCACCCTGTTACCAAGCCCGGGACGTTATTTATTTTAATGCTACGCTATAGTAGACGAGGTTTGGTATGAGTGCACGAGAGTGGTGTGAAGAAGGAGGACTCTACGTCAATGATGACAACTCCATGATGACATCTGCAAGGACTGCATCTTCAAGGCCTCAAGACTTCAAGACTCGAGACAAGAATTCAATACACACTACTGGGTGAAGGACGGTTGACGGGCACCCTGGAGAAACCAGTGGATGGCCGGATGCATGGAGAAGCGCCATGACATCTTGCGGAAAGCTTCACCCTGACTCAAAGAGACGGAAGAATACTTCATGCCCGAAGCTTACATGCAACCGCAAGTCACTATGGGCTCGCTTCGTTGAACTTAGTTGTGACTCTGGCTGGGACGGTGCTAGCAGATGTAGAACTACGGTAGGATTGGATGAGCACCGGACGGTGGTCGGGGAACTCTTCGAAGACCATGTTTGGTCATCTTGTTCTCAAACACCCTGAAGTGCGAGAACGTAAAAAGAGGGATCGAATCTTGCGGGTAAAGTGTACAAACCTCTGCAGAGGGTTAAAACCTAATCGATTAGCCGTGTCCCCGGTTACGGACAATTTGAACATCTGGACTTGGATCTATCTCGGAACTCTCAACACCGGATTGATAACTTAATTGTGGGCAACTTATGATGATTTTGGGCTATGAGACATCGGTTGGCGGGACCATGTCATGATAGAAAACTCCATAGTACAGACTTCATTTTATTCCTTTGATGTAGGGAAAATTAAACCAGCTTTTACGCAAAAGCCCCAGACACAGATCCACAAAGCCATATTGCATATAGTATAGTTTTATCATCTATTCTTTTTATTGTGATCTTGCCGGTACATTCAATGTACTGACCTACACGGCTGCAACGTCTCATGTTGCAGATACTTTTCTTCCGACGAGTAAGAGTACGGTACAGGGTTACGGTCTACACTCAAGTTGCCGATGGCGTTGATGGGACTCCACACACGATTGTTTGTTTCCGCTGAGACTTATGAGGTATATATCAGTTTTACCTTATTTATACATGTGATTGCACTTTGATATATACATTGATGTACTGTGTGTGCCAGCATACCGATCCGGGATGGCATGATATACGAGGCTTGACCATCTCGAGGTCGGGTCGCTACAATCGTCCTCTACCTCTCTTTCTGCCGCACTGTCGTGCGGACTTGCTTCTCCCTCCTCCTGTGTTGAATCCTGCTGGAGGGGGTTGTCTTCGGCACTATCCGGGGTGTTATTATCTCCCGTGACGGAATCACCATTTTTACTATGGCGGGATTTAGAACGGCGCCGCTGACGTCGGCACTTGGGTTGTTTCTTAAAGGGGTCATCCTCCGCCGTTCCATCGCCATTCCCATCTTTTGGGATGTCCACCATGTATATGTCATATGACGAGGTGGCCTTCCAGTGCCCTGTAGGCGCTGGGTCTTGGTCGTCTCCGGCATCGTCGTCCATACCGTCAATGTCTTCGGAGTCGAAGTCGAGCATGTCGGTTAAATCGTCGACAGTGGCTACAAAGTGGGTGGTGGGTGGGCGTTGAATTTCTTCGTCGTCCGCATCCCAACCTTCCTGACCGTAGTCCGACCAGGGCTCTCCTGACAAAGCGAGAGACTTTAGTGAATTCAAGATGTCGCCAAAGGGCGAGTGCTGAAAGATGTCCGCGGCAGTGAATTCCATGACCGGCGCCCAATCGGGTTCGATTGGCAGGGGCGCAGAGGGTTTGGAGTCCGGAGAGGAGTCCGGCGCCTTGGAATCATGGTCTTCGCAAAGGACAGGGATGGAGTTCGGCTCCATCGCCGTTGAGATCGTAGCCCCCGAGGCGGTGTCCAACCACTCGTCCTTGATCGGGGGAGTCGGCTCCGAGCTAAGGGTCGGAGCGGACGCTGGTGCGGCCTCCAGGACACTGTTCGGCGGCAGAGCTAGATCGTGCCCATCGAGACAGTGCGGCGCACAAGGCTATAGCTCGAATCCGTCGAAGATCAAGTCTCCGCGGATGTCGGCTGTGTAGTTCAAACTTCCAAATCTGACCTGACGGCTAGGGGAGTAGCTTTCGATCTGCTCCAGATGGCCAAGTGAATTGGCCCGCAGTGCAAAGCCGCCGAATACGAAGATCTGTCCAGGGAGAAAAGTCTCACCCTGGACCGCGTCGTTGTTGATGATCGAAGGAGCCATCGAGCCTATAGGTGACGACACAGAGGAACTCTCAATGAAAGCACCAATGTCGGTGTCAAAACCGGCGGATCTCGGGTAGGGGGTCCCGAACTGTGCGTCTAGGCAGATGGTAACAGGAGACAAGGGACACGATGTTTTTACCTAGGTTCGGGCCCTCTCGATGGAGGTAATACCCTACTCCTGCTTGATTAATATTGATGATATGGGTAGTACAAGAGTAGATCTACCACGAGATCAAGGAGGCTAAACCCTAGAAGCTAGCCTATGGTATGATTGTTGTTCGTCCTACGGACTAAAACCCTCCGATTTATATAGACACCGGATAGGGTTAGGGTTACACAGAGTCGGTTACAATGGTAGGAGATCTACATATCCGTATCGCCAATCTTGCCTTCCACTCCAAGGAAAGTCCTATCCAGACACGGGACGAAGTCTTCAATCTTGTATCTTCATAGTTTAGGAGTCCGGCCAAAGATGATAGTTCGGCTATCCGGACACCCCCTAGTCCAGGACTCCCTCAACTAGTTTAAAGGATTTTGATGCACAAGTCGATGTCATATTGGTGCAAAATGAAGGCTAGCAAAAAGATTGGGAAGCGGCGAACCAAGAAACGAATAATCTCATAAGCAAGCATTAAGCATAATTAACACCAAAAAATGCACCACAAGTAGGGTATAATTTTCATTGCATGATTATTGAGTTTCCTGCATGCATAGGGAATCACAAACCTTAACACCAATATTCTTACTAGAGCACAATTACTCATCAACATAACTCACATATCACATCATCATATCTCAAAAATATTACTAAGAATCAAGTTTATTTTGTCCAATGATCTTCATGACATAATTTTTTTCTTTCTTTATCCTTCTTGGATATCTATCACTTTGGGACTAATTTTCAAGTGTTGCTTTTCATAGGCTCAAACAAATATTAGTGAAGATCATGAGCATAACATATTTTCTTTCTCTCAAAATAATTTAAGTGAAGCAAGAGAGAATTTCTTCAAAATTTTACTAAATCTCAAATAAATCTAAGTGAAGCAAGAGAGAGTTTCTTCAAAAATACTAAGCACACCGTGCTCAAAAAGATATAAGTGAAGCACTAGAGCAAGTCCATTGCTCATAAAAATTTAAGTGAAGTATAGAGAGCAATTCTAACAAGTCATGACATAATTTTGGCTCTCTCAAATAGGTGTGTCCAGCAAGGATTGATGACTTAAAACACAAAATAAAACAAGCAAAGACACATATCATACAAGACGCTCCAAGCAAAACACATATCATGTGACGAATAAAAATATAGCCTCGAGTAAAATACCGATGTTCGTTAGAAGAAAGAGGGGATGCCACTCGGAGGCATCCCCAAGCTTAGTTGGTTGCTCATTCTTGGATAATAGCTTGGGATGCCGGGGCATCCCCAAGCTTAGGCTCTTCTATCCTTCTTTCATCCATCGTAAGATAACCCAAAACTTGAAAACTTCAATCACACAAAACTCAACAAAACCCTTGTGAGATCCGTTAGTAAAAGAAAGCAACCCACTAATATAAGTGATGTGTCAAACCAATTCTTATTTTGTTTTTGTATTATATCTACTATATTCCAACTTTTATATGGCAAAAGATCATCAAAGAAAACCATAGTGCCATCAAAATAAGCACTCGACACAAAGAAAACAAAATCTATCAAAACAGAACAGTCTGTAGTAATCTAGAACTTTTGAATACTTCTATAACTCCGAAACTTCTAACAAATTAGGACGACCGGAATAATTTGTATATTAATCTTCTGCAAAACAAATCAGGGAAAAAGCTCTTTTCTGTGATTTATGAGAATTATTTTCGTGAGCGCAAAGTTTCTATCATTCTCAGCAAGATCAAACAACTATCACCCCAGAAGATCCTAAAGGATTTACTTGGCACAAACACTAATTAAAACACACAAAAAACAATCATACCAGTAGCATAATTGTCCTAACACACAAGAATAGCAATCAAAAAGCAAAAAAAGATTTATTCATTGGGTTGCCTCCCAACAAACGCTATAGTTTTACGCCCTTAGCTAGGCATAAAGCAAGGATCTAAGTTTTTTCATCCATTTTCTCCTTAATTTTCTTAGAGGTATTTTCATCATGGGGTTTTGTAAACACAACATAAAACATATTATCCATGGAAACTTTAGCATTCCTTAGTTGGTTTTCATCATAGCCCTTTTGATTACCCACAACAATCCAAGAGTAGTGTTGATTAACATTATAAAAACTTGTTGGATTATATCTAGAATGTGGACTTCCTTTTTAAGATTATCATCAAAGATCTTATTATCCCCAAGCAGATGCCTTAGTGCATAATCACTATTGTAAAGAATTTCATCTATCACGGGTTTTTCACGATTCATACCATAAAAATCAAATATTTCCCTAGGTTCCCGAATTATGTAGTCAAATTCATTTATAAGAACGAGAGTGGCCAAATTTTTGGCCCTAGGATTCTTTATGTTAGGGAGCTCAAAAAATAATCTTTGCAAAGTAGGATGGGTACGAATAAATTTACTTTCAAGTTTCAGAACTAGTGCTGAAATAGCATCCACATAAGATCTAGTAGTTTTAAGTATAGGAGCATCATCAAGACTTAGATTCCCAACACAATTGAAAAATTCTTGAATACGTTCTTTTCCCATAACATTCCCTTGCCCCAAGATAAAAGTTTTAGCATCCAGATTGCCCGTACGTCCAAATATAGGATTTAGGCCATCATCTGTTGGTGCACTCATGATTGCAAGCAAAGGATAGATCTGACAAGAAAACAGCGAACGGAAAAAGAGAGGCGAATAAAACGACAATTTTTTGTTAAGTGGGGGAGAGGAAAACGAGAGGCAAATGGCGAATAAAGTAATTGCAAGGAGATGAGATTTGTGATTAGGAACCTGGTTATGTTGAAGATCCTCCCCGGCAACGGCGCCAGAAATTCCTTTTGATGTCGCTTGAAGCTACGTCGGTATTTCCCCAAACAGGAAGGGATGATGCAGCACAGCGGCGGTAGGTATTTCCCTCAGATATGAAACCAAGGTTATCGAACCAGTAGGAGAACCAAGAAACACAAAGTAAACAACCCCTGCACACAAAGAACAACACCTCGCAACCTCACGTGTTAAAGGGGTTGTCAATCCCTTTCGAGGTACGGCGCCTCGAGATAGGCAAAGGACGTGAGGTAAATTTGTAGATGGGATAAATAGATCGCGGAACAAATAAATTGCAGCAAGGTATTTTTGTATTTTTTTGGTTTAATAGATCTGAAAATAAACGCAAGGAAAAAGTAGGTCGCAAGGCAAATATATGAGAAAGAAGACCCGGGGCCGTAGGTTTCACTAGTGGCTTCTCTCGAGAAAAATAGCAAATGGTGGGTGAACATATTACTGTTGGGCAATTTATAGAACTTCAAGTAATTATGACGATATCCAGGCAATGATCATTACATAGGCATCACATCCAAGATTAGTAGACCGACTCCTGCCTGCATCTACTACTATTACTCCACACATCGACCGCTATCCAGCATGCATCTAGTGTATTAAGTTCATGGAAAACTGGAGTAATGCAATAAGAACGATGACATGATGTAGACAAGATCCGTTTATCTATTGCGGCAGATATCGATCCCATCTTTTTGTCCTTAGTAGCAACGATACATATGTCTCGGTTCCGTTTATTTCACTGGGATCAAGCACCATAAGATCGAACCCACTATCGGGCACCTCTTCCCATTGCAAGATAAATAGATCAAGTTGGCCAATCAAAAACCAAATATCGGAGAAGAAATATGAGGCTATAAGTAATCATGCATATAAGAGATCAAAGAAACTCAAATAACTTTCATGGATATAAAAAGATATAACTGATCATAAACTCGAAGTTCGTCATATCCCAACAAATACACCGCTAAAAGACTTACATCATATGGATCTCCAAGAGACCATTGTATTGATAATCAGGGGAGAGAGAGAGGAAGCCATCTAGCTACTAATTACGGAGCCGAAGGTCTACAATGAACTAGTCACGCATCATCGGAGAGGCACCAATGGAAGTGGTGAACCCCTCTGTGATGGTGTCTAGATTGGATCTGGTGGTTCTGGACTCTGCGGCGGCTGGATGAATATTTAGTCGACTCCCCCAGGGTTTCTGGAATATTGGGGTATTTATAGAGCAAAGAGGCGGTCCAGGGGGCACCAAGGTTGGCACAACCCACCAAGGCACGCCTGGGCCTCCTAGTGCGCCCTGGTGGGTTGTCCCCTCCTCGGGACTCCCCCAGGTGCAACCAAGGCCCAGCTTCTTCCATCTGGTCCATAAAAAATCATCGTAAATTGGCGTGGCATTTGGACTCCGTCTGATATTGATTTCCTGCGATGTAAAAACATGCAGAAAATAGCAAGTGGCACTCGGCACTATGTCAATAGGTCAGTACCAAAAAAATATAAAATGACTATATAATGATTATAAAACATCCAACATTGATAATAAAATAGCATGGAATAATAAAAAATTATAGATACGTTGGAGACGTATCACCCTCTCGGTAATACAAAATCATAAGAAGCTTCATGTGACTAATGAGTTCAGTCATGACATCTTGTATTATGACACGAGTAAAGAGACTTGCCGGTAACAATATTGAACTAGGTATGGATATACCGATGATTGAATCTCGGGCGAGTAACATATTGCCAAACAAAGGGAATTGCATACGGGATTGACTAAACCCTTGACATCGTGGTTCAATTGATAAAGTTCTTTGTTGAATATGTGGGAATAAATATGGGCATCCAGGTCCCGCTATTGATTATTGATCGGAGAGGAATCTCGGTCATGTCTACGTGATTCTCGAACCCGTAGGATCGCACGATTAACGTTCAGTAGCGCTAGGGTAGTATTGAGATATTAATAGTGGAAAGTATGAAGGTTGTTCGGAGTCCTATATGGGATTCGGGACATCACGAGGATCTTCGGAATGCTCCAGAGGTAAATATTTATATATGGAAATTCATATTCAGGGTTTCAAAAAATGTTTGGGTTTTTTCGGTATTGTACCAGGAAGGTCCTAGAAGGTTCTGGAGTGGGGTTCACCTGCATGAGGGGACCCACATGAGTGTGGGTAGTGGGGAAAGGCCCCACACCCCTGGTCTAGGTGCACCAAGATCCCCCCTTAAAAGAAATAGTATCATATCTCTAAGGGATAACATCAAGATCCCTAAAAAGAAGGGATAGCGGTCGGTGGGGAAGGAAAGGAGGGATTTCCTTCCTCCCCCCAGGCCAACGACCCTAGGGGCTGGAGGGAAAGCCACCAGCCCCCACCATGCCTATATAAAGGAGGGGAGGCTTTGGGGACAACCACTCTTTGACCCTTGCCCCTCTCCCTCCAGTTCGACCTCCTCCACCTCACGCAGTGCTTGGCGAAGCCTTATCATAATTCTGCTGCCACCATCGCACCGTCGTGTCGGTTACGATCTCATCTGCCTCCTCTCCCTCGCTTATTGGATCAAGAAGGAGAGGACACCATCGAGCTGAACGTGTGCTAATCTCGGAGGTGCCGTCCATTTGGCACTAGATCGGATTGGATCGCAATTGGATCATGAAGAGTACGACTACATTAACTACGTTATGATGCTAACGCTTTTTGGTCTACAAGGGTATGTAGACACACTCCCCTATCATAGCTATGTATCTCCAAGATTGGATCTTGGGTGTTTTGTAGGGAATTTTTTGATTTTCATGCTTTGTTCCCCATCATTACGTCTGTGACAAGTAGACCGTTAAAATTACTGACGCCTACTACTATTACTCCAGTTTGAGAGCACTGCTATGCTTGCCTCTCTAGTTATCAAGTTCATAACAAACAAAGTAATGCTTTAAGTATGATGACATAATGTAAACAAAATAAGATCAATCAATATGATCAAACCCCGTCGTTTTACCCTCACATTGCAAGTTTAAACCTACCACAAAGCACCTCTCCTGCTGAAGATAAATTAATCTAGTTGGCCAAACTAAATGGATAGGTCAGAGAGAAATACAAAGCTATAGCATTCACACATAATAAAGTTCAGAAATAACTCGGTTACTTCCAATGAACAATCTGATCATAAACTCACAATTCATCGAATCCCAACAAACACATCGCAAAAGATTATATCAAATCGATCTTTGAAGATAACATTGTATTGAAGATTTGAGAGGGAGAGAGAGAGAGAGAGAGAGAGAGAGATCTACCTACTGCTATGGACCTGTAGGTCCTGTGAGGAACTACTCACGCATAATCAGAGGGGCATCAAGGTGGATGTAGAGGCCCTCTGTGATTGGTTCCCCCATTGACAAAGTACCAAAAAAGGCCTCCAGACAGAATCATGGAAGAATAGAGGCTTGCGGGAATAACTTTTCCAGGTCTCACTCTAGTGGTTTCTAGATTTTAGGGAATTTATAGGCTTGAAATTAGGTTAAATGGAGTTGCGACGAGTCCATAAGGCTGGGTGGCGCCCCCTAGGGGTGCGCCACCCGAGCTTGTGGCTCTCTCGTGCAACATCTGGTCTTGACCCAAAGATCTCAGGGTCCCTTATGGTCCAAAAAAATCACCATAAAGTTTTATTGCATTTGGACTTCATTTGGTATGGTTTTTCCTATGAAACAATAAAATAGATAAAAATAGAAACTGGCACTAGACACTAGGTTAATAGGTTAGTTCCCAAAAATGATATAAAATTGCATATAAAGCATACAAGATTGATAATATAATAGCATGAAACGATAAAAAATTTGTAGATACATTGCAGACGTATCATTGGTCATTCCAAACAATGTGCTAGATTCAGCAAGGCATGCACACTTACTATACAAATTAACCTATTCAAATGTAAGAACAAATTAACCCTAGCTGGTTAAAAAATGTGCCCAAACAATGTGCTACATATAAATGTACGAACACCAATTGACACTTACCAAATTAACTTATTCGTGAATTAATAACGTAATCAACCTATGTAGAAAGCATCATTCCAAACAAAAAACTAGGGAAAATACACCTACTTACTGGCATGTTATTTTTGTATAATTACAAATAAATTAAACAATTAAATGTATATGTATAAGAGCTATAAACCTAGGCTTTGCTTCAAGAGGATATTGTAGTCGATAGCATTAATCTATCGGTGATGCTGCACAAGTTTCACTATGAGGCTACTCTGACCAAGAATGGGAAAGAAGATGTCGATCTTGTTTTCTCGTATAAGGACATGGCCATAATGATTGGCCTTGATGTACGTACTAACTTAGTTAATTAATTCCCATTTATTTTTGGATTATTTAGTGGGTTAGACACTTGACACATAGGTAACGTGAGCCACTAGTGCGAAGATTGTTGTGGTATCATCTGATTTTCATATGATGGAGGGGTTCATGAGTGTTGGTGTTGAAGTGTATGTGCCCAAACCAATCAAGCTTGTAATTTTCGGTGTTATGATCCAAAGGGTCATCGATGGAATAATTTACGCATGACATGCATTGTCTATTGCAACATGGCCAGCTTGCTTGAGCGAGCAGTGGAGAGACCAGTTACTATTTCGCGAGCTCAGCTATGCATATTTTATGACTTTGATTTGCATTATATAATGTTGTGTTGTTACATTTTATTTTTCTTGTTGTAGTATAATTTTGAGGTCATGTTAAAGATCGATCATCATTAGCAAGAAGTATAAACATAGAGGTTGCCTTTAACTATAATCATGGGATCAATGTAATATGTAGCTCTTCTAATGTTTATCTAGTGGTTTTTGTTAATTCATCCAACATGTAGTGCTAATTCATGTTTGAGCCTGGGATTATCTGCACCCAATGAATAGTAAATTCAAAAACAATAGTAATGGAATGGAAAATTGTGATCTTTTGGGCATCAAATATGCTCAGGTGCGTAATAAGCGTGAAAATATTTGTGGTGTTTTTGACAATCGGGGAGGTCATTGCAAAAAATAAAATAATTGTGACCAAATAGTGTTTTTTTTCAAAGTTTATTTCATAAACAATTGTTTTCCATGACGTCCTGGATTGTGCAAACTACACAAAATTATATAATGCAAACCAAAGCCAAAAAATAATCATCATCATTTTTCCGTATTTTATTTGAATTTACTATTCATGCCCGGGTGCAGATCAGCCGGAGCACCGAATTGTCGCTTCCCAACATGCGGGCTTTATGGTGTCTTACTTTTATTGATATCCCACCTAAAACTGGTTGAGATGCAAGTTAGTCAAATGTTAAAGGCTTTCCCATAACGAACACTCAGTTAGGATCCCATTATTTACAAAGCAATAGGGGAATGTTAAGTTTGTGGCATAGTCTATGATACACTTGCAAGGTGGTTTATACATTATAAAACTTCTCGGGCTAGATTTCATTTATATATTTCATGTGATGAACCATATTAACCACATGCTTTCCTTTGCCATCTATATTTCGTGTAAATGAGCAAGGCACAGTTTCCAATATATAAATTCAGATCCAGGAACAAAGGCATTATAAATGCCTTCTGGCTAAGGTTTGTAAATATTTTTCAAAAATATGACAATGACAACATGTTGCATTTAAGGATGCCTTTGTTATATAAACCAGCCAACACAAATGATGTAGCGAGTCGTCAACATGCACAAGTTAGAATAGTAAATAAAAGTTATGTAGACACCAACTAATAAAGTGTGTGTGCCACTTGCAATAGCAACATATTATGATGATTGATTTCAGATTACTATGCATGACTTCGTACAAATAGTATATTTATTAATTGGGCATGGATCACAAATTACTAATCTATCCATTAATTATCTTGGTCCTTCGGATATTTAATTAGTTGGTCATGGCATTCAAGACCCAAATAGCTGCATCCTCCATCAAGGAATTTCTTAATGAGGATATTGCAGCTGATAGCTTTATTCTCTCAACAATTCTGCATAAGTTTCAGTCTGAGACTACTCTGGCCAAGAATGGGAAAGAAGACATTGATCTTGCTTTATCTTATATAAGGACATGCCCATAATGATTGGTCTTGGCGTACGTACTACTTTAGTAAATTAATTCCCCTTTTCTGTATATTTTGTGAGTTACACACTTGACACATAGGCAACATGAGCCACTGGTGTGAAGATCATTGGAGTTTCATATGGATTTCATATGATGGAGGTGGTCATGAGTGTTGGTGTTTTTGTGTATGTGTCCAAACCTATGAAACTCGAGATTGTCGGGCCTATTATCCAAGAGGGCATCGATAGAACAATTAACGCATGTCATGCATGGTCTAACAAAATTAGGCAGCTAGCTTGATTGAGCAATGGAGAGAAAAATTAATGTTCCACGAGCTCATGTATGCATGTTTGATGACTTTGCTATGTGTTATACACCTTTCTGTTATTTTCTTTTGTTGTAATTGTTGTAATTTAATTTTGAAGTTGATGTTAAATGTCGGTCATCATTACTATGAATAATAAGCATATAGGCTCTATAATTATAAGCATGGGATCAATGTAATATGTAGCTCTTCAAATTTTAATCCAGTAGTCTTTGTTAATTCATGCAACATATGGGTTGTAATGTGTCCTACATTTACTAATCTCCCACTAGAAAGTGGTTGACATGCATGTTGGTCAAACTGCTCAAGGCTTTCCTGTAGCAAACACTATGATCCCATAATTTCCATAGCAACATCGGAACATTGAACTTTATGGTCTAGTCTTTGATATACTTGCACAGTTATTGACTACATTATAAAATTTCTCGTTCTAAATATGTTGTTATATTTCTTGTCTGAAAAGCCATAATAACTACATGCTTATTTATTTTGTGCAAAAGTGCAAGACACATTTTCCAATATATAAATCCAGAGCCGGGAACAAAGGCAATACAAATTTAGTTTCTGATACAATGCTTGAATGGCATGGATTAAATGCTTGATGGCTAAGGTTTTTGATACAATCTCTGAGGGCAACCTCTACAACCACGGATTCTCCTATGTCTTCTCTAACTAACATAAGGTCAAGCGCAGCACCATCCACCCCCGGAAGAAAGCATCTCCCCTCCCCTCATCGACATCGTAGATAGAGCCTAAGAATGTGTTGGATCTCAATTTGGATCCATATCCAGGATTACAAACTAGCAATGAGGAGGAGGACAAAAGTGGTGATAATGATGATATTGTTGAATACACTTCTGTATTGGGAGAAAAGCATGGTAATGGATGCCCACATAAGTGGGGTGCGGCCGACCTCGTAAGGTTGTGAGATCTGCCAATGGAGGAGTGCTTCCTCTCCATTGACCAAGAGAGGGCATGGGAGACCAAGGAAGAGACACACAGTTGGCTCATCGAAGCTTATTTTCATATTGGAGATGACACTATGACTATGAGACGCCCACCCCCCAAGGTGATTCCTTGACGCCAAAGAGATGCACGGGAGGCCAAGAAAGGAGCCAGAGGCAACGTAAATGAGTATCAAGAGAGGGCCTAGGAGGCTGAGAAAAGACCAATAGTCACAAGCAGACTCTTCTCCAATTGCGTCCAAAAAATAAAAAATTGCATGTAGTAAAGGCCTGCGTGAAGAAGAGCCGATTATCTTGTATACACCTTCGAAACTTGACGTGCACGGTTGACTTGAGATTTGAGTAAGCTTGGTGGTAAATCTTGTCCTTGTGAGTGTTCTTATTGAGTCCCCACCCCCTTTGTTCCCCATGTTCATCGTGTTTTACCTCCAATCCACCTCCAATTGTGATGATCGGGGCACCCCTATAGCTCTCCCCATATCATTTTTTTTAGCTCGGAACACGAGGCTTTAGACGTCACATGTAGGGTTTCATGTATAAGACCCATATCCCTTCGACTCTCCTTGACCTCGAGACAAACTTCTATTCCCATTCAGTGTAATATGTCGAGCAAACTGAAGTGGAAAATGACTTTGTTTTGTTCCATGCAATAAAATCCTATGTCAAATAATCATTCAGGGTGATTCGTGAAATTCCTTCAGGATCAAAAGGCAAGAACCTACTAATAATGAAATATTCATCCCATTATGCCAAAGAAGAGTCAATGAGCTCATCAACTTTGTTCAAAATAACATGCGTCCTCCTAGTATGTATCTTCCCCGTCGGACTATGTATGACCCAATGATCATCTCATATGGTGATTCTTGTAGCTGATCCAACTCTCCAAATATGACCTATTTTGAAAGCATGTATATTCTATTAAGATCCTATTTAGCAATAGTCTTGAAGTTCTCTGTAGTCTAACATATGTAATGATAGGAAATATAAGTTTAAAAAATTTCTCTACCGAATGTACAAATATGGTAGTTAAAATGTTTGTGGTTCAAGGAGTAGTCACTGTTGTGGTGGGTATTCCATACAAGATGGTGACACACGCTGCATAGGACACTAACAAGGACCCAACGATGGTCCACACATCCACCACGCGCAAATCACTAACAGGGCAAAGGAAGAGGGTGTTATATTGTATGTCATCTGCATTTTGAACTGTAGGTCCCTATCCACACAAGCCTTCGACAAAGTTGCAGGTGATGTCCTGCCCAACGAGTTTGAGACTGTTGGGGAACGTAGCAGAATTTCAAAATTTTCTACGCATCACCAAGATCAATCTATGGGGTAATCTAGCAACGAGGGAAAGGGGAGTGCATCTACATACCCTTGTAGATCGCTAAGCGGAAGCGTTACAAGAACGCGGATGAAGGAGTCGTACTCGCAGCGATTCAGATCGCGGTTGATTCCGATCTAAGCACCGAACAACGGTGCCTCCGCGTTCAACACACGTACAGCCCGGGGACGTCTCCTCCTTCTTGATCCAGCAAGGGGAGAGGACAAGTTGAGGGAGAACTCCGACAGCACAACGGCATGGTGGTGATGGAGCTCGTGGTTCTCCGGCAGGGCTTCGCCAAGCACTACGGAGGAGGAGGAGGTGTTGGAGGAGGGAGAGGGCTGCGCCAGGGGAAGGGTGTGGCTGCCCTCTCTCTCTCACTATATATAGGGGAAGGGAGGAGGGGGAGGCGACCTAGGGTTCCCTAGGGAGGCGGCGGCCATAGGGGAAACCCTAGATGGGTTTGGCGCCCCATCCCTAGGAAACTTGCCCCCCAAGCCGGGAGGGGTGGCTGCCCTAGGGGTGGCGCCCCCACCTCTCCAGGTTACGTGAGATGGGGTGGGAGGGGCGCTCAGCCCCTTAGTGGGCTGATGTGCCCTCTCCCCTTGGCCCATAAGGCCCCCCAAAGCTTGTCGGGGCCTCCGAAACCCCTTTCGGACACGTTGGTCATCACCTGGTACCCCCGGAACAATTCCGGACTCCAATACCCTTCGTCCAATATACCGATCTTCACCTCCGGACCATTCCGGAGCTCCTCGTCATGTCCGGGATCTCATCCGGGACTCCGAACAACCTTCGGTAACCACATACTATTTCCCACAACAACTCTAGCGTCACCGAACCTTAAGTGTGTAGACCCTACGGGTTCGGGAACCATGCAGACATGACCGAGACGTTCTCCGGTCAATAACCAACAGCGGGATCTGGATACCCATGTTGGCTCCCACATGTTCCATGATGATCTCATCGGATGAACCACGATGTCAAGGATTCAAGCAATCCTATGCAATTCCCTTTGTCTAGCGGTATTGTACTTGCCCGAGATTCGATCGTCGGTATGCCGATACCTTGTTGAATCTCGTTACCGGCAAGTCTCTTTACTCGTCCCGTAACACATAATCCCGTGATCAACCCCCTACCGAGTGGGCCCAGAGATACCTCTCCGTCACACGGAGTGACAAATCCCAGTCTCGATTCGTGCCAACCCAACAGACACTTTCGGAGATACCCGTAGTGCACCTTTATAGCCACCCAGTTACGTTGTGACGTTTGGTACACCCAAAGCATTCCTACGGTATCTGGGAGTTGCACAATCTCATGGTCTAAGGAAATGATACTTGACATTAGAAAAGCTCTAGCATACGAACTACACGATCTTTTTGCTAGGCTTAGGATTGGGTCTTGTCCATCACATCATTCTCCTAATGATGTTATCCTGTTATCAACGACATCCAATGTCCATGGTCAGGAAACCGTAACCATCTATTGATCAACGAGCTAGTCAATTAGAGGCTTACTAGGGACATGGTGTTGTCTATGTACCCACACATGTATCTGAGTTTCCTATCAATACAATTATAGCATGGATAATAAATGATTATCATGAACAAGGAAATATAATAATAATAACTAATTTTTGTATTGCCTCTAGGGCATATTTCCAACAGAGACCGCAACCAACACCCATATTTTCAATGCCTTCCTCCTTTGTCCTCCCTTCATCACCAATTCCATGGCCTAACTAAACTCTGATCAAAGTCCAAGAGATTCTATGGGAAATTATCAATCCGTGTGTAGCAAAATATCATATATATTTTAGTTATCCAAAAGTACAACATTTCCTTTTGACTTTTTCTTGATGTTCTTTTTCTCCACAGGCATGTGATCTAGGATTTCTTATATAAAAATGCTTATTATGTGATCAAAGCATTTCATAAACTACATCATAGATACTGACTAAGAAAGTGTGTGTACCACTTGTAGTAGCGACAAATTTGGATGATTGATTTCAACTTATTGTCCATGTTTTTTTTCAAAAAAATCAGTTCATTAATTGGTCATGGATGACCAATAACTAATCTATGTATTTACTATGTTGGTCGTTGGATCCTCTAAGTAGCTGATCATGTCATTCAAGACCAAAATAGCCACATCCTTCATCATTGCTTTGGTTGATGAGGATATTGTCATCGATAACATTATTATATCAGCGATGCTGCACAAGTTTCACTATGAGACTACTCTGGCCAACAATGGGACAGAAGACGTCAATCTTGAGGATGTCTATAGTGGTGATAATGATGATATTCTTGAATACACTTCTGTGTTGGGAGCAACGCATGGTAATGGACACTCACATAAGTTGGGTGCGACCGGCCTCATAAGGTTGTGATTTCTACTAATGGAGGAGGTGCTTCCTCTCCATTGACCAAGAGAGGGCATGGGAGACCAAGGAAGATACACACTGTTGGCTCGTTACAAGCTTCTTTTCAGAATGGAGACAACACTATGACTATGAGACCCCGGGTCCCCCGAGGTTATTTCTCAACACCAAAGATATGCATTGGAGGCCAAGAAAGGAGCCCGAAGCAACACCAACGAGTATCTAGAGAGGGCTTGGGAGGCCGAGAAAGGACCAAAAATCACTAGCAGATTCTTCTCCAATTGGGTCCAAAAAATAAAAAATGCACGCAGTAAAGGCCCGAGTGAAAAAGAGTCGATCATTTTGTATACACCTTTGAAACTTGACGTGTGTACTTGAATTGAGATTTGAGTAGCTTGGTGGTGAATGTTGTCCTTGTGAGTGTTCTTATTGAATCCCCCTCCCATTTGTTCCCCATGTCGTGCTTTGCCTCTAATCCACCTCCAATCGTGATGGTCGTGGCACGCCTATAGCTCCCTCCGTATCATTTCCTTAGCTCGGAACACGAGGCATTATATGTTACGTGTAGGGTTTCACCTATAACAGTCGTACCCCTTCGACTCTCCTGCACCTCGAGACAAATTAATATCCCCATTTACTGTAATATGTCGAGCAAACCAAAGTGGAAAAGGACTTTATTTTGTTCTACGCAACAAAATCCTATGTCAAATGATCATTCGAGGTGGTCTACAAAATACTTTTGAGATCAGCAGGCAAGAAACGACTAATAATGAAAACTTCATCCCATTATGCCAAACAAGAGACAATGAGCCTTGTTCAAAATAACATGCGTCGTCCCATTCTGTATCTTGCCCGTCTGACTATATGTGACCCAATGATCATGTCATATGGTGATTTTTTAGCTGACCCAATGATGTCTACTACGCAACTTTATTCTTGTAGACTCGTGTTGGGCCTCCAAGCGCAGAGTTTTTTAGGACAATAGCAATTTTCCCTTAAGTGGATGACCTAAGGATTATCAATCTGTGGGCGGCGTAGGATTAATATAGTCTCTCTCAAGCAACCCTGCAATCAAATACAAGAAATCTCTTGTGTCTCGAACGCACCCAATATAATGGCAAATTGTATAGATGCACTACTTCGGCGAAGAGATGGTGATAAAAGTGTAGTATGGATAGTAGATATGATTTTTTGTAGTGCGAACATTAAAAAATAGCAAGGTAGTAAATAGTAAAATGGAGCACAAACGGTATTGCAATGATGGAAAATGAGGCCTAGGGTGCATACTTTCACTAGTGCAATCTCTCAACAATGCTAACATAGTTGGATCATACGATTATCCCTCAAAGTGCAATAAATAATCACTCCCGAGTTCCTATTAGCGGAGAACAAAAGATAGAAATTGTTTGTAGGATAGAAAACCACCTCAAAGCTATTCTTCTGATCAATCTATCCTAGAGTTCATACTAAAATAACACAAAGCTATTCTTTCCAGTCAATCTAACCAAGAGTTCGTACTAAAATAACACCATATGACACACATCAACCAACTCTAATGTCACCAAGATACTCCAATATCAAGACTAGTATCCGTGAGTTAATTCTATGATATGCATAAAACAACTTCATGATCATAACATTCAATCCACACAAAGAACTACAAGGAGACCCCAAAGTTTCTATCGATGAAAAGATAATAAAAACATGCATCAACCCCTACACATAGATTACCCCAATGTCACCTCGGGAATCCGCAAGTTGAGTGCCATAACATACATCAAGTGAATTAATACGATACCCCATTGTCACCTCAAGTATTCATACCGCAAGACATACATCATGTGTTCTCGGATCTGAACATTCAATCAGATAAGACAGAACTTCAAAGGGTAAAGATTCAATTCATCACAAGATAGAGAGGGGAAACACCATATGATCCGACTATATTAACAAAGCCCGCGATACATCAAGATCGTGACATCTCAAGAACAAGACAGAGAGAGAGAGAGAGAGAGAGAGAGAGAGATTAAACACATAGCTACTGGTACAAACCCTCAGCCCCGAGGGTGGACTACTCCCTCCTCATCATGGTGGCCATCGGGATGATGAAGACGACCACTGGTGATGATTCCCCCCTCCGGCAGGGTGCCAGAACGGGGTCTAGATTGTTTTCTCGTGCTACATAGGCTTACGGTGGTGAAACGTCTCATCTAGGGTCTTTGTGAGGGTTTTTGGAATAGTTAACGATTTATAGGGCGAAGAGGGGGCGCGGGAGGCCGCCGAGGTGGGCACAACCCACCGGGGCGTGCCTGGGGGCCAAGCACACCCTGGTGGGTTGTGCCCCCTTCGGGGCACCCCCCAGGTGCTGCTCTAGCCCAATGGATGTCTTATGGTCCATCAAAAATCCACAAAAAGTTTTGTGGTGTTTGGACTCCGTTTGATATTGATATCTTGCGATGTAAAAAACAAGCAAAAAATAGCAACTGGCACTGGGCACTGGGTCAATATGTTAGTCCCAAAAAATGATATAAATTTGCTATAAAATGATTGTAAAACATCCAAGAATGATAATATAATAGCATGAATACTTCATAAATTATAGATACATTGGAGATGTATCAGCATCCCCAAGCTTAATTCCTACTCGTCCTCGAGTAGGTAAATGATAAAAGAAATAATTTATGAAGTGTGAATGCTAGCAAATTGCACAAGTTTTATCAATGACAATTTCAATCACTTTTCCTAGCATCATAACAACAATTCTTTCTTATAAAACTTCTCATGTTAAATTAGCAACCAATTCACATGTTAAGGTTCAAACAATGAATGAAATTCAACAACCTATATTCTTAGTCACCTAACAATTGCAATTCAACTTATTCAACAGATTCTAAGTAAGAGCTCCATATACTCAACCATCATATAGTATTCTATGATTGCTAACACTCACCGCATACACATGAGCAAAACGTTTCAATCGAACACATAGAAAGATAGGGGCTTATAATTTCGCCTCCCAACATATTGACCTCAAGGGTGATGTCAACAATAATAACTCATGCTACCCATATCCAACTGGATATGTGTGCATCGATCTTTCCTCACCACATGATTCTTGCCAAAAGAGAAAAATAAAAAGGAATAGAGAGAAAAAAATTGGCTCTTCCATGAAAGTAAATAATTAAAAGTAAAAGATAGGCCCTTCACAGAGGGAAGCAGAGGTTGCCATGCGCTTTTGTTTGTATGCTCAATCCCTTAGTGTAAGAGAGCGTCACGTTATATTGCCCCTTATGATGGCAACCTTTATGATGCAATCTGTCGCTTTTATTCTTCGCCATCACAAGTTCGTACAACGCTCAATTTTCTCTTACACTAAATGATCTAGCACTTTTAAAAGAAATTTTTATTGCCTTATTGCACCGATGACAACTTACTTGAAGGATCTTACACAATCCACAGGTAGGTATGGTGGACTCTCAAAACAAGATTTGGGTTTAAGGCTTTTTGGATGCACAAGTAATATCTCTACTTGGTGCGGAATTTTTGGCTAGCAAAGATAGAGGGCAAGCACCACATGTTGAAGGATTTATGATAATATAACTTCTATGTGAATATGAACAAACATAAATCATTACGTTGTCTTCCTTGTCCAACATCAACAATTTTGACATATAATGTTTTGATGGGGGCTCACAATCACAAAAGATTTCCAAGATAGTGTATTTGCATGTGAAAGTTCTCTTCCTTCTACCAATCATTCATGAATTGCTTGTATGACCAATATTGTGATTGTCAAGCTTCAAAAGATTTCACTTTCTAAACCCAATGTGAAGCTACCACTAGGCATGATATTAACATGCAATTTCAACGTCATGATATTCAATTCATTCAAAAATTTACTCATAGGATATAAGTGAAGCACAAGAGTTAATGAAAAGCTACTCCAAAAAGATATAAGTGAATATCAAGTGAGTAGTTAAGTAAATAGGTAGCTAATTGTGGACTCTCTCTTATTTAAAAACTTTCAGATTTAAGTATTTTATTAAAAAAACAAGCAAAACTAAATAAAATTACATTCCAAGAATAGCACAACTCATGTGAATAAGCAAAAACTTAGGCTCAACCGATACTAACCGATATTTATTGAAGAAGAAAGGTGGGATGCCTACCGGGGTATCCCCAAGCTTGGATGCTTGAGACTTATTGGAGTATTATATTGGGACAGCCTTGGGAATCCCCAACTGGAGATTTTGTGTCTCCTTAATTCCTTTTATAACACGGTTTCCCTAAATCTTAAAAACTTCATCCACACAAAACTCAACAAGAACTCGTGAGATAAGTTAGTATAAATCAATGCAATAATCTTATCATTCTCCATTGTAGCAAATCACTAAAATTATTATTCAACATTGCATACTAAATGCCTCTGCATATTTAATACTCCTATCCTCAAATAGAATCATTAAACAAGCAAACATATGCAAACAATGGAAACAAAACAGCAATCTGTCTAAACAGCACAGTCTGTAAAGAGTGCAATATTCATCATACTTCACTAACTCCAAAAATTCTAAACAATTACCACACTGTAGAAAATTTATTATAGCTTACTATGCAAAAAATTTCAACATTTTAAAACATTCTGAAATTCCTCAGGAATTTTTGCAACAGCGATAAACTTTCTGTTTTAAAACAGCAACTCATATACTTGCAAAATAAGCATGGCAAAGGCTATACTTGACATTTTTATTGAAGTAAAAGATTCAAAACATTATTCTAAACAAAAAAAATCAAATTCTAATAAAATAAAATGATGCTCCAAGCAAAACACATATCATGTGATGAATAAAAATACAGTCCCAAGTGAGGATACCGATAATGTTGAAGATGAAAGAGGGGATGCCTTCCGGGGCATCCCCAAGCTTGGTTGCTTGGATCTTCCTTGAATGTTACCTTGGGGGTGCCTTGGGCATCCCCAATCTTAGGGTCTTGTCACTCCTTATTCTCCTCATATCGATATCTCACCCAAAACTTAACGGAACTTCGTGACATAGGTTAGTATGATAAAGACAAATCATTCACTTTGGTACTGTCAAGATAAGATTCATAATTATTTACACACAATTCCTACTGTACTGTATCATTTCCACAATTTATATTGAGCAATATAAGCCATAGAAACTAGGAAACAAGCAAACTATGCATTGAAAACAGAATCTGTAAAAAAACAGAACTGACTGTAATGATCTGGAAAACAACCATACTTATGCAACTCAAAAAACTATGAAAAATTAGGACAACATAGGGAATTTGTATATATATCACCTGTGAAAAATTCAGATCAAAATCACGTTCCATTGAATTTTGCAAATTCCTGGAATGAGCGCAAAAGTTTCTGTTTTTGCACAGATTCAAGTCAACTATCATCCACACTATCCCAAAGGCTTTACTTGGAACTTTATTGAAACAAAAGCAATAAAACATGATTAATACAGTACATAATCATGTGAACACATAAAAACAGTAGGGGTAAATGTTGGGTTGTCTCCCAACAAGCATTTTTCTTTAATGCCTTTTAGCTAAGCATGATAATTTCAATGATGCTCACATAGAACATAAGAATTGAAACACAAGGAGAGCATCATGAAGCATATAACTAGCACATTTAATTCTAACCCACTTCATATGCATAGGGGTTTTGTGAGCAAACAACTTATGGGAACAAGAATCAACTAGCATAGGATGGAAAAACAATTGCGACTTCAAAACTTTTAACATAAAGAGAGGAAACTTGATATTAGTGAGAAGCCTACAAGCATATGTTCCTCCCTGATAATAGTTTTCAGTAGCATCATGAATGAATTCAACAATATAACTATCACATAAAGCATTATTTTCATGATCCACAAGCATAGAAATTTTATTACTCTCCACATAAGCAAATTTATTCTCATGAATAGTAATGGGAGCAAAGTCAACAAAATAACTATCATGTGACTGGAAATTAAAATCATGATGACAAGTTTCATGGTTATCCTTATTCTTTATAGTATACATGTCATCGCCATAATCATCATAGATAGAAACTTTGTTCTCATAGTCAATTGAAACCTCTTCCAAAATAGTGGATTCATCACTAAATAAAGTCATGACCTCTCCAAATCCACTTTCATCAATATTGTGAAAAGATTCAACACCCTCAAAAATAATGGGATCATTACCTAGAGTTGACACTCTTCCAAACCCACATCCATCGTTGTAATCATCATAAATAGGAGGCATGCTGCCATTATAACAAATTTGCACATCAAAACTTGGGGAATAAAAATATCATCTACATCAAACATAGCATCCCCAAGCTTATGGCTTTGCATATCACTAGAATCATGGGTATTCAAAGAATTTATACTAGCAACACTATAATCATGCTCATCATTCAAATATGCTTTTTCAAACGTTTTATTGAATTCTTCTTCTATCAGTTGAGCACAATTTTCCTTTCCATCATTTTCACGGAAGACATTATAAAGATGAATAATATGATGCAACCTCAATTCCATTTTTTGTAGTTTTTTTTATGAACCAAACTAGTGATAAAACAAGAAACAAAAAGATTCAATTGCGAGATCTAAAGATATACCTTCATGCACTCACCTCCCCGGCAACAGCGCCGGAAAAGAGGTTGATGTCTACTACGCAACTTTATTCTTGTAAACTCGTGTTGGGCCTCCAAGCGCAGAGTTTTGTAGGACAGTAGCAATTTTCCCTCAAGTGGATGACCTAAGGTTTATCAATCCATGGGAGGAGTACGATGAAGATAGTCTCTACCCTACAATTAAATAAAAGAAATCTCTTATGTCCCCAAAGCACCCAATACAATGGCAAATTGTATAGGTGCACTAGTTCGGCGAAGAGATGGTGATAGAAGTGTAGTATGGATAGTAGATATGAGTTTTTGTAGTGCGAACAATAAAAAACAGAAAGGTAGTAAATAGTAAAATGGAGCACAAACGGTATTGCAATGATGGAAAATGAGGCCTAGGGTGCATACTTTCACTAGAGCGCAATCTATCAACAATGCTAACATAGTTGGATCATATGATTATCCCTCAAAGTGCAATAAAGAATCACTCCCGAGTTCCTATTAGCGGAGAACAAAAGAAAGAAATTTTTTCTAGGGTACGAAACCACCTCAAAGCTATTCTTTCTGATCAATCTAGCCTAGAGTTCGTACTAAAATAACACAAAACTATTCTTTTCGATCAATCTAACCAAGAGTTTGTACTAAAATAACACCATATGACACACATCAACCAACTCTAATGTCACCTAGATACTCCAATGTCACCACAAGTATCTGTGAGTTAATTCTAGGATATGCATCAAACAACTTCATGATCATAATATTCAATCCACACAAAGAACTACAAGGAGACCCCAAAGTTTCTATCAGAGAAAAGATAATAAAAACATGCATCAACCCCTACGCATAGATTACCCCAATGTCACCTCAGGAATCCGCAAGTTGAGTGCCATAACATACACCAAGTGAATCAATATGATACCCCATTGTCACCTCAAGTATTCATACCGCAAGACATACATCATGTGTTCTCAGATCTGAACATTCAATTCGACAAGAGAAAACTTCAAAGGGTAAAGATACAATTCATCACAAGATAGAGAGGGGAAAACACCATATGATCTGACTATATTAACAAAGCCCGTGATACATCAAGATCGTGACATCTCAAGAACACAAGAGAGAGCGAGAGAGAGAGAGACACACACACACACAGACAGAGAGAGAGATAGAGAGAGAGAGAGAGAGAGAGAGAGAGAGAGAGAGATTGAACACATAGCTACTGGTACAAACCCTCATCCCCAAGGGTGGACTACTCCATCCTCATCATGGTGGCCGCCGGGATGATGAAGATGGCCACCGGTGATGATTCCCCCCCCTCCGACAGGGTGCCGGAACGGGGTCTAGATTGGTTTGGCTACAGAGGCTTATAGTGGCGGAACTTCTGATCTAGGGTCTCCATGAGGGTTTTGGGAATATTTGATGATTTCTAGGGTGAAGAGGGGGTGCGGGAGGCCAACGAGGTAGGAAAAACCCACCGGGGTGCGCATGGGGCCTCAGGCATGCCCTGGTGGGTTGTGCCCCCCTCGGGGCACCCACCAGTTGCTGCTCTGGCCCAATGGATGTCTTTTGGTCCATAAAAAATCTACAAAAAGTTTACCGGTGTTTGGACTTCGTTTGATATTGCTTTCATGCGATGTAAAAAACAAGCAAGAAAACAACTGGCACTGGGCACTAGGTCAATAGGTTAGTCCCAAAAAATGATATAAAGTTGCTATAAATGATTGTAAAACATCCAAGAATGATAATATAACAGCATGAATACTTCATAAATTATACGCCCTCTATTCCCTTATACAAGGCCACAAACTTAAATTACAGGTACCAAGGTAAAATTTAATGATAGCTTTGCAAGCCAAATTTTCTTTTCATTGACCGGTATCATTACTACGCTCGCATGCATGCAAGAAAGGAATGAGAAGGAAGTAGCACATTGTAATTATGACTACATTCATGCAAGTATTAAATAAGTTGCTAGTACGAGAAAAGATTATTATTTTTTGCCTCGATTACTGTTAGTGGCCTTGTATAGATGCAAAATGTATTTTTCATAATGGCCTCGTATAAGGGAATGGAGGGAGTAGATACGTTGGAGTTGTATCACCCAACTCTCCAAATATGACCTATTTTGAAAGCATGTATATTCTATTAAGATACTATTTAGCAATAGTCTTGAAGTTCTTTGTAGTCTGACACATGTTAATATAGGAAATATAAGTTTCAACAATTTCTCAACCGAATGTACTAATGCGGTAGTTAAAATGTTTGTGGTTCAAGGAGTAGTCACTGTTGTGGTGGGTACTCCATACAAGACGGTGACACACGCCGCATAGGACGCTAACAAGGACCCAACCATGGTCGACACATCCACTACAAACAAATCCTTGGCTGCCGAGAAAGGAAGAGGGAGTTGTACTGTATGTCATCTGCATTTTAAACAGTAGGTCCCTATCCACACAAGCCTTCGACAAATTTGCAGCTGATGTCCTGCCCAACGAGATAGAGACCGCAACCAAAACCAATATTTTCAATGCCTTCCTCCTTAGTCTTCCCTTTATCACCAATTCCATGGCCTAACTACACTCTGATCAAAGTTCAAGAGATTCTATGGGAAATTATACATCTGTGTGTAGGAAAATCTCTTATATATTGTTGTTATCGAAAGTACAACATTTCCTTTTGACTTTTTCTTGATGTTGTTTTTATCCACAGGCATGTGATCTAGGATTTCTTACATAAAAACTTTTGTTATGTGATCGAAGCATTTCATAAACTACATTGTAGATACTGACTAAGAAAGTGTGTGCACCACTTGCAATAGCTAAAATTTTGATGATTGATTTCAACTTATTGTTCATGTTTTTGTTCAAAACATCAGTTTATTAATTGGTCATGGATGACCAATAACTAATATATATATATATATATATATATATATATATATATATATATATATATATATATATATTTATTTATTTATTTATTTATTTATTTATTTATTTATTTATTATGTTGGTCGTTGGATCCTCTAAATAGGTGGTCATGTCATTCAAGACCTAAATAGCCTCATCCTTTATCATTGCTTTGCTTGATGAGGACATTGTCGCCGTTAACATTATTCCATCTGCTATGCTGCACAAGTTTCACTATCATACTACTCTGGCCAAGAATGGGAAAGAAGACGTCGAGCTTGAGGATGTGTAGAGCGGTGATAATAATGATATTTTTAATACACTTCTGTGCTGGGTGCAAAGTATGGTAATGGACGCCCACATAAGTTAGGTGTGACCGGCCTCATAAGGTTGTGATGTCTGCGAATGGAGGAGACGCTTCCTCTCCATTTACAAAGAGAGGACATGTGAGACCAAGGAAGAGACACTATGACTATGAGACCCCCCTGCTCCCTCGAGGTGATTTCTCAATGCCAAAGAGATGCATGGGAGGCCAAGAAAGGAGTCAGAAGCAACGTCAATGAGTATCAAGAGAGGGCTGGGAGGTCGATAAAGGATCAACAATCACTAGCAGATTCTTCTCCAATTGGGTCTAAAAAAAATTTAAAATACAGGCGGTAAAGGCCCTAGTGAAAAAGAGTCGATCATTTTGTATACACCTTTGAAACTTGACGTGCGTAGTTGAATTGAGATTTGAGTAGCTTGGTGGTGAATCTTGTCCTTGTCCGTGTTCTTATTCAGACCCCCTCCCTTTCCTCCCCATGTCGTGTTTTACCTCTAATCCACCTCCAATTGTGATGATCGGGGCACCCTTATAGCTCCCCCTATATCATCTTATTAGCTTGGAACACGAGGCATTATATGTCACATGCAGGGTTTCAGTTGTAAGACTCATATCCATTGGACTCTCGCTGACCTCGAGATGAATTAATATTCCCATTCATTGTAATATGTCGAGCAAACGAAAGTGGAAAAGGACTTTGTTTTGTGCCACGCAACAAAATCCTATGTCAAATGATCATTTAGGCTGATTCGCAAAATTCTTTCAGGATCAAAAGGCAAGAAACGACTAATAATGAAATATCCATCCCATTATGCCAAAGAATATTCAATGAGCTCATCAACTTTTTTCAAAATAACATGCGTCTTCCTAGTCTGTATATTCCCCGTCGAACTATAGCTGTCCCAATGATCATCTCATATGTTGATTCTTGTAGCTGACCCAACTCTCTGAATATGACCTATTTTGAAAGCATGTAAACTCTATTAAGATCTTATTTCGCAATAGTCTTGAAGTTTAATAGATTCTATGGGAAATTATCCATCTGTGTGTAGCAAAATCTCTTATATATTGTTGTTATCCAAACTACAACATTTCCTTTTGACGTTTTCTTGAAGTTCTTTTTATCCACAGACATTAATATAGGATTACATATATATAAATACTTGTTATGTGGCTGAAGCATTTGAAACTAAATTGTAGATACTGACTAAGAAAGTGTGTACCACTTGCAATAGCTACAAATTTGGATGATTGATTTCAACTTATTGTTCAAAAAATAAGTTCATTAATTGTTCATGGATGACCAATAACAAATCTATATATTTACTATGTTGGTTGTTGGATCCTCTAAGTTAGTTGATCATGTCATTCAAGACCTAAATAGCCACATCATTCATCATTGCTTTGCTTGATTAGGATATTGTCATCGATAACATTATTCTATCAGCGATGCTGCACAAGTTTCACTATCAGACTACTCTGGCCAAGAATGGGAAAGAAGACGTCGATCTTGTGGATGTCTACGGTGGTGATAATGATGATATTATTTAATACGCTTTTGTGTTAGGGGAAAGCATGGTAATGGACGCCCGCATAAGTTGGGTGCGACCAGCCTCATAAGGTTATGATGTCTGCCAATGGAGGAGGTGCACCCTCTCCATTGACCAAGTGAGGACATGGGAGACCAAGGAAGAGACACATTGCTGGCTCGTTACAAGCTTCTTTTTGAAATGGAGATGACACTATGACTATGAGACCCCCGCTCCCGAGGTGATTTCTCAATGCCAAGGAGATGCACGGGAGGCCATGAAAGGAGCC
Source organism: Aegilops longissima (assembly GCA_021605205.1). Taxonomy (NCBI): domain Eukaryota; kingdom Viridiplantae; phylum Streptophyta; class Magnoliopsida; order Poales; family Poaceae; genus Aegilops; species Aegilops longissima. Next base: position 664,782,903 of record CM038676.1, read on the forward strand.
AGAAGCAACGTCAACAATGGGAGGGCTTGGGAGGCCGATCGAGATAGGACCAAGAATCACTAGCAGACTCTTCTCCGATTGGGTCCAAAAAATAAAAAATGCAGGCAATAAAGGACCGAGTGAAAAAGAGATGATCATTTTGTATACACCTTTCAAACTTGACGTGTGTACTTGAATTGAGATTTGAGTAGCTTGGTGGTGAATCTTGTCCTTATGAGTGTTCTTATTTAGTCCCCCGCTTTGTTACCCATGTTCATCGTGTTTTACCTCTAATCCACCTCCATTTGAGATGATCGGGGCACCCCTATAGCTCCCCCATATCATTTTGTTAGCTTGGAACACAAGGAATTATATGTCACATGTAGGGTTTCACCTATAAGACCCGTATCCCTTCGACTCTCCTTGACCTTGAGACGAATTAATATTCCCATTCGGTGTAATATGTCGAGCAAATTGAAGTGGAAAAGGACTTTGTTTTGTGCTACGCAACAAAATCCTATGTCAAATGATCATTCAAGGTGATTTGCAAAATTCTTTCATCATAAAAAGGCAAGAAACAACTAATAATGAAAACTTCATCCCATTATGACAAAGAAGAGTCAATGAGCTCATCAACTTTATTCAAAATAACATGTGCCATCCTAGTGTGTATCTTCCCCGTCTGACTATGTGTGACCCAATGATCATCTCATATGGTGATTCTTGTAGCTAACGCAACTCTCCAAATATGACCTATTTTGAAAGCATGTATATTCTATTAAGATCGTATTTAGCAATAGTCTTGAAGTTCTCTATAGTCTGACATTTGTTAAGATAGAAAATATATGTTTCAACAATTTCTCAACCAAGGCGAAAGTCTTTTTTGGTAATGTACAAATATGGTAGCCAAACATATGTGGTTCAAGGAGTAGTCACTTTTGTGGTGGGTATTGCAGACAAGATGGTGACACACGCCTCAAAGGGCACTAACAAGAATCCAACCATGGTCGAAACATCCACCACACACAAATCCCTGGCGGGGGGAAAAGACGAGGGAGTTGTGCTGCATGCATATGCATTCTGATCCGGAGGTCCATATCCACAGAAGCCTTAGGCAAAGTTGTAGGTGATGTCCTGCCTAACAAGACTGAGACCGCAACCGACACCCATATTTTCAATGTCTTCCTCCTTTGTATTCCCTTCATCACCAATTCCATGGCCTAACTACACTTTGATCGAAGTTCAAGAGATTCTATCGGAAATTATCCATCCATGTTTAGCGAAGTCTCTTATATATTGTTGTAATCCAAAGTACAACATTTCCTTTTGGCTTTATCTTGATGTTATTTTTATCCACATGCATGTGATCTAGGATTTCTTATATAAAAATATTTGTTAAGCCTTTCATAATGTATATAGTAGCTACAAATTTTGATGATTGAAATCCACTTATTTTTCATGTTTCTGTTCAAAAAAATCAGTTTATTAATTGGTCATGGATCACAAATAACTAGTCTATAGACTTGTTATATTGGTCATTGGATCCTCTGACTAGCTGATCATGTCATTCAAGACCTAAATAGTCACATCCTTAATCATTGCTTTGCTTGGTGAGGATATTATTGTTGATAACATTGTTCTATCAGTGTTGTTGCACAAGTTTCACTATCAGATTACTCTGGCCATGAATGGGAAACAAAACATCGATCTTAAGGATGTCTACAGTGGTGATAATGATGATATTATTGAATACACTACTGTGTTGGGAGGAAAGCATTGTAATGGACGCTCACATAAGTGGGGTGCGGCCGGCCTCAGAAGGTTGTGATGTCTACCAACGGAGGAGGTGCTTCCTCGCCATTGACCAAGTGAGGGCATGGGAGACCAAGGAAGAGACAAATAGTTGGCTCGTCGGATGCTTCTTTTTAGAATGGAGACGACACTATCACTATGAAACCCCCCACCGAGGTGATTTTTCGACGCCAAAGAGATGCAAGAGAGGCCGAGAAATGAGCCAGAAGAAATGTCAACGAGTATCAAAGAGAGGGCCTGGGAGGCCGAGAAAGAACCAACAATCATTAGCAGAATCTTCTCCAATTGGGTCCAAAAAATAAAAAATTGCAGGTAGTAAAAGCCAGGGTGAAAAAGAGCCAATTATTTTGTATACCACTTTGAAACATGAAGTGCACGGTTGACTTGAGATTTGAGTAAGCTTGGTGGTGAATCTTGTCCTTGTGAGTGTTCTTATTTAGTCCCCTGCTTTGTTACCCATATTCATCGTGTTTTACCTCTAATCCACGTCCATTTGAGATGATCGGGGCACCCCTATAGCTCCCCCATATCATTTTGTTAGCTTGGAACACAAGGAATAATATGTCACATGTAGGGTTTCACCTATAAGACCCGTATCCCTTTGACTCGCCTTGACCTTGAGACGATTTAATATTCCCATTCAGTGTAATATGTCGAGCAAACTGAAGTGGAAAAGGACTTTGTTTTGTGCTACGCAACAAAATCCTATGTCAAATGATGATTCAAGGTGATTTGCAAAATTCTTCATGATCAAAAGGAAAGAAACAACTAATAATGAAAACTTCATCCCATTATGCCAAAGAAGAGTCAATGAGCTCATCAACTTTATTCAAAATAACATGTGTCATCCTAGTGTGTATCTTCCCCGTCTGACTATGTGTGACCCAATGATCATCTCATATGGTGATTCTTGTAGCTAACCCAGCTCTCCAAATATGACCTATTTCGAAAGCATGTATATTATATTAAGATCATATTTAGCAATAGTCTTGAAGTTCTCCATAGTCTGACATTTGTTAAGATAGAAAATATATGTTTCAACAATTTCTCAACCAAGGCGAAAGTCTTTTTTGGTAATGTACAAATATGGTAGCCAAACATATGTGTCTCAAGGAGTAGTCACTTTTATGGTGGGTATTGCAGACAAGACGGTGACACATGCCTCAAAGGGCACTAACAAGAATCCAACCGTGGTCGACACATCCACCACACACAAATCCCTGGCGTGGGAAAAAGACGAGGGAGTTGTACTGCATGCATATGCATTCTGATCCGGAGGTCCATATCCACAGAAGCCTTAGGCAAAGTTGTAGGTGATGTCCTGCCTAACAAGACTGAGACCGCAACCGACACCCATATTTTCAATGTCTTCCTCCTTTATATTCCATTCATCACCAATTCCATGGCCTAACTACACTTTGATCGAAGTTCAAGAGGTTCTGTCGGGAATTATCCATCCATGTGTAGCGAAGTCTCTTATATATTGTTGTAATCCAAAGTACAACATTTCCTTTTGGCTTTATCTTGATGTTATTTTTATCCACATGCATGTGATCTAGGATTTCTTATATAAAAACATTTTTTAAGCATTTCATAATGTATATAGTAGCTACAAATTTTGATGATTGAAATCCACTTATTTTTCATGTTTCTGTTCAAAAAAATCAGTTTATTAATTGGTCATGGATCACAAATAACTAGTCTATAGACTTGTTATATTGGTCATTGGATCCTCTGACTAGCTGATCATGTCATTCAAGACCTAAATAGTCACATCCTTAATCATTGCTTTGCTTGATGAGGATATTATCGTTGATAACATTGTTCTATCAGTGTTGTTGCACAAGTTTCACTATCAGATTACTCTGGCCATGAATGGGAAACAAAACATCGATCTTAAGGATGTCTACAGTGGTGATAATGATGATATTATTGAATACACTACTGTGTTGGGAGGAAAGCATTGTAATGGACGCTCACATAAGTGGGGTGCGGCCGGCCTCATAAGGTTGTGATGTCTACCAATGGAGGAGGTGCTTCCTCGCCATTGACCAAGTGAGGGCATGGGAGACCAAGGAAGAGACAAATAGTTGGCTCGTCAGATGCTTCTTTTTAGAATGGAGACGACACTATCACTATCAGACCCCCCCCCCCAGGTGATTTTTCGACGCCAAAGAGATGCAAGAGAGACTGAGAAATGAGCCAGACGAAATGTCAACGAGTATCAAGAGAGGGCCTGGGAAGCCGAAAAAGAACCAACAATCATTAGCCGAATCTTCTCCAATTGGGTCCAAAAAAATTTGTAGGTAGTAAAGGCCCGGGTGAAAAAGAGTCGATTATTTTGTATACCACTTTGAAACATGAAGTGCACGGTTGACTTGAGGTTTGAGTAAGCTTGGTGGTGAATCTTTTCCTTGTGAGTGTTCTTATTTAGTCCCCCGCTTTGTTACCCATGTTTATCGTGTTTTACCTCTAATCCACCTCCATTTGAGATGATCGGGGCACCCCTATAGCTCCCCCATATCAGTTTGTTATCTTGGAACACAAGGAATTATATGTCACATGTAGGGTTTCACCTATAAGACCCGTATCCCTTCGACTCTCCTTGACCTTGAGACGAATTAATATTCCCATTCAGTGTAATATGTTGAGCAAACTGAAGTGGAAAAGGACTTTGTTTTGTGCTACGCAACAAAATCCTATGTCAAATGATCATTCAAGGTAATTTGCAAAATTCTTTCATCATCAAAAGGCAAGAAACAACTAATAATGAAAACTTCATCCCATTATGCCAAAGAAGAGTTAATGAGCTCATCAACTTTATTCAAAATAACATGTGTCATCCTAGTGTGTATCTTCCCCGTCTGACTATGTGTGACCCAATGATCATCTCATATGGTGATTCTTGTAGCTAAACCAACTCTCCAAATATGACCTATTTTGAAAGCATGTATATTCTATTAAAGTCGTATTTAGCAATAGTCTTGAAGTTCTCTATAATCTGACATTTGTTAAGATAGAAAATATATGTTTCAACAATTTCTCAACCAAGGCGAAAGTCTTTTTGGTAATGTACAAATATGGTAGCCAAACATACGTGGTTCAAGGAGTAGTCACTTTTGTGGTGGGTATTGCAGACAAGATGGTGACACACGCCTCATAGGGCACTAACAAGAATCCAACCAGGGTCGACACATCCACCACACGAAAATCCCTGGCGGGCGAAAAAGACGAGGGAGTTGTACTGCATGCATATGCATTCTGATCCGGAGGTCCATATCCATAGAAGCCTTAGGCAAAGTTGTAGGTGATGTCCTTCCTAACAAGACTGAGACCACAACCGACACCCATATTTTCAATGTCTTCCTCCTTTGTATTGCCTTCATCACTAATTCCATGGCCTAACTACACTTTGATCGAAGTTCAAGAGGTTCTGTCGGGAATTATCCATCCATGTGTAGCGAAGTCTCTTATATATTGTTGTTATCCAAAGTACAACATTTCGTTTTGGCTTTATCTTGATGTTATTTTTATCCACATGCATGTGATCTAGGATTTCTTATATAAAAATATTTGTTAAGCATTTCATAATGTATATAGTAGCAGCAAATTTTGATGATTGAAATCCACTTATTTTTCATGTTTCTGTTCAAAAAATCAGTTTATTAATTAGTCATGGATCACAAATAACTAGTCTATAGACTTGTTATATTGGTCATTGGATCCTCTGACTAGCTGATCATGTCATTCAAGACCTAAATAGTAACATCCTTAATCATTGCTTTGCTTGATGAGGATATTATCATTGATAACATTGTTCTATCTGTGTTGTTGCACAAGTTTCACTATCAGATTACTCTGGCCATGAATGGGAAACAAAAAATCGATCTTAAGGATGTCTACAGTGGTCATAATGATGATATTATTGAATACACTACTGTGTTGGGAGGAAAGCATTGTAATGGATGCTCACATAAGTGGGGTGCGGCCGGCCTCATAAGGTTGTGATGTCTACCAATGGAGGAGGTGCTTCCTCTCCATTGACCAAGTGAGGGCATGGGAGAACAAGGAAGAGACAAATAGTTGGCTCGTCAGATGCTTCTTTTTAGAGTGGAGACGACACTATCACTATGAGAACCCCGAGGTGATTTTTCGACGCCAAAGAGATGCAAGAGAGGCCGAGAAATGAGCCAGAAGAAATGTCAACGAGTATCAAGAGAGGGACTGGGAGGCCGAGAAAGAACCAACAATCATTAGCAGAATCTTCTCCAATTGGGTCCAAAAAATAAAAAATTGCAGGTAGTAAAGGCCCGGATGAAAAAGAGCCGATTATTTTGTATACCACTTTGAAACATGAAGTGCACGGTTGACTTGAAATTTGAGTAAGCTTGGTGGTGAATCTTGTCCTTGTGGGTGTTCTTATTGAGTCCCCCGCTTTGTTACCCATGTTCATCGTGTTTTACCTCTAATCCACCTCCATTTGAGATGATCGGGGCACCCCTATAGCTCCCCTATGTCATTTTGTTAGCTCGGAACACAAGTAATTATATGTCACGTGTAGGGTTTCAACTATAAGACCCGTATCTGTTCGACTCTCCTGGACCTCAAGACGAACTGATATTCCCATTCAGTGTAATATCTCGAGAAAACTGAAGCTGAAAAGGACGTTGTTTTGTGCCATGTAATAAAATCCTATGTGAAATGATCATTCAGGGTGATTCTCAAAATTCTTTCAGGATCAAAAGGCATGAAACTACTAATAATGAAATATCCATCCCATTATGCCAAAGAAGAGTCAATGAGCTTATCAACTTTGTTTAAAATAACATTTGTCTTCCTAGTCTGTATCTTCCCTGTCGGACTGTGTGTGACCCAATGATCATCTCACATGGTGATTCTTGTATTTGACCCAATTCTCCAAATATAGCCTATTTAGAAAGCATGTATATTCTATTAAGATCCTATTTAGCAATAGTCTTGAAGTTCTCTGTAGTCTGACATATGTTAAGACAGGAATTGTAAGTTTCAACAATTTCTCTACCGAATCTGCCAATATGGTAGTTAAAACATTTGTGGTTCAAGGAGTAGTCACTATCATGGTGGGTATTACATAGAAGACGGTGGCACACACCACATAGGACGCTAACAAGGACCCAACCATGGTCGACACGTCCACCACACGGAAATCCCTGACGGGGAGGAAGAGGGAGTTGTAGTGTATGTCATCTGCATTTTGAACCATAGGTCCCTATCCACACAAGCCTTCGGCAAAGTTGCAAGTGATGTCCTGCCCAGCGAGTTTGAGACTGCAACCAACGCCCATATTTTCAATTCCTTCCTCCTTCGTCTTCCCTTCATCACCAATTCCATGGCCTAACAACACTATGATCAAAGTTCAAGAGATTCTATGGGATATTATCAATCCGCGCGTAGCAAAATGCCAAAATATTGTTGTTATCCAAAGTACAGCATTTCCTTTTGACTTTTTCTTGATGTTCTTTTTATCCACAGGCATGCGATCTAGGATTTCTTATGTAAAAATACTTGTTATGTGGTCAAAGCATTTCATAAACTACATTGTAGATACTGACTAAGAAAGTGCGTGTAACACTTGCAATAGCTACAAATTTTGATGATTGATTTCAACTTATTGTTCATGTTTTTGTTCAGAAAATAGTTTATTAGTTGGTCATTGATGACCAATAACTAATCTATATATTTATTAGGTTGGTCATTAGATCCTCTAAGTAGTTGATCATGTCGTTCAATACCTAAAGAGCCACATCATTCATCATTTCTTTGCTTAATGAGGATATTGTTGTTGATAACATTATTCTATCAGTCATATTGCACAAATTTCACTATGGGACTACTCTAGCCAAGAATGGGAAAGAAGACGTCGAGCTTGAGGATGTCTACAGTGGTTATAATGATGATATTGTTGAATACACTTCTGTGTTGGGAGCAAAGCATGGTAATGGATGCCCACATAAGTTGGGTGCGACCAACCTCATAAGGTTGTGATGTCTGACAATGGAGGAGGTGCTTCCTCTTCATTGACCAAGAGAGGGCATGGGAGACCAATGAAGACACACACTATTGGCTCGTTACATGCTTCTTTTTCAGAATGGAGACGAGACTATGACTATGAGACCCCCCGCTCCCCGAGGTGATTTCTCAATGCCAGAGATGCATGGGAGGACAAGAATGGAGTCAGAAGAAACGTCAACGAGTATGAAGAGAGGGCCTGGGTGGCCGAGAAAGGACCAAAAATGACTAGCGGTCTCTTCTCCAATTGGGTCCAAAAAATAAAAAATACAGGCAGTATAGGCCCGATTGAAAAATAGCTGGTCATTTTGTATACACCTTTGAAACTTGACGCACGTACTTGAATTGAGATTTGAGTAGCTTGGTTGTGAATCTAGTCCTTGTGAGTGTTCTTATTGAGTCCCCCTCCCCTTTGTTCCCCATGTCATGTTTTACCTCTAATCCACCTCCAATCATGATGATCGAGGCACCCCTATAGCTCCCACCGTAAATTTTCTTATCTTGGAACACAAGACATTATATGTCAGATGCAGAGTTTGACCTATAAGACTCGTATCCTTTCGACTCTCCTTGACCTCAGGAAAAATTAATATACTCATTTAGTGTAATATGTCGAGCAAACTGAAGTGGAAAAGAACTTTGTTTTGTGCCACGCAACAAAATCCTATGTCAAATGATCATTCAGAGTGTTTCGCAAAATTCTTTCAGGATCAAAAGGAAAGAAATGACAAATAATGAAAACTTCATACCATTATGCCAAATAAGAGTCAATGAGCTCATCAACTTTGTTCAAAATAACATGCGTCTTCCTAGTCTGTATCTTCCCGGTCGGACTATGTGTGACCCAATGATCATCTCATATGGTGATTCTTGTAGCTGACCCAACTCACCAAATATGACCTATTTTGAAAGCATGTATATTCTATTAAGATCCTATTTAGCAATATTTTCGAAGTTATCTGTTGTCTAACATATGTTAAGATAGGAAATATAAGTTTCCTCAATTTCTCAACCAAATGTACAAATATGGTAGTTAAAATATTTGTGGTTCAAGGAGTAGTCACTCTCATGGTGGGTATTCTAGACAAGATGGTGACACACGCCGCATAGGACGCTAACAAGGATCCAATCATGGTCGACACATCCACCACACACAAATCTCGGGTGGTTGGAAAGGAAGAGGGAGTTGTATTTTATGTCATCTACATTTGGAACCGGAGTTCCCTATCTAGACAAGCCTTCGGCAAAGTTGCAGGGAGTTCCTGCCCAACAAGATTGACACCGCAACCAACACCCATATTTTCAATGCCTTCCTCCTTCTTCTTCCCTTCATCACCAATTCCATGGCCTAAGTACACTCTGGTCGAAGTTCAAGAGATTATATGGGAAATTATTCATCTGTGTCTAGCAAAATCTCTTATATATTGTGTTTATCCAAAGTACACATTTCCTTTTGACTTTTTCTTGATATTATTTTTATCCACATGCATGTTATCTAGGATTTCTTATATAAAAATATTTGTTATGTGATTGAAGCATTTCATAAACTACATTGTAGATACTGACTAAGAAAGTGTGTGTACCACTTGCAATCGCTACAAATTTTGATGATTGATTTCAACTTACTGTTCATGTTTTCATTCAAAAAATCAGTTTATTAATTGGTCAAGGATCACAAATAATTAATCTATATATTTATAAGTTGGTCATCGGATCCTCTAAGTTGCTGATCATGTCATTCAAGACCTAAGTAGCCACATCCTTCATCATTGCTTTGCTTGATGAGCATATTGTGGTCGATAACTTTATTCTGTCAGTGATGCAGCACAAGTTTCACTATGAGACTACTCTGTCCGAGAATGGGAGAGAAGACGTCGAGCTTGAGGATGTCTACAGTGGTGATAATGATGATATTGTTGAAGACACTTATGTGTTGGGAGCAAAGTATGGTAATGGACGCCCACACAAGTTGGGTGTGACCGGCCTCATAAGGTTGTGATGTCTGCCAATGGAGGAGGTGCTTCCTTTCCATTGACCAAGATATTGCATGGGAGACCAAGGAAGAGACACACTGTTGGCTCATTAGAAGCTTCTTTTCAGAGTGGAGATGACACTATGACCATGAGACCCCCGCTCCCCTCAGATGATTTCTCAATGCCAACGAGATGCACAGGAGGCAAAGAAAGCCGCCAAAAGCAATGTCAACGGGTATCAAGAGAGGGCTTGGGAGGCCAAGAAAGGACCAACAATCACTAGAATACTCGTCTCCAATTGGGTTCAAAAATTAAAAAATGCAGGTAGTAATAGCCCGAGTGAAAAAGAGCGGATCACTTTGTATACACCTTTGAAACTTGACGTGTGTAGTTGAATTGAGATTTTAGTAGCTTTGTGGTGAATCTTGTCCTTGTGAGTGTTCTTATTGAGTCCCCCTCCCCTTTGTTCCCCATTCCATGTTTTACCACTAATCAACCTCCAATCATGATGATCGCGGCACCCCTATAGCTCCCCCTGTATCAATTTCTTAGCATGGAACACGAGGCATTATATGTCACATGCAGGGTTTCACCGACAAGACTCATATCCCTTTGACTCTCCTTTACCTTGAGACGAATTAATATTCCCATTCACTGTAATATGTCGAGCACACTAACATGGAAGAGAACTTTGCTTTGTGCCACACATCAAAATCCTATGTCAAATGATCATTCAGGGTGATTCACAAAATTCTTTAAGGATCAAAAGGCAAGAAACGCCTAATAATGAAAACTTCATCCCATTATGCCAAAGAAGAGTCAATGAGTTCATCAACTTTGGTCAAAATAACATGCGTCTTCCTAGTCTGTATCATCCCCATCGGACTATCTGTGACCCAATGATCATGTCATATGTTGATTCTTGGAGCTGACCCAACTCTCCAAATATGACCTATGTTGAAAGCATGTATATTCTATTAAGATCCTATTTAGCTTTGAAGTTCTCTGTAGTCTTACACATGGTAATATAGGAAATATTAGTTTCAACAATTTCTCAACCAAATGTACAAATATGTTAGTTAAAACGTTTGTGGTTCAAGGAGTAGTCACTATTGTGGTGGGTATTCCAGACAAGATGGTGGTACATGCCGCATCAGACACATCCACCACACACAAATCCCTATCCGGGGAAAAGGAAGAGGGAGTTGTACTGTATGTTATATGCATTTGGAACCGGAGGTCCCTATCCACACAAGCCTTCGGCAAAGTTGCAGGTGATGTCCTGCCCAACGAGATTGAGACCGCAATTGACACCCATATTTTTAATGTGTTCCTCCTTCGTCTTCCCTTCATCACCAATTCCATGGACTAACTACTCTTTGATCGAAGTTCAAGAGATTCTATTGGAAATTATACATACGTGTGTAGAAAAATCACTTATATATTGTTATTATCCAAAGTACAACATGTCCTTTTGACTTTTTCTTCACATTCTTTTTATCCACATGCATATGATCTAGGATTTCTTATATAAAAATATTCGTTATGTGATCGAAGCATTTCATAAATTACATAGTAGATACTGAATAAGAAAGTGTGTGTACCACTTGCAATAGCTACAAATTTTGATCATTGATTTCAACTTATTGTTCATGTTTTTGTTCAAAAAATAGTTTATTAATTGGTCATGGATGACCAATAACTAATCTATATATTTATTATGTTGGTCGTTGGATCCTCTAAGTAACTAATCTTGTCATTCAAGACCTAAATAGCCACGTCATTCATTGCTTTCCTTGATGAGGATATTGTCGTCGATAACATTATTCTATCAGCGATGCTGCACAAATTTCACAATGGGACTACTTAGGGCAAGAATGGGAAAGAAGATGCCGAGCTTGAGGATGTCTACAGTGGTGATAATGATGATATTGTTGAATACACTTCTGTGTTGGGAGCAACGCATGGTAATGGATGCCCACATAAGTTGGGTGGGACCGGCCTCATAAGCTTGTGATGTCTGCCAATGGAGGAGGTGCTTCCTCTTCATTGACCAAGAGAGGGCATGGGATACCAACGAAGAGACACACTGTTGGCTCGTTAGAAGCTTCATTATAGAATGGAGTCGACACTATGACTATGAGAAACCACCCCCCCCCCCTGCGCTCCCTGAGGTGATTTCTCAACGCCAAAGAGATGCATGGGAGGCCAAGAAAGGAGTCATAATCAACATCAATGAGTATCAAGAGAGGGCCTGGGAGGCCGATAAAGGTCCAAAAATGACTAGCAGACTCTTCTCCAATGGGTTCCAAAAAATAAAACATACAGGCATTAAAGGCCCGAGTGAAACAGAGCCGGTCATTTTTTATGCACCTTTGAAACTTGGCGTGTCGAGTTGAGTTGAGATTTGAGTAGCTTGGTGGTGAATCTTATCCTTGTGAGAGTTCTTATTGAGTCCCCATCCCCTTTTTCCCCATGCCGTGTTTTACCTCTAATCCACGTCCAATCATGATGATCGAGGCACCCCTATAGCTCCCCCGTATCATTTTCTTAGCTTGGAACACAAGACATTATATGTCACATGCAGGGTTTGACCTATAAGACTCGTATCCCCTCGAGTCTCCTTGACCTCAAGGCGGATTATTATTCTCATTTAGTGTAATATGTCGAGCAAACTGAAGTGGAAAAGGACTTTGTTTTGTGCCACGCAACAAAACCCTATGTCAAATGATCATTCTGGTTCATTCGCAAAATTCTTTCAGGATCAAAAGGAAAGAAACGACTAATAATGAAAACTTCATACATTATGCCAGTGAAGATTCAAGGAGCTCATCAACTTTAAATAACATGCGTCTTCCTAGTCTGTATCTTCCCCGTCGGACTATGTGTGACCCAATGATCATCCCATATGGTGATTCTTGTAGCTAACCCAACTCTACAAATATGACCTATTTTGAAAGCATGTATATTCTATTAAGATCCTATTTAGCAATAGTCTTGGAGTTATCTATAGTCTAACATATGTTAAGATAGGAAATATATGTTTCAACAATTTCTCAACCAAATGTACAAATATGGTAGTTAAAATTTTTTGTGGTTCAAGGAGTAATCATTGTTGTGGTGGGTATTCCAGACAAGATGGTGAAGCATGCCACATAGGACGCTAACAAGGACCCCAACCATGGTCGACATGTCCACCACACACAAATCCCGGATGACTGAAAAGGAAGAGGGAGTTGTATTGTATGTCATCTGCATTTCAAACCAGAGGTCCCTATCCAGACAAGCCTTCGGCAAAGTTGCAGGTGATGTCCTACCCAACGAGATTAACACCGCAATTGACACCCATATTTTTAATGTGTTCCTCCTTCGTCTTCCCTTCATCACCAATTCCATGGGCTAACTGCACTTTGATCAAAGTTCAAAAGGGTCTATGGGAAAGTATACATCGATGTGTAGCAAAATCTCTCATATGTTGTTGTAATCCAACGTACAACATTTCCTTTTGGCTTTATCTTGATGTTCTTTTTATCCACATGCATGTGATCTAGGATTTCTTAAATATATAAATTTGTTATGTGATCAAAGCATTTCATAAATTACAAAGTAGATACTGACTAAGAAAGTGTGTGTACCACATGCAATAGCTACAAATTTAATGATTGATTTCAACTTATTGTTCATGTTTTTCATCAAAAAAGATTAGTTTATCAATTGGTCATGGATCACAAATAACTAATCTTTATGTGTTGTGTATATGTTGGTCGTTGGATCCTCTGACTAGCTAATCATGTCATTCAAGACCTAAATAGCGACATCCTTCATCATTGCTTTGCTTGATGAGGATATTGTCGTCAATAACATTATTCTATCAGCCATGCTCCACAAGTGTCACTATGAGACTACTCTGGCCAAGAATGGGGAACAAGACGTCAATCTTGAGGATGTATATTGTCGTGGTAATGATGATATTATTGAATACACTTATGTGTTGGGAGCAAAGCATGGTAATGGAAGCCCACATAAGTGGGGTGCGACCGGCCTTATAAGTGGGGTGCGTACCCCGTATCATTTTCTTAGCTTGGAACACGAGGCTTTATATGTCACATGCAGGGTTTCACCTATAAGACCCGTATCCCTTCAACAATCCTTGATCTTGAGACGAATTGATATTTCCATTCAGTGTATTATGTCACGCAAACTGAACTGGAAAAGGACTATGTTTTGTGCCATGCAACAAAATCCTATGTCAAATGAGCATTTAGTGTGATCGGCAAAATTCTTTCAGGATCAAAAGGCAAGAAACTACTAATAATGAAAACTTCTTCCCATTATGCCAACGAAGAGTCAGTGAGCTCGTCAACTTTGTTCAAAATAACAAGCATCTTACCGGTCTGTATCTTGCCCATCGGACTATTAGCGAACCAATGATCATCTCATATGTTAATTTTTCTAGCTGACCCAACTCTCAAAATATGACCTATTTGAAAGAATGTATATTCTATTAAGATTCTATTAGCAAAATTCTTGAAGTTCTCTATAGTGTTAAGATAGGAAATATAAGTTTCAACAATTTCTCAATCGAATGTACAAATATGGTAGTTAAAACATTTGTGGTTAGAGGATTAGTCAATGTTGTGGTGGGTATTTGCATTCAAGACGGTGACACACAACATATAGGATGCTAACAAGGACGCAACCATGGTCGACACATCCACCACACACAAATCCGTGATGGGGGAAAAGGAGTAGGGAGATGTAGTGCATGTCATATGCATTTGGATCCGGAGGTCCCTAACCACACAAGCCTTAGGCAAAGTTGTAGGTGATGTCCTGCCCAACGAGATTGAGACCGCAACCGACACCTAAATTTACAATGTGTTCCTCCTTTATCTTCCCTAATCACCACTTCCATGCCTAACTACACTTTGATTAAAGCTTAAGAGATTATGTGGGAAAGTATCTATCGATGTGTAGCAAAATCTCTTATATATTGTTGTTATCTAAAGTACAACATTTCCATTTGACTTTTTTTGATGTTCTTTTTATCCCCATGCATGTCATCTAGGATTTCTTATATAAAAATATCTGCTATGTGATCGAAGCATTCCAAAAACTACATAGTAGATATTGACTAAAAAGTGTATGTACCACTTGCAATAGCAAGAAATTTTGATGATTGGTTTCAACTTATTGTTCACATTTTTGTTCAGAAAAATCACATTATTAATTGGTCATGGATGACAAATAGTTTATATATATATATATAGTTGATCATGTCATGCAAGACCTAAATAGCCACATCCTTCATCATTGCTTTACTTGATGAGGATATTGTCGTCGATAACATTATTCTATCAGTGATGTTGCACAAGTTTCACTATGAGACTACTCTAGCCAAGAATGGGAAAGAAGGTGTCAATCTTAAGGATGTCTATAGTGGTGATAATGATGCTATTGTTGAGTACACTTATGTGCTTGGAGCAAAGCATAGTAATGGATGCCCACATAAGTGGGGTGTGGCCGGCCTCATAAGGTTGTGATGTCTGCCAATGGATGAGGTGTAGACTATCCATTGGCCAAGAGAGGGCATGGGAGAACAAGGAAGAGACAGGCAGTTGGCTCATCAGAAGTTTATTTTTAGAATGGAGACGACTATGAAACCCCGAGGTGATTTATCGATGCCAAATAGATGCACGGGAGGCCAAGAAAGGAGCCACAAGCAACATCAACGAGTATCAAAAGAGGGTGTGGGAGGCTGAGAAAGGACCAACAATCACTACAGACTCTTCTCCAAATGGGTCCAAAAAAAGAAAAAAAATGCAGGTAGTAATGGCTCGAGTGAAAAATAGCCAATTATTTTGTATACACCTTTGAAACTTGACGTGTGTGGTTGAATTGAGATTTGAGTTAGCTTCGTGGTGAAGCTTATCCTTGTGAGTGTTCTTATTGAGTCTCCCTCCCCTTTGTTCCCCATGTCGTGTTCTACCTCTAATCCAGCTCAAGTCGTGATGATCGGGGCACACGTATAGCTCCCCCATATCATTTTCTTACCTTGAAACACAAGGCATTATAAGTCACATGCAGGGTTTCCCCAATAAGACCCGTATCTCTTTAACTCTCCTTGACCTCAAGATGAACTGATATTCCCATTCAGTGTAATATGTCGGGAAAATTGAACTGGAAAAGGACTTTGTTTAGTGCCATGCAATATGATCCTATGTCAAATGATCAATCAGGGTGATTTGCAAAATTCCTTCAGGATCAAAAGGCAAGAAACTACTAATAATGAAATATACATCCCATTATGCCAAAGAAAGTCAACGAGATCATCAACTTTGTTCAAAATAACATGCGTCTTCCTAGTCTGTATCTTCCCCGTCCGACTATGTATGACCCAATGATCATCTCATATGGTGATTCTTGTAGCTAACCCAACTCTCCAAATATGACCTATTTTGAAAGCTTGTATATTCTATTAAGATCCTATTTTGCAATAGTCTTCAAGTTCTCTGTAGTCTAACATATGTTATGATAGGAAAAATAAGTTTCAACTATTTCTCTACCGAATGTACAAATATGGTAGTTAAAATGTTCGTGGTTCCAGGAGTAGTCATTGTTGTGGTGGGTATTCTAGACAAGACAGTGACACACTGTCACACCCTAGCTAGTTCATGCATTAGAGTGTTGCATCATGTCGATTCCATTCAACAGAAACTTGAAATGGGGATGACAGAACCCCCAGCCCCCTCTGAAACCAACTAGGATTTACTAAAAATATTTTCAATGAACCGGAAATGCCCTTCTAAAATGTCCATCATTTTTGTCTTGGTTCAGAACCTCTGCCAAAAGTGGTGCACAATTTTCTAGGTCATCCTAAGGCCTTTGAATTAAATCATAAGTATTTGAATTTGGATATTTAAAATATATAAAATATTTTAAATGTCCAAATAATCCTAAACTGAAATGTTCCATGTTGTTTATTTACTAAATAGTGGGCATGAGCAGTTTGGGGATTTTTGGAGTTGCCTAGGTGTTTTTAGAAAATCCACAAAGTTACAGAAAAAAATAGAAAACAGAAATAAAGAGAGGGAGGGAAACTCACCTGGCAGCCCACCAGCCGGCCCAGCCCAGCCCACCAGCCACTCCAGCGAGCTGCTGGACTTGGCCAGGCAGGCAGGCAGGTGCTCGACGGCGGCTCCAGCGCGCGCCATGTAGCTGCCCGCCGCCCTGCTTCCTCCCCTCGCCGCCCTGCTGGCCTGGACGACCTCCACGTCGCGCCCTGACCCCTCCGGACACGCCCATTCTCCCCCAGCCTCTCTCCCTCGCTCTCCACCGCCGTGGCCGACGCTGCCGCGCCCGCGCCATCGTGAAGCTCGCGTTCTCCGTCGTCCCCGCTCCGCGCCATCGTGTCCAGGAGCTCTGCCGCCCTCCTCTCCTTCGAGCTAGCCGAGCCCCGAGCGCTCGCTTGCCCCGTGGCCTCTGCACCGACCTCGCCCAACTCCGCCATCGCCGGAGATCCCCTTCGCCGTCGCTGCCGCACCAGTTCGTCCCCGACCGCGCCGTCTGCTCC
The DNA here is from genome assembly GCA_021605205.1 of Aegilops longissima. Classification (NCBI taxonomy): domain Eukaryota; kingdom Viridiplantae; phylum Streptophyta; class Magnoliopsida; order Poales; family Poaceae; genus Aegilops; species Aegilops longissima. Next base: position 664,800,288 of record CM038676.1, read on the forward strand.
TACGTGACCGCCGTGAGCCCAGCTACCTCCTCTCCCTTTCCTTTCTCGCTCCCGTGCACCACAGCGAGCACACCGAGCTCACCCGCGCGCGTCGCCGCGGAGCTTGTCGCCAACGAGGCTCCGGCCACCCAACGGCCGCGTCACCTTGTCCACTAGCCTCACCAAACCCCCAGGAGCCCAATGCACTAACTCTCGTGCCTCGCCGTGCTTCCTAGCGATGGGTTCGAGCTCATCTGAGCTCCGGCCGCCGCCAAACACGTCGCCGGCGCCGTTTCCGGTGACCTCGAGCCCAACTACCTGCACCACACGCCGCGGCTCGCTCCCAGCTATCCTTAGAGCCCAACGGTGCCTCGAATGATGCCCTGTAGGCGAAACCCGCACCTGCACCATCGCGTTTGGCCTCACTGGCGGCTAAATGCCGGCGAGTTGACCCCGCTGACCCCCGTTTGACCATGGGTGGGCCCTGTTTGACCTCCTGGGTCAATGACAGGTGGGGCCCAGCCCTGTTAACTAATTAGGATTAGTATTAACCAATATTTAGTTAAACTAATTACACTGACACGCGGGACCCACTATCAAGTTTGACCTGGACAGTTCCTTTGACCACTGACGTCATCCTGACGTAATGCTGACGCAGTAAATTATTTACTGGAATTATTTCTACACGGGAAATTTTAGAAAATACCACAAACTTCAAAAAATCATAGAAATTAATCTGTAGCTCCAAATGCAAAGTGTTCTATATAAAAAATGATCAGAAAAATCCAATCCATCCATCTGTACTAGTTTCATGCATGTTTAAAGAAGCTAACCTGCTGTTTAGTGTAGAACAAGATAAAGCACTTAAAAGGGCCACTTATGAGTTTGAAACTTGAATCTTTGATTCAAAATGGTTCAAACCCATCTGGTCTTAGTTGCATTAGCCCAATACACTCATTTTGCCATGTCTCGTGCATGCATCATATTGTTGCATATTGTTTGGTGATGATTGTGTATCGGTGCTCTCTGCGGCAGGTGTCGGTGTCAAAACCGGCGGATCTCGGTTAGGGGTCCCGATCTGTGCGTCAAGGCTGATGGTAATAGGAAGCAAGGGACACAGGTGTTTACCCAGGTTCGGGCCCTCTCGATGGAGGTAAAACCCTACTTCCTGCTTGATTAATATTAATGATATGGGTAGTACAATAGTAGATCTACCACGAGAGCTAAACCCTAAGAGCTAGCCTATGATGGTATGATTGTAATTGTGATCGGCCTTCTAAGGACCAACCTCTCCGGTTTATATAGACACTGGAGAGGGCTAGGGTTTACATGGACTCGATTACAAGGAAGGAAATATAATATCCGGATCGCCAAGCTTGCCTTCCACGCAAAGGAGAGTCCCATCCGGACACGGACCGAAGTCTTGAGTCTTGTATCTTCATGCTTCAATAGTCCAGACGTTGTACACAGTCCGGCTGTCCGGATACCCCCTAATCTAGGACTCCCTCGGTAGCCCTTGAACCAGGCTTCAATGACAATGAGTCTGGCGCGCAGTATTGTCTTCAGCATTGCAAGGCGGGTTCCTCCTCCGAATACTCCAAAGTGGTTATCGAACACGTAGACCGTGTTCGAATCTGCAAGATGATCTTCACATGCCACCGTAGAGAGAATGATACTTCACAAATGCAATCTGCTGACAACTTTTTCTGATGACATGACATGTTATTACAGTCGGATCATTATTATCACGGGATTCTCATCAATACGGGTATGGGTAATCTCACCACGCCATTAATCGTGGTGCTTGGGAAACAAGCGATTCTCAACAGGCAAGTGGGGAGGCACACCGCTCTCGGCTCCTCTATAAAGGGATAAGATTTCCTCATTTTCACCCACGCCTTCTTCCTCCTTTGCCCACTCTTGCCCCTCGAGCTCCAGCGCCCAAGCCCAAGTCTTCTCCGCACAGCTAAACATGTCCGGAGCAGGAGGCAAGTGGGTGGCTTCCACCATCAAGGAGAAGCACGTCACAAATCTTCGGGCGGCCGGATACTTGGCCGCGGACATAGCGCACCGTCTACCAGACGCCGGGTAGGTCATTCCGACCCCAGGACCCCACGAGAGGGTCGTATTCGTCGCCCACTTCGTCCGTGGACTCATGTTCTACTATGGACTAGATTTCCATGATCTAGCCCCAAATTTCGTCCTCAACATCTCGGCGTTCATCGTCGTATGCGAGGCCTTCCTCCGCATCTGGCCTCACTTCGGCTTATGGCTGCAAACTTTCTGCGTGAAGCCGAAGGTTGTAAGCGGCCAACACACGGAGTGCGGAGGGGCCATGGTGGGCAGAATGCCCAACGTCACATAGCTCGACGGCTCCTTTGCGGAGACCGTAAAAGGATGGCAATCGGGGTGGTTCTACATCACCGAGGCGCGCGGCGCCAACTGGGCGGGGGCCCCCAAATTCAGATCTGGAGCCCCCATGCGGCTCACCTCCTGGGAAAGGAAGGGCCTGTCCTGGGGCGATTCTACGGAGCTGACCGGACTCCAGACATGCATCAAAAGCATGAAGGACAAGAACATCAAGCTTGTCAACGTGATCCAGGTCATGCTCGTTCGCCGGATCCTGCCCTGCCAGAGGCGGGCAGTCAATCTGTGGGAGTTCGTCCCGATCGAACACCGGACGCTCCTGAAGCTCTATGACATGACGCACAAAGGCACGTGGAAGGTGCTATTCAAGGCCTCTAAAGTACCCCCTCCCACATCCGAGGACCGCGGACTTCACGCCACGCGGGCTCCTAGTCAGGTGAGTTCTCAGACTACCACCGGACCCGGTTCTTTTTGATGTATTCACGGGAGAGCTTTAAGTAATTATGCATGTTTGCTTCAGGATTATGTGGAGACAGTGGAGCAGGTTTACTGTCCGGCTCCGCTGCTAGAAGGCCCAGCTGATGCTCTCCTGACGGAGATGCTGGTCCCGGCACCGTACAAGGTGCCGGAGAAGAAGGCCCCGGGGATCCGAAAGGGTCTCCGGCGTAAGGTTGTGCCGGAGGCCTCGTCTGAAGACGATGAGGCGGACTCCTCCCACGAAGGGGAGGAGGAAGAAGAAGAAGACGCCCCATCCGAAGAGGATGAGGGGCCCGGGGAAGCGAACCGGGGGGCCGGAAAAGGCCCTCGGCGCAGGGCCGTCATTCCCCTGTCGTCTGATGACGACGAGACAGATTCCTCCCGCGGAGGCGGGGGGAATCAGGAAGAGATTCTACCTCCCCACACTGGGGGGAGAAGAAGAGGAAAGCCGCCTCGGGAGGGGAGGCTATGGTATCCAAGAAGGGGAAGGGGCCCCTTCCAGACTACTCCGCCACGGCCGCTCTCAGCGAGGAGGGGTGGCTGCCCAGGGGGAAGCCCCCTGTGCGATTGTAAGTGTCCGCATTCTATCATGGTTTCATTTCATAGTTTTTTTATTTATAATGCCGAACATATGTGCAGTCCGGCCAGGGATCACCCCGAGGTATCTTCTTCCGGGTCCCTGAGCAATTCGGAGATGAATTCGCTTCCGACGGCCACTACTCCTCAACCCGCAGACGACACGGAGGTGTTGTCCCAAAGGCTCCCAGAGCAGGGGGAGGTGACTCTGGAGACACCCCGAGGCGGGGTCCCAGACGTCGGATACGCGGGGTTCAAGATCCCCGCGGATCGTGTCGATGACAGCCAAGGGCAACCGGGCTATCAGCCGAACACAATTCCGGAACCTTCGATGCTCAGGCGGGCGACCCCTCGTTAGGGAGGGCGAGCCGTCTGTGTCGCGGACTACTGATGCGCATGAGGCGCCGGATTGTCTGCTGGAAGCGCTTCGCGGCACTTCCGTGGATGAAGAGCACCGTACTCTCATGAGTACGGTGATTCGGAAGGTTTTGTCCGCCAAGAGCGGACTAACCGAAGCTTGCACCAGCCTCCTGACAGGCTTTGAGGTAAGTAATAAATATGTGCAAAATTACCAACCGATAGGTAGTAGCCCCTGATACTCTGTTTGGTGTTCAGAAATAAAAACCAAACAGAGGGTCAATAATAATCCGCAGGAGTCTAACAATAAATATTTGTGTGTGTAAGCAGGTTGTGCTGCTTGCTACTGTTGCCCGTACTGCCGAGGTTGCCGAACTAAAGCGGGACCTGGAGCAGGCACGGGGAGAGCTCGACCTCACGAGGAGGCAGCTCGAAGAGAACAGGGGTAAGTGATTCCCCTCTCTTATGTATTTGAGGATATACCAAAATTGGCTAGTCTAACGCCAAAGCGTCGAGACTGTGAAACGGGGACCAGTGCCGAAGTGGCATCCCTGAAGAAAGCATTGTCCTAGGCCGAAGACAAAGCGGCCTTGGAATGCAAAGAGCGTGAAAAGCAAAGTGCTAGGGTGGGCGAGGTACAACAAGAGCTCTGGGACCTCGGCAAGAAGTGCGAGTCCGTGGAGCATGAGCTGTAGGTGAAAGAGGCCGAGCTTGCGAAGGCCCTTGTAAATTTGAAAGACGCCAAGGCCGAAGCCGGGAAAGCACAGCAGGAGATCCAGGAGGCCAAGAAGATAGCAGCGGGTAAGAAGTTCTTTATGCAAAGCAAACATGTGGAGGAGGCGTTTATTTTACTTACTCGAATTCGGAGCTCTCTAGGGGCATTCGCAGATCTGCCACGCAGCGTATCAGACGCTGCGGAGTTCTACCGTGCCCAGGAGGGGAACTCGATGGAGAAGCTGTTCTGGTCCTAGTATGCTGGGGCCGAACACCCAATGCCTCTGAGCGACCAACTGAAGCAATTGGTCGAACTCCACAGGGCGGCCGAGCTGGCTATGAAAGGTTTCATAGTCCGGATGTGGTCTGGTGAGCTCATGCCCAGTAGTTACTTTGGCCTGATCAAGCGGATGGTGGATGCATGTCCACGGCTTGAGGTGATCGAGCGATCCATTTGCATCGAAGATGCCCGCCGGGCCTTTGCCCACATCAAGGTGCATTGGGGCAAGCTGGATGCAGAGAAGCTGGTCAAGGACGGGCCGCCGGAGGGCAAGGCGCATCGCCATCCCCAGATGTACTATGATGGCGTGATGAAGGGTGCTCGCCTCGTGGCTGATGAATGTACCAAGGACACCATTTTTGAATGAATTCACTTCTGTCATGTTTGTATTTTAAGGACGAAGTTACTTGCGCTATGTAGCACTTTTGTTATTTAAAATATTACCTTCTTTGCGGCTGTTTATAAAATTCTGAAAGTAGGCCAGTCGTCGGCTTCCTCCCCCACGTAACTAGTACTGGGGTGTTCGTGGAAAACTTGGACACTCTTTATCCAAATGCTTGGTCCCTTAAGGAGGTGTCCGGCGCAGCGAACAAGGCAATCGGACTATGCGGCTTTATAACTTTCACTTAGCCATAGAACTCTACAATTTTAAATTTCGGCGAAGCCCCTAGAATCCGGAAGACCGAATCGGAGCGCTATACACGCCTAGATCGGACGAAGCGGATATATCGCCTAAAGCGGAAAATCTTTAAGGATTTTAAGACCTCTCGAACAGCGACCAGCTCTCGCCACATCATGCCGGTCAGTTTTCGGCTTTCTCTACTGAGGTGCTCGTCCGGAAGAACCGGGACACAATCGCAGTAGTTCTCACTGTGCTACCTTAGCCGATATAACGGAACGTAAGGCACCAAAACAAGGGAGCCGGGCTATCCCAACTGTAGACCCAAGACATGATTCGGAGCTGATGCATATAGTGCTATAAGTTCGGGGTGCTGGACTGTTGAAAGTGTTCGGATTTTATTTGCCATATTACGGGGCACCGTGAGAAGCCCCTGGCAAACTAACCGTACCAAGGTGTACGGATGCAATACCAAATAAACATTTATAAAATAAGAAAATGCTCAAATAAGTATAATAAGATGACACTATATATTATCTCCCATTGACGAAAAATATGTTTAAGCGTATGTTTACAATGGATGCCTTAAGCAGAGATAAAATAGGACTATTTGACATGTCCTGTCCAAGGGCGGGCTATGAGCATATAGATAAAGCAGGTATAATGATCGTAAATAGATTCCACCTGGGTATTTCCTTCTGTGCACAACGTTTGCTGCCTCCTTGGATGTCTCTCCCATATAAGTCCGGCAATTCGGCTCTTCTGAGGATGCTGCACTAACACGGTGTCCTGAAATGTAAGAGGGAAAGAGTGTGAAGGTAGTTGGCGGTTGCCCGCACTATTGATTGAGTCGTTGATGCGCCTCCGCCTATGCCCATGGTATCTCGAGTGTGTAATTGTGTACGCGTGGCACGAATGCCACTTTGAAGGGGCTTGAGCGGAGGCCGGACTGCTAATCACGCTCTTGGTGTTCCTGATGATCCTGTTGCGGGGTACTCCGGACTCGCTTGACTGTGCTCGAGGTTGTCGCCGGATTGGTTTGTCGGAGTAGGCCGCATTGTACTTCTGCCGCGAGGGCTGCCGTATGCTCTTCTGTTCGAAGGGAGCGGTCCATATTTCCATTGACAGTGATGACCCCGCGCGGTCCTAGCATCTTGAGCTTGAGGTATGCATAATGTGGTACCGCATTGAATCTAGCGAATGCGGTTCGTTCAAGCAGTGTGTGGTAGCCACTGCGGAAAGGGACGATGTTGAAGATTAACTCTTCGCTCCGGAAGTTATCCGGGGATCTGAAGACCACTTCCAGTGTTATAGAGCCCGTACACCGGGCCTCTACTCCAGGAATTACACCTTTAAAGGTGGTTTTGGTGGGCTTGATCCTTGAAGGGTCAATGCCCATCTTGCGCACTGTGTCCTGATAAAGCAGGTTCAGGCTGCTGCCGCCGTCCATAAGGACTCGCGTGAGGTAGAATCCGTCAATGATTGGGTCTAAGACCAATGTGGCTGAGCCGCCATGACGAATGCTAGTAGGATGATCCCTACGATCAAGGGTGATTGGACAAGCTGACCATGGGTTGAATTTGGGGCGACTAGCTCCATCGCATAGACATCCCGTAGTGTTCGCTTCCGTTCCTGCTTTGGGATATGGGTGGCGTAGATCATGTTGACCGTTTTCACCTGGGGGGAAATTTCTTTTGTCCCCCCGTGTTCGTACGCCGGGGCTCTTCGTCATCGTCGCTATGCAGCCCCTTGTCCTTGTTTTCGGCGTTTATCTTGCCGGCCTGTTTGAACACCCAGCAGTCTCTATTGGTGTGGTTGGATGGCTTGTCCGGGGTGCCATGAATTTGGCACGAGCGCTCTAGTATGCGGTCCAGGCTGGACGGTCCCTGATTATTTCTTTTGAATGGCTTTTTTCCGCTGACCGGACTTAGATCCGCTGAATCCGGCGTTGACCGCCGTGTCTTCAGTGTTGTCGCCGTTGCTCCATCTCTTATGCATGTTACGTCGTGGCTTGTCGTTAGCATCGCGGCCGTCCGGGAAGTGCCGGAATGTGGCGTGGTGCCGCTGCGAGCCAGCCAGCTATCCTCACCCGCACAAAAGCGGGTCATTAGGGTTGTGAGAGCTGCCATAGACTTGGGTTTTTCCTGGCCGAGGTGTCGAGCGAGCCACTCGTCACATATATTATGCTTGAAAGCCGCCAGGGCTTCGGCGTCCGGACAATCGACTATTTGGTTCTTTTTAGTAAGGAACCGAGTCCAGAATTTCCGGGCTGACTCTTCGGGCTGTTGAGTAATGTGGCTCAGGTCATCGGCATTTGGTGGTCGCACATATGTGCCCTGGAAGTTATCATATGATGATCGGGGCACCCCTATAGCTCCCCCCGTATCATTTTCTTAGCTTAGAACACGAGGCATTATATGTCACATGCAGGGTTTCGCCAATTAGACTCATATCCCTTTGACTCTCCTTTAGCTCAAGACGAATTAATATTCCCATTCAGTGTAATATGTTGAGCAAACTAACATGGAAAAGAACTTTGTTTTGTGCCACGCAACAAAATCCTATGTCAAATGATCATTCAGGGTGATTCGCAAAATTCTTTGAGGATCAAAAGGCAAGAAACGACTAATATTGAAAATTTTCGTCCCATTATGCCAGAGAAGAGTCAATGAGTTCATCAACTTTGTTCAAAATAACATGTGTCTTCCTAGTCTGTTTCTTCCCCATCGGAATATTTGAGACCCAATGATCATCTCATATGTTGATTCTTGTAGCTGACCCAACTCTCCAAATATGACCTATTTTGGAAGCATGTATATTCTATTAAGATCCTATTTAGCTTTGAAGTTATCTGTAGTCTTACATATGGTAATTAAGATAGGAAATACAAAGTTCAACAATTTCTCAATCGAATGTACAGATATGGTAGTTAAAACGTTTGTGGTTCAAGGAGTAGTCACTCTTGTGGTGGGTATTCCAGACAAGATGGGGATACACGCTGCATCGGACACTAACAAGGACCCAAACCTGGTCGATACATCCACAACACACAAATCCCTATCGGGGGGATGGAAGAGGGAGTTATATTCTATGTCATATGCATTTGGAACCGAGGTCCCTATCCACACAAACCTTCGGCAGAGTTGCCGGTGATGTCCTGCCCAACGAGATCGAGACCGCAATTGACACCCATATTTTGAATGTGTTCCTCCTTCGTTTTCCCTTCATCTCCAATTCCATGGACTAACTGCACTTTGATCAAAGTTCAAGAGATTCTATGGGAAATTATACATCCGCGTGTAGCAAAATCTCTTATATATTGTTATTATCCAAAGTACAACATGTCCTTCTGAATTTTTCTTCACATTCTTTTTAACCACATGCATCTGATCTAGGATTTCATATATAAAAATATTTGTTATGTGATCAAAGCATTTCATAAATTACATAGAAGATACTGACTAGGAAAGTGTGTGTACCACTTGAAATAGCTACAAATTTTGATGATTGATTACAACTTATTTGTGATTCTTGTAGCGGACCCAACTCTCCAAATATGACCTATTTTGAAATCATGTATATTCTATTAAGATCCAATTTAGCAATAGTCTTGAAGTTATCTATTTTCTAAGATATGTTAAGATAGGAAATATAAGTTTCAACAATTTCTCAACCAAATGTACAAATATGGTAGTTAAAACGTTTGTGGTTCAAGGAGTAGTCACTGTTGTGGTGGGTATTCTAGAAAAGATGGTGACACACGCCGCATAGGACGCTAACAAGGACCCAATGCAACCATGGTCACACAAATCTCGGATGGTTGGAAAGGAAGAGGGAGTTGTATTGTATGTCATCTGCGTTTGGAACCGGAGGTCCCTATCCACACAAGCCTTCGGCAAAGTTGCAGGGAGTTCCTACCCAACGAGATTGAGACTGCAATCAACACCCATATTTTCAATGCCTTTCTCCTTCTTCTTCCCTTCATCACCAATTCCATGGCCTAACTACACACTGATCAAAGTTCAAGAGATTCTATGGGAAATTATCCATCTGTGTGTACCAAAATCTCTTATTTATTGTTGCTATCCAAAGTACACATTTCCTTTTGACTTTTTCTTAATGTTCTTTTTATCCAAATGCATGTTATCTAGGATTTCTTGTATAAAAATATTTGTTATGTGATCGAAGCACTTCATCAACTACATTGTAGATACTAACTAAGAAAGTGTATGTACCACTTGCAATAGCTACAAATATTGATGATTGATTTCAACTTATTGTTCATGTTTTCATTCAAAAAAATCAGTTTATTAATTGGTCATGGACCACAAATAACTAATCTATATATTTATAAGTTGGTCGTCAGATCCTCTAAGTAGATGATCATCTCATTCAAGACCTAAATAGCCACATCATTCATCATTTCTTTGCTTGATGAGGATATTGTCGTTGATAACATTATTCTGTCAGCGATGCTGCACAAGTTTCACTATGAGACTACTCTGGCCAAGAATGGGATAGAAGACGTCGATCTTGAGGATGTCTATAGTCGTGATAATGATAATATTGTTGAATACACTTATGTGTTGGGACCAAAGCATGGTAATGGACTCCTACATAAGTTGGGTGCGACTGGCCTCATAACGTCATGATGTCTGCCAATGGGAGAGGTGCTTCTTCTCCATTGACCAAGAGAGGGCATGGGAGACCAAGGAAGAGACACACTGTTGGCTCATTATAAGCTTCTTTTGAGAAAGGAGACAACACTATGACTATGAGACCTCGCCCCCCCCCCCCAACTCCCCCGAGATGATTTCTCAATGACAACGAGATGCACGGGAGGCAAAGAAAACTGCCAAAAGCAACGTCAATGAGTATCAAGAGATGGCCTGGGAAGCCAAGAAAGGTCCAACAATCACTAGAAGACTCCTCTCCAATTGGGTCCAAAAAATAAAAATGCAGGTACTAATGGCCCGAGTGAAAAAGAGAGAATCATTTTGTATACACCTTTGAAAGTTGACGTGCGAAGTTGAATTGAGATTTTAGTAGCTTTGTGGTGAATCTTGTCCTTGTGAGTGTTCTTATTGAGTCCCCCTCCCCTTTGTTGCCCATGCCATGTTTTATCACTAATCCACCTCCAGTCATGATGATCAGGGCACCCCTATAGCTCACCCCATATCATTTTCTTAGCTTGGAACTCGAGGCATTATATGTCACATGCAGGGTTTCACCGATAAGACTCGTACCCCTTTGACTCTCATTTACCTCGAGACGCATTAATATTCCCATTTAGTGTAATATGTTGAGTAAACTAACATGGAAAAGAACTTTGTTTTGTGCCATGCAACAAAATCCTATGCCAAATGATCATTTAGGGTGATTCGCAAAATTCTTAGAGGATAAAAAAGGCAAGAAACGACTAATAATGAAAACTTGATCCCATTTTGCCAAAGAAGAGTAAATGAGTTCATCAACTTTGTTCAAAATAACATGCATCTTCCTAGTCTGTGTCTTCCCCATCAGACTATCTGTGACCCAATGATCATTTCATATGTTGATTCTTGTAGCTGACCCAACTCTCCAAATATGACCTATTTTGAAAGCATTTATATTCTATTAAGATCCTATTTAGCTTTGAAATTCTCTGTAGTCTTACATATGGTAAGATAGGAAATATAAGTTTCCACATTTTCTCAACCGAATGTACAAATATGGTAGCTAAAACGTTTGTGGTTCTAGGAGTAGTCACTATTGTGGTGGGTATTCCAGACAAGATGGTGATACACTTCGCATCACTAACAAGGACTGTCGGTGTCAAAACCGGCGGATCTCGGGTAGGGGGTCCCGAACTGTGCATCTAGGCGGATGGTAACAGGAGACAAGGGACACGATGTTTTTACCCAGGTTCGGGCCCTCTCGATGGAGGTAATACCCTACTCCTGCTTGATTAATATTGATGATATGGGTAGTACAAGAGTAGATCTACCACGAGATCAAGGAGGCTAAACCCTAGAAGCTAGCCTATGGTATGATTGTTGTTCATCCTACGGACTAAAACCCTCCGGTTTATATAGACACCGGATAGGTTAGGGTTACACAGAGTCGGTTACAATGGTAGGAGATCTACATATCTGTATCGCCAAGCTTGCCTTCCACGCCAAGGAAAGTCCCATCCGGACACGGGACGAAGTCTTCAATCTTGTATCTTCATAGTCTTGGAGTCCGACCAATGGTAAGAGTTCGGCTATCCGGACACCCCCTAGTCCGGGACTCCCTCAGTAGCTCCCGAACCAGGCTTCAATGACGATGAGTCCGGCGCATTGATTGTCTTCGGCATTGCGAGGCGGGTTCTTCTCCAAATTCCATATACTTGTCGAATAGTGTCCGGCTTCTGATAAATGCTGCGCTCCTCGGCTTCTGTGCCTAATAATGGCCATCTTCCACGTGTTTGAATGAATGCGAAAAGCCAGGGTATTTTTACAATTACCCCCCTAGCCGCGCAAATGAGCCGCTTATAAAAGGGGCAAGGATCTAGATCTGAGTCACACCATCCCCCCTTTGCGAGCTTTCATCGGAGCGCCTCTGACCAAAGCCCATTCCATCATGGACAGTCGACGCTGCTCCTCCTCTCGCGCTCCCAGCCCTCAGCCAGGAAATTGGGAGAGATGCTCAGTCCCGCATAGCAAGCTAGTTATACTCCAAGCCAAGGGATTTCTCCCTTTGGCCTTCATGGTTCCGGTTCGAGCCGGACTTGCCACCTACAAGGGCGGAAAGCAAGCGGAGAGCGTCCCCTATCCCTCTAAAGGAGAGCGGGTGTGCTTCATCTCTTATCTAGTAAGAGGACTCGGATTTCCAATCCATCCGTTTCTCCGGGGCCTCTTGGAGTTCTACGGCCTCCAACTGCACCATCTTACTCCTGCCTCCATCTTGCACATCGCGGGCTTCGTGGCCCTTTGCGAACTATTCTTGGGCGTCGAGGCTCATTTCGGGCTGTGGAAGAGAATATTTCTGCCTAGTACCCCGCTCTCATGAGGGGTCAATATATCAAGTGGGCGGAGCCGAGTTATGGCGCATCGCTGGGACCGGATACCTATCCGGAACCCCAAAGAAGGTGTCCGAAGACTAGCCTTCGGAATGGTTTTACATGGAGGACGTCCCGCTGCCGGATCCTGTTCGGATCGGCCTTCCGGAGTTCAGCAATGCTCCACTGAAGAAGCGCCTAAGCTGGCGCCTCGAGCCCCGAGAGAAGATGACCGATGTCCGTTATTTGATGAGCCGAATAAGGTTATTGGCTCATGCCGGATTGACCATGACAGAGTCATGGCAATCTGCGTGATGGGGAGTGCAGCCGCCCAAGACAGGGCCACCCATGTGGGACTTCAACAGGGAGGACGATGCCACCCGTCATGGCCCCAAAGGGCCAGGATCGGTCACCGAACTGGTGAAGATCTTGTCTGCCATGTACAAAGGAGAGGAGGAGGATTTCCTCTGTGTCAACCCTCTGAAGGAGTTTTCTTCAAGTAATCCTCGAAGCTGGGTAAGCAAACATTTTGTGACCTGTACGATCCATGTTCCCGTACTTAAATATCTCATTTCACGATTTTTGTGCAGGAACTGCGCCGGACTGTGGAGAAGATACACAGCCCGCCCCCACAACCCGAGGATCCGGAGCGGTCCCTCGATCCGATCTCCGAAGAGGATCCGGATATAACGGTGGAGTTGATCGACGGGGTGTTCTACCAACTTAGCGTCGACAACGCTTTGGTAGCCATTATGGCCGATTACCCCGGAATACTTCCAGCCCCACAGGTAACTGAGACTGAGATCCCAAAAACCCTGGTAACGACCCATCCATGCTTATTTTTTATCACCATATACCAATGGTGCTTCGCAGGGGGTACCTTCGAGGCAGGAAGCCGAGCCCGCGGTGACTGGCCAACAAAGGGCAGTGCGGCCCCGCAGGCTAAAAAGAAGTGCGGTCCGGATCGAAACTCTGCCGCAACGGTATGGCATGTCACCATACTTCCGTGATTGATTCTCGAAGGCGATTAACGCTGATGCTCTTTTCAGGAAAGAGCGCCACGGATCGAGCCCGAGAGGCTGCCGATCGAACCTTCACCGGACAAGCTTCAAAGCCGGGTCCGGAGGCTGAGGCAAGCACGAGATGTGCGTCGGATGCTCCTCCGACAGAGGATGCCGATAGGTTGTCCGCCACCAACTCCGAGGTGGAGAGCGCCTTGAATCACACAGCGCCACGGACAGTTCTTCGTGACGCATGTTTCTCCCCAGAGGCCTTGAATGCCTTTGATTCGGGAGATGCGCATCTCCGTGCCGCTCAAGACGGTCTAGCCAGAGCCACTGAGCAGTATGTGAAGGACATACGGGTAAGGAAATTTGACAACTATATATGCCAGTAGCCCCCGAGACTTAAAATATTTAGAATAACTGATTTAAGGATCATTTGTTATGCAGGATCTTCTGTAAAAGAATACCCGATCGTCCCAGAGCTGGAAGAGTGCAGGGCCCAACTTGAGGCCGACAAGCCGCCACGGGGAGCCACGAGACCCCTCCGTAATATACGCTTGAAGATAAATAATTTATGAAGTGCGGCAGGTGTGTAAATCTGGCAAAAACATTGCAGATGGCGCCGGACCAAATCCGGACAAGCAACAGCTCTTACGCCAGTTAAAGGCCGGCGAGAGCGTGCTTACGAGGGTGCGGCAGGTGAAGAATAACCTCCAAGACGCCAACACCAAGCTGGGTGAGGAACTAAAGGATGTTCGTGCCTAGTTAGCTGACTCCGTAAAGGAGAATCGGCGGCTTCGTCGTGGCATTTTCAGTAAGTGCTTGAGCGAACTTTGAAAGAGTTCGGCGAGGAAGGCGACTGACATAAACATGTATGTAGGTTTGCTCACAGGTCGTCCTGAGGAGGAGATGCCCAATTCTTCGGGTGATCTTCTTCCCAAACTGCGTCAGCTGCACAAACGAGTCCGGCAGGTGATGAAAGGCATCGGCCAAGCCTTGTGGCCATCTATCTCCCTACCCGAAGGCATTGGGGAGCTGGCGGAGCGGCTTCAAGGAGCACGGCGGCGCTTCCGCTATGGAAGATATCGGCCTGCCGTCAAGGCGCCAGGAGGCTCGGGCCATGGTGAAGACGCGGTACACGAAGGTTGACCCAAACCACATGGCCGAGGTCGGACCTGTGGGGCGGATGGGATGGAGATCCTCAGAAGTTTAGTGTACGGCCAAGTAGAATTGGCCGCCAAGTATTCCTAGCAAGATTGTAAATTAGATAGCCTATTAGATGGCATTGAGGAGGAATACAATGAGTCGAGTTGACTATGTAAAATATGACATGAAAGAATGTCTTCTAGCGGATTGTAGATCGCTTGTCATAGCGGACCTTTTCGACCTCCGGACCCAATAATTGGAGTGTGTCCGAATACCTTCGTGGTTATATAAGAACCATGGTATGCATGGAGACCAGGCGTAGGGGTCATTGTTGCTGTATCGGATAAGTGCCCAACTAGTTATGTTATATTACATGGGTAGTAAGAAACATCTTCCAGGAGAATAGTTCCGTTAAGGCTTCCTTTATTTGGGATGCATGCCCTAAAGTGCATGTCAAAGCTGCTATAAAGCAGAAAATCATCCGGGGCAGATGTGTAAATAGTTAAAATCATCTTTCAGTTCACCGACCAAATATTCCCTTAAGAACGCTAGCTTTCGGCTTCACCCAGTCTGAGGTACACATCCGGCTGACCCGGCAGTAACAATCGCAGAGGTGCTCCCTTTACCTCCTAGCCGAACAATCGGGAACGTAGGGGTAAGCACAGGAGCCAGGCAACCCAGCTTGGCCAAAACTTAAGTCATATCGATGCATATAATGGTGAATAAAAGGTACATGTGGAAGTTTAACGCATGTGTTGGGCATGAAAGCCCGTATAAATAAGCTTCTGTTAAAGAAGCCCCCAGTATAAATGCGCGGACAGCGCATCAAGTGTGTGCGGAAAACGCACAAACGAGCCTCTAGAGGCTACAAGAAGAAGAAGGGGAAGGAGAGAAATAAAAGACAGCAAAAAGCAAAAATAAAGAATGCGGACGGAGGAAGGAGACGAACTTGGAGTCCGCACTTAGGCGTAGAATCTTCGTGAGGCGGGCTGCGTTCCATGGGTTTGGCTCGAGTCGGTTATCGATGCGTTTGCAGACGGTATGCTCCGCGGTCAGGACCTGGTCGATGATGAAGGGACCTTCCCATTTGGGCTTGAGTTTGTCCTTTTCTTGTCCGGCTGGCGAGAACTAGTTCGCCAACGTTATAAGCTTTGGCCCGTACTTCCCTGCTTTGATATCTTCGAGCCTGCTGTTGATAGAATGCGGAACGAGCCTTTGCCACGTCGTGCTCCTCCTCCAATGCGTCCAAACTATCCTGCCGATCGAGCTCGGCTTCTCTTTCTTCATACATGCGTACGCGAGGTGAGTCATGTATTATGTCGCAGGGCAAGACTGCCTCTGCGCCGTACACCATGAAGAATGGTGTGAATCTGGTAGTACGATTCGGCGTGGTCCGTAGCCCCCAGAGTACGGAGTCGAGCTCCTCGACCCAGTGCGTGTTAGATTCCTTGAGGGACCGCACTAGTCTGGGTTTAATGCCGCTCATGATTAGACCGTTTGCCCGTTCGACTTGGCCGTTGGTTTGAGGGTGATAGACTGAGGCGTAATCGAGCTTGATGCCCATGTTTTTGCACCATGATTTGACCTCATCGGCCGTGAAGTTGGTGCCATTGTCAGTAATGATACTGTGGGGGATACCGTAACGGTGCACTACCCCTGATATGAAGTCTATCACTGGTCCGGATTCGGCCGTTTTAACTGGTTTGGCCTCTATCCATTTGGTGAATTTGTCCACCATGACCAATAGGTATTTTTGCTTGTGGGTTCCTCCCTTGAGGGGTCCAACCATGTCAAGCCCCCAGACCGCGAACGGCCAGGTGATAGGTATAGTTTTAAGGGCGGTGGGTGGCATGTGGCTTTGGTTAGCAAAAAGCTGGCAACCGACGCATCGTTGGACTAAGTCCTGCGCATCTGCCCGGGCCGTCGGCCAATAAAATCCTGTACGGAAGGCCTTGCCTACAAGGGCCCGGGTTGCGGCGTGGTGCCCACCCAGCCCGGCATGAATTTCAGCTAGGAGGTTTCGCCCTTCCTCTTCGGAGATACACCTTTGAAGGACTCCGGTAGTGCTTTTCTTATAAAGCTCTCCTTCATGGACTTTATAGGCTTTAGAGCGCCGTACTATGCAGCGAGCCTCATTTTGGTCTTCGGGGAGTTCCTGCCTAGTTAGGTAGGCTAGGAATGGTTCCGTCCACGGGGCGATAACCGCCATTATTTCGTGAGCAGAGGGTGTTATCTCGGGGGCGGAGCCTCCGGTTGTGTCAGAGTGTTCGGCGTCAGGCGGTGCGGTTGGGTCCGGATTGTTATTGTCGGACTCCCCTTCCCATAGTACGGATGGCTTGAACAGCCGTTCCAAAGAGATATTGGGTGGGATGGCATCGCGTTTTGCACCGATGCGTCCCAATATATCCGCCGCCTGGTTGTTATCCCGGGCTATATGATGAAATTCGAGCCCTTCGAACCGTGCTGACATTTTTAGGACCGCATTGCGGTATGCTGCCATTTTCGGATCTTTGGCATCAAAGTCTCCGTTTATTTGAGATATTGCGAGGTTTGAATCCCCGCGCACCTCTAGGCGTTGAATGCCCATGGAGACTGCCATCCGGAGGCCGTGCGTATGGGCCTCGATTCGCCGCGTTGTTGGAGTCCGTATACATTATCTGAAGGACGTATTGGACTGTGTCCCAGGTTGGGGACGTCAGGACGACGCCAGCCCCCAGGCCAGCCAACATTTTGGAGCCGTCGAAGTGCATGATCCAATTGGAGTATGCGACGTACTCTTTAGGGAGTTCCGCTTTAGTCCATTCGGCCACGAAGTCGGCCAAAACCTGTGACTTAATAGCTCGTTGTGGCTTATAAGTTATGTCGAATGGGAGGAGCTCTATGGCCCATTTAGCAATCCGGCCCGTCGCGTCGCGGTTGTTTATAATGTCATTAAGAGGTACTTCGGAGGCTACCGTTATCGAACACTCTTGAAAGTAGTGTCACAGCTTCCGGGATGCCATGAACACCGCGTATGCTATCTTTTGATAGTGTGGGTACTGGGACTTGCATGGAGTTAGGACAGTGGACACATAATAAACCGGTTTTTGAATAGGGAACCGGTGTCCGTCCATTCTCGTTCGACAACGAGCACCGCGCTGACAACTTGATGTGTTGCGACGATGTATAATAGCATTGGTTCGCCCACATTGGGCGCGGCCAGGACCGGATTTGTTGCCAAAATGGCCTTTATTTCTTCGAGTCCGGCCGTGGCGGCATCCGTCCACTCGAAGTGTTCGGTGCGGCGGAGGAGGCGGTAAAGAGGTAATGCCTTTTCTCCTACGGTATTTGTTTGAGGTCTTTTGGAATATCCAATTGTGACAGAGCTCGAATCTTGGCTGGGTTTGCTTCAATTCCTCTACCAGACACGATGAAGCCCATGAGCTTTCCGGCTGGAACGCCAAAGACGCATTTTTCCGGATTGAGCTTGATGTCATATTTTCTAAGATTGTCGAATGTGAGCCTCAAGTCGTCTACTAGAGTTTCGACGTGCTTGGTTTTGACACCACGTCATCTACATATGCTTCCACGGTTTTGCTGATCTGGTTTGCCAGACATGTCTGAATCATGCGCTGGTATGTTGCTCTGGCGTTTTTGAGCCCAAAGGGCATTGTGTTGAAGCAGAACGGGCCGTATGGAGTGATGAATGCTGTTGCAGCTTGGTCTGGCTCCGCCATCTTGATTTGGTGGTAGCCAGAGTACGCGTCGAGGAAGCACAATGAGTCGTGTCCTGCTGTAGTGTCAATGATTTAATCAATTCGAGGGAGGGGGAAGGGATCCTTTGGGCAAGCCTTATTAAGGTCTTTGAAATCAACACATAGGCGCCAGGATTTATCCTTCTTTGGTACCATCACCAGGTTCGCTAGCCAGTCTGGATGTTTTATATCTCTGATGAATCCGGCCTCCAAAAGTTTGGCTAGCTCCTCTCCCATGGCCTGTCTCTTGGGTTCGAAAAGCGCCAAGAGCCTGTTTGGTGGCTTGAATCCTTTTAGGATATTTAGGCTGTGCTCGCCAGCCGACGTGGGATTCTGGCATGTCCAAGGGTGCCGTGCAAAGATGTCCCATTTTCTTGTAGAAATTTCGTGGTCGGCGTCTACATCAGGGTTTAATTGTGCCCCGATGGAGGCCGTCTTTGCAGGGTCCGCTGGGTGGACTTGGAATTGACTATTTCATCCGCTGGTTTAAAAGAGGTGGACTTGGATCTTTTATCAAGTATCACATCGTCCCTGTTCACCGTGGAGCGCATCGCGGTGAGTTCCTCGGCCGCTAGGGCTTCGGATAGTGCCTCGAGGGCTAGTGCGGCTGTCTTATTTTCGGCGCGGAGTGCTATGTTCGGATCACTGGCGAGAGTGATGATTCCGTTGGGACCGGGCATTTTAAGCTTCATGTACCCATAATGGGGTATAGCTTGAAAAATTGTGAATGCCTCTCGTCCTAATAAAGCATGATATCCGCTGTTGAACGGGGCCACTTGAAATGTGACCTCCTCAAACCTGTAATTGTCCGGCGAGCCGAACACTACGTCCAGCGTGATTTTTCCTGTGCAGCATGCTTCCCGGCTAGGGATTATTCCTCTAAAGGTTGTGCTGCTTCGCTCAATGCGGTTCCAGTCTATTTCCATTTTTCTGAGGGTTTCCTCATAGATGAGGTTTAGTCCGCTGCCGCCATCCATGAGTACCTTAGTAAGGCGAAAGCCGTTCTACTATCGGGCTGAGGACCAATGCGGCTGGTGCCCGGGCAGTTCGGAATTTAGGTTCGTCACTGGCATTGAAGGTAATAGCCGTGTCACTCCATGGATTTATTGTTGCTACTTGGTAGACTTCGGCAAGGTTGTGGAGTTGTCGTTTTCGCATGTTGTTTGATGCGAAAGTCTCGAAGACTGTTAACACCGTACTAGTGTTGCTGGGCTGGGATTCTGAAGCTAGAAGCTCTTCGCCACTTTTGGCCACCTGCTGTAGTATCCAACATGCTCGAAGGCTATGAGTTGGAGTGGCGCCCTCTGTGCTATGAATTTTGCAGGGTCCGTTTAGCCAACCCTCCAGTACGGTTCCGTACCCTTTAGGGGGTTTTGGTTTTTTGGTGTTCAACCCAGGTGCTTGATAATGATGCACCCTTTTGTTCCGGACTAGGGATGTATTCGTGGCCGGATTATCCCAAAATTTACTTTCAGTTTTCCAGGCGCTCTCCATCGCACAGTACTTTTGTACGATGGTCACCAAGTCAGCAAAGCGTGTAATTTCGCGACGACTTATGGCGTTTAGTATTCCCTTGTCCGTGCAATTATTGCAGAAGATTGGTATTGCGTCCTCCTCTCGGCAGTCCTTTATCCTGTTCATAACCAGGAGAAATCTGGCCCAGTAATGATGTACTGTTTCGGCGGGCTCTTGCCGAATTCGAGAGAGATCGCTAATGTTTGGGTGGGCGGGTGGCACTAAATCCGGAACCCCGTCCAATTTAGGGCTCAAGGGCCGGGAAGTTTCCGAACTCAGAAGTTTGGATTTTTGAGTGCTATCCAATAAGTCCGACCCGCCGCCTGACTTTAAGTTCAGGGCTTGATCGACATCCGTCCCTCCGCAGGAATCCGGCATGGAGGGATCGGGAATTCGGACGTAGCTAGTCCTTAAGATAGGAGAAGAGTCGCCGCATTGCTCCTCTATCACAGCAACATGATGGGTAGCCTGGGGAGAGTTGATCTCTCTCAGATCGGTTTTAGGCCCGATCCGGTCGTGTCTGTGGCGACTCCTGATGCATGGCGGCGCGATCCAGAGCTCGTTACGGAGGAGATGTCGATCGGATCTAACTGTTCGCAAGTTCGAACTAACATGGAGATTGGTTTCGATGACTCGAGAGGTCATCGTCGGCGCGACGGCCGAACTAGCGGTCATGAGAAAACCGCCTAGCCGAAGAGTCTGACCGGTGGCCAAGGCTTCTTTGGCGATGGTATCGTCTTTGAAGACGAGATGAGGCATCCTACCTGATGGCGACGGCACAGAGGAACTCTCAATGAAAGCACCAATGTCGGTGTCAAAACCGCGGATCTCGGTAGGGGTCCCGAACTGCATGCGTCTAGGCGGATGGTAACAGGAGACAAGGGACACGATGTTTTTACCCAGGTTCGGGCCCTCTCGATGGAGGTAATACCCTACTCCTGCTTGATTAATATTGATGATATGGGTAGTACAAGAGTAGATCTACCACGAGATCAAGGAGGCTAAACCCTATAAGCTAGCCTATGGTATGATTGTTGTTCGTCCTACGGACTAAAACCCTCCGGTTTATATAGACACTGGATAGGTTAGGGTTACACAGAGTCGGTTACAATGGTAGGAGATCTACATATCCGTATCACCAAGCTTGCCTTCCACGCCAAGGAAAGTCCCATCCGGACACAGGACTAAGTCTTCAATCTTGTATCTTCATAGTCTTGGAGTCCGGCCAACGGTAAGAGTTCGGCTATCCGGACACCCCCTAGTCCGGGACTCCCTCAAGGACCCAACCATGGTCGACACATCCACCACATACAAATCCCTATCGGGGGGAATGGAAGAGGGAGTTGTATTGTATGTCATATGCGTTTGGAACCGGAGGTTCCTATCCACACAAGCCTTCGGCAAAGTTGCAGGTGATGTCCTGCCCAACAAAATTGAGACCGCAATTGACACCCATATTTTTAATGTGTTCATCCTTTGTTTTCCCTTTATTACCAATTCCATGGACTAACTGCACTCTGATCAAAGTTCAAGAGATTCTATGGGAAATTATACATCCGTGTGTAGCAAAATCTCTTATATATTGTTAGTATCCCAAGAACAACATGTCCTTTTGACTTTTTCTTCACATTCTTTTAATCCACATGCATCTGATCTAGGATTTCTTATATAAAAATATTTGTTATGTGATCGAAGCATTTCATAAATTACATAGTAGCTAGTGACTAAGAAAGTGTGTGTACCATGATACGTCTCAACCGTATCTATAATTTTTGATTGCTCCATGCTATATTATCTACTGTTTTGGGCAATATTGGGCTATATTTTTCACTTTTATATTACTTTTGGGACTAACCTATTAACCGGAGGCCCAGCCCAGATTTGTTGTTTTTTGCCTATTTCAGTATTTCGAGGAAAAGGAATATCAAACGGAGTCAAAACGGAACGAAATCAACTGGAGAAGTTATTTTTGGAAGGAAAGCCACCCGATGGACTTGGAGTGAACATCAGGAAAGAAGGGAGGTGCTCACGAGGGTGGGGCGCATACTGGCACGCCCCGCCTCGCGGGCCCCTTCGTCCACCGACGTACTTCTTTCACCCATATATACCTACGTATCATAAAACTTCCAGAACAGAGATTAGATCGGGAGTTCCGCCGCCGCAAAACCTCTAGAGCCACCAAAAACCAATCGGGACCCTGTTCCAGCACCCTACCGGAGGGGGGAACCCTCACCTGTGACCATCTTCATCATCCCGGCGCTCTCCATGACGAGGAGGGAGTAGTTCACCCTCGGGATTGAGGGTATGTACCAGTAGTTATGTGTTTGATCTCTCTCTCTCTCTCGTGTTCTTGATTTGGCACGATCTTGATGTATCGCGAGCTTTGCTATTATAGTTGGATCTTATGTTTCTTCTCCCCCTCTACTCTCTTGTAATAGATTGAGTTTTCACTTTGAAGTTATCTTATCGGATTGAGTCTTTAAACATTTGAGGACACTTGATGTATGTCTTGCCGTGCGTATCTGTGGTGACAATGGGATATCACGTGATTCACTTGATGTATGTTTTGGTGATCAACTTGCGGGTTCCACTCATGAACCTATGCATAGGGGTTGGCACGCGTTTTCGTCGTGATTCTCCGGTAGAAACTTTGGGGCACTCTTTGAGGTTCTATGTTATGGTTTGAATAGATGAATTGAGATTGTGTGATGCATATCGTATAATCATACCCACGGATACTTGAGGTGACAATGGAGTATCTAGGTGACATTAGGGTTTTGGTTGATTTGTGTCTAAAGGTGTTATTTTAGTACGAACTCTAGGGCTGTTTGTGGCACTTATAGGAATAGCCCCAACGGATTGATTGGAAAGAATAACTTTGATGTGGTTTCGTACCCTACCATAATCTCTTCGTTTGTTCTCCGATATTAGTGACTTTGGAGTGACTCTTTGTTGCATGTTGAGGGATAGTTATGTGATCCAATTATGTTATTATTGTTGAGAGAACTTGCACTAGCGAAAGTATGAACCCCAGGCCGTGTTTCCTAGCATTGCAATACCGTTTACGCTCACTTTTACCACTTGTTACCTTGCTGTTTTTATATTTTCAGTTTACAAATACCTATATCTACCATCCATATTGCACTTGTATCACCATCTCTTCGCCAAACTAGTGCACCTATACAATTTACCATTGTAGTGAGTGTGTTGGGGACACAAGAGACTCTTTGTTATTTGGTTGCAGGGTTGCTTGAGAGAGACCATCTTCATCCTACGCCTCCCACGGATTGATAAACCTTAGGTCATCCACTTGAGGGAAATTTGCTACTGTCCGACAAACCTGTGCACTTGCAGGCCCAACAACGTCTACAAGAAGAAGGTTGCGTAGTAGACATCAAGCTCTTTTCTGGCGCCGTTGCCGGGGAGGCTAGGTAAGTGAAGGTATATCTTTAGATATTGCAATCAAATCTTTTTGTTTCTTGTTTTATCACTAGTTTAGTTTATAAAAGAAAACAACCAAAAAAATGGAATTGAGTTTGTCTCATATGCTTCGTCTTTTTAATATCTTTCGTGAGTATGATGGAAAGGAAAATTGTGCCAAAGTGTTAGAAGAAGAATGCATTAAAATGTTTGGCACTAAGTCTTTGAATGATGAGCATGATTGCAATGTTTTTAGTATGAATTCCTTGAATGTCCATGATGCTAATGATATGCAAAGCCACAAGCTTGGGGATGCTATGTTTAATAATGATGATATTTTTTGTCCCCCAAGCTTTGATGACCAAATTTACTATGATGAAAGCATGCCTCCTATCTATGATGATTATTGTGATGACACGTATGCTTTGAAGAATAATGATAACCATGAAACTTGTCATCTTGATCTTAATTTTCGATCACATGATAGTTATTTAGTTGAGTTTGCTCCCACTATTGTTCATGAGAAGAATTTTGCATATGTGGAGAGTAATAAAATTTCTATGCAAGTACATCATGAAAAGAATGCTTTAGGTGCTGGTTATATTGTTGAATTTATTCATGATGCTACTGAAAATTATTATGAGGGAGGAACATATGCTTGTAGGAATTGCAATAATATCAAGTTTCCTCTCTATGTGCTTAAAGTTTTGAAGTTATGCTTGTTTTGCCTTCCTATGCTAGTTGATTATTGTTCCCATAAGTTGTTTGCTCACAAAATCCCTATGCATAGGAAGTGGGTTAGACTTAAGTGTGCTAGTCATATTCTTCATGATGCTCTCTATATGTTTCAATTCATGTCTTTTATGTGAGCATCATTGAAATCATCATGCCTAGCTAGGGGCGTTAAACGTTAGCGCTTGTTGGGAGGCAACCCAATTTTATTTTAGTTTCTTGCTTTTTGGTTCTGTTTAGGAATAAATAATCCATCTAGCTTCTTTTTAGATGTTTTTTATGTTTTATTTAGTGTTTGTGCCAAGTAGAACCTTTGGGAAGACTTGGGTGAAGTCTTTATGATCATGCTGTAAAAAACAGAAACTTTAGCGCTCACAAGATTAGCTTCAAATTTTTACCGGAGAGTGCTATTTAGTTGATTCTTTTTGCAGATTATTACTAGACAAATTACTCAGGTCCACCAATTTATTTTAGAATTTTTGGAGTTCCATAAGTATACGTTTGATACAGATTACTGCAGACTGTTCTGTTTTTGACAGATTCTGTTTTCATTGTGTTGTTTGCTTATTTTGATGAATCTATGGCTAGTAAAATAGTTTATAATCCATAGAGAAGTTGGAATACAGTAGGTTTAACACCAATATAAATAAAGAATGAGTTCATTACATTACCTTGAAGTGGTGTTTTGTTTTCTTTCGCTAACAGAGCTCACGAGTTTTCTGTTAAGTTTTGTGTTGTGAAGTTTTCAAGTTTTGGGTAAAGATTCGATGGACTATGGAATAAGAAGTGGCAAGAGCCTAAGCTTGGGGATTCCCAAGGCACCCCAAGGTAATATTCAAGGACAACCAAGAGCCTAAGCTTGGGGATGCCCCGGATGGCATCCCCTCTTTCGTCTTCGTTCATCAGTAACTTTACTTGGAGCTATATTTTTATTCACCACATGATATGTGTTTTGCTTGGAGCGTCATGTCATTTTCTTTTGCTTTGCTTGCTGTTTGAATAAAATACCAAGATCTGAAACTATTTAATGGGAGAGTATTAACATAGTTGTATAATTATTCGACTACTCATTGATCTTCACTTATATCTTTCGGAGTAGTTTGTCATTTGCTCTAGTGCTTCACTTATATCTTTTAGAGCATGGTGGTAGTTTTATTTTGAAGAAATAGATGAACTCTCATAGTTCACTTATATTATTTTGAGAGTCTTAAATAGCATGGTAATTTGCTTAAATAATCATAATATGCTAAGCATACAAGATTTGTAAGAATTCTTATGAGTGTGTTGAATACTAAGAGAAGTTTGATGCTTGATAATTGTTTTGAGATATGAAGATGGTGATATTAGAGTCATGCTAGTTGAGTAATTGTGAATTTGAGAAATACTTGTGTTAAAGTTTGTGATTCCCGTAGCATGCACGTATGGTGAACCGTTATGTGATGAAGTCAGAGCATGATTTATTTATTGATTGTCTTCCTTATGAGTGGCAGTCGGGGACGAGCGATGGTCTTTTCCTACCAATCTATCCCCCTAGGAGCATGCGTGTAATACTTTGCTTTGATAACTTCTATATTTTTGCAATAAGTATATGAGTTCTTTATGACTAATGTTGAGTCCATGGATTATACGCACTTTTCTTCCTTCCACCATTGCTAGCCTCTCTAATACAAGACACTTTTTCGTCGGTGTCATACACCCACCATATACCTTCCTCAAAACAGCCACCATACCTACCTATCATGGCATTTCCATAGCCATTCCGAGATATATTGCCATGCAACTTTCCACCGTTCTGTTTATTATGACACGCTCCATCATTGTCATATTGCTAGCATGATAATGTAGTTCACATTGTATTTGTGGCAAAGCCACCATTCATAATTCTTTCATACATGTCACTCATGAGTCATTGCACATCCCGGTACACCGCCGGAGGCATTCATATAGAGTCATATTTTGTTCCAAGTATCGAGTTGTAATTCATGAGTTGTAAGTCAATAAAAGTGTGATGATCATCATTTTTTAGAGCATTGTCCCAAGTGAGGAAAGGATGATGGAGACCATGATTCCCCCACAAGTCGGGATGAGACTCCGGACGAAAAATAAAAAAAGAAAAAAAAGAGGCCATAAAAAAAGAGAAAAGGCCCAAATAAAAAAAATAAAAAAATGAGAGAAAAGAGAGAAGGGGCAATGCTACTATCCTTTTACCACACTTGTGCTTCAAAGTAGCACCATGATCTTCATGATAGAGAGTCTCCTATGTTGTCACTTTCATATACTAGTGGGAATTTTACAATATAGAACTTGGCTTGTATATTCCAATGATGGGCTTCCTCAAAATGCCCTAGGTCTTCGTGAGCAAGAAAGTTGGATGCACACCCACTTAGTTTATTTTGTTGAGCTTTCATATACTTATAGCTCTAGTGCATCCATTGCTTGGCAATCCCTACTCACTCACATTGATATCTATTGATGGGCATCTCCATAGCTCATTGATATGCCTAGTTGATGTGTAACATCCCAAATTTTCAATTTGGAATGTTATACATTAGGTCATCATGCATATCATAATTTTTCTCGCATTTTTCCGATCCTAGAAAATTTCACGCAACTCAAGGACCCTCGGAGAGAGTTGGAAGTTTCATAATTTTCATATTTGGGATTTCTCAAATTTCGAAAATAGGATCATTTGGATTTATTTAAATTATCTTCATAAAGTTTTTCCTATAAAAATTTTAAGAGAGGGAATAATATGACTTTCCCAACATTTAGGAAAAACGAAGGTATTATAAATAAATCAAATTTGGCTTTTGGAAGATTTATTTTGCTTAGGCAAAAAATGAGCATTTTAAAATATATGCATGTTTGCTGTTTTTAAAGTTCATTTTGTTCGACTCATTTTAGGAGTCGGGAAAATTATTTTATTAAAATCGGAGTTCATTTGGTATTTTTTTAATTGCTTGGTTTAATTTAAAAAATCGCCTTCGGCCGAGGCCCACCGCCTGCCCACCTCCTCTCCCTCTCCATGCTGCTGATCTCCCGCCGGCCGCCCGAGTCCCGCTCGGGGACGCCCGCCGCCGCCCCCCCGGCTTGCCCCTTCCCAAGCCACCGACCACCCCCTCTTAAATACCCGGCGCCCCCCCTCTCTCTCTCTCATCCCTCCCGCCCGCCTCACCACCCGACCTCACACACCCACCGTCGCTGTCGCCGGACGCCGTCTCCTCAAGACGCCGCCACCTCGCCGCCCCTCGCCGACCCGCCGCCCGCCACTTCGCCGGAGTCCCGCCGAGCCTGGCGAAGACCACCGGAGGTAGCCACCGCCCGATCCGGTTTTCCGATCCGTTTTTAGAGAAAACCCGATCCGGTTTTTCTCGTGATATTCGGTTTTTTTCAAAACCCTAGATGGTTTTTTTTTTTTCGGTTTTCTTATTTAACGAACGCTCACCGAACCGCTCGTTTCAATGAACGTGTTCGTTGGATTAGTTCTGTTAACGAACGTCCGCTATTTAATCCGCTCGTCGCTTTTTTTTAAACCGAATTAATCCGTTATTTTCTCGATTCGATTTCGATCCGATTTTCAAATCTGTTTTATTTCTTGCTCGTTTATCGGAATCAGGTGATTCAAGCGCCTGGAGTTTCGTAACGAAACCGCCGTTCCGATTAACCTACTTACACAGAGTTTTGCTACTGTAAAATTTTGACCTAGTTTCAGATTGCTAAACCGAGTCGTTTCTCTCGAGTTTCGACTTTCGATGCTTTATTGACTCGATTCTTTTTGCAACCAGGGTTCTTAAGTTGAACTCTCTGGTTAGATCTTTTATTCGAGATTTCCCCGTGCATTAGATGAGTACTTATTGTATGCTTGTTGTTTGTCTGCGTTAGATCACCCGAGTGCGCCGCTTGTTACTTCAATCTCTAGGTCTCGCGGATCATCAGCAAGGCAAGTAACACTTGATCATACCTTTTCTACTACCCAGTTTTTATGCATTAGATCAACCCTCAAACACTTGCATGTTTAGGACCTAATTAAATTGTGGGATTGGGAAGTAGATTGAGGTAGTACCTATTACCTGTTTTACTTATGAAACCTTGGGAGTTACTTCTACGTTTACTTATTATGCCATGCTATGCTAGTAGACGTGGATTGGGTGAGTGAATATCCATGATGATGTGAGATTGTTAATTAATGGTTTATCTAAGGTGGCAACCTAAACACACATCCTGGGTGGATTGAGGCACCTGGTTTCTATCAGACTTGCCTCAGATTTCTTTGGACCGCCACCTGTGCTCTAAGGGATCATAAGATTATTCAAACTGAAACTTCCGTGTGCAGCCACAAGCCAATTATGGGCTCTGGCGTAGTTGACTAAGTCGTGCGTAACTCTTACGGGTAGGCTAGCTGATGTAGGGGATGTAGGTTGGTACGGTCTACCCACATGTAAGGTGCT